>CAWUFW010004262.1:600000-1200000 GCA_963921515.1 Calotriton arnoldi
CGGTTCCTTACTGCGTCCCCCAATGATGCAACAGACTTGGCGCTTCGATGCGATGCGTGACGATCCGGTATGATGCGATGCATGAAGAACCAGGATGCGCAGCGATGACTTCAGTCGCGTCCCCTCGATGCATCGGTTCTTCTTCAACAGGGCCTTCGTCAGAATCGGTAGGGTGATCTCGGAGATCAGTGCACAGGATTTGTTCACAGCAGACACTTCGGCCGTGAGCAGGCACTGCGTCGATTCTTCGGTGGCGGCGATGCGTCAAAAAATTCTTCTCGCACCCCTGCGATGAGTCGGAAACAGGCGATGCATCGATTTTCACAGTTCTTGCAGTTTCTAGTCCCAAAACAACCTCCAGAGATCCAGAACACTGGCAGCCACCTCTCAGCAGGTCAGAACTCCCAGCAAATGAGTTCAGGGGGGACTCGGTGTGAAGTCTTTGTGTCCTTGAGACTTCAGAACAGGAGGCAAGCTCTATTTCAAGCCCTTGGAGATCTTCCTCAAGCAGGGGACACAGCACACAGCAAAGTCCTTCTCCTTTCCTTGGCAGAAAGTAGCCACTGCAGGCCAACCCGAGGCAGCAAACAGCACATGGGCAGTATTCCTCCTCAGTTTCTCCAGCTCTTTTACTTGGCAAAGGTTCCTCTTGATTCTCAGAAGTGATCTTTGAAGTCGTTTCTATCCCTGAGACTTGCAACAGGAGGCAAGCTCTACCTCAAACCCTTGGAAAAGACTCTAACAGCAGGATGATGAAAGTACAGTCCAGTCATTTCCCTACCCAAGACTGAAGCAACCACTGCAGGCCAACCCCAACAAAACACAGCACAGGGGCAGTACTCCTACTCCAGCTTTCCCGGTTCTTCTTCCTGGCAGGTTCCTTAGTTCAGCAGTAATCTAAATTTCAGGAGTCTGTGCCCCAACTTTTATAGTCCATTTCTCTTTGTTCTCTGGTGTCAGAGAGGTTCTGTCCTCTCTGGTGCAGCTTCCAGGCAGGAGGTGGAGATAGTATTGTGTATGGGAGACCAGGCCTATTCAGGTGCAAGGAAATCTCCTCCCCCCACTCTAAATACAGGCCAGGTCTATTCATCCCAGCCCTGACTCATTCAGAAAAGGCAGGACACACATCAACCCCCCCCCAGTGGCTATCTGAGAGAATGCACATCCCTGGCCCCTGTCATTCAAAAGCCAGGCAGTCAATCCGCCAACCAGAAGAGCACACAGGATGGCTAAGCAAGAAAATACCCACTTTCAAAAAGTGGTATTTTCAAACACACAATATAACAAGCATTTGCAATGCAATCAGTCTCGCCTTTGGGACCTTATATGTATTTAGCTAGGCAGCACATTAGCTTGGGTGCTGAAACATCTACTGTTCGTTAACATGGAGGGAAAGTAAGCACCGAACTGCGGAACACGCCAGGTATAGGAACACATGGAGAGAAATGCTGCTTATCAGCGGGAAATTGTATTGTCCAAAGCTCTGTTTTTAGTATGAAATCAGCCCCTTCGGTGGTCATATTACTGAAAATACAAGATTTGAAAAAAATATTATTGTCTAAGGGTGCTCGTTGAATGCAAGTTTCTATGGCCTGGAATCTAGGGAAAGCTAAAGTGATTCTGGTATTGTACTGACCTCTGCTGGTCGTTTTCTATCAAGAAAGTTAAATAGAGATAGTTGCCAGAAAAATTAAAAAAGAAAGTCCCTAAGCAGAAAGCAATTCTGGTATTTTACTGACCTCTACTGGTCGTTTTCTATCAAGACAGTTAATTAGAGGCAGTTGAACAAGCAGAAAGCAATTCTGGTATTTTACTGACCTCTACTGGTCGTTTTCTATCAAGACAGTTAAATAGAGGCAGTTGAAGAGAAAAAAAGTCCCTAATCAAAAGCGGTAGCAGACACGTCCTAGGGCTGATTTCCAGATCCCACAAAGTATATACAGCAGATCTTCCAGACAGCACAAACTCTGTCTAGGCTCAACCTAAAAGTCATCTTTACTAAAAGATGCATTTTTGTATTCTGAGTTCAGACATACTAAACTCCATCTTTCTATCTTGTCCCCATGGGAAGTTATATTTACAAGATATTATAAATAAACTCCCATTCTATCCTATGGGAGAGATAGCCTTCCAATAGTGAAAAAAGAAATTGCCAGTATTTCACTATCAGGACATGCCACATATATCAGGGCATGTCCTACCTTTCACAAACACTGCACCCTGCCCACAGGGGTACCTTGGGCCTACCTTAGGGGTGACTCACATGTTAAAAAAGGGAAGGTTTGGGCCTGGCAAGTGTGTGCACTTGCCAGGTTGACATGGCACTGCCAAACTGTGCACAGACACTGCAGTGGCAGGTCTGAGTTACACTTACAGACTGCTCATGTGGGTGGCACAATCAGTGCTTCAGGCCCACTAGCAGCATTTGATTTACAGGCCCTGGGTACACACAGTGCACTGTACTAGGGACTTACCAGTAAATCAAATATGCCAATCATGGAATTATCAATCCATCCTACCAATATACAGGGAGAGCATATACCTTTAGCACTGATCAGCAGTGGTAAAGTGCCCAGCGTCATAAAACCAGCAAAAACTGTTCAGAAACAGAAGGCCAAAAAGCAAAAAGTCTGGGGATAAACCTGCAGGACAAGCCAGGTCCAACAATGGAGAACAAGGTGAAGACTAAAACTCTCCACCTGTTCCCAGACACCCTTCACCAGCAGGAAGTGACAGAAGTCACCTAGCAGACACCCTACTGGTAAGGTGGTAGTATACCTTGAGGAAGAGCTTGATCTTCTCTCAATAGAGGAAAAAAGGATTGAACTTGAGGAGAGGAGACTAGGCCTTGAAGAAAGAAGGGTCAGTATGTGTTTGAAGCCCATGGACAATGATGGCATCAATTTTAATAGGGTAAAGAGGAAACCTTTGACCCTAAGATCCCCAAAGGGATTGTCTCAAAGTTGAAAAGGCCTGCAAAAAAGGAGGATAGGCCACCAGCACTGGGGCTCTCTATTTTAGGAGTTATTCTCAGTCAAGGACAGAGATAGCCTTCTGACCCTTAGTGCGGATGTGGCTGAGTCCTACAAGCACATGAAAGAAACTCTAATAGAACAGTTTGGACTCATCACAAAAGAGTACAGATTGAAGTTTAGGGACACCCATAAAGGTCAGAACAAGACAGGGGTGGACTTTGTAGACTCTTCAGTCAAAGCACTGGAAGGCTTGATAAAAGACAATGAGGTGGACACTTTTGATGGGCTATATAATTTCATTATGAAAGAGTACATTTTAACCAATTGTACATCAGACAAGTTATCCCAGCATCTGGTAGATTCAGAGCTTTCTAGCCCTAGAGAGTTGGATAAAAAGTCTGATGAGTGGGTTACAACAAGCGTGCCCAAGAAACCCTGGGGGTGGCCACAAGAAGGGGGGAGTTAGGCCTATAAAAGGGAAAGGAGGGAGGTGGTAAAGAGACTACCTCAGAACCCCAGAACCCTACAAAGAAGTTAATGCAGACCCACCCCACCACTGGCAAGCAGAGTAAGGGAGACCCAGGGCTAAGAAGACCTCTCACATAATAGGCTGTGCTATGACTGTCAACAGACAGGGCACTAAAGGTGGGATGCAGCCTATCCCAAATGGAAGGTTAGCACTTTGGGGAGGACACCTCAGATGAGGAATTCCTCATAGCTTTTAACTGGGAGAAGGGTCCAGATGGTGAGCTGGTGATCCCAGGGGGTGGTGGTAAGCACTTCTACTCCATTCAGGTGAATGGGATCCCCTACACTGCCCTGAGAGACACAGGTGTCAGTCATACCATAGTGGTTGACAGGTTGGTGCCCCCAAAACAGTATGTGCCAAGAGAAGCAAGGAGAGTAATGGTAGTCCCAGGGAGGTCACAACCAGACATGTAGCCTTAGTGCCCCTAGAGAGAGGGGATACCCTTGGCTGCCATAGGGTGGTAGTCAGTCCTGAACTCCCCCTAGATTGCATCCTAGGCAATGACCTCCCAGAGGTTAGTCTGATGTCAGAAGGGGCAGTCACCCAGGGCAATGCTCAACCCAAGGATCCTGGAGGTCCTGTCCCTAAGGTTGGGAGAAGAAAGGGAACAAGGGTTAAGGTAGTAAAAGAAGGCCACTCTTAGCAAGAGACACAGGAAGCCAAGGGCATTCTACCCCAATAAGGGGGAACCCCAAAGTTGGCACTGGCAAGTTCTCTTTTAACTCCAAGAAGTCCTGAAGAGTCAGGCAACTGTTCATTACCTGGGTGTCACCCCTGAACTGACAGAGGGAGGAGAGGAAGGTGGATTTCAGCCACAGGAGGTGGTAGCCCCCACTCTGAGCAGCTAGGGAGGCTATAAGCACCCACAGTTGCCCCAAAATAGTCCATCCACCTGTCAGTGGAGAGCTCAAGATGAGGTTCTGTACACTGACAGCTGCCAGTAGCCTCTATTGGGTGCTAGTCTCAATGGCAGCACTGTACTTGGCATGGGAGGCAGACCCCATGGGCAGAAGTAAATTAGGCCTCCTGACCCTATTGGTCATGGCGGGTTGCTCAAGTGTTGGGTGACCTCCTTGGGTCAGCTAGGTATTGCCCTGGCGAAGGTAGGGTTAGAAGAGGAGGACACTTCACTATTCAAGGCAAGAGATGAGGATAAAAACATAGCTTTAGTTAAGGCCCAAATCGCGAAACAAAACCAGCGATAACCAGCGACAGGCCTGCGATTCCCAAGCGACATGTGGGAAAATGCACCATAAAGGCAGAGAAAAAAAATATAAAAAAATGTAAGTGCGTACCACCATGGATGCACCTGGACCGAGACAATTATATACAATACCTCTGTGCTGACCTACTTACTTTCATGTGACCTGATCAGGTTCTGATACGCCTATACCCCACAAATGCCCCCAAGGGAACACAGCAAGAAAACTTTTTTTACTATTTTTATTTATCACAAATGTTCATGTTAAAAAAATGTGGGTTATTTTATATCTTATTAAATGTAAATAAAGAAAGACTTAGTACAAATAAACATTTACAATTTCATTGACTGTGTTTCTTAATCAAGTACAGTACTTAGAAATTAATCCATTGATTACTAACAAAGACACAAGAAAAAAAAAAAATTCATAACAAACAACCCAGCCATCTAAAACTGATCACTTATACTACCAGTCTCTCTCATTCACTC
The DNA here is from genome assembly GCA_963921515.1 of Calotriton arnoldi. Taxonomy (NCBI): domain Eukaryota; kingdom Metazoa; phylum Chordata; class Amphibia; order Caudata; family Salamandridae; genus Calotriton; species Calotriton arnoldi. The sequence goes on from CAWUFW010004262.1 coordinate 605,195, forward strand.
CACACATGTTCACATTACACATACATAAAAAAAAAAAATTGAAATTCGACCCAATGAGGGGCCCTAGCCGTGTTGAAAAGGGCAAATGCGATGCTTCACCAGAAGCAGAATAGTTTGAAAAAGTTCTCGAAAAGACCACTCCGTAATGATGGTAAAGGGTCTGGTCTACGCGCGTTTCCGTGGAAAAACCACCTTCCTCAGGACCAAGGTGTGACGAATCTCTCATAAAAATGCTGGGGTTGTCTCATATCATTGGACAATTCTTTGGAAGTTTTAAAAGCGTTGAAGGTTGTTTATATATATCAGCAGCCAACTGATTTGTTTCATAACCCTATATGGGGCATTTTGACCAAGCTTTCCATCCAGACAGAAAGGGTGAAATTGGGGTCTTCGTTTCACTGTGTTTGTTATGCGGTAGGTGGAATACCTCAGAATACTCCTTTTCCTTTATGAAATCCCTCTGATTCCTTCTGGATTACGAGGAAAATATGATTGTCTCTATTTTAGAACTGCTACTGTTTCAATATCGTTATCCCTTGAAATGGCTCCGATCAACGCTACCCGGACCGAGTGCACAGGACAAAGCGAACCCCACAAGCCCCACAGACGACCAGCCAGGAACGCCGGGGAAGGGCAAGGAGAAGAGGAAGAGGGAGACGGGGTTCAGTCTGCAGAAAAACCAGATCATCGTCACGGAGGAGACAGAACACAACCAACAACTGTACGTCACCGCCACTGTGTCATCGGCAACACAAACGGAAACATGGCAGTACATCGTGAACAACATGATTGCAGTCGGAGTGTCGAGGAGGACAATGGAAGAGGTCAAGAGGCGCTGGAATGATGTGAAGGGCAAAACCAAGAAGAAACACTATGCCAACTTGAAAGCAGCAATGCAGATTGGAGGTGGGGGACCAGCGGCACACCAGGAGCTGGATGACAGTGAGAAAATGGTGGCCACTGTCATCAGTCGCGATACGGTGCCAGGAGTTGGGGATCGGGACACTGCTCAACATGACCTGACACAACATCAACAGGGTGAGTACCGACCAGGGACTGGGGGGACGGGGGGAGATGGGCACAATGGCACACATGCACAATTAAGTAGAGCACACTGCACACCCACAATGACTCTGGAACATGTCCCTGATCCCCGTGCCACACAGCAGCACACATACAGAAACTCAGGGAATGTGTGTTGCATTTAATTTATTTGCATATGCTGTGCCTGTGGTCATTTTGCACTGTCTCATGTTTGCCAAGCACTGACACAATGTGACGTCCTCATGTGAAGAAATTGTCAATGATGTTGTTCCTACGGGCTATTCCTGCTGCAGCTGCAGTGGGGTGTGGTCCACCTGCCTCATCTTCCTCATCATCGTCCGGTGCATCTGGCACTCGTAACCATGGGGCATTGGTGCGTACACATATGTTGTGCAACACACAACATGCAACGATCATCTTGCACACAATGACTGGGCTGTACAGGAGCCTCCTACCTGTGATGTCCAGGCACCTGAAACGTGACTTTAACACACCAAATGTGCGTGCCACAATGCCCCTGGTGCGTTTGTGGGCCGCATTGTACTGCCTCTGGGCCTGTGTGTTCGGGGCTCGGAGGGGTGTCATCATCCAAGGGCAGAGTGCATATCCCTGATCACCTGTGACAGTGCAGAGAGACATGAGTTAATAGTTGGTTCTGCATGATGTGTTGGCAGGCTCACTAGTTCATTGGCATGTGATATGTGTGTCATAGTGATTCCGGTTTGACATGTACTGCTAGTAGCAAATGAGCGCCATCAATGTGTATTACGTAGCCTCACTGCTGCTCCTCCCTCCCCCCGAGCCTATTTCCTCGTGTGCGCTGCGCGCTTGTATCACCTGCACTCCTACGGCACACCATTGTCATGCCTGTCTGCGCATGTCCACAAGCCTGACAACGACACTGTGATGTTGTGCGTTGAAGGTGGGCGGCCATGTGTGTGTAGGCCTATGGTAAGGATAGGGCGGACACAGATGTGGAGTTCATGGCTAGCCGAAGTCGTGATGCGGTCGAGGCAAGACCTTTGGCTTATGCTGCGGTAATAGCGATACACACACAACAGTTGACATGTATGATCCCGGACCCCGAGCGGGCTTGCGCTCATTAATTAATCCCTTCATCCGAGCCCGCACTCGGGGGCATGTTACATTGCAACTTTGTCCATTGCAGGACGGGTGGGGCCAACACCACAACAAAGACACACGCATTAGGTACTAAATTGGCAAGCCCAACACTTAACCACGCCCATAGCCCCAGGGTGATCATCCACACCCCTACGCTGGACTGCCGTATGCCAGCCCACTCCGGCAACGCCTACAGGGGGGGACGTAACAAGCTACATTTCCGCATTGTTCCCCGCTGGCTGCGGTTACATGGTTGCGTCCACTGTCCAGTACACTCCAGACACCAGCAGTGTATGTCGACATGGAAGTGTCTGTGGTCTGCATACTGCGGTCTGTCCAGCACATCCACTCCACACTTGGCATTGTGTACATTCTTATTCATGGGTCACTTGCCTCCTTCGCACATGCCGGGTTCCCACCTCTCCCCACATTCTGGTATTGTGCGGCTGAGGTGCCATGCCATTGATGGCTTGTGTAGATGGCTAGCCCAGGTTGCCACAGTAAGTAGTGTTGTCGTGTTTGGAATGTGGGGATGTTGGTTGTCATGTTGTATGTGATTTTGTGACGTGTGCATTCCCAGAGTTGTGAGTTGTCTGAATGTGGTGTTGAGGTGTGTGGTGTGTTCCGTTGGTACTTACCGACGAACAGTGAATTCCCATAGGTGGCATCCTGAAAGCGCTGGTTGATGATGGACTGTCGGAATATGAAGGAATCATGCACACTGCCTGGGTAGTTGGCGACGACATTGGTGAAGAGTCCCCGGTGGTCCACTATTGCCTGCACATTGATGGAATGCGTGTGTTTCCTGTTGCGGGAATTGTGTGCAGTGGCTGCAGGGGGCACGAGGAGTACAAGTGTGCAGTTGATTGCCCCAAGATGTGCGGGAAGCCAGCTATGGCGTAGAAGCCTTGCTTGATCTCCAGCTGTTCCTGCGCAGTGTGTGGGAAGTAAAGTTGCTGGGGTACCAAGCTGATGATGGCATCCAGGACAGGTGTGGGGAACTTTGACAGGGCTGGCTGTGAGACTCCTCCGACTCTGGCAGTTGTTGGTTGGAAGGTCCCAGAGGCCAACAGGTGCAGCACGGCCAGCAGCTTTGTCTGCGGAGGGATGTTGGTTCTCCGCTGTGTTAATACCGTCAGCCTGTGGCCAATGATGGTCAGGATGCGTAGGATGGTTGTCCTTTTGAGCATGTAGTGAGCAATGACTTCCTCTGGCGTTAAGTCTCCCAGGCTGGTGCGATTTCGGAAGGTCCGGTGTCTTTGTCTGCGCTGCCTCTGTGGTAGTCCGGGGGGGTGGGTCCTGGGTGTGGTGGCAGTGGGTGTTGTGGCCCTCTTGGCGCTCCGAGCTGCATGAGCAGTAGCTCCATGGCATCTGTTGTTCTTCTGGTGTGGCTGTGGGCTGGGCTCCCTTTATGGTGCAGGTTGTCGTCTGACTTAACACCAGGTAGGAGCAGGTGTTAAATGCATGCTGCTAACGCGCCTTATCGCATGTTTTTGATTCTTATCGCCATTCTGGCTGGTCGTTGGGAATGTTGCGAAGTGGTGTTTCCGCGTGGTTTTTGCACGGGAACGCCTACTCTGCATCTCATTAGCGTTAGTTGCCGGTGTCATCCGTGGCGATGTTTTATGCGTGCTGCTATCGCAGGAATACTGGTGATATCGGCTGTACGCACCAGCTGTGAATGGTGCGATGAATTTATCACCACTTTGGCTGCGATAAAGTGCCGCTAACTCGGCGATAAGTCCTTGAGAATATGCCCAATACAGTAATACAGTGAAAACACTACAAATGGACACCACACCAGTTTAGAAAAATAAGTAATCTTTATCTAAACCAAAACAAGACCAAAACAACAAAAATCCACAATACAGTGCTAAAAATATGATTCTTAAAAGGTAGAAACAGTTCAGTTCCAAGAAAATGTTGGATGCAACACTTTTACACAAAGTACCTTGAATGCGTCAAAAAATGCAAGCAAAAAGGGTTGCAGGGAAGGTGATGCGTCGGTTCCTTACCGGAGAGGATGTGATGCGTCAGTTTCTTACTGTGTGAGGAGGTGATGCGTCGGTTCCTTACTGCGTCCCCCAATGATGCGACAGACTTGGCGCTTCGATGCGATGCGTGACGATCCGGTATGATGCGATGCATGAAGACCCAGGATGCGCAGCGATGACTTCAGTCGTGTCCCCTCGATGCATCGGTTCTTCTTCAACAGGGCCTTCGTCAGAATCGGTAGGGTGATCTCGGAGATCAGTGCACAGGATTTGTTCACAGCAGACACTTCGGCCGTGAGCAGGCACTGCGTCGATTCTTCGGTGGCGGCGATGCGTCAAAAAATTCTTCCCGCACCCCTGCGATGAGTCGGAAACAGGCGATGCATCGATTTTCACAGTTCTTGCAGTTTCTAATCCCAAAACAACCTCCAGAGATCCAGAACACTGGCAGCCACCTCTCAGCAGGTCAGAATTATCAGCAAAGGAGTTCAGGGGGGACTCGGTGTGAAGTCTTTGTGTCCTTGAGACTTCAGAACAGGAGGCAAGCTCTATTTCAAGCCCTTGGAGATCTTCCTCAAGCAGGGGACACAGCACACAGAAAAGATCTTATCCTTTCCTTGGCAGAAAGTAGCCACTGCAGGCCAACCCCAGGCAGCAAACAGCACATGGGCAGTATTCCTCCTCAGTTTCTCCAGCTCTTTTACTTGGCAAAGGTTCCTCTTGATTCTCAGAAGTGATCTTTGAAGTCGTTTCTATCCCTGAGACTTCCAACAGGAGGCAAGCTCTACCTCAAACCCTTGGAAAAGACTCTAACAGCAGGATGATGAAAGTACAGTCCAGTCCTTTCCCTACCCAAGACAGAAGCAACCACTGCAGGCCAACCCCAACAGAACACAGCACAGGGGCAGTACTCCTCCTCCAGCTTTCCCGGTTCTTCTTCCTGGCAGGTTCCTTAGTTCAGCAGTAATCTAAATTTCAGGAGTCTGGGCCCCAACTTTTATAGTCCATTTCTCTTTGTTCTCTGGTGTCAGAGAGGTTCTGTCCTCTCTGGTGCAGCTTCCAGGCAGGAGGTGGAGATAGCATTGTGTATGGGAGACCAGGCCTATTCAGGTGCAAGGAAATCTCCTCCCCCCACTCTAAATACAGGCCAGGTCTATTCATCCCAGCCCTGACTCATTCAGGAAAGGCAGGACACACATCAACCCCGCCCCCCCAGTGGCTATCTGAGAGAATGCACATCCCTAGCCCCTGTCATTCAAAAGCCAGGCAGTCAATCCGCCAACCAGAAGAGCACACAGGATGGCTAAGCAAGAAAATACCCACTTTCAAAAAGTGGTATTTTCAAACACACAATATAACAAGCATTTGCAATGCAATCAGTCTCGCCTTTGGGACCTTATATGCATTTAGCTAGGCAGCACATTAGCTTGGGTGCTGAAACATCTACTGTTCTTTAACATGGAGGGAAAGTAAGCACCGAACTGCGGAACACGCCAGGTATAGGAACACATGGAGAGAAATGCTGCTTATCAGCGGGAAATTGTATTGTCCAAAGCTCTGTTTTTAGTATGAAATCAGCCCCTTCGGTGGTCATATTACTGAAAATACAAGATTTGAAAAAAATATTATTGTCTAAGGGTGCTCGTTGAATGCAAGTTTCTATGGCCTGGAATCTAGGGAATGCTAAAGTGATTCTGGTATTTTACTGACCTCTGCTGGTCGTTTTCTATCAAGAAAGTTAAATAGAGGTAGTTGCCAGAAAAATTAAAAAGAAAGTCCCTAAGCAGAAAGCAATTCTGGTATTTTACTGACCTCTACTGCTCGTTTTCTATCAAGACAGTTAATTAGAGGCAGTTGAACAAGCAGAAAGCAATTCTGGTATTTTACTGACCTCTACTGGTAGTTTTCTATCAAGACAGTTAAATAGAGGCAGTTGAAGAGAAAAAAAGTCCCTAATCAAAGGCGGTAGCAGACACGTCCTAGGGCTGATTTCCAGATCCCACAAAGTATATACAGCAGATCTTCCAGACAGCACAAACGCTGTCTAGGCTCAACCTAAAAGTCATCTTTACTAAAAGATGCATTTTTGTATTCTAAGTTCAGGCATACTAAACTCCATCTTTCTATCTTGTCCCCATGGGAAGTTATATTTACAAGCTATTATAAATAAACTCCCATTCTATCCTATGGGAGAGATAGCCTTCCAATAGTGAAAAAAGAAATTGCCAGTACTTCACTATCAGGACATGCCACATATATCAGGGCATGTCCTACCTTTCACAAACACTGCACCCTGCCCACAGGGGTACCTTGGGCCTACCTTAGGGGTGACTCACATGTTAAAAAAGGGAAGGTTTGGGCCTGGCAAGTGTGTGCACTTGCCAGGTCGACATGGCACTGCCAAACTGCGCACAGACACTGCAGTGGCAGGTCTGAGTTACATTTACAGGCTGCTCATGTGGGTGGCACAATCAGTGCTTCAGGCCCACTAGCAGCATTTGATTTACAGGCCCTGGGCACACACAGTGCACTGTACTAGGGACTTACCAGTAAATCAAATATGCCAATCATGGAATCATCAATCCATCCTACCAATATACAGGGAGAGCATATACCTTTTAGCACTGATCAGCAGTGGTAAAGTGCCCAGCGTCATAAAACCAGCAAAAACTGTTCAGAAACAGAAGGCCAAAAAGCAAAAAGTCTGGGGATAAACCTGCAGGACAAGCCAGGTCCAACAATGGAGAACAAGGTGAAGACTAAAACTCTCCACCTGTTCCCAGACACCCTTCACCAGCAGGAAGTGACAGAAGTCACCTAGCAGACACCCTACTGGTAAGGTGGTAGTATACCTTGAGGAAGAGCTTGATCTTCTCTCAATAGAGGAAAAAAGGATTGAACTTGAGGAGAGGAGACTAGGCCTTGAAGAAAGAAGGGTCAGTATGTGTTTGAAGCCCATGGACAATGATGGCATCAATTTTAATAGGGTAAAGAGGAAACCTTTGACCCTAAGATCCCCAAAGGGATTGTCTCAAAGTTGAAAAGGCCTGCAAAAAAGGAGGATAGGCCACCAGCACTGGGGCTCTCTATTTTAGGAGTTATTCTCAGTCAAGGACAGAGATAGCCTTCTGACCCTTAGTGCGGATGTGGCTGAGTCCTACAAGCACATGAAAGAAACTCTAATAGAACAGTTTGGACTCATCACAAAAGAGTACAGATTGAAGTTTAGGGACACCCATAAAGGTCAGAACAAGACAGGGGTGGACTTTGTAGACTCTTCAGTCAAAGCACTGGAAGGCTTGAAAAAGACAATGAGGTGGACACTTTTGATGGGCTATATAATTTCATTATGAAAGAGTACATTTTAACCAATTGTACATCATACAAGTTATCCCAGCATCTGGTAGATTCAGAGCTTTCTAGCCCTAGAGAGTTGGATAAAAAGGCTGATGAGTGGGTTACAACAAGCGTGCCCAAGAAACCCTGGGGGTGGCCACAAGAAGGGGGAGTTAGGCCTATAAAAGGGAAAGGAGGGAGGTGGTAAAGAGACTACCTCAGAACCCCAGAACCCTACAAAGAAGTTAATGCAGACCCACCCCACCACTGGCAAGCAGAGTAAGGGAGACCCAGGGCTAAGAAGACCTCTCACATAATAGGCTGTGCTATGACTGTCAACAGACAGGGCACTAAAGGTGGGATGCAGCCTATCCCAAATGGAAGGTTAGCACTTTGGGGAGGACACCTCAGATGAGGAATTCCTCATAGCTTTTAACTGGGAGAAGGGTCCAGATGGTGAGCTGGTGATCCCAGGGGGTGGTGGTAAGCACTTCTACTCCATTCAGGTGATCGGGATCCCCTACACTGCCCTGAGAGACACAGGTGTCAGTCATACCATAGTGGTTGACAGGTTGGTGCCCCCAAAACAGTATGTGCCAAGAGACGCAAGGAGAGTAATGGTAGTCCCAGGGAGGTCACAACCAGACATGTAGCCTTAGTGCCCCTAGAGAGAGGGGATACCCTTGGCTGCCATAGGGTGGTAGTCAGTCCTGAACTCCCCTAGATTGCATCCTAGGCAATGACCTCCCAGAGGTTAGTCTGATGTCAGAAGGGGCAGTCACCCAGGGCAATGCTCAACCCAAGGATCCTGGAGGTCCTGTCCCTAAGGTTGGGAGAAGAAAGGGAACAAGGGTTAAGGTAGTAAAAGAAGGCCACTCTTAGCAAGAGACACAGGAAGCCAAGGGCATTCTACCCCAATAAGGGGGAACCCCAAAGTTGGCACTGGCAAGTTCTCTTTTAACTCCAAGAAGTCCTGAAGAGTCATGCAACTGTTCATTACCTGGGTGTCACCCTTGAACTGACAGAGGGAGGAGAGGAAGGTGGATTTCAGCCACAGGAGGTGGTAGCCCCCACTCTGAGCAGCTAGGGAGGCTATAAGCACCCACAGTTGCCCCAAAATAGTCCATCCACCTGTCAGTGGAGAGCTCAAGATGAGGTTCTGTACACTGACAGCTGCCAGTAGCCTCTATTGGGTGCTAGTCTCAATGGCAGCACTGTACTTGGCATGGGAGGCAGACCCCATGGGCAGAAGTAAATTAGGCCTCCTGACCCTATTGGTCATGGTGGGTTGCTCAAGTGTTGGGTGACCTCCTTGGGTCAGCTAGGTGTTGCCCTGGCGAAGGTAGGGTTAGAAGAGGAGGACACTTCACTATTCAAGGCAAGAGATGAGGATAAAAACATAGCTTTAGTTAAGGCCCAAATCGCGAAACAAAACCAGCGCTAACCAGCGACAGGCCTGCGATTCCCACGCGACATGTGGGAAAATGCACCATAAAGGCAGAGAAAAAAAATATAAAAAAATGTAAGTGCGTACCACCATGGATGCACCCGGACCGAGACAATTATATACAATACCTCTGTGCTGACCTACTTACTTTCATGTGACCTGATCAGGTTCTGATACGCCTTTACCCCACAAATGCCCACAAGGGAACACAGCAAGAAAACTTTTTTTACTATTTTTATTTATCACAAATATTCATGTTAAAAAAAATTGGGTTATTTTATATCTTATTAAATGTAAATAAAGAAAGACTTAGTACAAATAAACATTTACAATTTCATTGACTGTGTTTCTTAATCAAGTACAGTACTTAGAAATTAATCCATTGATTACTAACAAAGACACAAGAAAAAAAAATTCATAACAAACAACCCAGCCATCTAAAACTGATCACTTATACTACCATTCTCTCTCATTCACTCCACACATGTTCACATTACACATACATCAAAAAAACTTGAAATTCGACCCAATGAGGGGCCCTAGCCGTGTTGAAAAGGGCAAATGCGATGCTTCACCAGAAGCAGAATAGTTTGAAAAAGTTCTCGAAAAGACCACTCCGTAATGATGGTAAAGGGTCTGGTCTACGCACGTTTCCGTCTAAAAACCACCTTCCTCAGGACCAAGGTGTGACGAATCTCTCATAAAAATGCTGGGGTTGTCTCATATCATTGGACAATTCTTTGGAAGTTTTAAAAGCGTTGAAGGTTGTTTATATGTATCAGCAGCCAACTGATTTGTTTCATAACCCTATATGGGGCATTTTGACCAAGCTTTCCATCCAGACAGAAAGGGTGAAATTGGGGTCTTCGCTTCACTGTGTTTGTTATGCGGTAGGTGGAATACCTCAGAATACTCCTTTTCCTTTATGAAATCCCTCTGATTCCTTCTGGATTACGAGGAAAATATGATTGTCTCTATTTTAGAACTGCTACTGTTTCAATATCGTTATCCCTTGAAATGGCTCCGATCAACGCTACCCGGACCGAGTGCACAGGACAAAGCGAACCCCACAAGCCCCACAGACGACCAGCCAGGAACGCCGGGGAAGGGCAAGGAGAAGAGGAAGAGGGAGACGGGGTTCAGTATGCAGAAAAACCAGATCATCGTCACGGAGGAGACAGAACACAACCAACAACTGTACGTCACCGCCACTGTGTCATCGGCAACACAAACGGAAACATGGCAGTACATCGTGAACAACATGATTGCAGTCGGAGTGTCGAGGAGGACAATGGAAGAGGTCAAGAGGCGCTGGAATGATGTGAAGGGCAAAACCAAGAAGAAACACTATGCCAACTTGAAAGCAGCAACGCAGATTGGAGGTGGGGGACCAGCGGCACACCAGGAGCTGGATGACAGTGAGAAAATGGTGGCCACTGTCATCAGTCGCGATACGGTGCCAGGAGTTGGGGATCGGGACACTGCTCAACATGACCTGACACAACATCAACAGGGTGAGTACCGACCAGGGACTGGGGGGACGGGGGAGATGGGCACAATGGCACACATGCACAATTAAGTAGAGCACACTGCACACCCACAATGACTCTGGAACATGTCCCTGATCCCCGTGCCACACAGCAGCACACATACAGAAACTCAGGGAATGTGTGTTGCATTGAATTTATTTGCATATGCTGTGCCTGTGGTCATTTTGCACTGTCTCATGATTGCCAAGCACTGACACAATGTGACATCCTCATGTGAAGAAATTGTCAATGATGTTGTTCCTACGGGCTATTCCTGCTGCAGCTGCAGTGGGGTGTGGTCCACCTGCCTCATCTTCCTCATCATCGTCCGGTGCATCTGGCACTCGTAACCATGGGGCATTGGTGCGTACACATATGTTGTGCAACACACAACATGCAACGATCATCTTGCACACAATGACTGGGCTGTACAGGAGCCTCCTACCTGTGATGTCCAGGCACCTGAAACGTGACTTCAACACACCAAATGTGCGTGCCACAATGCCCCTGGTGCGTTTCTGGGCCGCATTGTACTGCCTCTGGGCCTGTGTGTTCGGGCTCGGAGGGGTGTCATCATCCAAGGGCAGAGTGCATATCCCTGATCACCTGTGACAGTGCAGAGAGACATGAGTTAATAGTTGGTTCTGCATGATGTGTTGGCAGGCTCACTAGTTCATTGGCATGTGATATGTGTGTCATAGTGATTCCGGTTTGACATGTACTGCTAGTAGCAAATGAGCGCCATCAATGTGTATTACGTAGCCTCACTGCTGCTCCTCCCTCCCCCCGAGCCTATTTCCTCGTGTGCGCTGCGCGCTTGTATCACCTGCACTCCTACGGCACACCATTGTCATGCCTGTCTGCGCATGTCCACAAGCCTGACAACGAAACTGTGATGTTGTGCGTTGAAGGTGGGCGGCCATGTGTGTGTAGGCCTATGGTAAGGGTAGGGCGGACACAGATGTGGAGTTCATGGCTAGCCGAAGTCGCGATGCGGTCGAGGCAAGACCTTTGGCTCATGCTGCGGTAATAGCGATACACACACAACAGTTGGCATGTATGATCCCGGACCCCGAGCGGGCTTGCGCTCATTCATTAATCCCTTCATCCGAGCCCGCACTCGGGGGCATGTTACATTGCAACTTTGTCCATTGCAGGACGGGTGGCGCCGACACCACAACAAAGACACACGCATTAGGTACTAAATTGGCAAGGCCAACACTTAACCACACCCATAGCCCCAGGGTGATCATCCACGCCCCTACGCTGGACTGCCGTACACCAGCCCACTCCGGCAACGCCTACAGGGGGGGACGTAACAAGCTACATTTCCGCATTGTTCCCCGCTGGCTGCGGTTACATGGTTGCGTCCACTGTCCAGTACACTCCAGACACCAGCAGTGTATGTCGACATGGAAGTGTCTGTGGTCTGCATACTGCGGTCTTTCCAGCACATCCACTCCACACTTGGCATTGTGTACATTCTTATTCATGGGTCACTTGCCTCCTTCGCACATGCCGGGTTCCCACCTCTCCCCACATTCTGGTATTGTGTGGCTGAGGTGCCATGCCATTGATGGCTTGTGTAGATGGCTAGCCCAGGTTGCCACAGTAAGTAGTGTTGTCGTGTTTGGAATGTGGGGATGTTGGTTGTCATGTTGTATGTGATTTTGTGACATGTGCATTCCCAGAGTTGTGAGTTGTCTGAATGTGGTGTTGAGGTGTGTGGTGTGTTCCGTTGGTACTTACCGACGAACAGTGAATTCCCATAGGTGGCATCCTGAAAGCGCTGGTTGATGATGGACTGTCGGAATATGAAGGAATCATGCACACTGCCAGGGTAGTTGGCGACGACATTGGTGAAGAGTCCCCGGTGGTCCACTATTGCCTGCACATTGATGGAATGCGTGTGTTTCCTGTTACGGGAATTGTGTGCAGTGGCTGCAGGGGGCACGAGGAGTACATGTGTGCAGTCGATTGCCCCAAGATGTGCGGGAAGCCAGCTATGGCGTAGAAGCCTTGCTTGATCTCCAGCTGTTCCTGCGCAGTGTGTGGGAAATAAAGTTGCTGGGGTACCAAGCTGATGATGGCATCCAGGACAGGTGTGGGGAACTTTGACAGGGCTGGCTGTGAGACTCCTCCGACTCTGGCAGTTGTTGGTTGGAAGGTCCCAGAGGCCAACAGGTGCAGCACGGCCAGCAGCTTTGTCTGCGGAGGGATGTTGGTTCTCCGCTGTGTTAGTACCGTCAGCCTGTGGGCAATGATGGTCAGGATGCGTAGGATGGTTGTCCTTTTGAGCCTGTAGTGTGCAATGACTTCCTCTGGCGTTAAGTCTCCCAGGCTGGTGCGATTTCGGAAGGTCCGGTGTCTTTGTCTGCGCTGCCTCTGTGGTAGTCCGGGGGTGGGTCCTGGGTGTGGTGGCAGTGGGTGTTGTGGCCCTCTTGGCGCTCCGAGCTGCATGAGCAGTAGCTCCATGGCATCTGTTGTTCTTCTGGTGTGGCTGTGGGCTGGGCTCCCTTTTATGGTGCAGGTTGTCGTCTGACTTAACACCAGGTAGGAGCAGGTGTTAAATGCATGCTGCTAACGCGCCTTATCGCATGTTTTTGATTCTTATCGCCATTCTGGCTGGTCGTTGGGAATGTTGCGAAGTGGTGTTTCCGCGGGTTTTTGCACGGGAACGCCTACTCTGCATCTCATTAGCGTTAGTTGCCGGTGTCATCCGTGGCGATGTTTTTTGCGGCTGCTATCGCAGGAATACTGGTGATATCGGCTGTACGCACCAGCTGTGAATGGTGCAATGAATTTATCACCACTTTGGCTGCGATAAAGTGCCGCTAACTCGGCGATAAGTCCTTGAGAATATGCCCAATACAGTAATAAAGTGAACACACTACAAATGGACACCACACCAGTTTAGAAAAATAAGTAATCTTTATCTAAACCAAAACAAGACCAAAACGACAAAAATCCACAATACAGTGCTAAAAATATGATTCTTAAAAGGTAGAAACAGTTCAGTTCCAAGAAAATGTTGGATGCAACACTTTTACACAAAGTACCTTGAATGCGTCAAAAAATGCAAGCAAAAAGGGTTGCAGGGAAGGTGATGCGTCGGTTCCTTACCGGAGAGGATGTGATGCGTCAGTTTCTTACTGTGTGAGGAGGTGATGCGTCGGTTCCTTACTGCGTCCCCCAATGATGCGACAGACTTGGCGCTTCGATGCGATGCGTGACGATCCGGTATGATGCGATGCATGAAGACCCAGGATGCGCAGCGATGACTTCAGTCGCGTCCCCTCGATGCATCGGTTCTTCTTCAACAGGGCCTTCGTCAGAATCGGTAGGTTGATCTCGGAGATCAGTGCACAGGATTTGTTCACAGCAGACACTTCGGCCGTGAGCAGGCACTGCGTCGATTCTTCGGTGGCGGCGATGCGTCAAAAATTCTTCTCGCACCCTGCGATGAGTCGGAAACAGGCGATGCATCGATTTTCACAGTTCTTGCAGTTTCTAGTCCCAAAACAACCTCCAGAGATCCAGAACACTGGCAGCCACCTCTCAGCAGGTCAGAACTCCCAGCAAAGGAGTTCAGGGGGGACTCGGTGTGAAGTCTTTGTGTCCTTGAGACTTCAGAACAGGAGGCAAGCTCTATTTCAAGCCCTTGGAGATCTTCCTCAAGCAGGGGACACAGCACACAGCAAAGTTCTTCTCCTTTCCTTGGCAGAAAGTAGCCACTGCAGGCCAACCCCAGGCAGCAAACAGCACATGGGCAGTATTCCTCCTCAGTTTCTCCAGCTCTTTTACTTGGCAAAGGTTCCTCTTGATTCTCAGAAGTGATCTTTGAAGTCGTTTCTATCCCTGAGACTTCCAACAGGAGGCAAGCTCTACCTCAGACCCTTGGAAAAGACTCTAACAGCAGGATGATGAAAGTACAGTCCAGTCCTTTCCCTACCCAAGACAGAAGCAACCACTGCAGGCCAACCACAACAGAACACAGCACAGGGGCAGTACTCCTCCTCCAGCTTTCCCGGTTCTTCTTCCTGGCAGGTTCCTTAGTTCAGCAGTAATCTAAATTTCAGGAGTCTGGGCCCCAACTTTTATAGTCCATTTCTCTTTGTTCTCTGGTGTCAGAGAGGTTCTGTCCTCTCTGGTGCAGCTTTCAGGCAGGAGGTGGAGATAGCATTGTGTATGGGAGACCAGGCCTATTCAGGTGCAAGGAAATCTCCTCCCCCCACTCTAAATACAGGCCAGGTCTATTCATCCCAGCCCTGACTCATTCAGGAAAGGCAGGACACACATCAACCCCCCCCCCCAGTCGCTATCTGAGAGAATGCACATCCCTAGCCCCTGTCATTCAAAAGCCAGGCAGTCAATCCGCCAACCAGAAGAGCACACAGGATGGCTAAGCAAGAAAATACCCACTTTCAAAAGTGGTATTTTCAAACACACAATATAACAAGCATTTGCAATGCAATCAGTCTCGCCTTTGGGACCTTATATGTATTTAGCTAGGCAGCACATTAGCTTGGGTGCTGAAACATCTACTGTTCTTTAACATGGAGGGAAAGTAAGCACCGAACTGCGGAACACGCCAGGTATACGAACACATGGAGAGAAATGCTGCTTATCAGCGGGAAATTGTATTGTCCAAATCTCTGTTTTTAGTATGAAATCAGCCCCTTCGGTGGTCATATTATTGAAAATACAAGATTTGAAAAAAATATTATTGTCTAAGGGTGCTCGTTGAATGCAAGTTTCTATGGCCTGGAATCTAGGGAATGCTAAAGTGATTCTGGTATTTTACTGACCTCTGCTGGTCGTTTTCTATCAAGAAAGTTAAATAGAGGTAGTTGCCAGAAAAATTAAAAAAGAAAGTCCCTAAGCAGAAAGCAATTCTGGTATTTTACTGACCTCTACTGGTCGTTTTCTATCAAGACAGTTAATTAGGGGCAGTTGAACAAGCAGAAAGCAATTCTGGTATTTTACTGACCTCTACTGGTCGTTTTCTATCAAGACAGTTAAATAGAGGCAGTTGAAGAGAAAAAAAAAGTCCCTAATCAAAGGCGGTAGCAGACACGTCCTAGGGCTGATTTCCAGATCCCACAAAGTATATACAGCAGATCTTCCAGACAGCACAAACGCTGTCTAGGATCAACCTAAAAGTCATCTTTACTAAAAGATGCATTTTTGTATTCTGAGTTCAGGCATACTAAACTCCATCTTTCTATCTTGTCCCCATGGGAAGTTATATTTACAAGATATTATAAATAAACTCCCATTCTATCCTATGGGAGAGATAGCCTTCCAATAGTGAAAAAAGAAATTGCCAGTATTTCACTATCAGGACATGCCACATATATCAGGGCATGTCCTACCTTTCACAAACACTGCACCCTGACCCACAGGGGTACCTTGGGCCTACCTTAGGGGTGACTCAAATGTTAAAAAAGGGAAGGTTTGGGCCTGGCAAGTGTGTGCACTTGCCAGGTCGACATGGCACTGCCAAACTGCGCACAGACATTGCAGTGGCAGGTCTGGGTTACATTTACAGGCTGCTCATGTGGGTGACACAATCAGTGCTTCAGGCCCACTAGCAGCGTTTGATTTACAGGCCCTGGGTACACACAGTGCACTGTACTAGGGACTTACCAGTAAATCAAATATGCCAATCATGGAATTATCAATCCTTCCTACCAATATACAGGGAGAGCATATACCTTTTAGCACTGATCAGCAGTGGTAAAGTGCCCAGCGTCATAAAACCAGCAAAAACTGTTCAGAAACAGAAGGCCAAAAAGCAAAAAGTCTGGGGATAAACCTGCAGGACAAGCCAGGTCCAACAATGGAGAACAAGGTGAAGACTAAAACTCTCCACCTGTTCCCAGACACCCTTCACCAGCAGGAAGTGACAGAAGTCACCTAGCAGACACCCTACTGGTAAGGTGGTAGTATACCTTGAGGAAGAGCTTGATCTTCTCTCAATGGAGGAAAAAAGGATTGAACTTGAGGAGAGGAGACTAGGCCTTGAAGAAAAAAGGGTCAGTATGTGTTTGAAGCCCATGGACAATGATTGCATCAATTTTAATAGGGTAAAAGAGGAAACCTTTGACCCTAAGATCCCCAAAGGGATTGTCTCAAAGTTGAAAAGGCCTGCAAAAAAAGGAGGATAGGCCACCAGCACTGGGGCTCTCTATTTTAGGAGCTATTCTCAGTCAAGGACAGAGATAGCCTTCTGACCCTTAGTGCGGATGTGGCTGAGTCCTACAAGCACATGAAAGAAACTCTAATAGAACAGTTTGGACTCATCACAAAAGAGTACAGATTGAAGTTTAGGGACACCCATAAAGGTCAGAACAAGACAGGGGTGGACTTTGTATACTCTTCAGTCAAAGCACTGGAAGGCTTGATAACAGGCAATGAGGTGGACACTTTTGATGGGCTATATAATTTCATTATGAAAGAGTACATTTTAACCAATTGTACATCAGACAAGTTATCCCAGCATCTGGTAGATTCAGAGCTTTCTAGCCCTAGAAAGTTGGATAAAAAGGCTGATGAGTGGGTTACAACAAGCGTGCCCAAGAAACCCTGGGGGTGGCCACAAGAAGGGGGGGAGTTAGGCCTATAAAAGGGAAAGGAGGGAGGTGGTAAAGAGACTACCTCAGAACCCCAGAACCCTACAAAGAAGTTAATGCAGACCCACCCCACCACTGGCAAGCAGAGTAAGGGAGACCCAGGGCTAAGAAGACCTCTCACATAATAGGCTGTGCTATGACTGTCAACAGACAGGGCACTAAAGGTGGGATGCAGCCTATCCCAAATGGAAGGTTAGCACTTTGGGGAGGACACCTCAGATGAGGAATTCCTCATAGCTTTTAACTGGGAGAAGGGTCCAGATGGTGAGCTGGTGATCCCAGGGGGTGGTGGTAAGCACTTCTACTCCATTCAGGTGAATGGGATCCCCTACACTGCCCTGAGAGACACAGGTGTCAGTCATACCATAGTGGTTGACAGGTTGGTGCCCCCAAAACAGTATGTGCCAAGAGACGCAAGGAGAGTAATGGTAGTCCTAGGGAGGTCACAACCAGACATGTAGCCTTAGTGCCCCTAGAGAGAGGGGATACCCTTGGCTGCCATAGGGTGGTAGTCAGTCCTGAACTCCCCCTAGATTGCATCCTAGGCAATGACCTCCCAGAGGTTAGTCTGATGTGGGGCAGTCACCCAGGGCAATGCTCAACCCAAGGATCCTGGAGGTCCTGTCCCTAAGGTTGGGAGAAGAAAGGGAACAAGGGTTAAGGTAGTAAAAGAAGGCCACTCTTAGCAAGAGACACAGGAAGCCAAGGGCATTCTACCCCAATAAGGGGGAACCCCAAAGTTGGCACTGGCAAGTTCTCTTTTAACTCCAAGAAGTCCTGAAGAGTCAGGCAACTGTTCATTACCTGGGTGTCACCCCTGAACTGACAGAGGGAGGAGGGGAAGGTGGATTTCAGCCACAGGATGTGGTAGCCCCCACTCTGAGCAGCTAATGAGGCTATAAGCACCCACAGTTGCACCAAAATAGTCCATCCACCTGTCAGTGGAGAGCTCAAGATGTGGTTCTGTACACTGACAGCTGACAGTAGCCTCTATTGGGTGCTAGTCTCAATGGCAGCACTGTACTTGGCATGGGAGGCAGACCCCATGGGCAGAAGTAAATTAGGCCTCCTGACCCTATTGGTCATGGTGGGTTGCTCAAGTGTTGGGTGACCTCCTTGGGTCAGCTAGGTGTTGCCCTGGCGAAGGTAGGGTTAGAAGAGGAGGACACTTCACTATTCAAGGCAAAAGATGAGGATAAAAACATAGCTTTAGTTAAGGCCCAGTTTAAATTGGGTCAACTGCTCAAAGGAGTGGCCCTGACAGAAGGATGTGAGTCAGAATAGGCCCTGTAATCGGTCAGCCAGTTTTCCCTAAATCCTTCCTCACTGGACAAGTCAGGAAACTCACCCTGAGTGGGGTTGAGTCTCCTGGAGGAGTTAGCGGGAGGGGCTGGGGGATGGGGTTATGTAGGAAAACAGGCTTTTTACAGGTATCCCCCACTTGTTACCCCCATTTGGACAACTAGATGCTGGGTTTGGATTCTGAAAGTGCACTGGAACCTGCTAACCAGGCCCCAGTGCCAGTGATCTCTCACTAAATATAATGTATGTGAATTTTCAACCCCAATTGGCAAGGACTTTAACCTCTTGTAAGTCCCTGGTACGTGGTACCAGTGGTACCCAGGGCTCGGGAGTTAAAGGGGTCACCAGGGCCTGGAGCACTGATTGTGCCAACCTGAGTGCCCCAAGTATACAGATAACAGCAGGCCTGGCACTGCAGACTGCAGATGCAGTACAAACTGCTCCAACTCGACATTGCCTTCATCATTAGTGGCAAGGTCACAGCACTATTTTTAATATATGTCAGTCACCCCTAAGGTAGGTCTCCTGATCCCAGGAGGCAAGGTGCATTACATTAAAGGAGTGGAAATATATGTGCAAGTTATAAGTCCCTATATTAGCCTCTTTACAATAAGGGCTACAATAAGTGATCAGTGGGCCATGTGATAACATGGACTGGCACCCAGGCACCTCTGAGGTTGCCAGCTTCCTCATGGTCTCACTGAAACAAGTCATTTTTTGTTTCACACAACTTGTCTCATCACCCCTGACATGATTTCCATGTCGGATTTGATATGACATGCTCTCAGGTGGGTACCTTAGAGGTTGCCCAACTAGTTGCCTCAGCCTTTCATGTGCCCTGGCTGGCAGCCTGTAGCTGCTGCCACCAAGACAGGAATCTGACTCCCTGTCAGGAGGTGTGAATACCCCCAGGAATAA
Source organism: Calotriton arnoldi (assembly GCA_963921515.1). Taxonomy (NCBI): domain Eukaryota; kingdom Metazoa; phylum Chordata; class Amphibia; order Caudata; family Salamandridae; genus Calotriton; species Calotriton arnoldi. The sequence goes on from CAWUFW010004262.1 coordinate 624,522, forward strand.
GAAAGAAAGGACTGGATGGGAAGGAGATGACGCCTCCCTCTCTGACAGGATGGCTAGTGAAGTGGCAAATGAAGATGGTGAGCTTCAAAGCTTACACCGCCTCTCATATGCATCCAGGCTGCCTCCCAAATAAGGAAACATCCATCCCCTTGCCACCAGGCACATTTGCACCCAGGCAGGTAGGAGAATTATGTAGTCAGGAGACCACCAGAAGGCTAGCCACACCTCTAGGATGGGGTACCTGGTCTGTACAGCCAAGGAAGATGTCTGTCACATTTAAAAGTTGTAGAATAGAGGATCCTGGATAGAAAAGGTGACACCCCCCAGATGTGTCACTCCTGGGGCAGACTAGCTGCTGGAGTACACAGACCCCTAGCACCCCTGGCACCAGAACCTCCGTTCTGATTTGAATTGCAACAGAGGACAAAGAAGTGACCTGAATCCCCAACTACAGGACCTGCACAAAACAAAGGCATGATACTCTGCACCTGTGGCAACCTTCCTGATACTGCAACTGCAACTTGTCCTGGACCAAAGACCGGTTCCCCCAGACACAGGGACCCCTTTGAGAGCCAAAGGCAACTCCAGACTCTCTTGGACTAGTGGCACTAGTCCTTGCAGGTGGCAGGTAAAAGCACACTCCCAGGATCAAAGAATTGCTGGCCATCGGGCTCTCCAAGGGATCGACCAAATATAGATGATCCAGTGCATTGTGGGAAATGTAGTCCTGACTTCCAGCAAGTTTCAGGTGGCTACCTTTTCCCCGGACCTCCGGACTTCGAAATATATTCACACTGATCTTTCCACTGGCAAGGCTTGTTGGTGGCCAGTCCAACTAACACTACTTTGATTCGACATTGTAACACAAGGAAACTTTACAGCACCTTCAACCGTACACCCCAGTGGCTCCGTTGTCAACTTTTTGCACCCGTTTCCTCACCAGCACTGTATAAGCAGTAAAACCAGCTCCCCTGCGGCTCCCACTTCAGTATCCGGGGCAGCCAGAAGCAACTCTGCACCCAGGTCCTATTAGCCAGGTAAAATTCAACTGACTGTCGTGGCCAGGTCCTGGGCACCATTATGACCTTACTTCCCAATGGGTTCCACGCAACTAGACATGCAAGTGACCGATTGACACTAGTGCTTTTTACCATTGACCGCAATATTAAAATTTTCAAGTATTGATTTGCAGTGATTTATTTTTCCTTCTAAAACCCATAATTCCAGTTCTACACATCCGATTGTCTTTGTTTTGGTGTCTTAATTTATATACAAATCTGCTTCTTTTTTTAATAAATTGGTGTTGGATTTTATGTGAGTCGTGTCAATTAATTATCGCCCATGTTGCTACTCTGAAATGCTTAACACATTTTCCTCTAGTAAAGCTTGACTGCTCTGTGCCACACTACCAGGATGGAGCTAGGGATTTATTAGTGTGAATTCAAAGGACCTATTTTGGAGCATTGAGAGAGTATTGCATTGTGAAGCCTAACCAGCCTCACTGCATAATACTCCACTTCTCTACACAAACTGTAAGCATCTCTTAGTTTTGAAAATGAAACATTTCCTCCAGATCAATTTAATTTATTTCTAATTTCTTTATAACTATCATTCTAATGTATTCAAACCTTAAAATACTGCCTTACTATATTGCATGACATTGAGCATTTCAGGCTATTAGTTGCCCCGTTCTTCAAAAGTAGTAAAATCCTTTTTTATGAATTCAAATTAATTACCTAAGCATTGACAGTGACCACTGGCAACTGGTAAAGAATGGTTTGATGGCCAGACATGGTCCTTGGGTGCTTCATGTATTGCATATAGATGATAAAATGATACTCCCTCTAACTATGCACTTCCCTAGATGGATTGCATCAGTTAGTTGAGGTAATATTCCACCTAAAATCCTATATAGAATGCCAGGGAGGCAAATGATAGAGGCCTAGTTCTGCTCAGATGAGAAATGTAATTTTTTTCAGTGGAAACCTGTGCTCTAATTTGGTTTGGATATGAATGTACCCATCCTGAATACTGAACACTCTGCCAGACGGATTATTGACAAACCCCTTTAGAGTATTTCCCTTTTAAAATGCTGGCGATCATCATGTCATGTCCTTTAGGCTAGTCCTGTCATGTATACCCCTATTACATACATTTGTCCCATCCACATGACAATAACGATTCTAAACAGGTGACCTTTTACCTAGTTGCTTGCTCCTGTCTCTTCGACTCCATGCTCTCGGTACTCTATCATAATCCATGTACCTGACATACATAAACATGTCCTCAGGCACGGCAGAATTATTCTGTATAAGGGTCACCACTTTTTTCATCCTTGGCCAGCAGCCAGCTGTGCATGATCGCACTTGTTTAGAAAAGCATTGGTGATTGTTTTCAAAACATTTATGATTGTTTTCAAAACATCCATGATTGTTTTAAAAACATATCGATTCTAGAAAAAGCCCTGGAGTGACCACTTTAGTATAAAAGACCCTCACTCCCCCCTACAAATTAGAGGAGAATTCCTTCCAAGCTGACACGGGGTCCTGCATGCTGAATCTTCGACACGCAGCGGTCTGACATGCCTTGCTGGCTATCATCCTCGAAGCAGAGATGAGGTCTTACATTCTGAACCATCAAGTGAGGGGGTTGGTTCATCCTTAGGGGTTTCTTGGCTACAGATACACATAGCCATATGCATATACACCTACACATCCAGGATAGGCTAGGTACATTTAGGCAAATTACTTAGGGCGCGCATTTTAGGAATATGCAAGTGCTACTGGTTTTATCTGAACTGCTCATGTTCATCTTATTAGCACTATGGTAGAAATGTATCTACTATTTATTATATTGGTACTAGCAATCTCTTTTGTATGCTTCTGTCTCCTGATTGTCGCAGAACATACATTTTACACAAGGTTGTCGCTGGACCAATAAATACATATTGAAACGTCTTAATCTCCATCCTGTGTATTTTCTGAGAGAAAGCAAGCATTAGTGTCTGAGCGAAACGTACTGTACTGTTTTCCGCGATCCCTGAGGAATCAGGGTTGTCATGTTCAGTGGTTGCCAGAGACTACCTACACCACTGTAGCATACAGGGGGTGGTTGTGGCACTGTAGCGCTAGCTGGTCTAATGGGTGACATATCCTGTGGGGGTGTTCAGAAGCGTTTGGGACACCAAACCCTCAGTTTACGTCATCCAAAACGTGCAGGTCCTGGGAGACTCCTAGGAACTACATGACAATCAAACACTTGATTATCAAGGTGCTTGTAAAGTGCTTCCATTCGCTGTCTGACTCCATTTATCTTGAACGAGCAAACCTTTTTCTGTGGTTCTAAGGATCCATGCAGCATTTCTTGCTGGTCATTCACAAACACTTCCCTAAGCCTGAAATGATAACCTAATAGACAAGTCTTCTGTGCAGCTCTTTGGAAGACCTCCATCACATTCCCCAGAAGCAAAGACTGAGCTTCATTGGATGTGATATCTGATAAGTGTTAGGCCTGATTTTCCATATGTACCATCAATCCTGAGCAGTCCTTCCAGTTTTGGGAGGGTTTGAAGGTCCATTAAATAGGATTAGAAATCATACCTAGCATAGGAACCTGCTTTTATGGCTAAGTAGAGAAATGATAAAGAGCTATTCAATGCTGCCTTCACAGGGTGTTAAACCTGGTTAGCAACAGACACATCTATTACTAGCACCATTTTGCAAGAGAAGGTGACACAAATCCAATCCAGTACATGTACTAAGCAATCTCCAATGTACCTTTTTAGAGCAGATACTGGCTGTCCAGAAACCTAGAAAGAGAAATATAGTGGCAGCTAGGGTACGGTGGCGTGATTGCAATGTTTAAATAGAGAAAACTTCATGTTAGGCTGACACACATCAAGTAGGAGACCAGAGATGAATCCCCAAACAGCCTGAAACATTTAATTACTCCAACCTGCAATTGAATATCATCTTTTCCTTAGGATCCATTGCTACAGGAATCTGTTCCTTCTCAATCTCATCATAATCAGGGAAATGCAAGGAGAAAGAGTCGACAAAGGAGAATAATCAATTCCTTGAGAAGAGATAAACAAGGAAGGATTGCAAAGACATGTGCAAAGACATAGATACTTCAGACACCAAGGCTCAGAGTGAATTCCCCAACAGCATAGTAGCCCTAAAATCTCTATTTCATAAACGCATAACCCTCTTTTCTTTGCTTTCTCACCTGTCATCATAAGCCTCAGACACCAAAAGATACCAGTGATGCTTCTTTCAAGAAAGCTTTCCTTACAAGCTGTATCACCAAGTAATTGCCTGTTTCCAAATTTGCAATATCCAAGAAGGAAAGGAAGTAGAAGTCTAAATAGGTTTCTCCTGCACCACTAAGCTGATTTACACAAACTAGTAAATGGATTAATTAGAGACCATCCTGGTCATTATTTGGGTGTTGCAAATTATAGGAGCTGTTGTCTGCAGCATTAGTGCTGTTATCAATTGATACATTGTTTCAATCCCAACTCTAAGAATGAAGGAATGTGCCACAAACAGGATGTAAACAAGGCTTTGGGAGCACCGTTTACCTTCTGTATTGCTCTGCCATTGACCCTACCATACAGTCCAACAGAAAATAGAAGGTTTTGAGGTATGGTGGGACAAGGGCGAGGGCCCTAGCATGACCACCACAAAGACCATGAACAGACTCCTATCTACTGCTTGAGTGTTGAGATGGAAATGTGAGATTCTTTCCTCCCTATTACACTTTAGAGACAAGAAAATCAAAAAGCAAAGCTTGCACACTGGAAACAAGGTGCACCAGCGCCATGTCTTGTCCTAGTTGAATATAGTGCAGGAGTTATATTGGAAGACAGTGAGGATGCAAGATTTTAAAAATCATAATACGCGACACATTACTGAAAGCTGAAAGTGTACCTTGCACACATTAGACACAGCAACGCATGAAACTGAGAGTGTAGTAAAAGCCCCATAAAAGCATGCTTGGAAATGAAAGATGAAGAAACATATTTATACAAAATAATACTAATACATATAAATCAGTTGCACAATTGAGAAAACTTATGAAAATGTTGTTATTGGCATTTTCTGATGAAATAATGTGATATTAATAAAGGAGACTAGTGTCTCTATTGCTTTCCATTAGAATGCACCATTAAGAAAAGTTGGTGCAAAACTGTAAATATACTAGTTAGAAACTTGAAATTCAAATTGATAATATTAGAGATTCTATAGTTTATATAAAGTTTTAAACGATTTTCGTAATAAGAACGTAGACAATTAGATACTCATGTTAAAGTTGAGAAAAATTGTGGTAGTAGGCTATTTTTAACCTTAGTCATTTTCATGTGATAATACTTGATGAAAGTTCTACTTTATTTTCAATATCAAATGATTTTATTTAATTAAATTTGATGTAAGTTTAGAGTTTATTTAATTTTAAATTGGTATGGCAACGTGAGGCACTTTTCAAATGTGCTCTTTCTCTAATGCTGATTTATTCCTTGGCCCACTGCAATGTTCTTTTGCAACTAGTGAAATGTTGCCTTATTTGTTCAGTACACGTGTAACATTCAACATTCCTAAATGTTTCCTCAACATTCATAGTAAATTGTTCCAGTGGGAACAGGATTTCAGCTGTAACTACAAACTGATACTTTGTATTCTTTTTCACCATTGTTAGGCCTATGTGGACTTTAAATCTCTCATTTCTCATGACTAGCATGGGAAACCATCTTGTAGTTGCAAATATCCTAGGTGACATTATGTGAATCTGATCACATGAAATCTTCTGACAGTGGTGTGATGCTACATCACTAGGACTTTTACAGGGACTTTATATAAGAAGAAACCCCAGGGGAGGTCTTGAGTGCCGTCATTCTAATTTTTCCTACATGAGACCAGAATGTTATGCTGATTGATTTTTGATGATTTCGAAACCTATCCTCTTTGGCTTTTTACTTTTGGACAGTTTTGCGAATGCTACAGTTGGTAGCTGATGGACTGAAACCCTGCTTTGCCAAACCATTTCATTATCCTTATTTCTTTTGTCCAATACTAATGGACTCGCCCTTAGTGACTTTAAATCTGAAGTTTTTCAACTTTTTCTTTAGGATCATGAGCTGTTAGATAAATTAACTATCCTTCTGCCTTTGAGGGTAGTGGGACTCTGTAACTCTGTAAATTAATTTATGCGATAATCTTTCTTTGAAGCTTGGTCTAAATGTTTGGCATTATATTGCAAGCTGTGATCATTTTAACAAGATTACTTAGAAGACTGCTTATTACCATGAATTTTGAATCTCTAATATAATAACCAAATTAATTTAATATCTGTCTGAGTCTATTATTGAGTCTTGTTGTTTCTTCCAATGAAACTGCGCTATTTTCCAATGATTTATTTGCATTGTAGGGAGAATCAGCGAGCTTTTACAGAATATCAAGTCCTGCTACTTTTATTCTGTGTGACTGCAGCAGAACTTTTGGTTTGCATAATTCTAATCCGACTTAACTTCTTTAGGAGGTTTGGTCTTCCTTTTGCAATTCTTTCTACAGCATGGTTTTGAGAGTGGTATACTTAAACCTGATTTCAGAATTTATTGCACAAATGCCGAGGCACATCCAAAATCAGTCCAAATCTGTAAAATAGGCATTAACCATCACGGTAAGAAAGAGGAAGTCCATAAATCGATCTTTGTTTCCTTCTCTATATCCTTTATTTCATGTCAAAATCCCATTACATAAGAAACAGGCAGCCGACACGTGTTTCGTCCGAAAGGACTTTTTCAAGGCTAACAGAAATAGTAGAGCGAGTCGTAACTCCAAAGTTAGTATTTTCGAAAAGGATCCTAACCGCATTGGCGGTTTAAAACCTGTAGCGATGGGAACCGGTACGTATCCGCTCCCGCTACCTCAGTTCCACAAGACAAGCCTTGATAAGCCTGCAAACTTTAACGGTGGCGACTCAGCTCGCATTCTGATCCGATGCCCTGATTTCAGAATTTGTAAGTTAGCTGTAAATGTTTGGTCCTCATTGGACAGCTAACGTGGTGTTTGGTCACCCTCATTTCCACCCCTCCCATCGGTGGAGAAAGATTCATCAGAGGATCATTGCCTCTGTGGTAAATGGAAATGCTGAATATTGCCTAATTGTAAAGGGCCCAGCATGGTTAGAGTAGTAAGGAAAGTAAGTGTACAGACACTTTATACCACCCTTGCGCTGCAACAGCAGGAAGTGTGTGCCCATGGTCTATAGCCTTCTTTGCTACTATCTGCCTGCTGTGCATCCAGTTCAGATCACTTGCAGCCTGCTGTAGGGCCTCTACTAGCTGGTCACATGCAGATTGATGGAGCAGGAGCCTTAGAGAAAGCAGAAGCAAGGACTGGGGAGTACTATTTTGGCACTGCATAAATACTTTACTACACATTGCCCTAATTAAGCCTGTCTGCTCTGTGCCGTGGCTACCAGGGGGATTAACCTCAGATTAATTAAGTGACTTTGATGATTCATGCTGGCAACAGTTGTGATTACTCCTTGGGGTTGGCAGTCACCCACCCAAAATAATAATCCAGTTTCTTAAAGGCATCTCTCTGCAAACTCTTAACTGACTTTGCTCTTTCCTCACTGGAAGAACCCAATCTTTTCATCTTCTTCCTTGTCAGTCTAAGATCACTCCACTAGTCTGTGGTGTATCACAGGGTTCGGCCCTGTGCACGGCACTCTTTAATATCGTCCTGTGATCCCTAGACCGGATAGTAACTTCGTTCAGTTTTGACATCATCTCATATACTGTTAATACTCAGATTATTGTCTCAATATCAAGTAATATCGGGGAGACCCAAGAAAAATTCTTTACATGCTGGGGATTTTAGTGCATGGGCAAAGTGGGTAACTTCCCAGGGCCGACACCTTCCATGGGTCTCTCTGGTAAAGTGGTGAAAACAGTCAGAAGTCTCTCTCTCCCTCTCCCTCTGTCCCTCTCTCACATTCCTCCATCCCATCTTTTTCTCTCACTCTCCTCTGTTTCTTTATTTTCCACTCTCCCTTCCTATCTCTGCCTCGCTCTGCCTATACTTAAATCACCACTCGCTACTTTTCCACCTACCTGTCTTTATGTAAATCACTTATCTCTTAGACTATCATCTCTCTCTTCAAACATTGCTCACCCTCTTTACTTCTCTTGTCTTCTCTGTATATAAGGTCTACCTTTCTGAAACTTACTCTTACTGTCTTTTGTGCCTCTTTCTCTACGTCTTCCCACTACCTCAACTGGTTTAAATTCATCACTCATGAGGTCTTTAATCAGCTGAAAATGAGTACTAAATTTAATGATGATCAGACAGGCGCCCCCACAATATGTTTTGACTTCAAAAATCCTTAAGATTACACTGCTCTAGCCTCAGCAGATCAATGAATGCCCTGCAACATTTATTTCAGTGAAAAAAGATAGGTTAAAATCAAACCCATACACGACACTGACCTAACATCAAAAGAATTTGAAGTATTTAATTTAGTTCTTGTCTCATATCATAACCTATTGGAGAAGGTCTGTAGTTGCGACAGTCATTGGGCCAAGCATGTATTATGGCTTTTTGCTTTTTTTAAGGCATTACAACTAGTATATTAAACCACGACGTTGCTCTAAAAAGCACATTTGTTCATATGTTGCAGTTTGAAAAAGCTGACCATTGCCTTTCCCTTGTTTCTGAGCAGTCGTCCGTTGTTTTATGGGTACAATATAAGATGCGGTGTATTGAGTTGAGTGCTATGAATAGGACACATCACCACACCTCCTAATAAGACAATAAGACATTTAACCAAAACCAAAAATGCTGTTTTCTCCGCACCCCTATGTGCTCTCTAGATACCACAATTTTCAGCCGAAAAGAAACCTGCTCTACATTCATATAGTTCCAATTCTGTCTCAATTTAGAATGGCCTTTGTGAGCATTCTTTCAAGTTACAGCAGTCTTGTCTGGCACCAGTCCCTCAGATCGTTCCAGAAACAAAATATCCATTTTGCAAATGTGTGCTTCATAAATATGTCAGTTACTTACTTACTTGTGCCTGTATTACGTGCACATATTTGCATGTGGTGGAACAAAAAATACATCCATGGTACTATGCTTTTTACACAAGTGTTCTTGGATATGGGATGAAAATGCAAACAAAAGAATCCACCACTATCGCTGGCCACCCAAAATACACATTGTGGAGCCAAAGACATACACCAGAAAATCCTACATGATATACCTGAATGTGTTCAAATGAAATGTAAAGTGCAATTGGGGCAACATTTGGGGCAATTAAGACTTGTCCTTGAGATACAGGGTATGTATCTCATGTCTCATTGCCTCATTCCCCATTTTGAGCTTGTAGAACGAATAAAGCCTTTTGAGGACTAGACCCAAAAGTGAGACTCTAAGTCATCCTATATTCAACTCTCAAATAAACAAATAAATGACAACATCTACTCCGCAGTGGACTAACTGTACATAGAGGCTGCTTACAACCACAGGATAAAGCCGACTACCATCGCTATAATAATGTCCATCCCAAACAAAGAGTAGATAGTCCTTGTTAGATAGTTCTAAATAGGAGTTAAAAAAATGTCCTTAATAAGCTTAAACATTTCACAATGTAACACAAAATAATAATTTTTGCCTATGTAGAGGCTTTTATTTTCATAAACGGGGTCCAACCAGAAAGGAAGTTTGGGAACTATATCACTTACCTATTTACAACAGGTCCGTTTGGAGGACAGCGCTTCACAATAACAACGTCAAATGCAGCATCCAGCAAGTAGGTTAGCTACCAGTACAGTCAGCCTTCCTTGGTCACCTACAATTGACTTGAAGCTGTTTTGCCCCGCCCACGTTTAAAGAGTGTTAGATCCCATGTAATTTCAGCTAATATGGGGATACCTTTGGGGAACCCCAGAACATTTGGTTATTAAACTTATTTTGGTGAGTGCAAAGTTCTTGGGTGCATATATAGTATAAGATTTAATGCATTTTGGTTAAAACAGTATTAAACTCCCTGAAATAGTTCTTGCGATTTCCCAGGAGTGTGATGAACTTTATATATGTAGAAGTATAATCTGGAGTTATGAGTATCCTTTAGGAGACAGTCAAAGTCATTTGTGGATGGGTTGTAAAAATCAGATTTGTATTGTCAGAGTTGGCAGCAGTATACTCCTTCAATACACATATGACTGGTGTCATAAAAGGCACGTCGGGGAAGTAAGTGCCTATTTATAGCACAGCTACACTGTTTCTAATCTTAATGGGTTTCGCCATTTAATGAACACTATTTTTCAAAAAACATTGTATATTAATGTGGTAAAGAGTTACAGGTTTGTACGAACAGAAGAATCATCCATAATTGCCTGAAGCATGGTACCTCTGGGCATTCTTCAACATGCAGATCCTCAACCGAGTTAAAGGACAAGAGTGCATTATTGCTTTGACTTCGTTGACATTAATGATTATAAATGTCTCCAATATTGTAGAAGTAATGAGTCTTTCTCCCTGTTGATCATAATTTAAGCTTAATTTTGTTTTTTTTACCTTTTTGTAATTTATTGCATGTTAAATGATTCTGGGGTAAGCCTGCAACCAGCTCAGGCTCTGCAGGCCTCCCCAATTCTGAGGCATTCATGTAACGTTTTTTTGGTATGGATTTCCTGAATGCCCAAAATGGTGGTGACTACTACGCCTGCATAATGTTCCAGAAGATGGACATAACCGAGTTGTGATGCACTAAATTATTTGCAGAGTCAATGCAACTGATATAGTGAATGTAGATGGCCATCTTGCAATGCATTATTTTGTGATTCATAATTACCATTGGGAATTGCAATGCACATTTTGCAAACCCTTGCGAGTTGCAAGGGAAAGAGGGTGGCAAAGGGGCATCCCCTCTTACAATTTGCAGAGGGGTGCACAGATGCTTTGTGCTTTTGCAAAGGATACACCGTCAATTGCTGACATTTTACACTGTACGTGCAGGCTTGTATATTAGGAGGAATAAAGTAGTCCCACGGACCACTGCATAGGGTCTCCAATGTCAAATTCATAATGTGCGACTTCCTGACACAGTAATCTCTGTTGCTTTGTTGAACAGTAGTCACAAAGAAGGTGCATTGCAAATACCGTGGGATGGGGGGCTGCTGCTTCATGCATGCCTCCTTCCCAATATTTGCTGCTTTTTATCGCGAATTGCCATCTGATTCATGCCCCATTATTAATACGAGGCTGTTTGTGGTTGTTTTGCAACTACTCCCTTTGTTCTGCGAGGAAACTCCATTGCACTTCATAGAATGAGACGCAGTGAAATGCAAACCATTGCGCTGTGGTCGTCCACTTCCAGCATTGGGTCACCCAGTCCTCTTATTGCTTAAGATAATGAATGAAGTGAACCTAGAATAATTGGGGCTGGAATAAGTTTAAGATGATTTTTAGTAGTAGGAAGTTGGCCTGATATTTTCTCTGTACGGCCTCAGGATAATCAGAGGCAGTTTTCCGGAAGTTCTCGGTCCTGCTCAATCTGGGTTGCAGTTCTTTGTCACTGAGTGATCCTTTTGAGCTCTCAGATAATGCACACTTTTTTCTAGCTGTTGCCAACTGCAGCGGAAAGTGAGCTTTGATTTTCTATTTCCAACTGTTTCAAATTGATATTCCTTTTCATCAAGACGGCGGGAGGTCTGGCCACACTTTCCGGGCTTTAAAATTGTGCGCTTTTCACAAAAACTAGGTACCGTGATTTCTCAGCTGTTGTCATCTCTAAAAAAACAATGATACCTTGGGATGAGTCTACACTAGCCCTGCTCAATGTTCTTTTAAATTATACCCTTACGCTCCTTCAGCAGCATCGGGCGTAATCTTCTTAGTTCATCCAACAAAATCTATTTAAATGTCTTTAGTGAATGCATAGTTCAAAGTTCAATGAGCGATCATGCCAATGATGAATCGCGTCAGTCTATTCAATGGCAAGGTAAATTCAAAACGCACTTCAGCCACAATATTTGGTTCACAGAGGTTCAGTTAGATTTGCACTGCAATGCTCCGCATCCCAAAATTCTCTCTCTGTCATCGGCAACAAAGTACGTCCATTCAGGGAAAGTGTACCTTCGACAGGGTACCCTTGCTCTCTTCGACCTCCTAAGTGCCGACCCTTCGCCATCACGATCACTCAGGCCGGAATCCTCATTATCCTCCAGAATAGTGTACAGCACACGTCTCTCTCTCTTGTCTTCATGGCTAATGTTCTCCAGCTCCCACTCATGTTACTACAGCACTAAGCCCTTCATCATGGTCTGAGTCTGGCTCAGTCAACACAACAGGACGAGACTCTCCTGCATCAGCTTCAATGATCGACTCATCAAGACCCCCCTCAAGCCGAACATGTGCTGTTTCAGACTCTCTCTGGTCCCTGACAGCTTGCCTAACCTGCTACTGCTGTCTCTAAATTACAGCTGCCACTTCTGAGAGAGGGACTGTTACATTGTCAAGGGGACACCCGACTCTACGAGCATGGGCAGCATGGATCCACATTTGACAGCTGTGGTTGTCACTAGAATCACCTGGTAAGGGACATGCCATCAAGGTTCCAGGCACAATTTCCAGACATGCTTCTTCACCAGAACCCAGTCACATGCACTGAGATCATGGCACTGCTCCTGATGTCGTGGGGCGGTGATGGCTCTAACCTGGTGAGACACAAATCACATCACATCAGCCAGTCGTTTGCAGTAATCAAGAATCAGGTCATCTGTAATGTTGACAAGCGCATTTGCAGGTACAGTTGGCAAACTCATCACTCTGCCTGTGATTGTGTCATAGGGAGACAGTCCTGTCCTCCGATCAGAAATACTGTGAAGGCTCATCAACACAAGAGGCAAAGCATCGGGCCACTTCAAAAACGTTGAAGCACACACTTTGGCTAGTCTGGACTCCAGGGTGCGATTCACCTGCTCCACTATGCCAGAAGCCTCTGGCCGATAACTGCAATGTAGTCTTTGCTCCATTTGTAATGCTGCACACAACAATTTCAGGATCTCATTATTGAAATGAGTCCCTTGGTCTGACTCCAGAGAAGTCGGGAAACTGAACCTGGAGATCAGTTGCCTCAACAACAATTTTGCTTTTGTAAGATGGTCATTTCGCCTGACCAGGTAAGCTTCAACCCAATGCAAGAATATGCACACAACCACCAGGACATATCAAGCTGTTGCATATAGGCATTTCGTTAAAGTTCAACTTCATCCTGTTGAATAGACCACCTGATCTTCCTACGTGGCTCAGTGTCACTGTAGTTCTTTTCTGTACATTCATCTTTTGACACAAAACACATCTATGACACAATCCATCAGCCATCAATCTTAATGTAGGGCTAAATCAAGTCTGTCGAAACAGTCTGACCATGTCATCCCTCCCTACATGAGCAGGACCATGATAATGTCCAGCCATTGGGGGCAACAAACTGTTAGGCAACACCGGTCTTCCATCTCTGAAACCCAAATTTCCTCATCTCTTTTGACACAACCTCCTCTGACCCAACTTTGAAATGAAAGAAATGAAAAGAAATTAAATAAAATGAAAATTTGTAAAGCACGGCTAATGCCCAGGGGCATTTAGGGAGAACTTCATAGAGCTGAAGAAGGTGAGATTTATTGGTTAAACAGCCACATTTTCAGTGCTTTCCTGAAAGCTAACAGATCATTTTTTTTTCAATTCCCTGGGGAGAGAATTCCATAGCTTGGTTTTGCCAACAACAAAGACTCCGTCGCCCCAGCAGGCTTTCCTGTATTTAGGCACTATGAGATTGTATTCTAATGCAGACCGAATTGGTCTTGAATTAATGTACCATTGAAAACTATTCTTAAGAAATACAGGACCAGTACCATGGAGAAATGTAAAAACAACGCACAAAGCTTTAAAATCAATACGCTTCTTGACTGGAAGGCATTGTAAGTGGCTAAATGCAGAAGAGACAGAGTTACATTTTGGGATGCCTAATAGAAGATGCGCTGCAGCGTTCTGGACAATCTGGATCTTGGACATGCATTTTTTCCTGATGTTGACAAATAAGGCATTACCATACTCACCCTTTGAAAGTACCAGGGCTGAGGTTACAGTTTTTTGAAGATCGGGGGATGAAAAGAAAGATCTTCCTAAGAAGTTTTAGTGTGAAGAAAGAAGCCGAGGTGATGGTATTGGCATGTCCCTCAAAGGATAGTATGCTGTCAAAAATGACCCCAAGATTCTTTACTCTGTCAACCAGTGTAGGTAAAGAGCCCATTTTTGTCGGCCACCAAATTGGGGACCAGAAGGTGGTATTTTTCCCAAAGAGCAAGACCTCAGTCTTGCTTGAATTAAGCTTCAGACAATTGAAGGCAATCCAGTTTCTTACCTGAAGCAGACAGTCATGAAGGCACGAGGCAGTTTCAGAGGGATTGCTGGACACTGATATAACAATTTGGGTGTCATCAGCGTAGGACACTATCGAGAACCCAAAGAATTTGATCAGCTTGGCTAGTTGGGCAACGTACATGTTAAAAAGAATAGGGCTCAGTGAAGAGCCCTGGGGAACACTGCAAGGTAGTGAGAAAATATGATAACGAAGATCTTCCAGGGCCACAAATTGTTCTCGTCAGCAAGAAAGGATTTAAGCTAAGATAGAGCAGGTCCCTTTATTCTGATAGAAGTGAGATGGTCTAAAAGGGTGCTGTGGTTGACCATGTCAAACGTTGCCGAGAGGTCTACCAAAACCAGTGCAGAGCTGCCTCCTGCAACCACGGTTTCTCTGACTTGTTCTGAGGTGAAATCAAGGCATATTCAGTACTATGGTGACTTCTAAAGCCAAACTGAGTAGAATCAAGAAATCTGTGCAATTCAATTAAGGCCGTGATCTCTGTGTTCATGGCTTTTTCAATGATTTTAGCCAGGAAAGGGAGTCTAGAAATCGGTCGGTAGTTGCCGGGATGAGTGTTATCAAGGCTGGTTGTTTTTAAAAGTAGAAGAACTGAAGCCAGTTTTCATTTAGTGAGAAATATGCTCGAACTGAACATTTGATTAAAGTTTACCGAAAGGTATTCTGCAGTTAAGTCCAGTGCCAAAAGTGGCACTTTGTGGGGACAAGGGTCAAACGGTGAGCCTGACTTAGTTTGTGCATTCGATTCATGACTTCTGCTGCAGTGCGAGACGACAAAGATGATAAGAAGGGAGCGAGAAGAGAATTGCAAGCGTGATCGGCCCTGTGGTTGAAGAAAGCAGTTAATGGACTATGGCTGGATTTGTAAGATGAGTCAACCAGCAGATTTAGACTGTTCAACAGGTTGGTTCTGTGAAAAGTTTCTATAAACTGCCTTTACCTTATCCTGAAAAAAGTTGCTATTGAGTCACAGAAAGCTTGGCTCACATTTGAATTTTTATCTTGAGGTGGTTTGGCTAGACTTTTTGCTGTGGCGAATAGTTCTTTTGTTGAGTTTTTTAAAGTTTCAATTTTGTTTATGTAGAAGCAAGACTTCTCAACTAGAATTAGTTCCTTATAGATTCCTAAGGATTGTTTGTACAGCTCCTTGTCATTAGGGTCAAATTGAGCCTCCATTTCCTTGCTAACCTGTGACAGTACTGTTTCTTTAGTCTAAGATTCTCTGTGAACCATGGTTCAGATGGCCTGGTTCTAGATTTCTTTTTTTCTTTTTTAGCCAGTGCTATACAATCCAAAGCTGAGGTGATCCATTGATCAAAAATCAGTGGAGCATTATTGATGTCTTTATGAGGCAGGTGCCGATTCTCTGCTAACGATGTGTTTAGGGCTTCAGTTGTAATGTTATGCCAGGGACAAATAAGTTTGCTGCCTTTGGTGAAATGGATGTTTTTGTCGTGGTATAAGAGATGTGTGTTTTAAGAATGAATATAACATCAAAATGGTAGGACCATGCCGAAGGAAGGGGAGGAGAGGTATGAAGGCATTCTTTGTTGAGAAGATTGCATCCAACAGATGACCCACCAAGTGAGTAGTGGCTGTTACACATTGGGCAAGACCCATGCACTCCATTATGTGAGTCAAATGGGCAGCATTCTTATCTTTGGTGTATTCTAACTGAAGATTAAAGTCGCCCATGATGGTGAAGTCAGTCGCCCAGGATGGTGAAGTCAGATGACTGGACCATGGTGTCTAAGAGTTGGCTCAGTGCCAGTATGGAAGTTGTCTAGGGGGGTCGATAGATTAGTAAGCAATCAAAAGAATAATGATTGGAGGGATGGCATTTAATAGATAACGCTTCATAATCATTGAAGCTACTATGATTTGTGAAAGTTGTTCAAGAAGCTAAGATATACAATGGCTAAGCCACCGTCTTTTTTGTTTACTCTATCTAGTCTGTGTATAGAAAAACCAAGGGGGCTGCAGTTGCCATTTCTGGGCAGAGGCTGCATCAACCCAGGATTCCATGATAAAATCAATGTCAGTTTCTTGAGAGTGCAGAAAATCTGCAAACTCGAGTAGGTGTTTAACGAGTGAGCGCACATTGATTAAGGTGCAGCGAAAGAGCTTCAGTTTAGGTGATAGTTTTTGCGGCAATACCCCCCAGGCACAAGCAATCTAGTTAGTTGATTCAAGAGAGTAAGACTGCATTTAGGACAAAAGAGCAACTCACCGTTGTTTGTAGGGCAGAGTGGGGGTCCTGGGCATTGCCTACCTGAAGGATCCAGACTGAAAAGCTGATCCCAGGAGTACCGTAGAGAAGGGCTGAGGTCTGGGGAGAAACTGGCATAGTGGCTGGTGCTAAAGCGGTCCGAGCGCAGACGGCCTTACCTTAGACGTTCCTTCAATGTGCCATCATCACGCCCGCTGTGTGCAGACGCGCTTGTAGGTCATTTAAATAAGCCTCCATAGGAGGGGGCGTGGTTGAGACACCAACACTAGGAAGCGCTAATACAACTAGCCTTAAAAACTATTGGTGAACTAAAATAGGGTCAAATCCAGGGTCGAGCTACCCCGCATACCTCCACAGGCTCCCCTGTGAAGGAAAGATACTGGAAAATAAGTCAAATGTTGTGAATATAAAATCAGTTTCCCTATTATGGATGTGGACCCTGAAGAAGCCATAAATCCCCTGTGTGACCATAATTGTCCAAAATCATGAACAACACCAAAGCCATACCGACTATCAGTGAAAATTGGCACTTTCAGCTGTTCAGAAAAAAGCACGCCTAGTAAAAGCAAATAATTCAGCCACTTGTACAGAGAAAACTCCTTAAAGCCAGGAAGCTTCAACTACACCTGAGACTGTGCAGACTGCATATGCAGCTCTCAGATCTCCTTCATTGTCTCACAGGCAGAACCCATCAACAACCAATTTATAATCAGACTTAGACTGTGGCATGTCTTGTATATCTGGTCTTGACTTGGTGCACAGTTCAGGGACATTGAGACAGTCATGCTCTACTTACCCTTCCTTGCCCTCAACTTCAGGTAGAAGCAAAAGTGTAGCAGGGTTCAAGGTAGCATATCTTTTCAAAGTAACATTTTTTGCTGCCAGTATGACCTGTTCATATGTGGTCAAGCGGCTGTCAGTCAAGTGTTGAGTACGGATACAGGTCAACAATATTTCACCTAAATGGGGCACAAATACAGTAAGGAGATATCCCATCGCAATACTTTCACATCGTTCTATGCTACCACCAACAGCCGCCACAGATTTAAGGCATGAATGCAGCCCTGCAGTGACAGGTGCGAGTGTAGCAAAAAGATAGGCCACTGGCCTATGGGCCTTTCCATGCAATTGTGTAAGCACTGAGAGAGTGCAGCCTCCCTCTCACTGCAGAAGAGAGCAAAGGTTTTATTATCATCAGACATTCCTAGTGATGGTGCACGACAGAGACTCTCAGCTATTGGAAGGCAATCATGCAATTACTATCCCAGGGTACCGGATCAGACAAATCCTTGTGTGCCAACATCTGTAAAGGCTTGGCCGCTAGGGATAAACTGGGTATCCACTGACAACAGTAGCCCACCATTCCCAAAAACATTTTGACTTCCCTCTGTGTGGTTGGTGGATTCATTTTCAGAATTGCCGAGATTCTTTCTTGTGACACCTTCCTTGATCCCTTCACAATGTGATGATCGAGATACAGGACTTCTTTTGGATAATACTGTAACTTACTTGGGACACTTTCTATCCATTCTCAGCCAAGTGGTTTAACAGCTCAATGGTATCTTGTTTGCAAGATTCCTGTGTATCCGACGCAACCAGTAGGTTGTCAATGTATGGCACTAAAACTGAATTACAGGGCATAATTAAGAACTCAAGATTCTTTTTGAGGATCTAATTAAAGATTGATGGGCTCTCCATATACCATGGCAGGACTCAGCACCATGCCAAAACATAGTTCTGAAACCAAACAGCAAAGTGGAACTGGCTGTCTTCATGCAAAGGTATGGAGAAGAAGGTCTGACACAAATCAGTGACAAGAAACCACTCAGCCTCACATGGAATTAGAAACAAAATCACAGCTGAATTTGGAACTACGGGACAACAGGGAACAACTATTGTGCTCATCTTTCTCAAATCTTGAACTATGTGGGACTTACCGCTAGGCTTTTGAAAACTCATAATGGGTGAATTACATGGACTCCCTTGTATCATTGAGTCAATCATTTGAGTAATCCCAGTAATTGTTTTGGGGGTCAGATTATATTGTGGGGTTCTTGGTTACTCAGTATTGGGTTTTACTTTTATGTGGAAAGGCTCAACTCGTTTGGAGACACTTATGTCCTTTCCTGAAATATCCCAAAGTTCAGGCTTCACCGTATCTCTGAAATCTAGTGGTAAATCATCATTCCTCATCAAAGGGTACAATCTAATGGTGGTCCCTTGATTCATCAATTTAAACGTAACATTCTCACCATAGGTTTGAAATTCCACTCCTTTCAGAGTACAATAGATAGTGCAGTTCAATTTTCACAATAGATCATGCCCTAGTAAGCTCACTGGACTTGTATAACACACCACAATCAGGTGATTCTCCTCAAATGACCCTATTTTAATAGTTACTTCTTCTGCTACAGGGTTTGTCGTGTGTTTTTTAGACTCCTACAACTTAGATCTTTTTCCCTGAGAGGTGTAGGTTTGGAATTTCCACCGTTCTAACAGTAGAACGAGTAGCACCAGCATCAATCAAGAATGATACAGGGTGGAGTATCAATCAAGAATTATACAGGGTGGCAATTCACCTCACCTTCTATGAATTGACCACTCTGGTCTACCTCCAAGACTGTGCCAAGTATGCAAGCTTCCTCCCCCCCTCAAGCACTCTCATTGAGACTTGTTGTAGCCAGAGCCCTCAAACGCTTCAAACACAGGAAATTGTTAAAACGCACCCTGATTTTGAAATGTTTCAAGTTTCAAATTCCTCTATTTTGGCCACCAGGGTCATAAAAGTGCAAACAGCATAAAAAGTATAAAATAAATAAAGACCTACATAAAAGATTTTCAAAAAAGACAGGTTAGGGTTAAAAGTGAAGCACAATGTAAAACAATTTAGCATGAGAAAAATACATACTCAACCATAATCACATTCATTAGTTGTCTAGGCAATATAGCAATATGCACAACAACCAAATATAAGGAAGAATACCTTCCTATTGGGCAATTAAAAAATATGGCAATGAGACGTAGCCTAATAATAGACCTTAGCGATACAAAAGGGGATGATGGACGGAACGTTTGAGCCAATCAAACACTCACCCCCAGATGATGGATTAAACCCAGATCAGTTGACTGGGGGTGAGTGTTTGATTGGCTCAAACGTTCCGTCCATCATCCCCTTTTGTATCGCGTAATAATAGACCTTGGCAGTGTCAGGTGGTATAGAAATGAAGGGCATTACTGCAAAGCACACACACAGTGCCCAGGAATTTGGAAACAAAAATGGCTATTACTGGGTAGGGATGTAACCTAAGACTACGGAGGGTGTTAGAAGTGGGGTTCTCTAGTTGGCAATGGTTTGCACCTTTGTTCAAGTAGGGACCCTTGCTTCTAGTCAGGGTAAGAGAGTTACACCCTTAGACAACCCCTGCTCACCCCCTTGGTAGCTTGGCATGAGCAGGCAGGCTTATCGCAGAGGCAGTGCATTTGTGCACACATACAGTAATATAGTGAAAACACTACAAATGGACACCACACTAGTTTCGAAAAATAGGAAATCTTTATCTAAAAACAACAAGACCAGACAACAAAAATTCACCATAGATGTACCAAGTTACAATTTTAGAATAGTTATTGCAAAAATATAACTGGTAGAAAACACATCGCTCCACCTAAAGTTATTACGACGTCGTGACAGCAATAAATCCAAAGTACAGCGCCGACTGCGAGGTATGTGGCATCGGGCATGGAGTCACTCGGATCCCCAAACAAACAGTACCTTGAAAAACGAAGTCCATGATGATGCACAGCATCATGGAGGTGAGGCGTCGGTGCAGAAGTCAAGGCCAGCTCCCTGGGTGCCACGGGGGAGGTGAGGGTCGTGTCTGCGAGGAGTCGACGTGTCGAATCTAGGACAGGGGAAGTCAGTTATGTCTGCATGAGGCGTCGGTTCCGGTGAGGCGATGCGAAGTTGGAAAGTTCATGGAGTCACCCTTGACAGTTATCGGCCCTGCAATAACTAAATGCAGGCTCTGGCGGTGAGGGAGACGGTGCGCACTCTGCCGTCAGGAAAGCTGATAACTGCAGGCATCAAAGGGCGTCGAAGGGTGTCGGAGCTGCGGTGCAGGCAGGGCGGTGCGACGTGCACTTCACGAGGGGTACCCCTGGCCTCAGTGCAGGTTGCGGCATCATAGCTGAGTTGCTGACGGTGTCGGAGATGGTTTTCTTTGCTTTGCAACACCAACTACAATTCTCAGGGCCCAGGAACTGGAATTGGCACCCTTTTGAATGCAGGAGTCCACACAGGATTCCAGGTGCTGGTCAGTGGGTTACAGGTGACGTCTTTGTATCCCTGAAACTTCAGAACAGGGGGCCAGCAGACACAGGCCCTTCAAGCAGGGTCTCAGCAAAGTTCCAGTCTTGGTCCTCTTCCTTGGCAGAAGCAGCAACTGCAGGCCAACCCAGAAAAGCACACAGCAAAGGGGCAGTACTCCTCCTTACAACTCTCCAGCTCTTCACTTTGGCAAAAGGTTCCTCTTGAGTCCAGAAGTGATCTAAAGTTATGGGGTTTAAGGTCCACTACTTATACCCCAATTTTGTCTTTGTTCTTCTTTGTGACAGGGTCTCTGAGCCCTGTCCAAACCAGTTCTGTCCTCACTGGTGCAGAATTGGAGATAGCATTGTGCAATGGAGACAGGTCCTATTCAGGTGCAAGGAAAACTCCTCCTACTACTCTAAATGCAGCCAAGGTCTATTCAGCTCCAGGAAGGGCCAGGCGCACCTCAACCCCCAGTGGCTGTCTACAGTAAATGCACATCCCCAGCCCCTGTCAATCCAAAACCAGGCAGTCAATCCACAGCTCAGCAGAGGCACATAGGATGGCTAAGCAAGAAAATGCCTACTTTCTAAAAGTGGGATTTTCAAACCCGCAATTTAAAAAACATCTTTACTAAAAGTTGTGTTATTAAATTCTGAGGTCAGAGAGCCTAAATGTTATTCCTCTATCTTGTCCCCATGGGACTTTATACTTGTAAGATGTTACAAAGTATCTCCCATGCTTTCCTATAGGACAGATAGCCTTTTAATAATGAAAAACAAATTTTGCAGTTTTTCACTATCAGAACATGTCACACACACCAGCACATGTCCTACCTTTTACATACACTGCACCCTGCCCATTGGGGTAGCTTGGGTCTACCTGGAGGGTGTCTTGCATGTAAGAAAAGGAAAGGTTAGGGCCTGGCAAGTGGGTGCACTTGCCAGGTCGAAATGGCAGTTCAAAACTGAGCACAGACACTGTAGTGGCAGGTATGAGATACTTTTACAGGGCTACTCATGTGGGTAGCACACACAAAGTACACTGCAGCGGAGTCCAGTCTGACCAGCCTCCTATGATGGCTGATGAGCGACTGACTCTAACAAACATACAGTTACATTATGTAGGTTGCGGAGCCGACAAAGACCCACCAACTATGGAAAAATACTGGTAGCTGTCATAATAAAATGGGGGTACAGAGCACAGGTTTCGATTCCGCAGCCTGGCACAAGCTATCTACTGTCCAAGGTCGTCTGGCTTATCCTCCCTACTAGACAGGTGGGAGAAGGCCTCCATGTAATAGAAAAGGCATGCGTTAATGAGCAAGATTCAACATTGAAGAAACAAAACTTAGCAAGGGTCATTTCTCGTAAATGGTCAAGTAACAGTTTCGATTATAATACGAAATGGCGTGTTCAAAAACAAAAATGGTGGCACAGATGTCAACATAACTAACATAACGTCTGCAGTTTCTGATTAAGTATGCACACAAAGAGAATATTTAATGAATTAGCTACATAAATGCTAACATAGTATCGAATAAAATGCGAGTAATATGGTACTAATACATTTCAATTCTAACAGACCCTCCTTGTAGCATTTATAAGCTAATACGGACATCTTTATTCGTGCTGTCAGGTAAGGGTCTTTACAATTCAAAAAGTAGGGAAAATATAAAAAAACAGGTAATAATATGTCAAATGCGGATGTATACACGTATATATGCATAGCCAAACATATGGAAGGAAATAACACTAATCATTATCAGCACAAGGAACATCAGGAACAGAACCTGCAAGAGAAGTAGTTGAACCAAAAACACCTTCATCTATTTGCATGATAGTATCAAGCTCCTTTTGGAGCATTATCTTCGTATTAGTGTCATGAATTGAAATTCTTTTGGGAGACAGATATGTAGCACAGTATGAGCAGCATAAGGGAAGACACTGTATCAAGACACAGCAACATATTAAAAGGACAATGAAATATATCATCTTTTCTAGAATCCAACCCCAACCACCAAATAATGACCAGCTCCAGTTGCCACTCTCCATTCCACAAACGTTTTCCAAAATATCTAAAATATGTTGAGTGATATTTCTCTCCATATTCGTGATACCGACTACACACTGCTCTCTGATTACTGAGCATGCACCACCGCTCTTGGCTAAAATAAAATCGACCGCATATCTTGTTTGCTCAGAGTATATGCGCATACTTTCTAACTGGGTGGTGATGTCATGTAAAGCTGCCACTGTAGAGCTGGACAAAATCTGCAGCTTGCACCCAAAATACTCTCTAGCTCGTTCACCCCTGGCCATCGCAGTGCCACCAAATGTGATAATAGAGGAAAGTACATATCCAAAAGTGATACCATTACTGTAATTGCTGACTTCCAAATCAGTAACTAATCAATCAATCAATCAGGGGTTTATAAAGCGCTCTACTCACCCGTAAGGGTCTCAAGGCGCTGAGGGGGTGGGGGATGCAGCTCCAGATCAGTCAAAGAGCCAGGTCTTGAGGCTCTTCCTGAAGGTGTGCAGAGTGGGAGAGCGTCTGATGTTGACTGGGAGCTCGTTCCAGGTCTTTGCTGCGATGTAGAAGGCTCTTCCACCTGCTCTGGTTCTGCAGATGCGTGGGATCTCTGCCATAGCGAGGTCGGCGGAGCGGAGGTTCCTTTTGGGTACGTGGAAGGAGATTCTTTTGTTGAGGTATTTGAGTCTGATGTTGTGGAGGGATTTGTAGGAGTGGGTGAGTAGCTTGAAGGTTACTCTCTTCTCAACGGGGAGCCAGTGGAGGTCTCGTAGGTGCTGGGTCATGTGCTTGTGTCGGGGGTTCCGAGGACGAGTCTGGCTACGGTGTTCTGGATGGTTTGAAGCTTGTGTAGCAGGGTCTTGTTTATTCCGGCTTAGAGGGCATTACCATAGTCTAGTCTGCTGGTTATAAGGGCGTGGGTGACGGTCTTTCTGCATTTGGGGGCGATCCACTTGAAGGTCTTGCGGAGGATGCGGAGGGTGTTGAAGCAGGCGGAGGCGACAGCGTTGATCTGGCGGGTCCCTCACAAAATTCTTTAGTCAGCGTTCTTTTCACCCATCTTGTATGTGGCTTACTATATTTGCAAGGTGCCCAAGAGTTAACACCATTTCCAAGGCCACATCCTCTGTGCCGTTGTACATATTAGAATAGGTGCCGTTTGACAAAAAATAAAAACCTGGGTGTGCATAAAGCAGACCTTGATAATCCAATAGAGCATATCTAGTATTCATACTCTCCATACTAGGGTCATCCTTCTTTCCTAAACGCAATATATTTTTATACACTATTGATCCAGAGCAATTAAGGTACAAATAAGCATCAGTACTATTCACTATTGGGCAACATGCAGGATAAATACCTGCCTCTTGAGTGACTGTCAGATCTTGATAATGCCAACCTGTCAGAGTAATATTTCTTTTATCGATATACAAATTATTGCAATACATTTCAGGCATGCAACCTAGGTACCCTTTCCCCCTCGGTTTCCTGTAATACAAACAAGGACCTGGATATCCCATACCAAATTCACCTTTTGCCACTGTAAAATGGTGAGGACGAACATATGTATAATTTACCAATGATAATGGGTAAGCAGTCCATAAACCTGTAACAGAATCAGTGGGATAACAAGCTGTGTTATCCCGAAAAACTTCCTGTGGGTATCTAAGAAAACATTACTTCGTATATCTCGTTTGCTACGATCTGAAGAGACAATCTGATATAAAGCACACTTTGGTGTTTCACCAGAACACTCCAGAACCCAGAACATCCCCCCTCCCACCAATAAAAACAATGATATGAACATAACACTAAACACCTTCTTTCTGAGCAACCAATCAAAACCAAGTTGCCCCTGTCGCAGAGCAGCAAAAGGCTGCTCATCTTTTAAAATAGGACGACCAAACAGATACATTTTTACTATGGACTTTTTACAAATAGAATCTCCAGAGAAAGAGACGTCATGTAATGGAACCAATGATGGAAAGGACACAGAAAAAGAAAAAGAAAACGGTGAGAAAAATTCAGGGTCCGTTCCAAGCCTCCCTGGCAGGCTTCTATTGTTCAATCCTCGGTGGTGCTATTGAGCACTGTACGGTGGAGCCACACTGTTGCAGCTCATCAGCAAATGTTCACTGTCCTCTGGATGGGGCACTCTCCCTCCTGGGAAAATACCCTCAACTTATCCTGTCCTGCACCACAGGCAGTGCACCAATTTTCTGATCCCTAGTCTAACTGGAAAAGCAGAAACAAAAGACGTTTACTAATCTTATCCAAGAAGTGAATCCCTGCTACACTTACTTCTCTTTTGGTGCACTATCCTTCCGTCGAGGACAGAAATCATACCTTGCTACTCCTGGCACTGTCTCATCTTGCAAAAGAATCTGAAACTCAGGGGGTGTCGGAGAACGGGACTCAGGCTCCTGTTGGTCAGGTGAAAAGGAAGCCTGGGCAGTCTTAATTTCTGGGGGAACTGCCTCGTTCAGAATCGCTTCACTCTTTTCCTCCGTCTTTGCCCAAGTCAGCTGGGCGTCAGAAAAGGGAACAAAATGTGGAACCTTCTCCGTCTCGTGGTCCCCTATCTCCTGGCGAATCCATGCATCATAGGGGAGGGGAAGCGGCACTCGTCGACAATGAGAGGTATGAACCCAATACTTCCGACCATCCACTCTTACTGCCGTCCTTGTCGAGATGAGAACCAAATATGGTCCTTTCCATCTGGGTTCCAGACTGTCTCGCCTCTGTAAATTCTTTATAAGGACGTAATCCCCAGGCTGTATGGTGTGCCCGGGCCCCTCTGGTGCTGGAGGCAAAGCTTCATGAATCTGTTGATGAATAGAACGTAAACTTTTAGTAAGATCATATAAATAATCGACTAACAAAGGATAATCAATTTCAGAAAACGTTTTCGGCCTAGGGACGCCCCACACATTTGCGGGACGGCCAAAGACCACCTCATATGGCGATTATCCTGTTCTGGAATGGGCAATAGAGCAAGGGGTAATGCATCTGACCGTTGCAACTCAGTACTTTCCTTAATCTTAGTCAATTTTAGCTTGAGAGTACCATTGTACTTCTCATCTAAACCTGCTGACTGGGGATGATTCGCTGCATGACATTTTTGCTTGATGTGCAGACCATCGCACACCAATTGGATCACCTTTGCATTAAAATGACTTCCGTTGCCACTCCAAATCAAACCGGGCAAACCGTAGCGTGGGCAAAAACTCTTTAATAAGAGCCTTCGCCGTCGCCATGGCTGTATTTTCTTTCGTTGGAAAGGCCTCAATCCACTTACTAAATGCACAAACAACTACTAGCAAATTTTTCAAATTATTAACTCGCTGCATCTCAATATAGTCCATCTGGAGTACCTCAAAAGGGAGAGAAGGTGGCGCAAAATTACCAGAAGGTGTAGGGGTAACCTTTCCAGGATTATGCTTCATACAAATCATACAATGTTTCACAAGATGAGCAGCAACCTTTGGAATGTTGCCATTTTGCCACACAGGATCCAATACCCTACAGATTCCCTTTGCGCTAATATGAACCGGACCATGTCCCATTGTAACTACAGGGAAATCATATGCATCAGGTAACATCCATCTCTGCTTCTCACTTTTATCAGTCCAGCACCCTTCTTCATCTAAATGCCCTGCACTCTCCTGCCACACTGCCAACTCCTCAACTGTGGCCTCAGACTGTATTTCCCTGACACTTTCTAGTGAATTTTCAAACATGGTAACATCTGGTACCCATCTAGCAGGTCCTGCCACAAACATTTTCGTCCTTTTTGATCTGGCTGTCTCTTTTGCTGTCTGATCAGCGAAGGCATTTCCTTTCCCTACATCATCAGTGATTGCTTTATGGGCACTACACTTCACTATTGCCAATCGTTTGGGAAGGGTCAAAGCTGTCAAAAGTCTTTCTATCAGCGGACCATTCTGAATCTTGGTTCCATGTAAAGTCAAGAATCCTCTCTCTGCCCAGAGGCGTCCAAAATTATGGGCCACCCGAAGGCATACTGGCTGTCAGTGTATATATTGACAGTCAGTCCTTCACTTAATTCACATGCTCGCAAAAGAGCCATCAACTCTGCAGCTTGAGCAGATTGGTAAGGAATACGTAATGTCTCGACTACAGTGCGCAGCGTGGTAATAGCGTATGCCACTGTAGTAGTGCCATCTGACAATTTAAAACAAGAACCATCGACATATGTTCCCCTTGTGGGTCAGATAAGGGAACATCAGTCAAGTCTACCTGTCCTTCGCCTCCTCCTCTGTACGAAATAAACAATCATGGACGTCTAGGTCCTTTGCTTCCGAAGGGAGGGGTAGTAACGTGGCTGGGTTCAGAATGGCACATCTTTTAATAGTAATATGGGGTGCAAATAAAGTCAATTCATAACCAGTCAGATGAGCACTGGTAAGGTGCTGGGTCTTTGTTTTGTTCAAAAGTACATCCACAGCATGAGGTACCATTACTGTGAGATCATGATTAAGCACGAGCCCCGCCGACTGTTGAATAGAGACCGCCGCAGCCGCCGCAGCTCTTAAACAACTCAGGAGGGCTCTGGCGACGGGGTCAAGCGTAGCAGAAAAATAAGCACACAGCCTCTGCTTACCTCCAAAGGTTTGTGTTAACACCAAAAGCGCACACCTAGCCATTTTGTGTAAATACAACACGAAAGGCTTCTTATAATCAGGTGTACCAAGCACAGGTGCAGAGCAAAGCGCAACTTTTATCTGCTCAGAAGCATGCTGACATTCATGCGTCCAGGGCAAGGGTTCATGCACATCTTTAGTTGTTAGGCAAAGCAAGGGCTGTATTAATAAAGAATAAGCGGGAATCCAGTGTCGACAATACCAGGTGATGCCTATAAAAGCACGCACATCCCTCTGAGTCACAGGGATAGGCATCTTAACAATGGCATCAACTCGTTCAGGTGTTAGCCTCCAACCCTCCTTCGACAGCAGGTGACCTAAATAGGTGACCTGCTGTTGACAATATTGGAATTTCAAAAGGGACACTTTATGCTCTTTACTTGCCAAATGCTGCAATAATTTAACTGTAGCTTCCCGACAACTCTCTTCGGTATCAGAGGCTATCAAAATGTCATCCACGTACTGCACTAATACATAACCTGCGGCTAGAGAGAGAGAGTCCAATTGACTTTTCAAAGCCTGCCTGTAAATACTGGGACTTTCAGTGTACCCCTGAGGAGCTCGACAGAATTTGAAAGTCCTACCAGCCAAGGCAAAGCCAAAAAGATACCTACTGTCTGGATGAATAGGGATGCTAAAAAAAGCATTTTTCAAATCAATCACAGAAAAGAACTTGGCTGTGGAAGGAATCATCGTCAAGAGAACAGTAATATCTGGGACCACCGGGAACTGAGGAACTACAATCTTATTTATTTCCCGGAGATCAATCACAAAACGATAAACATCAGGATGTGCATCAGGGGAATCCAAGGGTGTCTTCTTAAGAATAGGAAGAATGGGGCTATTGCATACATTCGCTACTGTCTCCTCAACCACCCCTGATTTAATCAGGGCCTGTATAATCTGCATCAAAGCCTGTTCCCCAGCTAGTGATATTTTATACTGGGGAATACGAGGGAGCACAGCGTTCTCCTTGACCTTTATGGAAACCGGTGGTATCTGTGACCACCCCACATCCGTATCCCCTGTGGCCCACAATGAGGACGGCACATCTTTGAATTCAACAGGAAGCGGCGCATCCTTTGCCAGACACTGTTTTGTGCTAACCACTTTAGGTCCAAGAGTCATGTAAACACCATCCGGGGAACAATAAATAGTAGCATATAACTTTTTCAACAAATCCAATCCTAATAATTTTTCCCCACAATTCGCCGTTAACAAAAATGGAGAATCCACAGTAAAAGGACCAACAGTCAAAGCAAGAGGTTTGGAAATGGAGCTCACAACCGGTATGCCTGAAAAACCTACCGAAACATTATTACAGCCAGACAGGGCTGCCCCGGGGACCAGCGAATGAGAAACAGAGCTGTTCATTGCACCTGTATCCACCAAACATTTCTGTGCCGAACCATACAAATCTGCTGTAACATAAGGACCACGCTGATCCACAGAAATTTGGACTGGTCCCTTTCCCTGTCCCTGGCTGTCCTAACCAGAGGACATCCCTGCAGCGTCACCCATATCATAATCATCATGATAGTACTGCCTTCCCCGGTCATCAAAATAGTTCTGATCAGAACGACCCCCCGATGATGCATCTGCTTGAGCCTCATCCCGACCAACCTCATAAAGGCCCCTTCTACTTGAACCCCGCCCTCTAGGTAGTGCTATTTTCTGTAACAAATTTGGACACTCGCTCCACCAATGTCCCTTCTTTTTACGATACACACACTGATTCGGCCCTAGGGGTGCACCACCTCTACCAGCACCCCGTGACCTTTGAGCCGGACCAGCGTCCCTTCCCCTCCCAGACCCCCTGGCAACCTGCTGTAGCAACACCCTTGTCTTCAAATCCTTATTCTTCTTCTCTACCTTGTCTTTTTCTTCGTTTTCTCGATGCTCATAGTACTGTGCCATACTCAATATCACCGAAGTGGAAGAGGTAGTCCAAGTGCTCTCTGAAGCCTGTAACCGAGCTGCAATCTCCGGGAGAAAATTTGTGACAAACCTATTAACAAACAAACAAACACCACCTTCAACTGACAAATCCTGTCCACTGACATCCAAAAACACCCCTTCAAACCGAGTAAAAAAATCAGACACACTTTCCTCTTTCTTTTGACGACACACCATTAGCTTTTCCCAAGCTACTCGTCTAGGTGGGATAAGAGAATGCATATAAGTAATAATACGACCTGGCAAAGCCAGAATCTCAGCCCTAGGTTTTTCACCGGGCTTTCGCTCCTTATCCCATGCCTTAATCTCATCCCAAGAGCCACCCAACTCCACCCTGTGATCCTGAGTATGCACCTGCCTCCATATGTCCACCGGCACCAACAGCCCGAAAAACAACTCAATATCTGCTAATGTCATAACTGACGAGGAGGCGGTCTCCGTTAACTCTTTATAATACGCCGTACTGTTTTTTCTGGGATCCGGTAACTGACTCTTAAGAGCTAACACCTCACTTCTTTTCCATGGGGTATAAACCCACTGCTCCTGAAAATGAGCCGCCACCCGCTGTTGAACCACATCTCCCCTCTCGTTACGCTGCTCTGGGATCTTAGGATGAAAAATAGGATGCACCTCACTCATCGGAAATTGGGACACACTAGTTGGGGTACGGTGATGTAATCGCTCTCGATCACCGAGTAGCGTCCCAACATTACTAAGAACTTCTGTAGGGGCCATACCAGCTGAATATACACGATCTTGAATATCATAAATAATTTGAGGAGCTACACCTCCAATACACTGTTCCCACAAACTAATCAATGTAGCCGACATATGCTGAAGGGCATGCTGTTGTACAAATGGATCAAAATCTTTCATCGCACTCCATATATCCTCCACACTATAAATCGGAGCCCGAGCCCATTGTGCTGCCTGGTTTACAACCATCCTTTTCTCCTCTTCACCTACGTAAGATCGAATCAGTGCCCGCTCCATTTGCTCTTGCGCTGCCGCCCAATTCCCTCCATCTGATCCTCGCGCCGGTGTCGCAACACTAGACAACACTACAGATGAAACATCTGGAGAAGACATAAGCGATACAGACGCAGGTGACAGTGGCAATAATGACTGTGTGGTAGGTGTAAGAGGAGAAGAAACATGAACAGAAACAGCAGACACTGTAGGGGTGCCCGCAGTCACCACACTCACAGGTTGCGAAACCGGAGAGGTGACAGATAGGGCTGGAGCCGAAGCCATTGAGTCTGCAGAAAAACCAGAGTAAGGTGAAAGAACAACGGAGGACTGAGACGACGGAACAACAGGATATATTCTCTGCAGGGCATAAGGGGGTGGAGGGCGAGTTTCCAGCAGATCCTCCACAAAAGGATCCTCATCCTCTCGAACAACATAAGACTTATTACATTGTAATCAAAACTTCCTATCTGCACACTCAATACCCTTTTCTGTCTGTTTCGTACCATAAGCTACCGCTTTCTGAACCACTGTTTGCATCACCTTCTTCCTAGAATCCTTCTCGGCTCGCATACGCCTCTGCTTAGCTTCCTACTGCCATACCTGCAAAGTGTCAAACATCGACTGCCTACTTCTTCTAGCAAATAATTTGTCCTGCAAATAATTTAGTTTTTGTTCATCAAAAATACCATCTAGTGGCCACTGAAGCTCAGCATTGTCCCTTATATATTTGTGCCATAATGTACGAAACATAATAGGTCCAATACCGTGATTCACATATATCTAAAAAATTGGAGTGCCTTCTGGAGGCGCAGGGTGCCTTTCCTCCAGTTGATGCTCAGCAGAGCAACAGCGAAACCCTAAGCACCACATTTTACTCCAACAAGACATCTTAGCATCAGACACATTCACTATCCACTCAATCAACACACACACACGCAATAAAAACACCCACACACAAAGAGCTCCCACAAGCAGTCTGTAAACTGCACCAAGACAAGTCAGTCCTCAGACTGCACCACAACAAGATAGGCTCTAGCCCCAGGCCTTTTCAAGAATAAACCAAATTCACCCAGTGGCCTGCCGGAACGTTCACAAATGCTCCGTATCACAAGGGTCCACAGACCCACCAAGTTAATCAAGACGGCGCCGCTCTTACCAGAGTTCACAATGAACTCACCTGGTGCACACAGGTCAAACAAGATTACTCTCCACTGCCGACCAAAACGGTCAGATCCAAGGGTTTTGCTTTTTAGGACCCCAGCCAAGATGACCACTAGACGAGGAGCCGCCCGATCAGACAGGCGGGGCAGCAGCGAGAACCAAGCTCTATCATATGGGGATCCCCGATCCGCCCATCTGACCAGACACAACCCGACCCCACAACCCGACTACGGGCAGGATGGGCCACCTGGTGGGTTCCCTGTTCGGGCGCCAACTGAAGGAAGTGACCCGATTAGGGCCACCCGGGTCACTCTCGACCTCCTCTAGCCTTCCATTCAATGAAGAGTCGATGACGCAGTAGAGAACACAAGCAGACTAGTTTATTCACAAAGTACACTGCAGCGGAGTCCAGTCTGACCAGCCTCCTATGATGGCTGACGAGGGACTGACTCTAACAAACATACAGTTACATTATGTAGGTTGCGGAGCCCACAAAGACCCGCCTACTATGGAAAAATACTGGTAGCTGTCGTAATACAATGGGGGTACAGAGCACAGGTTTCAATTCCGCAGCCTGGCACAAGCTATCTACGGTCCAAGGTTGTCTGGCTTATCCTCCCTACTAGACAGGTGGGAGAAGGCCTCCATGTAATAGAAAAGGCATGCGTTAATGAGCAAGATTCAACATTGAAGAAACGAAACTTGGCAAGGGCCATTTCTCGTAAATGGTCAAGTAACAGTTTCAATTATAATACGAAATGGCGTCTTCAAAAACTAAAATGGTGGCACAGATGTCAACATAACTAACATAACGTCTGCACTTTCTGATTACGTATGCACACAAAGAGAATATTTAATGAATTAGCTACATAAATGCTAACATAGTATCGAATAAAATTCGATATGGTACTAATGCATTTCAATTCTAACAAAGCCCACTAGTAGCATTTGATTTACAGGCCCTGGCACACTCAGTGGACTTTACTAGGGGCTTACCAATAAATCAAATATGCCAATCATGTGTAACCAATCACAACAGAAATTTATACTGAGAGCATATGCACTTTAGCACTGATTAGCAGTGGTAACGTGCCCAGAGTCCTAAAACGAACAACAACAAGGTCAACAACAGGAGGCCACAAAGCAAAACGTCTGGGGGTGAACCCGCTGAAAATGCCAGGTCTAACAGTGGGCAACCAAAAGGCTGCGTAATCCTAATAGCCTACATAAATGTGCTAACCAAGTTCATCGAGGGGAAGTATAACCTGGGCACACAAACAAGACATGTGGGTTACTCTCTTTTGCAAAATTGTAAATTGGGCACCTGGTGTGTCCCCTACCAACCAATCTTTTGGTAAACACTCTAAGGGGTAAGGTGCCCACCTGAAACTGGAAGTATAACTTCCTGTTCAGTGGAACTGATACAAGATCCCAGTATGACTGAAACCCACAAGTTGGCTTAATATCAATAAAATCACTGGCGAGCTTGAGATGAGATGCTCTATGAGATTCCTTAGCCACTAGTGATGACCAATATTGCTTTTTCATGAGGGCCATAGTTGGAAAAAACTATTGAATCTGGATGATTCCACAGATCATGCATTCCTAGTGAGTACAATGTTGACTTCATTTCCAAGAGCCAGGGAACCTTACTGAATTGATCGGCCCTCATAACGTCCTTAAGATCTTCCACGTAGTGTGTGAGTTCAGGAGAGGACCATAGATGTCTCCAATACAACAAAGGACAACGTTGTATTTTGCCCGATGCCCCTTTTACATCCAGATCCCTGAGCAGTGGATATAGCGGGATGGAGGAAGAGAAGCACGATTCCTAAGAAATTTGTTCACAACTCTAATTAAGTCCTCATATTTGGAAACGTCCCAAAATTCCTCCCCATCTAAAGCCGCACTCAAGGCTTTGGCCTCATAGATCTTAAGAGTCAGTGAGATAGGTTTAGCATAGGATGAAGAAAATTCCTTAAGTATCACACCAGAGATCTGATTAAGGACTTGTGTTGGTTAAAAAACATCACTTTAGTTTTAGAAGTATTAAATTCCAGGCCATGTGTAGTGCAAAACTCATCCAATCGAATCAAGAGTTTCTGAAGCACGCTCTTGGTCTTAGAGATCAACAAAGTGTCATCTGCGAAGAGTAGAATCAGAATCTTGGTTTGTGTCAAAGATGGAGCCTATGCATACACCTGGGACAGAAACTGAGCAATAATATTAAGAAAAAAGTGAAAACAAGGTGGGGGCCAGAACACAGCCCTGACGAACACCTTTGCGAACGGGTACCCTTTCTGTCAGCTGAGCCTTGTCCCCTCACTGTATGCGCACATAGTTGTCCTCATGCAGATGAATTAAAAGTGGTAAAATGTGAAGAGGCATTGCCAGGTCAGCAAGAGCTGTTCAAAGGCCAGACCGAGGAATCAAATCAAAAGCCGATTTCAGATCGACAAAGGCAACATAAAGCCTGCCCTGCCGGTCAGAACAGTCTTCCAATAGATAAGCATAAAACGAAAGGCCTGGTCAGTGGTTTAGCCCCTTTGACGGAAACCTGCTTGGAATGGACTAAGGGCATCGGTCTCCGCATTCCAGTCCTAAATTTTAATAAGACAGCAGCAAACCTTTTTTGGAACGCAGTCTATAAGGCTTATTGGCCTATAGTTAGAGGGTAAAGAACGATCGCTTTTTTATGTATAGGCAATACTATTGCCCCTTTCCAAGAATCAGAAATAAGGGCCCCAGCAGCAATTGCATTAGCAATGGCCAAAATATAACATGACCATGCCTCTTTGTCAGAGAGAAATATGACACCATCAGGACCTGCCACGCATCCACGTGTTGACAGCATTGAGAGACTGGACAATATCAGCAGTGTCAAACAATGGCGTGACACTAGTGACAGTCGGAAAAACAGTAACGGCAGTAGCCTGGGTTGAAACGATGCAATCTTCAGAGTAAAGATTATAAAAATAGTCAACCCAGATAGAAGCGGCAACATTGTTTGTGGGGTCCAGTGCAGCAGTGGAGCTTCCCCGTCCAACCAGTGACAAAAATTAAGAGAGGTCGCTGGTAGAGCATGTATCCAGAAGGGCCTTCCACCTCTGATCATCGCAATCCTTTTTGGCATTAATAATGGCCTTTTTGTAATCCTTCCTAATCAGTGGAATGAAGGCCATATCTTTAGCTTTGATAGCACTAACTAGAGAGTGATTAAGTGGACAACATTCTTTGTTGTACCAAGAGCGATGTTTGCCAGTACCCTGCCTAGCATGTACATTTTGAAATTAATTCTGATTTAAATTTGGAATTAAATTGTGGGCCACTCACATTTTGCTGTGGGATTGGGACTTGTGGAACTTGCATTGCTGGAGCTTGGGGCACATTAAAGTTCTGCATTCTTGGCCTGGGTACATTCGGTGACTTTGCAGATTTATTACCCTGGGGCTATGTAAACCCTAAATTATGAACCTGATTCTCATTCCCGATTCTGTTGGGATTAAGATAGCACTTCTGCTTCCAGTACCCCAAATTATTGCAATAATGACATGGATTCATCCTCTTTAAAGTTGTCACATCAAACTCAGTACTCAGGTCGATCGGAACACCATGGCCTCTACCCTATTGCGGAAACCCATTTCAACTTCGCTCACAAGAGTTTCCTGCTGAAACACTCCTTGCATAGAGCCAACATTCCCTACAAAAGTTTGACTCTGACCTCCTCTCTGTGTGGCTTTCATCTGTGCCACCATCAATTTGTTCTTCATCCTCTTCTGCTTCATTTCAAATTCATTACTACAACATTTCTCATATCTCAAAATCTATTCAACCGATTAATTGTGTCAACAAATCAAATGCTGCTGAATCATCAAACTGATTTGAGCTCTCAATCCCACCACAAACCAGGACACAACAGTCCCCATGTCTTTAGGTTCGAGAGTCTCCATTCCATTGTGCTGCTTAAATACCTGCAACAATCTCTCATAATAGGCATGCACTGACTCTTTGGGCTCTTGGGTCATCCTATCAATCTTAACCAAATCAATATCTTTAGCTGATATTTTCCCCTTCAAAAAGGTCATCACCTGTTGATACTTTTTCATCATTAATGGCGACAAAGCATTCAATACCGGATTTCCCTGAGACTCTTTCTCCGGCCACTCTATAGCCACTTTACATTCTGCCCACAAATCACTTGAACAAGGTATTCAAATCCACCCACAAGACTTGTGAAGTCTTCACAAATTGCTCAGCCTGTTTATACCATTCCACTGGCTTTTCTCTCAATTTTGGGAAATCAAATCATTAGTGAATGACACAAGGTCACTCCTGCTCCAAGGCATATGGCCATAACCTCCACCAGGAACTTCCCTCAATGAAAAAGATGAGGTGTCCTCTCCATCCACCATGGATGGAGGTGACTCTCCGCTTGGTTTCTTTTGCTCTTTCTTCATTGCCCATCTGCCTTCCCACTCATCTAGCTCACTCCATTTTTGGATGTTACTGATTAATTCTTTAATCTGCAATTTCATTCCTGATGTTCTCATGCTAATTATGTAATTCTCATCAAAACATGCACAGTAACATCTTTGTAGAGACTTGGTCCTAATCAAATCAACCTCGTATTTTTGAGCGAAATCTGATAGTTTTAATGGGCTTGTCCCGCATGTTTGGTAACATCTTTACACATAAATAAGTTTGTTTTCTTGATTGGGATAGATCAAGGTTTCTTTGTATCATCTCAGCCAATTCTAATTTAAATTTGACCACATCCACTGATTATCTCTCACTTGGGACTAAATTGTTTCTTTACTCAGTCATGAACTTTCACCTTCTCTTGGGGACCCACTGAAAAACTTAATGCAATCATTGAATTCGTTAGCATTAAGACCAGTGTGCGCTACAGAGATATTAGGCACAATCCTTTCTCTGGGGGTACTGTGGTTTGCAATCAGAAGTGAATTCCAAATAGCATATCAGAATTTGGTGGTCTTTGAGCAAACCCTCCTATGGGGTAAATCCTGTCTGGTTCAGGGTTGGGTCTGCTCTTGCAGCATAAGGGGTATTCACTTGAGTTGGGAGTAACGGGACTCCTCCCATCCTTGGGTCCACAGTAGTGCTAGCTGAGGTACCCACTCCAGTAGGGACTGTCAAAGTATGTGTCAGGTTTCCTGCTGAATCAGGCTTATACAAAGGAACTACGGAACAAATAGTGACCGGAACAGTTAGTGCATCCCGGGCATTCAGAACAGTGAGGTTAACAGGAACACTAATCCCTGAACTCTCCCCCAACAGGTTAGGGCTCATATTCACTGCTGCAGTAGCTGCTCCAGAGTTCTCACTGGCACCTGCACCACTCATTCCCTCGAGTTAGGCCTCATTATATGGGGGTGGGCACACCGATAACAACAGATCCAAGAGATCATCACTAATATCACTATCACTGGCTTCACCTGCATTCTCTGTGCCTCCTGTCTTGTCCTCCTTTTTCTTTTCTTTCCTTTTCTCAGATTCTTCACCTGTCAATACAGGGTACAGTCTAGCTGCCTCTATCATGTCAGTTATCCACTCCATTGGTCTGCATCCCACCTACCATTGGCACACGTGTGCACTGCTTTTTGGACTCTACCCTGATATTTTTCCTTTTGCCTGATATGAGCTGGACGCTCCCAAGCATTAATTGCTTTGTACTGTGCGGGTCTGGGAGGCAGCTTCATTTTGTACGATATTCTTCTCAAGTTTTCAATGATTCTGAAATTGAGTGTGCCATTGTGTGGAAACAGCAACGCACCTTCTTTCTCTGTGTTCTTATGTCATTGGTTCAGCCAAACACATGCATGAAGGCCCACGTTTATTGCCATATGATGACCTGGCATATCTTCGGGTGGTGCCTCTTCCCTCTTTCGAACATGTATTCTCACATCTCCCCAATCAAATTCCATATAGCAATAATAATATCAACCATCGCCAATTGAATTTAATTTCAAACCAGGAAATAATTCTTCACCCGCAATTCTCATTCAGCATCAACAACCAAAATCAGCGCAACACTCTAGAATGTAGTCAACCAATAACAGTGCGGCTCAACACCAGCCACCAAATGTCTGCGCGGCACACTTTGATGTCTTTCTAACTCCTTGCAGTGGCTCACCCTCCTTTACAATTTTTATGAACGTTGCAATGCAAACACAATGACACAAATTCAACAACTTTCTCTGCTCCTCTAAAGAATCAATAGTATTCAACCACAAGAAATGATCCAGAGTGGCACTTTCAGGGCTTCTCTAAATCATACTTGCATGAAACCTCAGCCAGCGTTGAATCCGCCAGATCGGTTCAGCTTCTCCCTGTGCACTAGAATCCTCTACACTAAACACATATCACACTCACACAAAGTATATGTCCCTATCTCAATTGTGCAGCCGTCGACATCTCATGACTAACACCACTAAACTCAGCAGACAATTACAACCTAGTGTTTTCTACACTGGTACCTTATTACTATCCTGGGGTCTTGGGCTACATCAGCCTGATAACAACTTCAACATTTCTGGGTTAAGCGCCACACTCACACAACTCAAATCATTACCGCATTGCACCACACAACCTCAACAAAACACCGGAAGCTAGGCATAAGTAATTGCAATGCACAACCCTATTAATACTCACTCCTACACTGTTGCAACTCTTTCCCGAACTGGTGGGACTCTGTTGGTCCTCCAGATCGAGACATTGGCTTTAGGGGTTCGGACTAGGTTTGGGAAATTCCAGAATGGGATACTCTAACTCTCCACACAAAGAAGTCCAGGAGTCTGTAAATTAAGTTAAGTGGGTTACTACAAGTTTATAACCAATCCAATATATACAAAAATATAAAACATATTATAAGTTACAGAATTACAACTGGCAAACTGAAACAACAACAGAGATTCAGATTCAATAGAATAAGATATGCAATTAACACAGTCACAGCAATACAGATACTGAGAAAAAGAAATTGGTGGTTGTTAAAGAAACTCAGATCCTCTTCTGAAACATGAATAGATTCTAAAGTCATCTAATCCAATTCCTGAATACAGATGAGTCATTGGGAAAGGTCTCAGAGGAATTCAGAAGTGCAGGAAGGTGTTAGCATAGAGAAAACTCCAGTAAAAGTCTTCTAAATATGAGAATAAGTGTTTAGCATAAAGCTACACAGTTGCAAGAAAACAGAGAAATCTGTACCCCCTGAGAGTCCAAAGGGATCTGAGATTAATTCTAATGCGGTGAGACTAATCAAAACAAAAAAGTTTCAAAAAACAATCATATCTTTCTCCACATCAACAGACACCCAATTCTTTTTTCTCCCCACAGTAGGTATAGGCAACATCCTTCGGATTTCCCAGTCCACAAACTTGGAAAGTCACTGCGCCTTGAGATGACTAGGAGGCTTCTTTTGCTCGTTAATTCTCCACATTCTTGCCATGATTTGTCTTCTCAGGCCTCACTATCAATAATTGAACAACACTATTTCTCTAGCTATGAAACCATGAGAAAACACCTGCAAAAAAAAAGAACACGCAAAGCAAACAAAAATACATTCCAAATTCAAGGCCTATAGACAAGCTAACTTTAGTTAAGTATTTTAATGTGCATTTTGTATATTTGATTATATATGCACAGTTAACTACAGAATACATGCAAATGTAAATAAATGGGTTCATGATTATATATGCAATATGCTTTAATAGATGGCTACTTACATGGTGGGCTGTCGCTCATAATACTTCTTTTCTGAAAGGGGCATCAAATGTGTGGTATCAAAGAAATAAGAGAGAAAAAGGAAAGAGAGAGAAAGAGATCTTAGGAGGAAAGAGAGTGGTTTGTAATGTAATTGCATTTATGAGGTTTTAATTCACCTCTTACCTACAGTCTAGTCCTGTTATCTGGCTTCAGATTCATTGCACTGAATACATGATGAACGTTGATCCACTAGCATTCTTAGAAAGTGAGAGCCATCGACATGTGCAAGCTAATGCTAGAAACAAATGTTTTTCAACCACTATTAGGCACTGTAAATTGCTCACCTCTGAAATGAGCACACTATATTTACCTATTCTAGATTTTTACCCACTCACTTGGCTCAAATTCACCAAAAACCCAAAGAGAAAAAGTTTATTATCTCAAAGCCACTACAATTTCCAAGTGTAAGCCAAGCCCACAGGGCTTTTCATTAATATATTGATTTTGTGTTAGAATTTTAGGGTCTGTTATATAGATTTGCAACACGTTATATATGCCGATTTCTGGTGAAGGAGGGAAATCTTTAATAGGTTTGATTCCCACTAGTGGACTTACTTCCCTTATATTGCAGTATGCCTGGAATCAATTCTTCAGAACTCTGCGATTGGTACCTTTACTTCAGCCACAATTTTAGAAATGGGGGTCTCTAGTTGGCAGTGGCTTGCACCCAGTTCAAGTATGGACCCTTCCTTCTAGACAGGGTAAGGGAGTTACACACCCAAGATAACCTCTGCTCACCTCCTGTGCAGCATGGCACGAGTAGTCAGGCTTTTTTCAGAGGCAATGTGTAAAGCATTTGTACATAAACACACAGTAACACAGTAAAAACACTACAATGGACACCACACCAGTTTAGAAAAATAAGCAATTTTTTATCTTAACCAAAAAAGAGCAAAACAATAAAAATCCAACATATATAAATCAAGATATCACTTTTAAAGGTTAAAAACAGTTTAGTCAATATAAAACTGTGGATGCGTCACTTTTAGCACAAAGTTCCTGGGATGCATCAGAATTAAGAGGAGAACAGGCCGCAGGGGAGGTGATGCTTCATTTCTCCAGACACACAGCCTCGGTTCCCTACTGAAGCTCAGCGTCGATGTAGACTTGGCACACAGGTGCGATGCGTGAAAAATCCGAATACGCTGAAGTTGATGCGGCGATGGAGAAACAGGTGCTGTGTCGATTCTTCCAGTCACGAGCAGGTGATGCGCCAATTCCTTCAGCCGCACAGAGGACCTGCATTGGAGTCGAAGCGGGAGTCTCGGACATCGGAGACGCAATGCTCTAGACGTGGGCTGCGGCGGTTCTTTCAGCCATGGACAGGCACTTCATAGAGTTTTTTTGCAGCTCTGCTGCGATGCGTTGGTTTTTCAACCACACAACAAGCTTGCTGTGGGAAAAATGGCACTGAAGGGCAATGCATGGAATTTCACCTCTTCTTGCATCAGAAGCCACCTCCAAAGGCCCAGAACTGGAATCTGCACCACTTGGCAAGTCAGAACTCCCAGCAGAGGAGTTATGGGGCTGTAGGTGAACTCTTTTATGGCCCTGTGACTTCTTAACAGGAGGCAAGAACACAAAAACCCTTGGAGAATCTTCTCAAGTAGGATACCAAAGCAAATGTCCAGTCCTTAGTCTCTCCAAGACAGAAGCAGCAACTGCAGGCCAACCCAGCAAAGCAAGCACAGCAAATGGGCAGTACTCCTCCTGACAGCTCTCACGCTCTTCCTCTTGGCAGAGTCTCCTCTTGATCCAGAAGTGTTCTAAAAGTCTGGGGTTACAGGTCCAATACTTATATCCCTTTAGGCCTTTGAAGTAGGCATAATTCAAAGTGTAGTCTTTGTAGTGCACAAATCCTGCCTTCCCCTGTCCTGGCTCCAGGCACTCTACAGGAGGGTGGAGACAGCTTCGTGAGAGGCCAGGCACAGACCTATTCAGGTGTCAGTGACAACTCCTCCCACCACTTTAGCTCAGAAAGGCTCATCAGCCTGGTGATGGGTAATCAGGATATGGAGGGTCACATCTCAGCTCTCTTTATGTGACTGTTTAGGGTGAATGCACAAACAACCCAGCTGCCAGTCTAAACCATAAATGGATTCCACAGGCAGGCAGAGGTACAGGATGGTAAAGCAAGAAATTGCCCTCTTTCTAAAAGTGGCATTTTCAAACACACAATTTAAATACCACCTTCACAGAAAGATGTGTTTTTAAATTCTGAGTTCAGGGACCCAAACTTTAAATCTCTATCTCTTCCCAATTGAAAGGTACACTTGCAAGATGTTGCAGGACAGCGCCAGTGATATCCTATGGAAGAGATAGTCCTTTCAAACGTGAAAAACGAAAGTGGCAGTATTTCACTATCAGGACATGTAAAACACACCAGTACATGTCCTACCTTTCAAATACACTGCACCCTGCCCAGGGGGCTACCTGGAGCCTACCGTAAGGGTGCCTTGCATGTAATAAATTGGAATGTTTGGGGCTAGAAAGTGGGTACACTTGTCATGTAGACATAGCAGTTTAAAACTGCACTAACAGACACTGCAGTAGCAGGCCTCACACATGTTTACAGGACAACTCATGTGGGTGTCGCAATCAGTGCTGCAGGCCCACTAGTAGCATTTGATTTACAGTCCCTGGGCATACACAGTGCACTTTTCTAGGGGCTTACCAGTAAATCAAATATGTCAATCATGAATAACCAATCACAATCACATTTTACTCAGGGAGCACTTGTTCTAAAACCAGCAAAAACTAAATGCAGCACACAGTAAAGAATCAGGAGGTCAGAAGCAAAAAGACAGGGGAAAAACACGCCGAAAATGAAAGGTCATAATACACCAGACATAAGGATTTTCATTACGCCATTATGTTGTAGGCTAAACCCCTTGAATTATTTGCAACTTGTGATTGTAAAAGTGACATGTTTTTGCCCTTAACCATTGTGGCACAAATAACTTCTGCTAAAGACTTTCAGGTTTTTCTGCAACATTGAGTTATTTTTTTTCTTTTTGTGCTGTCAGAAGAGCAGGAGAGATGCTGTGTTTCTTGGCAAAGATGTTAGAACTAGTGTGCATTTAATGGAAACATTGTTTGCAAGGGACTGTAATCTGAGGTAGAGACAGTGGTGATTGATTTATCCCAAAATGCAGTCCTAAACGCAGTGCACATATTTGCTGTGTGAACTATGCATGGTGGAAAAGTAATGTTATGATGGTATAGTTGGCCTTGGGGATAGTAAGTTATGGACCTTATTTAACCATTCCAATTCACTACCCAGACCCATACATTGAGTAAAGGTCAATTATTAGCATTATTGACCATCTCCCTGGTCAAAAGTGCTGCAATAGTGCTGCCATTTCAGTCACAGAGTATTGCACTGACATTTTCTAATATTATACGATGTGTCCAACTGCTGCTGTTCCCAAATTGACCCTGAAAATGATTTGATTCTTGAAAATAGTCATATATTCATGGATGCCCCTTTCAATTACCTTATTACACGTGACTAAGGGGCTGATTCACAAACCTTTTTGAAATGTTGGTAATCTACACACCATGGATTTACATCTGTGATGTTGAGAACAGCCATCTTCCATCTTTCACTCACTGCTTTATTTGAAACAGAGTGATCACAATCAGTCCTCTGTCAACTCTTGTTTTGAAACTTCATTTCATTTATGCAAAAAGCAACTCAGGTAATTTTTGTGATCAGGTGCATTCATTATAAGACACAAACAAGTAACTAACAAGCCATTGAAGTCAATTTATATGGGGAACCCAGTAAACATCTCCCTTAAGTGCATCTACCACTCCCCAAAAATTATTGCATTGTGTCTCCTCTCAGGACCTGGACATAATGGCTGAAGAGTGCTACCTACCTCTCTCACGACTACTGGTTAGGGAGACCTATGTATGGTATCTCTAATTTTAGTGGTCCTGCTGGGATTAGGGCGCCCTTATCTAATCAAAAACAGTAAAATTAAAAGGAAACCTTCAAGACAAAGTAAACAATGACAGGGCTAAAGCTACTGTATGGATGCTCTAGGTGCTTGTTCTTACTGTGCATAAGCAGAATTTCACAAGTTCCATATTTGATGAAAGAGTATCACTGAGCTGTGTAAAAATATTTTCAAACTCTGCATGAAAATTACAGTGTTATCTGTGAATAGCTGTAGACATTGACAGCTGAGCCCTTTTAACCTAAACCCTTTTTAGCTCTCAGCT
This sequence comes from Calotriton arnoldi, assembly GCA_963921515.1. NCBI lineage: Eukaryota > Metazoa > Chordata > Amphibia > Caudata > Salamandridae > Calotriton > Calotriton arnoldi. The sequence continues at coordinate 668,311 of CAWUFW010004262.1, forward strand.
GAAGACAGCTTTAACTGTCTATTAGTAGACCTATAGTCTTCAATACATATACATAGAGACGGCTGTGGGTTAGCCCCATGCTTTTGATTGGATGGATTTGTTTTCCATCTCTTCATTCAATGGCGTTCCTCCCTATTCCTGCGTTTGCCCTATCATGGAGTATTTTGATATGACATTATCCTGACCAGATGCATTGTATCCTTCCACTGATAACTTGAGGACACTTTTATGTATGCCTTTGGGCACTCCATGAGAATGTCTACTTTTTTTGGTCTCTCTTCCTCTATATTTACTCACTTCTCCACCCCCAGGTGCTGCACATTTTACATTTATTTAATAACAATGCCAACGCCCCCATGTGCTCTTAACTTACTCCCCTCATGTACTCCATCCGACTCCCTACCCTATTTTTTTTTTTACAAGGGCATAGCAGCTGCAATGGCTACTGGACCACTTGCATCCTCTTTTTTTCTGAGCTTGTTTACTTTTAATTTCCTGTTCCAAAAGAGCAGTCGAACAGGATAAATTAGAAATTCCAAAGCGGTTGCGGGCGCTTCATGGAGCATTCTGAGATGGCCTGCCATGCGTCTGTATTTATTTGCATGCAATGTGACTCACTGGTGGATATTGTGGCATCAGTTAATGCCAATGTAAAAAGCATTGGTGAAGCCAAAAGCTGGGCCTTTTAGATTTAACACCAATTTGCATTGCCAATGCTTGCTTACCTACCTTTGCAGATATTCTAAATCTCACAAACTACATAACCGGTCATATTTAGAGTTCATTTAAACAATCTGCAGTTCAAATCCGATCATGTTGGTCGCAAAGCGTCTAGGAAATTATGCCAACTGAGCCGGCATTCATTCAGCACAAAGGTGCTGTCTTTTCCCTGCGTAGAATACGAAAATATTCCATAGTGCATTCGAAAAACGTTGTCCCTTTTGGAGAAATATTAAATACTATTTTTTGTCATGCAGGTGATAACTCAAGCTAGCGGGACTGCTTCTCATCACACCATCCACACTCAGCCTGTGGGAAACCAGTTTGACAGGGTGGACGACTTCTTCATTCCCAGTACAACACTCATTATTAATCATATCAGGTAAGTTGCATCAAGAAATCCCCTCTCTCCCATCTACTCTACGCCTGCAAGTCGTGTTTGTTCACCAGAAGCGATGTCACATATAAAAAGAGGACACTTTGCCCTTGTGCTAATGAGATTTGTATTGATCACTGCTTGCCTCCTTCCTAGACTTGAAAACACACATTGTGAGTGACGTGAATGGATTGGAGAGTGAATTTAATCGCTTGTTTCTATTAGGGTAAATATTGAGTTGGTTGATTCTGTTTGATCTTGGATTCTTATTTAACTGGGTTTGCACCATACTGTGGAAGATTCTAGCAACATTAAGGTATGCGACTGAGGGCAGGCAGGTTACTCTTCGGCTAATTGTATGTTTTGTTGGACAAGCAACTTGTCACCTTAGGATGCCGTAAAGTCGTTTCACATTTGATTTGGACTAATGCTCAGAGAATTAAAGAGGGTTTATTCTCTGATGCCTTCTTGGAGACTGACTGTCGAAACCACTGAAGACAACATCCGTGTTGTCTTCTAAGCTGTGCAAATGTTTCATTCAGAATGAAGTTTGTTTGAAACGTCTGCCTATCCTATCTAGTGCCAAAATTCTGTGCACAGCTCATAGTGTATGAATGTGCACAGACCAGTTTGCAAATGGGAATGCAATTTGTGACATGTTCAGTAATAGATGTATCAAATATTTGCAATTTGACCTGCCTAATGAATATTAATTAGGAAGGCCGCAATTTGGCACCCTCTCTGATTGGCTGAGAAGTTTGGCCTGAAAGCTTGCACTGGACAGCAGACTTTTGTCTATGCTGTTACTTTCCTAAACAGGAAAGATTTTTTAAAGGAGCCTGTGTGCAGTAAAGTGCCAGGCGTTGCTTTAAAAAATATTTCTTATTTGGGAATACATTGGTATAGCAGGTAGTGGTTGTTGGACTTGGCCCTTTTTGCAGGGTCATCCCTGAACTTTTTGCCTTCCTCCTGTATTTTCTCTGACCTGTTTTTGTTGGTTTTTTGACTCTGGGCACTTTACCACTGCTGATCAGTGCTAAAGTGCATATGCTCTCCCTATTGTAAATTGATGTGTTGATTAGTGACTCCATGATTGGGTTATTTGATTTACTTGTCAGACCCTAGTACAGTGCACCATGGGTGCCCAGGGCTTGTAAATCAAATGCTGCTGGTGGGCTTGCAGCACTGGTTGTGCCACCCACAGAAGCAGCTTGTAAGTGTGTCTCAGGCCTGCCATTGCAGAGCCTGTGTGCAGTCTGTGACTGCCATGTCGACTTGGCAAGTGCACCCCCTTGCCAGTCCCTAAACCTTCCCTTATCTTCATATCAGACACCCCTAATCAATCAATCAATCAATCATGTCACTTATAAAGCGCACTACATACCCGCGAGGGTCTCAAGGCGCTGGGGGAAGAGGGGGGTGGTGCTGCTACTGATCGAAGAGCCAGGTCTTGAGGAGTCTTCTGAAGGCCAGTAGGTCTTGGGTCTGTCGGAGGTTGGTGGGGAGGGTGTTCCAGGTCTTGGCGGCGAGGTGGGAGAAGGATCTGCCGCCGGCGGTCGTTTTCCGGATGCGGGGGACTGTGGCGAGGGCGAGGCTGGTCGAGCGGAGCTGGCGGGTGGGGGTGTAGAAGCTGAGTCGTCTGTTGAGGTAGGCTGGTCCGGAGTTGTGGAGTGCTTTGTGTGCGTGGGTGAGGAGCTTGAAGGTTATCCTCTTGTTGACCGGGAGCCAGTGCAGGTCTCTCAGGTGGGGTGTGATGTGGCTGCGTCGGGGGATGTCGAGGATAAGACGTGCAGAGGCGTTCTGGATGCGTTGCAGCCGTCTCAGGAGCTTAGCCGTTGTTCCTGCGTAGAGGGCGTTTCCGTAGTCCAGCCTGCTGGTGACGAGGGCCTGGGTGACTGTTTTTCTTGTTTCGGTGGGGATCCACTTGAAGATCCTGCGGAGCATTCGGAGGATGTTGAAGCAGGATGAGGAAACGGCGTTGACCTGCTTAGTCATGGAGAGGGTGGGGTCGAGGATGACCCCTAGGTTGCGTACGTGGTTGGTGGGTGGCGGGGCTGTTCCCAGTGATGTTGGCCACCAGGAGTCGTCCCAGGCTGAAGGGTTGGAACCAAGGATGAGGACCTCCGTCTTGTCCGAGTTCAGCTTCAGGCGGCTGGTCCTCATCCATTCGGCGACGGCCTTCATTCCTTCGTGGAGGTGGGCTTTGGCGGTGTGAGGGTCTTTGGTGAGGGAGAGGATCAGCTGGGTGTCGTCGGCGTAGGAGATGATGTTGAGGTTGTGCTGTCGGGCGACGTGGGCGAGGGGTGCCATGTAGATGTTGAACAGCGTTGGGCTGAGGGAGGAGCCTTGGGGTACGCCGCAGATGATCTTGGTGGCCTTGGATCGGAAGGGGCGAGGCGGACGCTTTGTGTTCTGCCGGAAAGGAAGGATGTGGTCCAGTCCAGGGCCTTCTCTTGGATCCCGGCGTCGTGAAGGCGTGTTCGTAGTGTGTGGTGGCAGACCGTGTCGAAGGCGGCTGATAGGTCCAGGAGGATGAGGGCTGCTGTTTCTCCGTTGTCTAGCAGGGTCCTGATGTCATCGGTGGCGGCGATGAGGGCGGTTTCGGTGCTGTGGTTGCTGCGGAAGCCGGACTGGGAAGGGTCCAGGATGTTGTTCTCCTCGAGGTAGCGGGTCAGTTGTTTGTTGACGATTTTCTCGGTGACCTTCGCGGGGAACGGGAGCAGAGAGATGGGTCGGAAGTTCTTGAGGTCCTTGGGGTCTGCCTTGGGTTTCTTGAGTAAGGCGGTGATCTCGGCGTGCTTCCAGCTTTCCGGGAAGGTTGCTGTCTCGAAGGAGATGTTGATTATTTTCCGGAGATGGGGCGCGATGGCTGTACTGGCTTTGTTGAAGATGTGGTGAGGGCACGGGTCTAGCGGTGAACCGGAGTGGATGGTGTTCATGATCTCGCTGGTGTCCTCGTCGTTGATGTTGGTCCAGGAGAGCAGGCGGTTGGTGGTTGTGGGGGCAGTGGTCTCGGTGGTTGCCGGGGCGGTCGTGGTGTTGAAGCTGTCGTGGATGTCGGCGATTTTGCGGTGGAAGAAGGTGGCCAGTGAGTCGCACAGGTCTTGCGACGGCTGGATGTCGTTGGTGTTGGAGCTGGGGTTGGAGAGTTCCTTCACGATGTTGAAGAGCTCTTTGCTGTTGTGTGCGTTGTTGTCTAGGCGGTCTTTGAGTGAGGCCCTTTTGGCGGATCTGATGAGGTGATGGTGACTGCGGGTGGCGCTCTTGTGGGCGGCGTAGCTGTCCGCTGTCCGTTCGTGGAGCCAGATCTTCTCCAGTTTTCGGCATGTTCGTTTGGAGGCCTGGAGGTCTTCGGTGAACCAGGTGGCTTTCTTGCTGGTGTGGCTGTTGGGCGGATTCTTGAGCGGGGCGAGGGTGTTGGCGCAGTCGTCGATCCACTGTCTGAGGTTGCGGGCGGCGGTGTCGGGGTCGGAGGGTTCGGCGGGTGGGCTCAGGGCGAGGGTTGTGGTTAGCTGGTCTTCCGTGACTCTGCTCCAGCAGCAGCAAGGCATTTGTTCGGTGCGGTGGTGCGTGGTGGGCTTCCTGTAGGTGAAGTGGATGCAGTGGTGGTCAGTCCAGTGGGGTTCGGAGGTGTGGTTGAAGGAGACGTGTGGGCTTGCGGAAAAGATGGAGTCGAGCGTGTGGCCGGCGGCGTGGGTGGGTGTAGTCACGAGCTGTCTGAGTCCGAGGGTGGCGAGGTTGTCGATCAGGGTGGTGGAGTTGGTGTCCTTGTTGTTCTCGAGGTGGAAGTTCAGGTCCCCGAGGAGGATGTAGTCCGTGGAGGCGATGGCGTGTGTGCTGACGAAGTCAGCGATGGAATCACTGAACTGTGGTCGGGATCCGGGGGTCTGTAGATGAGGGTTCCTCTGAGGGTGGTGTTGGGATCGGTGTGGATCTGGAAGTGCATGTGTTCGGCGGTGCTGAGGGTGTCGTCGGTGTTGGTTGAGACTCTGAGGGTGTTCCTGTGGACGATGGCGATGCCTCCTCCAACTCCGTTGGTGCGGTCCCTGCGGGTGATCTTGTATCCGTCCGGGATGGCAATGGCGATGTCGGGGGCTGAAGCGGGATTCAGCCAGGTCTCCGTCAGGAATGCGACATCTGGGGAGGTTGAGTCGAGAAGGTCCCAGAGTTCGATGGCGTGTTTGCGGGCGGAGCGGGTGTTGAGGAGGATGCATCTGAGGTAGTTGGGTTCTTCCTGGGCAGTGGTTTGGCGGGGCGGGTGCTGGCGAAGCTGCAGTTCCGGCAGGTGAAGGGCCCTTGGGTGCTCTTCGGGGTGGCCTGGTAGCAGGCGTGATCTTTTCCGGGGTTGAGTGCGTGGAGGGTGCTGGCGTCGTATCGGCGTCTGTTGATGTGGCGGGCGCGGGGGATGCCCGGACCAGGGGGTCTGGCGCTGGGCGCGGTCACGGCGCGGACGGGCGCAGACGGGCTTGCCTTAGGCGCGCCTTTGGCGCGGCCGCGCAGCGGCCGCCATAAATGGGGAGGTGGGAGGGAGGAGCAGGGAATGGGGCAGCGAATGGGCAGTGAGGGGGCGGGGCCGCAGGGCGCAGCGGCGGGAAACAGGCACAGAAGGGAAAACGAGCACAATCAGGGCATCAAGGGGGCACAGAAAGGAAAAAAACGAGCACAATCAGGGGCAGCAAGGGGGCACAGAAAGGAAAAAACTAGCACAATGAGGGGCAGCAAGGGGGCACAGAAAGGAAAAACTAGCACAATGAGGGGCAGCAAGGGGGCACAGAAAGGAAAAACGAGCACAATCAGGGGCAGCAAGGGGGCACAGAAAGGAAAAAACGAGCACAATCAGGGGCGGCAAGGGGACACAGAAAGGAAAAACGAGCACAATCAGGGGCAGCAAGGGGGCACAGAAAGGAAAAACGAGCACAATCAGGGGCAGCAAGGGGGCACAGAAAGGAAAAACGAGCACAATCAGGGGCAGCAAGGGGGCACAGAAAGGAAAAACGAGCACAATCAGGGGCAGCAAGGGGGCACAGAAAGGAAAACGAGCACAATCAGGGGCAGCAAGGGGGGCACAGAAAGGAAAAAACGAGCACAATCAGGGGCAGCAAGGGGGCACAGAAAGGAAAAACAAGCACAATCAGGGGCAGCAAGGGGGGCACAGAAAGGAAAAACGAGCACAATCAGGGGCAGCAAGGGGGCACAGAAAGGAAAGAACGAGCACAATCAGGGGCAGCAAGGGGGCACAGAAAGGAAAAAACGAGCACAATCAGGGGCAGCAAGGGGGCACAGAAAGGAAAAACGAGCACAATCAGGGGCAGCAGCAGGGCACACAGACGGAGCTGTGTGGTGGGGGAGCGACCTACCAGTCAAGGTCAGGGGTCGCTCCCTAAGGTAGGCCCAAGGGCAGGGTGCATTGTAAGTATAAGGTAGGACATGCCCTGGTGTGTGTGGCATGTCCTAATAGTGAATTACAGCCATTTTCGTTTTTCACTATTGCAAGGCTACCTGTTCCCCATAGGCCAGAATGGGCAGTTTGATTATTACACCTTATAATCCTAACTGACCCAGGGAACATGGTAGAAAAACGAATTTAGTATGCCTGAACTCAGAATGATAAAATACATCTTTTAATGAAGTTGGTTTTAACATTCTGTGTTTGAAAATACCACTTTTAGAAAGTAGGTATTTTCTTGCCTAACCATCCAGCTGCCTCTGCTCAGGTTGTGTATTGTATGTCTGGGTTTGTGAGTGACAGGGGCTGGGGGATCTCAGGAGGCAGGGTGAGTCAGCACTAGGCTGAATAGGTCTGCCTGAAGAAAGATGGGTGGGAGGAGTTGCACCTGGGTCTGAATAGGGCTGTGCCTGCCTTCCACAATGCTGGCTCCACCTCCTGCCGGGCGTCTGATGGCTCTGCCCCTCACTCTCAAAGGAAAGAAGGAGTCATGTACACAAAGTGCTCCAAGACTGACCAGAACTGGTTTGGACTAGGCATGGGCCTCTCTGCCTTCAGAGAACAAAGGATTTCTGTGTATAAATACTGGGGCCCAGACCCCATGAAATTAGATCACTTCTGGGAAATCAAGAAACCTGTTGCCAAGGAGAAGAACCGGAGAAGCTGAAGGAGGAGTACTGCCCCTGTGCTGTTTTGCTGATTGGGGTTGGCCTGCAGTGGTTGCTTTCTGCCAAGGACAGGAGAAAAGACTTTGCTGTGCTTATCATCTTGAAGAAGAGAATCTCCAAGGGCTTGAACTGAGCTTGCCTCCTGCCTGAAGTCACAGGGACACAAAGACTTCACCCCTTCTGTTTGCCTGCATCTGGAACTGCTGTTTTAGCTGCTAACAGAAGGAAATTGCAACACCAACGCCGGCGAGCGATGCCGTAACCTGCACCGAAGCCGTGGGCACCGCTCGTGAAGAGCACGACGCACCGCCCCGAATTGCACCGTAGGCCCGACGCCTGCCGACGCCGTGCGACATCGACTCCGAAGCCGTCATCGAGGCCGCTGCCTGCACCGGAGCCGAGGACACCGCTCGTGATGCTCACGACGCACCGTCCCGACTCGCACCGCAGCCCCGACTTCACCGACGCCAGGGCTTCATCATCGCGGAGCCGATCCTCGACGTGGGTGACCCCCGAATCCATCGACGCCGTACCATCGTAAGGAACCGAAGCCTCGCCGCCATCCGTGACGTCACCTCCCCGACACAGTAAGGAACCGACGCCTCACCTCCCCTGCGCTGCAGTAAGGAACCGAGACATCACCTCCCCTGGGGTCGTAAGGAACAGACGCCGCCGGCGCCAACGAAGCATCACCTCCCCGACGCCGTGCACCGTCTTTGTTTTCATCGAATTCCAGGTACTGTTCTTTGTGGGTCTGCTCGACTCCGGGCCCGACGCCGCGCACCTCGCGGTCGGCGCCGTACTTTGGGATTTCCACCGGTCACGACGTCGTGATAACTCCAAGTGGAGTTATTTGTTGCTACAAGCTTTATTTGATTGAATATCCTATTTTTGAAGATAACGTGAACTGTCTCTATCATTTTAAGTCTATTTTTAGATTACAGTATTGTGGATTTTTGCTATTGGGTCTTGTGTTAAGTCTATATAAAGATTACTTATTTTTACATACAACCTGTGTGGTGTCCATCTGTAGTGTTTTCAGTGTATTACTGTATGTGTTCACAAATGCTTTACACACTGCCTCTGAGATAAGCCTGTCTGCTCGTGCCAAGCTACCAGGCGGTGAGCAGGGGTTATTTTAGGAGTGTATCCCCCTTATCCTGACTAGAAGCAAGGGTCCCTATTTGGACAAAGGTGCAAACCATTGCCAACTAGAGACCCCCAGTTCTAACATTGGTGGTCAGCGGTGAGGATTTGGACTTGCATTTGTGATTCATATACAGTGATTGGTGTACACTACTAGTGAGTGCAGACCAATACGCGACCACATACATTTTGATAGTACTTTTTTCCTTGGAACCTTTATTTTTGTTGAGAACTGCCAATTTTCACAATGAGCAAAAGAGGATCCATTGCACCTGCAGATATTGAATTTGAAGAAGATAGGGTTGATACCTACACTGTGCCAGAGCTCAAAGCCGTTTGTAAAAAGTTTAAAATCTCTATGAGAGGCCTCACCAGGAAGGATGAGCTTCAAAAGGCGCTGAGGGCCTGGTTGGAAGCACGGAATGCCGGTGGGCAGGCCGAGGAGCCTGTGGAGGAGGCAGAGAATTTAGATGAGCAGCTTGAGGGGCTTACCCGGGAGGAGAGTGCCTTCCAGGGAGGGCAGCAGTGTTTCTCAAAAGGGCCTGTCTCCAGAGGAGCTGGAGGACAGGGAGAAAAGCAGGATGCATGAAATGGAGATGGCCAAACTGAAACAGGGAAGCCATGATAGCCTTGAACACAAGAAATTGGAGTTAGAAAGTAAGAGGTTGGCCATGGAAGAAAGGAAGATGCTTTTAGAGCATGAGAGAGCGCTGAGGGAGTAGTATACACACCCAGAGATGTGGTGCCTGACTTGGAGGGGGTTAATATACACCAGGAGGTTCAAGGGTATGAGGTAGCTCCAGTGGTGCGCAGTGTCCCTGAGGTGGATTGGGGAACTGGCACAGGGGTTCATAGTCCTAGTGGTGGGAGGGTCACTCTACTGACTCTAGATGAGAGGTGCAGGGAGAGGGGTTCCCCCATGTTTGAAGTCCTGGGGTGTGAGTGTGAAGACTGCCCAGAAGAGTGTGGGTTGAGTGACAGAGACAGTCAGATACTGTCTTGCCAATCTCAGCAGAGTGGTGTGGGGTACATGTGTGAGGCACTGGATGGTGAGGTGAAGGATAGCTTGGTTAACACCTGTGAGGGGTTGTGTGATCCAATTGTGGGAGAGCATATTGTAAGTCCCTGTTTTCCAGAGCTATGCCAACACCTGTTGGAGAGTGAGTTCTCTGACCCCAGGGAGCTCACGAGGGAGGAAGACCTTTTGGTGGTTTCCAGAGGGTCTGAAAAGGCATTGGGGAGTGACCCTAAGGGGAGTGGCTCAGGTATCTTCCAGCCCAGAGTGGTGGAAATGGTTCAGAGTAGCCCAGCTAGGTCCCGGTGTAGTGGGAGGGGTGTAGGGGCTCACGTCCTGTCTCATAGGAGATGGAGTGAGTGTGGGGCTGCGTGTCCCCAGGTGCCCGAAACCCAGTCTCAGGGCCTGGATGGTTCTTTAAGGGAACACCAGGTGGGGAGCCTAGTCTGTCCTGATGGGCCGCCCATTGAGGGGGATCCCCTAGTGTCTGGTGAACTGGGAGTGTCTGTAAGCAGGCCTCCATCAGTTCTGGTGTCTGGCAGTGCCACTCCTAAGTGGAGGGTGCAGAAGTCCAGATTGAGGGGTGAGAGGGGGAAAGAGTCCCCAGTGGAAGAACCAGTGGATCAAGGGCCAGCCAGAAGGGCTGAGTCTCCAATGAGTGACCATGGTGACGCCACTTCTGTCCTGGGGGATCTTCACGCACTGTCAGATGGACAGGGGTCGGGAGATCTGCGCCAGGTAGACTGTCACACGACACATGAGTTGTGTGTCACCCTCTGGGGGCATGTGTGCTCCCCAGGAAGTCCTGGTGTGCCGGGCAAGTGTTCAACTACAGGGTTCCATCCCTGGGTTGGGAGGCCAGGTTCAGGCTGTGCCTGACCTGGAGGGAGGGACAACTGTAAGCAGTGTCCTGACCGATGTAGCTTCTAGGGGTACCACTCCAGTTGGGAGGGTGCAGAACTCTGGAAGGGGGTGCAGAGGGAGGGAGAACTCGCCTCTGACCCCGGAGCAACCTAAGGGTTTAGATCCCAGGTTGGTAGATCAGTTGCAGGGTCAAGGCCCTGAACTGGTGGGTGAGTTGTGTTCTGAGGTTGCCTCTCATAGGAGGAGAGGGCGGAACCCCATAAGGAGAGACGGGGAGAGGGCAGCCTCACCCCTGACCTCTGCCCAGTCTAAGGGTACAGACCCTCAGCTGGGATCCCAGTTGCAGGATAGCACCCCTGAACTGGTGGGCGAATTGTGCAGGACACCTGCCACAGGTGCACTGATAATTCTGGAAGGGGTACCGCTCCAGGTGGAAGGGTACAGAGCCCCAAGAAGGAGGAGGACCAGGTGTGGAAAAGCCCACCCCAGTCTCCTGTCCAGCCGCCGGGTACAGGCGCGGGGCTGGTGGGTCAGTGGCAGGATGTCATACCTGACCTGACAGGAGGGAGAGTGGACAAAGGGTGCCAAGCACCTGGGGCTACTGCCCCCCGCTCTCTGACACCACAGAGGTTTGAGAGCCCTGAGAGGCATAAGGCCTGGGTCTCATCCCTGACCATTGTCAGTGGCCACTGTGGCTTACTGTCTGTCTGTTGGGACACACCTGTGAGCAAGCTAAGGTTAGGTGCTGCACAGATGGTGTCCACAGGTGAGGATAAGGGTTCCCTATGGGTTAGCTTAGTGGACCCTGAGAGTATGGACAGAGGGATCCAAATAGGTTCAGATTGGCGTAGAACTGGAATATGCCCCTGCTGTTGCGGGCCAGGGTCCAGGTTCTATCACCCAAAGCAGGGAAGCCCATCAGGGTAGTGATTGGTCTCCCCTGCATTTTGGCTGGAAGGGTGTTGTGTTGGACTTGGCCCTTTTTGCAGGGTCATCCCTGAACTTTTTGCATTCCTCCTGTATTTTCTCTGACCTGTTTTTGTTGGTTTTATGACTCTGGACACTTTACCACTGCTGATCAGTGCTAAAGTGCATATGCTCTCCCTATTGTAAATTGATGTGTTGATTAGTGACTCCATGATTGGGTTATTTGATTTACTTGTCAGACCCTAGTACAGTGCACCATGGGTGCCCAGGGCTTGTAAATCAAATGCTGCTGGTGGGCTTGCAGCACTGGTTGTGCCACCCACAGAAGCAGCTTGTAAAGTGTGTCTCAGGCCTGCCATTGCAGAGCCTGTGTGCAGTCTGTGACTGCCATGTCGACTTGGCAAGTGCACCCCTTGCCAGTCCCTAAACCTTCCCTTATCTTCATATCAGACACCCCTAAGGTAGGCCCAAGGGCAGGGTGCATTGTAAGTATAAGGTAGGACATGCCCTGGTGTGTGTGGCATGTCCTAATAGTGAATTACAGCCATTTTCGTTTTTCACTATTGCAAGGCTACCTGTTCCCCATAGGCCAGAATGGGCAGTTTGATTATTACACCTTATAATCCTAACTGACCCAGGGAACATGGTAGAAAAACGAATTTAGTATGCCTGAACTCAGAATGATAAAATACATTTTTTAGTGAAGTTGGTTTTAACATTCTGTGTTTGAAAATACCACTTTTAGAAAGTAGGTATTTTCTTGCCTAACCATCCAGCTGCCTCTGCTCAGGTTGTGTATTGTATATCTGGGTTTGTGAGTGACAGGAGCTGGGGGATTCCAGGAGGCAGGGTGAGTCAGCACTAGGCTGAATAGGTCTGCCTGAAGGAGGATGGGTGGGAGGAGTTGCACCTGGGTCTGAATAGGGCTGTGCCTGCCTTCCACAATGCTGGCTCCACCTCCTGCCAGGCGTCTGATGGCTCTGCCCCTCACTCTCAAAGGAAAGAAGGAGTCATGTACACAAAGTGCTCCAAGACTGACCAGAACTGGTTTGGACTAGGCATGGGCCTCTCTGCCTTCAGAGAACAAAGGATTTCTGTGTATAAATACTGGGGCCCAGACCCCATGAAATTAGATCACTTCTGGGAAATCAAGAAACCTGTTGCCAAGGAGAAGAACCGGAGAAGCTGAATTAGGAGTACTGCCCCTGTGCTGTTTTGCTGATTGGGGTTGGCCTGCAGTGGTTGCTTTCTGCCAAGGACAGGAGAAAAGACTTTGCTGTGCTTATCATCTTGAAGAAGAGAATCTCCAAGGGCTTGAACTGAGCTTGCCTCCTGCCTGAAGTCACAGGGACACAAAGACTTCACCCCTTCTGTTTGCCTGCATCTGTAACTGCTGTTTTAGCTGCTAACAGAGGGAAATTGCAACACCGACGCCGGCGAGCAACGCCGTAACCTGCACCGAAGCCGTGGGCACCGCTCGTGAAGAGCACGACGCACCGCCCCAACTTGCACCGTAGGCCCGATGCCTGCCGACGCCGTGCGACATCGACTCCGAAGCCGCCATCGAGGCCGCTGCCTGCACCGGAGCCGAGGACACCGCTCGTGACGCTCACGACGCACCGTCCCGACTCGCACCGCAGCCCCGACTTCACCGACGCCAGGGCTTCATCATCGCGGAGCCGATCCTCGACGTGGGTGACCCCCGAATCCATTGACGCCGCACCATAGTAAGGAACCGACGCCTCGCCGCCATCCGTGACGTCACCTCCCCGACACAGTAAGGAACCGACGCCTCACCTCCCTGCGCTGCAGTAAGGAACCGAGACATCACCTCCCCTGGGGTCGTAAGGAACCGGCGCCGCCGGCGCCAACGAAGCATCACCTCCCCGACGCCGTGCACCATCTTTGTTTTCATCGAATTCCAGGTACTGTTCTTTGTGGGTCTGCTCGACTCCGGGCCCGAAGCCGCACACCTTGCGGTCGGCGCCGTACTTTGGGATTTCCAACGGTCACGACGTCGTGATAACTCCAAGTGGAGTTATTTGTTGCTACAAGCTTTATTTGATTGACTATCCTATTTTTGAAGATAACGTGAACTGTCTCTATCATTTTAAGTCTATTTTTAGATTACAGTATTGTGGATTTTTGCTATTGGGTCTTGTGTTAAGTCTATATAAAGATTACTTATTTTTACATACAACCTGTGTGGTGTCCATCTGTAGTGTTTTCACTGTATTACTGTATGTGTTCACAAATGCTTTACACACTGCCTCTGAGATAAGCCTGTCTGCTCGTGCCAAGCTACCAGGGGGTGAGCAGGGGTTATTTTAGGAGTGTATCCCCCTTATCCTGACTAGAAGCAAGGGTCCCTATTTGGACAAAGGTGCAAACCATTGCCAACTAGAGACCCCCAGTTCTAACAGTGGTCCTATTGCAAGTCAGTTACTACCTCAATTCGGGGGCTAGTAACTAATCACTGGATGTGACTGCTATTACAGTAACCAATCATTGATACATTCCTTTCCAATTCGTAAATAGGATTGGGGTATCTCTTTCATTCACCCTATCTGGTATTTCTAAAGAGTTGTAAAAGCCCTTCAACGAGCCTTATAGAAAGACTTCTGTATGTTGTGTAGAGCCTTTCACGATCATAAATGCCATGACTTTGCTAATCACAGGTCTCCGAACGCAAAAGGTCTTTGCACGTTTCATAAATATCTTACGTAGCAAATTAGGTGAACGTTTATCTTTATTATTTAGAATATTTTTTTCAAATGATGTCAGAATTCGCCCATTGTTGTACATTTGATCTAAATGGCAGTTTGAACATTGGATATCTTTGTGTATGATTCTCGAACAAATAAAGAGTAATAGCAATCATGTTATCAATCTATCAATCTATCAACAAATGCCTCAAACAAAATGACTCATCTTGCTTTTTGCGGTCCAGTTATTAGATCATCATTGTAAAAAATACACATAGCAAAATGTGTTCGAATTTTGTGAACAGTGACTATAAATGATTAATTATTTGAAAAAATCAGCAATATTAGTAAGGCAAAAGCTAATTAATGAAAGTACTAATGGAAAACCCAAAGTTCAAGCGATCTTTGAACTACACCAGTCCCCTGTGAAACTAACACTCACAAAAATTACTTCTGCTGGTGCAACAGATGAATTCTGCCATCTTCGTGAAAGGATCTTGAAAGATCTGAATTTTGGTAAAAATGTCAATGTGTTTATAGCAAATAATTTTTAAAGTAAGGTATGCCAAAGAATCATCAAGTTCTGGTGTAGGGAAGCAAAAAAACAATTTTCTCTGATCCTTGCTTACAGGAATCCCCACATACTATGTTCACAGACAATTGTATGCAGAACCAAATTCCACACAACTCCTTCCTCACAACTGAAAGAAGTAAATAAAACATAGGGTCAGAAACTAATCAAGAGTATAGACATAATCACATGGATAAGTCAATACCTCCCTGTCCTTTCCAATAACTCTCTTTTCAACTGTGGAATTATTCCAACCCCCCTCTTGAAACCAGAATCAGAGCAGCAGACAATGTAAACATAGTGATTCCACACTCTGCGCCTGTGAGTCTAACTGCATTCTTAAGACTCTCGGCTAATTTGAAAGCTGTTTTTCAAGCCTTGTGTCTGTAGAACCTGAACCAAAACACCCCTCTTCACAGCCAGTGTATGACGGTCTTTTACTCCTCAGAAGTTTTGTTTATCAGTTCGGCCATGGTTTTTCCTGTATTTTTCATTGGCTCACCATTTTGTTACACTTTTCTTACATTGTTCAAGCAATTTGGGCTTTGATGTTGGGTTGCATTCACAAAGAACGTGCAATGGCACTTTCTGGATTGGGACATTTGGTGACAATCTATAGTTTTCTATCATTCTTCCAACTATTTACTCCTTGAATTGGCAGTGCCTGTTGCCAGTCTACACACTCCTTAATGGGTTCGTTAAAATTTTCCCGCATACTGTTGGCCTCTGAATGGTGTAATGATTATGTGCTGTCAACAATTCCATCAATCTTCAGAAATCCACCTATCTCCCGAGACATGTGCTGCCAGATTTTAGTCCAAAAAGAACAATTGATGGACAAAATGCAGAACAATGTCATACATTCACCCCAGTACAAAGATCTGGGCCTAAATCCATCGTTTTTTTGCTCCCCATGCCATTCCAGTTTGAACCCAGCCATATGCAAATCAGTCTTGACCCTGTGCCCAATGGGAACAGTCCAGCCCGAACTGCCAGCCAGATCCTCCCTGGACTGGAAACAAGCATCCAAGGACCGGTTTCGGGGTTTCACCCCTCATCAGCCAGGATAGCTTGACTCCAGTGGCATGGAGAGCACGGGACCCACGTCTGGGCATACCCGTCCCACTCCGGGTGACAAATGCAAAAAGAGCAATTGATGGACAGAATGCAGAACAATGTCATACATTCACACCAGTACAAAGATCCGGGCCTAAATCCATCATTTTTTAGCTCCCCATGCCATTCCAGTTTGAACCCAGCCATATGCAAATCAGTCTTGCCCCTGCATCCAATGGGAACAGTCCAGCCCAAACTGCCAGCCAGATCCTCCCTGGACTGGAAACAAGCATCCTAGGACCGGTTTCGGGGTTTCACCCCTCATCAGCCAGGATAGCTTGACTCCAGTGGCATGGAGAGCACGGGACCCACGTCTGGGCATACCCATCCCACTCGGGGTGACAAATGCTAAAAGAACAGTTGATGGACAGAATGCAGAACAATGTCATACATTCACCCCAGTACAAAGATCTGGGCCTAAAGCCATCGCTTTTTGCTCCCCATGCCATTCCAGTTTGAACCCAGCCATATGCAAATCAGTCTTGACCCTGCGCCCAATGGTCAGCACTACGTTAATCTGACAACTACCTTTGCAATCTACTTAAGCCGCCACAAAATACTGCTCAAGGGAAGCAGTGGTTTACCCGCACTAAGATAGGTTCCTTCAGACATTGAAGTCCTAAATATTGAATCCATCCCTCTACCACAGGAGAGTTGCCAACTCTATAGGGCTAAACGTTGATATGACTAGTTTCAGCATCTTTTCAAATTCCAACTAGTGGAATCACCTTCTCTTACAGAATTTAAGGTATGTTCAACTGTCTTTGCCAAGCCAATCACATTTTAATAGCTAATTACCCTTCAATTAGACCTCCTCATTAACTTCCAAAGTTCTGTTGTGAAGCATGAACAGAGATATGCTTATCATGCTCACTCGTAATCTACAATTTGAAGTCTTGTGGGGAGGGTGACATCTTCTGCTTACTGACCCTCTTATCATTTCCTCATACTGAAACTGCACATCATCATCAGTGAAATCAGCAGGTGTTTATATACTGTACACCTTCTGAGGCCAAAGTGTGCAATTTTAGTTTTTTTTCCTCCATATATTTTCAAACATTGAGACAAACTCTGCTACACCATACCACAGCAGGTTTTATTTCCGATGTCTCTTTTAAGAAAAGATTCACCTAGGTGAGACACGATAAAATAAAGCTTCCTTAAACATGCACATAATGGTAACAAGCAACAAAGGGTAACAATACACAAACACGGAGTCAGAAGAAATAACACATCCAACCATTTAAATAAAGACAAGGGGGCAGATTTACAAGCCCCTTGCGCCACTTTTGCGTCACTTTTCCCATGTTAAAAATGACGCAAAAGTGGCGCAAGGGGCTTGTAAATCTGCCCCAAAGTGAGGCTATTTATAAACTCTTCTACACTACAAAGCAAACAACGTAAAACAAGAAAGACTACTCCATATCTGCTACATACCTCTGTAACACAGTGCCCTTATTGAGAAAACCTGAGCACACAAATGGGGCTACACACCTGCAGTAGTCAGAAACCATAGCACTCCAGTCCAGGGCCCGCGACTGCTCAATCAAACCGAAAAAGAAATCCCTCAACTCACTTGAAAAAGTGTTACAACGATTTCAGCAGAGTACTGTAACAAATGAATTTCAACTGCGTCGATGACAAACCAAGCACCAGAGAACAAACACGTTTTGTCGATATCTGCTTGGTTTACTTTACCAGTGCATCAAGATGAGTTGCAGACAGTTCTGCATAAACACCGTCAATGCACCTAGACAGTTATGTAAGGAGGTTTTCTCATCCATAAATGAGATAAGATATTGTTCATCCACCAGTGCTAGGTGAACAGCAGTGCTCAACCTCTGTTTGGTGAAGATTTTATGATCCTAGACCTAGACATATTACAATAGGTATGTCTCATCTCAGGAACCTAACCTTGTGAACGCCTTATAAAAGCGTTCAGCACACAGAAACCCACAGGCAGTGACAATACAAGACTGACGCACATTTAAACTTCGAAACTGAGACTAGCTCTAGGCTGTAATTGGCAGTAGGCTGCTGCCGTTTGTGTGTATCAGCTGGTACTGCCTGCAGCTTGTTGAACAATATTTGGAAATGTACCTCTGAGACCCTGCTGAAAGTGCTTTCCAGTGTGTGGTGCCGGCGCACTGGACACCTTCTCCTTGCTAGAATTAAGTTGATGGCCCAGCAAACTTTACTGCACTGACCTGCTGGCGCCTTTGCCTGGAATGGAAGTCTCCAGACAGCCACAGGAGTCCCAAAAGAATACTCAGCACCTTGAAGCCCTCTCTACCCTGCACCACAAGACAAGAGGCAGGCTGCTGAAAAAAAACGTGATGACTGTCTGTGTTTGTGAACATCGTGTGACCCACTTACCAGAGACATGAGTGGGCTCCCTGAGAGATCAACGACAAAAATGTACAGGTGAGATGTGTGCTGACTCCGCTTGGTGAGTGCACCCCTCCCTCCATCACCTTTAATTGTTTTAATTTCTTTCTCCCTTGATCTTCTAAGTATCGTGGTGCAGCACAAGGTTAGCTCAGCAGCAAGCCATATCAAGAAGCCCCTCATTGTCTTTTGCAAAACGTCTCTGCCCTCGGACTTGTAGTCCATATGTAGATCTCCTGGACGTTAGCCTGTCTCCATGTTGTTCACTAGACCTCCTAGACACTGTCCACTTTATTTACAAGTTCCATGTGCACTGTAGTTGCCATTGTGCTGCATTGCTCTGCAGTGTTTAGACATTGATGAACCTTAAACAATACTTAAGATGAGCAACTCAACCTGTTTTTATGGAAATATTGCAATCTTATATTTACCTAGCGTGTCATTTTAAATGTTTGCATCCATTAGCTGTTCACAAATCACATGTTCAGTTCTATTCTGCATTGTGCTGATTCTGAGTTTCTGTATAGTATGTGTGTCTGGGGTTTGACATTCGCTTTTTCCAAACATTAGAGCGTGAGGGACATTAGATAGAGTACTTAGCTAGAGGGCCTAATCTAACAGCTTCATAATTATTACACATGTCTACCTGAGATTACCACCTTTGTTGTGAGTATATGGATTCATTGTGTGATCACAGTGTAACATTCGTTTGCTGAGTAGTGCTCTTTATACTTTCTTATCATTATTCACAGTGAAAAAATATTTTATATATGCAAGCTATAAGGATCCTATAAATGTCTAAATGATATTACAACCTTTGTTGCGAGAATACTGTTTCATTGTGTGATCGCAGTGTAACATTTAATTGTTGAGTAGTGCACTTTATATTTTATCATTATTCACAGCGCAAATATATTTGATATATGCAAGACTTTAAGGGTCCTATTAGAAAGGTAATTAAAAACATTTATATTTACTCGTGTAAATTTACTACTACCCCTAGTTGTAACTGTAATCTTCCTACACACCATTTCTGAGTGTTACTTTACACCTAGGTGTAGGCCTAAATGTCTTCATCCCCCCAAGTCAGCCTCCTAACAAGGTATTTATTACTGTGAAGTAATTACCAGTAAGTTTACAACTATATTTTACATACTTTCTACTTGAGGGACATATCCACCAAAGGGGACAGATACCTCTGCATGGGAGTGGTAGAACCTCCTTCACAAAGATGGTTACCTCTGCCATAAAGATGTAGGGGCATATTAACAAGACAATTATCGCCGCTTTAGCGGCCGTTTTCAGCTGAAAAGCGGCGATAATTCTATTGCAGTATTAACAAGGACACGCTAACAGGCTTTAGCGTGTGTTTCCTTGTGTTAGCACCCGTTTCACTAACGCCTTGCATCTCATCGCTAATGAGATGCAAAGTAGGCGTGCCTCACATTCACCACATGGGAAAACATCGCTAACGCAGCTTCGCGCTATTAACAACGATGCCCCATACCCGCGTAGCGACAATGAAAATCGTGCTAAGGCCCCCCTAACGCTGGATTCTAATGTCAGAAAAATATCTGACTTAGCTATATTACCCTATGGGAGGTGGATTGCCAGGCTAAATCCACCATGGTTTATTAGCAAGGAATTCCCTAGCGCTGTAATATTATCGCTGGATTACCAGCGATATTCCAGCATTTTGCCGCTTTCGCTGGAATTTCTATCGCATTGGAGATAGCCATTGATGATAACGCGCTATCTCAGCGATAACATCCAGCGATAGCCGGCGATAACTAAAATCGCGCTAAGCGCGCTTAGCAATATTTATCGCTGTCAGTTGATAATATGCCCCGGAGACCTACAAAAGGAAGAGTTTAAGCAAATACTGCACATTTGGCCCAAATCACACAAACCTGACACACTTTTCCCTTCAAACCAAATAAATACATCCCACACCCTAGGCTCTACCTTTTTCCCCAGGTACTATGGGACCCTTTTGCCACCAGGAACCATATTCGGCCTCGAGGATGCAAGAAACACTTAACAGTAAGATACATTTTACTGAGGAGAAGATAGCCTTTGTAGTGAAATTTGTTATAAAACACCACTAACAACTATAAACTTTGCCTTCATTCACCCTCAGAGAAGCACAGAAGGCAGCCTTGTGGCAGGAGGTCACAGACTCTGGGAAGAACTAGTTATTATAAATCCAACCTTGGCCCGGTGTTTGATTTATTGTAACTATAATTTTGATACTTTGAATTTGGTTGCAAGCTCTCTCCTGTCAAAGGTTAGACTTTCTTAAAGTTTAATAAAGCCCCCCCATGTTAGCCTATGGAGCCAGTGGCACTACAATGGGGAAAACAAATTTGTCTGTTTTTCCCACACCAGGGCATAACAAACATCTTTTTTAGTGTCAATGCTTTTTATAACAAGGTACCCTACTCCTGGAGCACCTAGGGCATACATTAGGGGTGACTTATATGTAATAAAAGGTAGTTTTAGACTTTGGAAGTACTTTTAATTCCAAAGTCGAATTTGGACACTGTTTTATTTTTAAACAAGCCTGCAAGGCAGCCTGGCTTGAAAATCATCTCTGATATCACAGTAGTGCACACATAAGTGCATTAAGTCCACTGGGGTCTCTAAACCTGCATGCCCTACCATATACTAGGGGCTTACAAGTACGTCGTCTGAATTACATCAATCACCATATACTTTGTAAACAGAGCACTGGACCTGGGCCTGGTTAGCAGAGCCCAGTGCACATTCAGAGTCGGTAACCACCAGTAGCAGTAAAAAAAAGGGTGACTTTCCTACAAGACCTCCCTTGACGAAAGGTGATTGGTAACTAACCTACAACCTGGTAGTCCTCATCTGCTAAGTGGAAAAACCTGGAAAGTCCATCTGTGTGTCAGGCCTTTTGACACTCTGGGTCCAAATAATATTTTTGGGCTGCTTTTTCGAGGTGAGTTTTGTCAGTGGAGCCTCAATGGTCCCATAGTTCTTAACAAACCTCCTATAGTACCCAGTCCAGCCAGGGAAGGCCCTGACCTGTGTCTGGATTTTAGGAGCCTCCCAATTAAGGAGGGTCTGGATCTTGAGCTAGAAAGGTTGTACATGGCCTCCACCAACAAGGGGGTCGAAGTACACCACTGAACACCACTGAAGACTGCCCTATTGGGCATTTGCTTGCCTTGATAGTCAGGCCCACCTACAGCAGAGCCTGAAGCACTGCCTTCAGGTGGACCAGGTACTCCTCCCAGGTAGAACTGACTACAGCTATATCACCAAGATAAGCTGTGCTGAAAGTTTCCAACCTAGACAGGACTTTGTTCACCAAGTGTTGGAAGGGTGCAGGAGCATTCTTCAAGCCAAAGGGCATCACCTGGAACTGAAAGTGGCCCTCTGAAGTGGAAAATGCTGACCTCTCATTTGCTCCTGGACTTAGGGCAATCTACCTGTAACCTGAGGTCAGATAAAATGTATTCATGTACTTTGCAGCCCCTAACCTATCAATAAGCTCATCAGCTCTAAGTACGGGGTGAGCGTCAGTCTTGGTGACTGCATTCAAACCTCTGTAGTCCACAACAATCATCAATTCTTTCTTTCCTCTCTTGGGGATTAGGCTTAGGCACCAGTACCACTGGACTGGCCCATGGACAGTCAGAGGTCTCAATTCTTCCTGCCTCCAGCATCTTGGCTACCTCAGCCTTAATGCTGGCTCTGTCCTGGTCAGACAACCAGTACAGCTTGTTTTTGACAGGTAGGCTGACACCAGTGTCAACATCATGGATGCACTAAGTGGTGATCCCAGGAGTCAGGGAGAATAGCCCAGCAAACTGTTGCAACACTTGTTTACAGTCTTTGTGCTGCTGGTCTAATGAATTGGGAGAGAGTATCACTCTCTCTACTGACCCATCCTGCACGTTGGTCGAGAGAAGGTCTAGGAAGAGGCTCACTCTCTTCCTCCCCTCCCTCATCTGTGACCATCAGCATGGCTATGTCTGCCCTGTTTTAGTGGGGTTTCAGCCTGTAGACATGGAGTACCCGTGGGGATTCCTGGGGTGTCAAGGATCCACCAAGTAGGTGACCTCAACCTTTTTCTCCAGAATTGGATAGGACCCAGTCCATTTGTCCTGATTGGCCCTGGGAGGCACAGGCTCCAATATCCACACCAACTGTCCTGAATGGTACTCAGGCATAGTAGCCTTCTGGTCATAACAGAGCTTCATGAGCTCTTGGCTGGTCTCCAGGTTGGTGCTTGCTCTACTCATGTACTCTGCCATGTGGGACCGCAGGCCTAGCACATAGTCCAGCACATTCTGTTTGGGTTCCTTGAGAGGCTTCTCCCAAGGTTCTCTCACCAAACACAATGACCCTCTTACAGGATGCCAAAACAGTAACTCAAAGGGGTCAAACAAACCCTTTTCTGTGGCACCTCGCTGTAAGCAAACATCAGGCATAGGAGGAGAACAATCCATCTCAACCTGAGCTTGTGAGATAAACCCATAATCATTTTCTTCAGGGTCTTATTAAATCTCTCCACCAGGCCATTGGTCTGGGGATGATATGGGGTGGTGTGGGATGGTAAGGGGTGGTGTAGGTAACACCACATTCCTCCCACACCACCTTCAGATAGGCGGACATAAAGTTATTCCCCTTGTCTGAGACCACTTTCTTTGGAAAACCCACTCTGGTGAAGACACCAAGTAGGGCCCTGGCCACTGTAGGAGCAGTGATCATTCAAAGCTGTATTTCCCCTGGGTATCTGGTGGCATGGTCCACTACCACCAAGATGTATCTATTACCTTCAGCAGTTGGTGTGTCTAGGGTACCAACAATGTCAATCCCCACCCACTCAAAGGGCATCCCCAACACTGGCAGTGGTATCAAGGGAGCCTTTGGCTTGCTTCCTGTCTTGCCACTGGTTTGACAGGTGTCACGGTCGGAACTTCTCTTACCTACTTTGGTTCACTGAGATGATTCCTGAAGGTTCTGGTCTGTCCAATGTAGGGGCAGCCCTTTCCGGTGGCCACGGTGCTGCCGACAATATAACACCAGAGCAGACTGTGCCTTCCAGGAGGGGCCTAGAGAGGAAAAATCCTGAAGGGACAAACCCTCTTACTGCAGGCGGAGACTCCAGGAATGGAAAGGAGGTGAAAAAGAGAAGGCCAAGAAAAAGGCCAGAAGAACCCAGCAAGAAAAAATAGACCCGAAGACAAGAACTCCAGGCATGAACAGAAAGCTCCAAGGATTCCTACAGGAATTGTAAGTGCCAACAGGAAGCGAAGATACACCAGACAGGACTAGTGAACACCAACAGGAGCGAGGACACACCAGCAGGAGCAAGGAGTGTTGGGATTCAAGTAGATGAAGGGTTTGCCTCTTATATACCCATAGACAGGAAGTGATGTCACCAGAATTTATCGGTCGTCATCTTGGATAGGGAAAAAGTGATGACAAAGATAGGAAAGGTTGCCATCTTAGAATGGTGTAATAAAACCCCTTCCCACAGCCTTCTGGGAACAAGACTGTAACCATAGGAAGGAGAAGGGCAAGAAAATGGCCCCCATGCATAAGTATGGCTATCTGAATATTACTGTAAGTATTACCCAGACCAGAGGTAAGAACTGCAGAGCTTTAATTATTATTACTACAAGAAGTCACGGTCCCAAAACTGGAACTGCAAAATCTCCTGGACATTGTGGGCCGCCATACAACTCTGCAGCATGCTCAAAAGGAAAAGGACATTATGGGCACAACCATGGCCTGCTGCGATATTAGTGAGAGCGTTGGAGAACATACTCGTAATGTTCTAACAACGACAGTGGGCCACTGCGGGAGACTGCAATGTGCTGGAGAAGAGACTTCAGGCACCATGGGATAAATCTCGGCCCGCGGCGGTGTGGAGGAGAGCACCATAGGCTGCTGTGCAACCCACGGAGGTGTGTAGGAGAACACCGCTGGCTGCACAACAGCCCGCGGCGTAACAGACAAGCTGACATGTTGGTCCAAAAGAAATGTTTGAGCAGCCTACTCCAGGTCTTGGTCTGACCCAAATGTCATTCCAAGGCGATGTCATGGCCCAAAGTGAGGAGAAATTTTCTATATGTCTGGAGGGCCAACACTCTTCTGGTTGGCCCTTGTTTGGGGTCCCTTGCCTCAGAATAGAGGACTCCATACTCCCAGTAGACCCTGTGGAATCCACTGGCATCACCCTGCATTGCCTGGAGACAGTCTTCCTTGGGCCCTCAAGAGTGGGACAATCTCTTTGTCCCTGACACAGCTCCTCTCTGATGGGTCCACCGGCTCCTTTCAATTCTGTCAAGTCGGACAGCTCTTGCAGGGGTGAAGTTGCTACCTCAGAGGTCAGATCCTCCCCTTTCATGGTTGGATTCCTTCTCGTCTTTTTGAGATGTTTGGGCTGGCTCACCAGACCCTGTGCCCTCTCTGTAGTTTCTGGAGGCTTGGCCCATTGTTCCAGGTTCCAAGTGCCCAGCACTCTCCTGATGTGCAGTCTGTGACTTAGTCAAAGCACATACCCACTCAGGGAGATCCAGCATCTGCGCACAGACCTTCCTTTCCACCCCTGACCATTTAGAAGCTTCAAGATCATTTCCAAGTAGACACTTTACTGGGAGGGAAGGAGACACAACTACCTTCTTAGGCTAGTCAAACCTCCCTATTCCAAGCTCACCATTGCCATGGGATGGAGCTTGTCTCTGCTGTCTGCATAGGTAACATGGTGGAATACGCCAGGGAGGATCTGCCCCAGGGAAACCTGTTTGTTCACCACCATGGGCCATATCACTCAGGGCCTCAACCTCAGTCCTTTTTATTTTAGGCCTTTGCATGTACTTCTCCATGCTTGGAAGTTAGGCTGCCTGGGCTGCAACTTCCACCCCACCCATGGAAACTAAGGTCACCTCTGTATACCCCTTCCCCATCTCTGGGCCAACTTTCACCCCCACACCTACATTAGCAATCCACTGGGACTGCTCACCACTGTGAGGCTTCTTTGAACAGACAGTATCTCCCCTATTGTGTCCTGGCTGCATGCAGACAAAACACTTCCTTTCCTTTGTAGGATCAGAAAATGTCCCTTGATACCCCATCCCTTTGAAAGTGGAATGGTTCAGGCACCCCTCTCCTTGTGCAGATGTTTGGTGACCATTAAAGGACTCTGTTTCTTTTTTATCTGATCTTTCCCTGGGAGGGGATCTGTACTCCTTTCTTTGATAACCTCCCTGGTTCTTAGTCACCCTGGTGCGCACCCATTCATCTGCTGTCTCACCCAGTTCCCTTGGACTATACAGTTTAGAGTCAACTTACTTTTCTGAGGGAAAATTAGTCAATATGTTTTCCTTCATGAACAAATTGTAGAGCCCCTCAAAGGTACTTACCTTGTTACCTTGTATCCAGCCCTCTAGTTCCTTCACAGAGATGCCTACAAAGTCAACCCTGGACTGGGTCCTGACTTTCTGGGTATACCTAAATTTCATTCTATACTGCTCAGGTGTGAGACCAAATCTCCTGACTAGGCATGGTTTCATGTGGGAGTAGGACTCAGCTTCCTCTCCCTCTAGGGTCAGAGCCTGTTTCTCCCCGCTACTGGGAACAACTCCCACAGGAGTGAACCCCAGTATTAATAGCTCACCCTCCTCATCTTAATGGCCACCTCAAAAGCTGTCAGCCACTTAGTGAATCATCACCCTGCAGATTCTTAGGGACAATCCCCTTGGGTAGTCTTGGGTCAAACCCACCACCCCTAGACACCTCTGTCTCTGCTTCACTGCCACCATCTTTCTTTTCTTCCCTTGCCCACTTCTTCTTGTACAGGGCTAACTTCTCTGCCTGTAGAGATATATAGGCTAACTGAGCCTCAAGTTCTCACTCCATGAGGGACAGTCCTACTCCTCCTGTGGTGGATCCTCTCCCCCTGCCAGCTCTATGCAGGGCCCTGGTTACTGTATTAGTGGACAGGTGTTTTGCCTTCTCATCACTGAGATTGGAGGGGTCCTACTCCGCCTACCCTTCAACCTCTGGAGCCTCCTCTGTCTCAGAGATGGGATCTACTAGCTGGACCTCTGCTGTAAGGGCCTTTATCAGCTCTGACTTACTTGTCTTGGATTGTGCTGGTAGTTCCTTAGCCAGATCAAGCTCCATGGTTTCCTTAAGTTTTGGGTCACACATACAAAACTTTGTGGCAAAAATGGAAGTTAGAACCATTTAGAAAAAAAAATGAATAAATTAATATTACTTCAAATTTAAAATCAAATGTTTATTTTTTTGCTCTAGGTCAATTTATCGATCAATCAATCAGGGGTTTGTGAAGCGCACTACTCACCCGCGAGGGTCTCAAGGCGCTGGGTCTTTAGAGGATTTTTAATTGCCTCAATTAAATGCTGAAAGATATTATTAAGCACAAGTTCTGGATCCCACCGCTGCCACCAAATGTTGGAAGGTGGTTCAATCATAGGTACTAGTAATAACACCAGAATCACAAATAAGGTCCAGTCAAATCTCAATAAATGAATCCTTTCTCATCCCATGGAAGCTTGGCTGAAAAGCAGTCAGGCTTAAATTAGGAGACAGGTGTGTAAAGTATTTAATATCACCAAAACAGCAAATAAGTAAAAGACACAACACAATAAAAATCCAACACCAATCTATTAAAGAATATTCTTACCTTTAAAATGACACCAAAACAACAAAAATCCAATTTAGGGAACCAGAGATATGAATTTTTAAATTTTAAATAAAACATTGTGCTTTCTAGTGCCTAAAACTGTGAAGCACTAACCAACTAAAGTCAAACTTTCAGGCTGACCGCGATGGAGCGCGGGTCAGATACGATGAGTGTCTGCACCTGGTCAAGTTTTTCCCTTCTGACTTAATCACCTTTTGGGAGCTTTTTCACTCAGCGTTGAGCGATTGGCTCCATAGATCTGGATTTCAATTTGACAATGAAGGCCTGCTGCAGTGCGATGCCTCTGTGATTCCTGGTGATCTTTGTCTTCCGCGTTGACAGCAAGGATCCAGAGCTTTCAGCGGGGCAAACCTGCACGGTTAGGCCGAGTCGCGGTTCGATGTCGCCGGCTTAACTCTTATTGTCGATGCCGATCTTCTCATGGAGTTTTTTAACAAAAGTTGACAAAAAGTTCCAGAGCTTTCAGATCTTCCTCTGAAAGGTTCCTTTAGGGTTAAAAAGGGTCCACAGCACTAGCCAAGGGTTCAGAAGCTCTGGTTTGCATCTTGGGGTCTGGGACTTCAACTCCCACAATGCACCTGGTCACTCCAAGTAAAATCCAGGTAAAGCTGGTCAAACGGAGTTGTCCTTGAAACAGATGTTGCAGGTGGCTTCTTCCAGCACTTTTCTGCCTGTTGCTGCTCAGGGAGTCCTATTCTTAATTTTCAAGACAGGCAAAGTCCATCTGTTGTGGAGCCTTTAGAGGGCAGCAGGTGTAGTACTTCTGAGTGCAGTCTTCTCTTGTGCAGTCCAAGGGTCTAACAGGGCAGTCCTTCTTCTCCAGATGTTTTCAGGCAGGGATCTGAGGTGTTCTTGAAGCTCTCCCATATTTATTTGCATTCTGGGCTGGCAAGAGGGGGGGATACACCAACCAATGAGGTTCAAGTTGCCACTCTCTGCCCTGACAACTTCCTGGGAAGTGTGGCATATTTCTGTATCAGAATGCACATCTCAGCAAAAATCAAAGTGGAGAAAATCTCTCCTTGCTATTCAGGACTGGCAAACCAAACCCACAGGTTTGGCTAACCTTTCCCTTCACTCCCCTTCCAGTCCCTCTCCCAATCTAATTAGAGGGGCTCTCATCTGGCTGGGGATCAAGGAGGTGGGTGCTTGCCTGGGCCCTGTGACATCTGGGCTTCTCCCTTTGAAGACCAGTTTATCTTCACAGGCCCTGGCTTATCTAGGAGCCAAATCTCTTCCCACCAAATGACTTTATTGTTTCAGCCCCATGCCTCTTCACACCTAATCAGAGAGCAGCTTTGCTGAGCTTGTCAAACGCTGGCCAATCAGAAGATGCTGCTACAGGGCTGCTTTAGGTAACTTCAAGAAAGTAGAATATAAAACTCCTTTCCTAATCAGTTATAATAAATCTGACCTTGGCAAGTTGTTGGATGTATTGAAGCTATTATTTTGATACTTTGAATTTTGATGCAAGTTCACTCCTGTCAAAAGTTAGACTTTCTTAAAGTTTAATAAAGCCTTCCCATGTTAGCCTATGGAGCTAGTGGCACTACAATCAGGAAAACAACATTGACTATCTTTTCCTTACCAGGGCATAAAAAAACATCTTTTATAGTGACACTGTTTTTGATATCAAGGCGCCCTACACTTGGGCACCTAGGGCATACCTTAAGGGTGACCTATATGTAATAAAAGGTCACAGATTTATTTTTAAACCTGCCTGCAAGGCAGGCATGGCTTTAAAATGATACCAGACACCACAGCAGGGCACACTTAAGTGCATTAAGTCCATTGGGGTCTCTAAACCTACATGCCCTACCAGATACTAGGGACTTACAGGTAGGTTGTCTGAACCAATTGTAATTACACCAATTACGATATACTTTTTAAACAGAACACTAGCCCTGTGCCTGGTTTGCAGAGCCCAGGGCAGATTCAGAGTCAGTAACCACAATTATCAGTCAAAAAATGGGAGTGATCAAGGCAAAAAGGATGACTTTCCTACACTACTGAATGTAAATTCCAAAATGATTTAAATTGCATTTTTTATGTTAGTTGCATTCTTAAAAAGATGACAAAATCTCACAAGAGTAAAAAAACGTAATACCCATTTGTTTATCTAATTATTAATGTAAACATTTGGCATCATATAATTTCAGGTGCATTGGTACACTGGGGGTTTAAATAATATAATCTTATGTCATTACATTTCATACCTCATATACATGAAAGACTGAATGGGAATCCCTTATAATCATATACCATCCAGAAACATGCATAAGAGACCACACACTCAGAGGAATGTTAAAGAGTTCATTGGTCTGTTAGAGAGCCTTTATGCATGTCCAAATATGGCTGGCGGTCATGTTCTTAGCAATAGAGATTTCATGTATAGAGATATGTTTTACGGTAGATAAAACAAGGTATGTGAATGACTGCTTGCCTGAATTATATGAAATAGTGGAGATTCATAGGGCTTGAGACCAAAATAATAAAAACCATAAATGCTTAATTTACCCTGAGGTACTCTCAGGAATTATCACAAAGTGTGGTATGAAAATAAGGCTCACAATTAAACTACTAAGTAGAAATTCTTTGCAGGAGCTCCTATTTTCATGTTAATGAACTCTGTATAAAACATCACCATCATAGCTATTTTCTCTGCTATAGTTGTGTGTTAGAAATGGGGGTCTCTAGTTGGCAGAGGTAGGTACTTTTGTCCAAATAGGGACCCTTGCTTCTAGTCAGGGAATGGGGGATACACTCCTAAAATAACCCCTGCTCACCCCCTTGGTAGCTTGGCATGAGCAGACAGGCTTATCTCAGAGGCAGTGTGTAAAGCATTTGTGACACATACAGTAACACAGTGAAAACACTACAAATGGACACCACACCAGTTTAGAAAAATAAGTAATCTTTATCTAGACCAAAACAAGACCAAACGACAAAAATCCACAATACAGTATCAAAAAATATCCTTAAAAATAGGTTATTCACTTAAATCAAGCTTCTAGCAACAAATAACTCCACCTGGAGTTACTACGACGTCGTGACAGATGAAAATCTCAAAGTACGGCGCCGACTGCGAGGTGCGCGGCGCCGGGCCCGGAGTCAAGCAGACCCGCAAAGAACAGCACCTGGAATTGATGAAAGCAAAGACGATGCACGGCGTCGGGGAGTTGATGCTTCGTTGGCGCCTGCGGGGTCGGTTCCTTACGACCCCAGGGGAGGTGATACCTCTGTTCCTTACTGCAGCGCAGGGGAGGTGAGATGTTGGTTCCTTACTGTGTCGGGGAGGTGACGTCACGAGTGGCGGCGAGGCGTTGGTTCCTTACAACGGTGCAATGTCGATGGATTCAGGAGTCACCCATGTCGAGAATCGGCTCCGCATTGATGAAGCACCGGCATCGATGAAGTCGGGGCTGCAGTGCGAGTTGGGACGGTGCATCGTGAACGTCACGAGCGGTGTCCTCGGCTCCGGTGCAGGCAGCGGCCTCGATGACGGATTTGGAGTTGATGCGGCACGGCGTCAGCAGGCATCGGGCCTACGGGGCAACTCGGGGCGGTGAGTCATGCTCTTCATGAGCGGTGCCCACGGCTTCGATGCAGGTTACGGCGTTGCTCGTCGGTGTTGCAATTTTCTTCTGTAGCAGCTGAAACAGCAGTTCCAGATGCACAGAGACAGCAGGGATGAAGTCTTTGTGTTCCTGAGACTTCAGAACAGGAGGCAAGCTCAGTTTCAAGCCCTTGGAGATCTTCTTCTTCAAGTAGGTGGCAAAGCAAACAGCAAAGACCTTTTCTCCTTTCCTTGGCAGCAAGTAGCCACTGCAGGCCAACCCCAAACAGCAAACAGCACAGGGGCAGTATTCCTCCTCAGCTTATCTGGCTCCTCTCCTTGGCAAAGGTTCCTCTTGATTTCCCAGAAGTGATCTAAAAGTCTGGGGTCTGGGCCCTTCTTTTTATACACCAAAATCCTTTGTTCTCTGAAGGCAGAGAGTGTCTGTACCCAGCCTAAACCAGTTCTGTCCTCACTGGTGCATCTTCCTGGCAGGAGGTGGTGACAGCATTGTTGAAGGCAGACCAGGCCCATTCAGGTGAAACGGAAATCTCCTCCCCCTACTCTAAATGCAGCCCAGGTCTATTCAGCCCAGCCCTTACTCATCAGACTTCTAGATCCACTGCCCTTCTCCAGCCCCTGTCATCCAAAAGCCAGACATGCAATACACAAACCTAGCAGAGGCACACTGGATGGTAAGGCAAGAAAATACCTACTTCCTAAAAGTGATATTTTCAAACACAGAATGTAAAAATCACCCTCACTAAAAGATGTATTTTAACATTCTGAGTTCAGGCATACTAAGCTTTATTTTCCTATCTGGTTCCCAGGGTCAGTTATGTTTATAAGAGGTTATAAACAAACTCCCCATTTTGGCCTATGGGAACAGACAGCCTTGCAATAGTGAAAAACGAAATTGGCAGTATTTCACTATGAGGACATGCCACACACATCAGGGCATATCCTACCTTTCACATACAATGCACCCTGCCCACAGGGGTACCTTGGGCCTACCTTAGGGGTGACTAACATGTGGAAAAGGGAAGGTTTAGGGACTGGCAAGTGTGTGCACTTGCCAGGTCGACATGGCAGTCCCAAACTGCACACAGGCTCTGCAATGGCAGGCCTGAGTCACATTTTACAAGCTGCCTCTGTGGGTGGCACAATCAGTGCTGCAAGCCCACCAGCAGAATTTGATTTACAGGCCCTCGGCACACATAGTGCACTGTATTAGGGTCTGACAAGTAAACCAAATAAGCCAGTCATGGAATCACTAATCCATAACAATACCTTACAAATGGAGCACTTGCACTTTGGCACTGAACAGCCCAGAGCATCTAGACCAGCAAAAAATGGAGTTGAACACACAGCAAAACACAGGAGGTAAAGGCAAAAAAATGGAAGGGAGACCCACGGCAATGGTGCCAGGTCTAACATTGTGGAAATAACTGAAGGTGATAGCCTCGGGGGGGTTGTATATCCAAGCAAGCAATTGCTCTATTCTGATCCCTGAGTGGCCGTCAATGATGGTTGTTTTCAGTGCTGACCGAATACAGGGTTGAGAGCACGCACAGAGAGGGGTTGCAGACCGTTCTCTCAATGACAAAATTAAAACGCCCTTGCCTAAATTCATAAACAACCTTTTAAATGCATTAAATCTCGACCATGTTTTATTACTGATGACAAAGCTAACCTATCCGAGGATTTCCAGATACTGACAGAATTTGGCAGCAAAGCTAATATGTATAGTTGAGCAACATTGGGATCTATGTAGTTTGACAAGGACAATTTACTTTTTTTCATCACCCATTGTGCAGATGTTCTGTTATTAATTTTAATAAATTCGACTATTAGCCATTGTACCTTTTGTGCTGCTTTTATTTCGAAAAGTCTTATCTTCACAATTAGTTACAAGATGAACGTAATCACTGGCGATTGAATATAGTAGATCTTTTTCTAGACCGCAGGACGAGAGCCTAATTCATGCTCGTGAACACACGTCAGATCCCACTTCTTCTGTGTATGCCGCCCTCAGATGCTCCCACCCACGCTTCTCTTCTGAAAGCAGGGAAGTACCATACCGCGCTCTGGAAACAATGACCATACCAGGCGGATTTCAAAACATCACCTCCTCTCTCAGCATGATGATGCGGGTTCGTCTATTGTGGTAACAAGCCTCAGGTGGCCTAATTTTCAAGGGAGTGTGGATTCAATGACAAGCAAGGAGAGGCTGGAAAAAGAGAGAAAGTAATAGGACATAAGTGTCGAAAAGCGATAACCGTAAACCTTGGATCAAATTGGAACAATGCACTCTTTTGTCTGTCACCAATTCTAATCACACAAGTTATGATATGCGAGACACATAGTAGGAGAAAAAAGAATGGGATAAACTCCCTACCTCGTCATTCTGCTAGGCACAGCTGGGCGCAGACAGTTGCAGATTGAAATGGATTTCTAATGACAACAAAAGAATTGTTTACCAATCTGCTGTTTCCTCCTGCTTTTAGCATTAACAGTGAAAGGAAATACCTTTTAGAATAGCTCTGCTGCTTAATATTAAGCAGGGCTTTTCCAGAAACCTAAAATACAACAGGATGTAATTGACGAATGTCCTGCCTCCACTCACTCTCTAGCAATATTACTACCTTTCACTTCATGTATGTGCACCCATCTGGGATTAGTTGGTTCTTGTCTGAAAAACATCTATGCAATTGTAAATACTTGTTAATGTTTGTAAACTCATATTCTGACGCCATATATGTCACTTACTAAATATCACTGATGCCATGATGCACATACTATATGTATATATGTTGCCTTATGATAGAATGCCTTCCGTTCATTCACAACAGAATTTAAGTTCAGAAGACTCACATTTTTCGCAAATGTCTTTGTCTTCAGAGGTCAAGTTATGAACAGTTTAAAAGTTCAATGCCCCAAACAAGCTTAATTCAATGTTCACTTTCCAAAAATTCTAGAAGGTAAGTTTCACAAATGCAAATAATGAATCCATGAAGAAAAGGTCCTGGTTGCAACAGCATAACAATTTCATTGCCTAGTGAGGGCACCGTGAAACAGGAGAAAAGTTATACCTAATAAATTCAAGATGGTTGCCAGCATCAATAAACTATCCTTTGAGGGACACATCGATTTTATCACCTCAGCCTCCTTCTCACAATGAAACTTCTCAGGAAAATATTTCCCTTTATCCCAAGGACTTAAAGAAAACAGTGATATCATCCTTTATTCTTTCTAGAGACAATTATTGCAACGCCCTAATTGCCAATATCCATAAAAAATGGCTTAATAAATTGAGTATCCTGCAAAGCTTCCCGACTACTTCTGGGCATTCCCAAATGTGAAGCTGTCTCCTGCGCCCTTACCCACCTTCACTGGCTTCCCATCAAGAAGCACATCGATTTTAAGGCTCTCTGTATTGCCTTCAGGGCATTTCACGGCAGTGGGCCCGCTTATTTCAGGCAAAGTTTTTGCTGGTACATCCCTCTGATATGACTCCACTCTGCGGCGTCCTGCAGCCTGCTTGTCCCTAAATTTAAAAAGCTTAATGGGGTGGAAGGAGCTTTGTGGGCAGCACATCATGACTCTGGAACTCCCTACCCCTCGAACTGAAAAAGAAAACAGATCTGCTAGCTTCCAGGAAAGCCCTCAAAACTTGGCTTTTTAAACAGTAGCTTTCTCGCGTGCAATTTACCTCAGTTCAGTCGGCTATGGTTTTCTTAGTTCAGCGCCTAGACACCCTAGGGTATTAGTGCAGTCCATAAATTTCATTTTATTTCATCTTAAAACAGAGTTCAGAAATTCTAGAACTTGTAGTTCAAGGGTGCATAGCTGCCACGTTTTCAGTTTGCTTATGTGTAACATTTCCATATTTTCAGGGTGACCATGTCTGAAATTTCAGTGCCTTATGTGTGACACTTTGTGTGCAAGTCCTCAGATCCATGAAATTAAATACACATTCCATATTACTTTATCTAGTGCAATACTATTGTCTAGAAATGACATTAAAAGAATGTCAACACACCTGAACTACTTATAGAAGGTCACTCACCAACATCCCTTTTCTAATATGATCTTTTTTTTTGCTTTCTGGGACTTTTGATTCCAGTCTACACCATATAATAAGAATGGTCAGGCATGCACTCGGTTAGTGCAAACAAGTCCACAAGTTCCTGTGATTGGACACGCACAGTTGTTTACATAGGACACTGGCAAGAAATACTGCTGGTGATAAACTATAATGTACACTGTAACTTCAGAAAGATGTTTAAATGTATCCTGCAAACCAGCCAGCTGCAGTTTAAGGGCCAATCCATTTTTTGGAAACAAAGTATGTGTCCCAAAATGGAAATAGTTTTTGGCTAAAAAGCCAGGACAGTCCGAAGTTCTCAGCCACATGAGACACAACCACTGGAAAGCCATTTCACTGTCTTTCTACACCACACCATCATTCACAGTGCACCATAAATAAGGATTCCCGCTGAATAATGTCTCCAATCTCCAGACCGAAGGAATTTCAAATGTGTATCTTTTTCTATTTCCTTTCATTTTTTAACAAACAACTGATCCGTAAAAAACAATTTATCATACCCCCGTGTCAAATTATTTTTCTATTCTTAAAGTGATCCCAACAGAGGAGGAGCTGAATTCTGGCTGGTGGCTGTGCACAGCTGCCAAGATAAACTG
Organism: Calotriton arnoldi; assembly: GCA_963921515.1. Taxonomy (NCBI): domain Eukaryota; kingdom Metazoa; phylum Chordata; class Amphibia; order Caudata; family Salamandridae; genus Calotriton; species Calotriton arnoldi. Next base: position 703,223 of record CAWUFW010004262.1, read on the forward strand.
CATCATCTGTAGCATGTTCAGCTAGTCTAAACCTTTCTTAAAATACTGTTGCATTCTTGAACCTGTAGTTTTTTGCACTGTTGACTAAAGCCTGAACGTGTTGAAGAGGTAATGCATGACATTGTAGGCTTTGCTACATACGTGTTGTTTTACTTCAGTTTATGGACATGTAGCAAGTGCCCTTGGGGGGGGGGGGGACGCTGGGGAGGGGGTGCCCTGCATACTGCACATCTTAGCACTGGAACGCCCTTAAAAATCAGCTGTATAGAAGAGTAATGGCAGCAGCTTTACTGACCAAAACTATGTGAGCCTGACATGTACTCCTTACTGACAGATGTTGGTCCACACGCTGGTGAGTTCACTTGCACTTCTCAAACACACTATTTATGCATGGACACAAAGATCCTGCAAGGCATACATACAGCTTCCAGAATACTACAGTCACTGTTCTGCACTTCACACAGGGCTGCAGCACCCACATAAACAGAACTACACAAACTGCCCCCGATCTTAAAGTGTCCATTCTACAGAGATCCCAGTGTCACACGGAGTCGGCAGGCAAGGCCACACTGAAATGAAAAAACAGAGTAACCTTCAACCCGGCATGGGGACAAGCTCTACAGCCTATTTAAAATAAAATACATTGTTTGGATATCTCCACTCAACAAGACAAAAATACAGAATTATCTGGTAAGTATGCTTAGTTTACAATGTTGCCTTACTGGAAGTATTCTATGTAAATAGGAACGTAAACCAAACAAAAGTCAGCCTACTCAAGGTGAATGTAGTGAGACTTTGCAGGAGCACACATAACATTAAGAGGCCGATTACGATGTTGGACGGACCTACATCGATCTGGAATTGGGACCGACCGACCTCCTGTCGGCGGTCCCAAACCAGCAATTATGAATGCAACCGAACACTGTTCGGTCGCAATCCTATTCTTTACAATGGGAGCATGCATTCTGAACGGAATGCATGCTCTCTTTGTAAAAAGCAGAGGTGCAGTTAATACCTGCACCCCATGGCAGGCACCTCAAGGTGCCTGACACGGGGTGCAGGGATCAACAGGGGGGCACCATAGGTGCCCCCTAGGCTGCCATCCAGAGGCCTCGCACCCATGGGGGCCCTGATGGAGGCCCCTAAAGTCGGATTCCCACAGCCTTTCTGTGTCGGAAAGGCCAGCACAGAAAGGATGTGGGAATCTGCAATTGTAATCCCTTGGGCGGAAAGAGCCACCCTTGGGATTACAGGCCCCTTTCCGAATGGCAGACGGGCTCTCCGAGCCCATCGGAAGCCATTCGAAAAACCCTGTGCAGAATCCTTTCTGACCGACCACATCAGAATTGGTTGGTCAGAAAGGAATCCGAATGGGACATTTGGATGCGGTTGGAACAGCTCCAATCGATGGTCGGAGACGTTTCCGACCGCTTTGAAATCGGCACCTAAGTGTTTGCAGAGAGTCTCAGCCTCCTTTCCCCAGCAGCAGGTAGCCTCTCTCCACCTTACTGACTGCTGGGGTGCGAGCTGAGTCCCAAGTCTGCTGAATCACAGGCATTGCTGCCCAAAGGGCCCATTCTGCGGGACTAGTGTCTCACAAGGGCAGTAGAACACATGGGACATCGCTCTCCAGCCCCCACCTCTTTCCTCTCACTTTCAGTTTTGAAAGCTTCTGTTGCTCATTGCTCCGTGTACCCATCTCAGCATCCCTCACCATAAACACTATCCACCTCTGCTCCACCATCAGCTAAAGCAAAATTCTAGCAGTCAACATAAGATACATTTAACCAATGAAGGGCCAGCAATGGAACTTGGAATCGAAATCTCCCGGAGCTTGGAATGAGCACATTATTTTGTGTGACAATTGAATTAAGTCTGGAGATGCAGAAAAGTTATCAAATTGGCGTTAGTTTAACCCCTGATGCATGCCATGTGGAAGGGCTGAGTGTGAGACACCATTGTGGAGCACTGTCTCCACAAGTGCAAAACCTTCTGTGAGGTGGCAGCAACATTTTGTATACACCACCAGCCTCTACTTAAGTGCAGTAATCACAGAACCTCTGAGATTTGTGCACCGCACCTGTCAATATATGAACAATTCTTGATTCCTAATCCAGTTCTCACAATAAAAAAAGATTGAGAAGAGGAGGCTAGAGAGGAAAAGCAGCAATGGCAGCAGAATTTTGTCCAGGAAATTGTGTGTACATTGAGTATTCATCCTGGCTGGTATCAGCATGAGAGGAGTGTCTTATGATATTATCAGGCTCCATGTCTGCAAATACCTCTGGGTCAGATTGTTATCCAGTGTAAACAGTTCACTGTAGTTGCCTCTAAACACATGAAAATAGAAAATGTTTCTGGGGCTGATGTGACCATCTCACCAGGTCATGACCATTATCTGTTTGATGTCAGTGATAAAATACAGATGAGTATTGTAGTTAAAATCATCCTTCCGGCTCCTGTGGTCTCACAGCAGTATTCTTTCTCCCCGACGTAGGAGTGAGGACTTAGCATGTCGACGTCTGACAGCATAGTTTCTCATTTTGTTCTTCATCCTGGTATCATGAGATCAAGTCCGAGACACTTGAATGCCACTTTCTTTCACATGATGAGGTATTTTGGTTTGTATTCTTCCACCAAACATCAGTTCAGCAGGTTACATGTTAGTGGTGCTGTGAGCAATAGCTCAGTTGTCTCACAACCTATTAAACACAACTAAGCCACCCAAGAAACTATTTCAATCAATGCTACTCCTAAAAACAGCCTATTCCTGGACATGCACAAAAATGTGATGGGATGTCCTCACACACCACCAGGTGTCATGCTACATCATAGGACCGCCCACGCTCATCAAAACCCGGTTTTATGAAGAGCAGGCCTACACCTCGAGGTCAGGGAGGCACTTCAAACTAGGAATGGATCTGTGATATAGAATAATTAAAAAACAACGTGATATACCAGACTGACCTTTATATTTAAATGGAATGCCACTTGGTATTAAAAACTAACGTGGGGAAAAGGGGAACTAGTAACCCATCACCACTCACTGTCAACATGTTTCTGCCTGATGGTTCATGTGAGTCCGTGGCATTCTTCAGGACGGAAACATGGAATTCCTGCGTGGAACATGCCTCTGTGCAACCCACTATCAGTGTAGGGCTGACCTTTGTTGACCCTCTCCCTCTCAAATCTTAGACCCCTAGGCACCTGAAACACAATAATGAGAATCCATTTGTACTATACGATTCGATATAGACTGACCCGCAAGGGCAGGTGAGCAAAAATTGAACAACAGCATGCAGCATTCGCATGCCATGTGTAAGTGACACTGCACTTTCACATGACGTCTGGGATGTAGAAGCCTTGGTAAGTTATCTAATCTTCAGATGTTGAAATCCAAGATGATTTACAAAACCTTTGAGTTTTCTCCCATTGAAAGGTGTGCCATTGTCTGAATTGACAATTGAGGTATACCGAACATGGAGAACACCTTCAGTGGTGAAACAACCATTTCTGCAGCAGTGCAAGCTACTGCCATCACCTCTGGGAATCTGGAGCATTCATCCATTACTACTAATAGGTGTCAGATAGAGGAGATGGGTCTGAAAAAGTTAATGGCTACTTTGTCCCACATGATCGGGAACATTTGTAGTGGTTCCAGTGCAGTACTTTTGCTCAGTGTTCGGCATGTATCATATTCACCCATGATCTTCTCCACAAAGTAATGTAGGGCTGGAAAACCATATATCTTGTTGCACCAAGAATTTTGTTGCCACTATACGCTGTGACCTTAATGAGATAACTCCATTACTTGGTTTTAATATGCATGTGGAATGACGAGGTGAATGCCTCCAAAGATAAGCCCTTGGTGACTCTTAGCCAGTTCTGTAAGTGTCTGAACAATTTGAGACCATCATTCACCTTTTCCTTTTGCTCTTCATGAGCGCATTGTATGTTCCACCATCAATGACTATCAATGAGTTTCTTTAGACACTTTCAGGAGTGTGGTGCCTGTGTTTGAAGCCTGTCTCATTTCTTCATTTTGGTGAGGAGGATGGTTTGCTAGTAGGCTAGGAGTGATTCCAACTTCTGCTGCACACAATCTGAAAATGGAATTCTTTGTCACAGCCATGGGACATGCTCACTACTGCCGAGCAGGGTCAAGAGTACTGACGTTAATGACCTCAGTGGTAAAACATGCGGTTGGATGCATGTTTGTTAACTTGCAAGCCATTCAAACGTATGAATCCGCAGCAGCAAATATCTTGTGTCAAATAATGACATTGACTTGATATTCCCCAGCAAGTAATATCCTCACCAGTGTCAGAATTTGCACAGCTTTTGACATAGCTATTGACACAATTTCACAGATTCACAGCCAGCAGACTCCTTCTTCCATGTAGCAGTCACTGAAATCACAGTGCTGAACATGATCCTTCATACTTGTCACAAAAGTGTCAATCAGCACACCAGTCTTTTGCCTAGCAGTATGAAAAATTTAGCTCTATTGCCAACTTTTTGGGCAAGAATTAAGCCACCAGGCTCTCTTTCAGTTTATTGAAGTATGTACTCTAATCTTCATTGAATTGCAGGATGAAATTCCTTGTTTCCGAACCATTAACAGGTACATCAAGCATTTTTTGCAATGCGAAGAATGCCCACATAAATCATGAATGATATTATGCATGTCCACCATCTGGAGCCCAGATTTTCAGAATCCCAAAAATTGAGAGAATTTGGGGAGCAGTGGGAGACAATTTCTCCAAAAGCGCATATACGACAGCAACATGCAGAGGCACATCAGATACATGCAGTGAACGTGCCTCAAATTGTATAATCTGCTTGTCTTCACTGGAGGACGACATTGCACACTACCTAGTATAAGCAGGAGAGAGAACGTGTTCAATAAATGGGTGCAACATTCATGGTTTAGTTACCCCCTTGTCGCTAGTCTAGAATCTGCGCTGTTGATCATCATTAATAAATTCGACAATTAATCATTGTACCTTTTGTGCTGCCTTTATTTCTGAAACTTTTATCTTCACGATTGGATACCGGATTGTAGATAAACACTAAGGGGCATATTCACAAGGAGCTATCGCCGAATTAACGGCACTTTATCGCAGCCAAAGTCGTGATAAATTTACCCCCCCATTCACAAGCCCGTGTAAACAGCCCACAGCACCAGTTTACCCGCGATAGCAGCCGCAAAAAACATCTCCACAGAGGACCCCCGCAAATATCGCTAATGAGATGCAGAGTAGGTGTTCCCGTGACAAAAGTCGAGACAACAGCACACCTCAACATTCACAACCACCAGCCACATCCGCGATAAAAACACAAAACAGGCGATAAGGCGCGTTAGCACCAGGAAATCTACACCTGCTCTGACCTGGTGTAAAGTCTGACGGCAGCCTGCAAACCAAAAGGGAGCACAGCCCAGGGCTACATCGGAAGGGCAACAGATGCCATGGAGCCACCCATCATGCGGCCCGGACACCCAAGAGGGCCACAACACCCACCGCCACCACCCTAGGACCCCAACCCACACCCGGAACACCCCCCCCCCGGGACCTCCCCCAACACCTGACTAAGAAATTGCACACCAACACCACGAATCCCAAAACAAACATTTTGCCTGATGTCGCACAAGCCGGAAAATAAACATACATGCGCGGGCCGAAAATGGAGAATCAGTCATACAGCATTGCAATCAGCCAACACAAAACACCATACCAACAAAAGCAGAAACAACCCTTAGGATGAGTCCTAGCTGCTCCCCACTGGACAATCCGTAGCACACAGCCTGGAAGACCAAATCCAAGAGAAGAAGGTGTGCCATGCGCACAACAAAGGAAAGAGAGGGAGAGAGCGAGGGAGAGAGACGGAGTGAGATAGCACAAGCAGCGCAAGGCCGCTCGGGCACCTGGCTCCCCATGCCAACATGTGTGTGTGCATCGCCATCCGTACACCATGAACCCAAGGCCGTGTCCCAATCTCAGCGCCAAAGCCACATCACATCCCGAAAACGCAAGTAGCAGTCAGACAAACATCAGGGATGAAAGCACCATTGTCCTAATGCAGAAGGCGGGAGGACACCTGCACCCCTGACCTTGGTCCAGAACGCGCCTGGAACACCCTGATAGAGATGCAATGGCAGATGGGGACGACTTCCACACCACGCATTCCGCTAATGAACAATCTGACTCATCCACAGCCCACACACAGAAGCCCCTGCCTGTGGTACCCCCGCATGGGATGCCCTTGACACTCACGGAAACAGCAACCCACTACCCACAACGTTGCACACACATTCGAATCATTGCTCAGAGCTGTGGCATATCCTCCACACAACTGCCGCAGTTCAGAAGAGTGCCTGTTCACGAGACGCACCAACGCAATGGCAGGCCATACCGGGCACATGCACAACCGCCATCACGTGGAACAGTTCCGTGCACGTATGCTGTATTTACTGGACGCACTGCCACTGGCAGTGCTGCGGATCAGGTACAGGCTCAGCTTCCGCATTGCCTACGTCACCTGCGTCCAGCCCTGGTTCCACTGCCGAACATGCACATTCGAGTGTCCTATGGATGTCTGCCTATCCAACACAACTGTTGATGAATTGGACTATGACTTGTGTCTGCGCCCCCTGTTGGATCACGAACAGGAGTGTAACCGAGACAGCCATGCATGGGATGCCTTGACATACTGCGCATGTATTGGTAGTTGTGCATGGGACATTGCACAATTTCTCGTGTGCAGTGACCACTTCGAGGCGCTCCCTTATTGGGCTGTGTTACGGATCGGTGAGATGGCGTGGGCTGAGCACACCTGCCCAGACCACCTAATGCATTGGCTCACCCTGGTGTTCCTTGAACACGACAACGACGAACTATTGGAACACATTGCACATGAAGCTGCACGGGCATTCATGGATGAGTAACTAGGTTCCTGCTGCCACATCCGATTGCCACCCACAGCACATGGCCCAACAACTTGTTGCATCGTGGGGATTGCTCACATATCCCACCACAACAGAGGACACGTCTGCCTTCGGTGGGGCTCTGGATGCATGTGTGTGGAATAACGCGTGTGTACACACACCTGTGCAAGGTGACGCAGGTCCATGATCGGAGCAACACAGCGTCGTCTGGCAACGTTGCCAAGTGTGACACACTGCTGGGTGAGAGCACACACATGGCAATGTAGCAAGACATGTGGACCTGTCGGACCCTCACACCTGATCACTGTCGGCAGAGCAGACACTCAGCGCACCCCGGAGGCAGTGCACCATGCAGACCCCACATGTAGTGAGTCGTGCCCGCTCACACGGGGCAATGGGCAGACGCCAAACAACACATGACTCATCCAGCAAGGCAAGGTGGGCTGTGAGCGTTGCCATCCGTGATGAATGTTGTCCATTTCAGCCCCAACATCATCTGTACCTAGACATGTACCCATGCTGCGTGTAAGTGTCTTAAGCATGTCCCTGCCTGTTGTGGCCGTTGCCTCGTCTGTACTGACACGCACACGCCAATAAAGCCTATGCCACTCCACTGGTGTCTAACTGTGAGGTGTGTTGTTCAGATTGTCCACTCATGTGCCACAATGAGAATCGTCCCAACACAGGGAGGAACTGACTGACGCATGTGCAATGGGGGTGTGTCCCTTTGGCAAGCTCCACCTCTGTGAGCCAGACATTGTTTTTGGATAGGTGCTGGACGACATGTGCACTTACATGACTCCAGCTATGTTTGTATGGTGTCCAACGTCTGACCATGTGTAGTAATGTCATACATCACAACAGAATGTGTCCACACAGATGTGTGTAAGTCGGTATGCGACGTGAAGTGCTGCTGTCACACGTGGTGTGGGATACCACTCCTGGCCTGCCACCGTTTTGGTCACTCCTACACACGGCCCTATTCAACACATGGACGTGTGCCTACGTTGGGGTGTTGTGAGATTGCTGTTGATGTGCAATGGGGACACAGCTAGTACTCACCTTCACAGTCATCCAATTGGCCATGTGTCTCAGGGATAGACATGCACATAGATGTCAGTTACCAGGGTGTACCTTCATGCGCAATCATCGTCCCCACATCCAGCCATACTTCCATACGTGAGTGAACATAGTGATGACACATCTGTGTGATTTATAATGTCTTATTCACATGCAGGTGATTGACGGAGCTGGAGCTGTACCTGGCCATCCAAGCCCACATCACATGGAAGCCCAGTGGTGGGCCAACCAGAGTCCTTTGGGGATTGCACAGTGATTGGGAAGAGGGTGAGTGCAGTCCACAGCAGGATTGCTGTGTGATTGGCCAGCAGCGAAGAAATGGCAGTTCGTGTCGGGGTCCGGGTGAATGTCGCCGGGTGTTCCGGAGGTCAGTAGGAGGTATTTCCCAGGGCATGATGGATAGGTCATGACCAGGCAGGGACAGGCCATATGGCGGTGATGGATGCTACTGCCTCCTTCCTCACACAGTAGTTCCCATCCCCTTCTCACTCCCCTGATACGGGTTCTGTGTCCGGTGTGTCCGGTGTGTGTGGCGGGGTGATGGCTGCATCGCTGTGTGCCCCTGACACATCGGACTGCGTAGGTGATGGGGCAGCATCACAGTGTGCCACGGACACATCAGGGGTCGGAGCTGTGTGTGTCGATGTGCCCGCTGCAGTCATCTGGGAACGGCTCAGTGGCAGCAAGGGCAAGTTGGAGTACTCCTGGGCGTTGCTGTTCCCAGCCACTACTCGCTGGTGTCCAGCCGTGGCAGACATACTTCCAGCCTGCATCTGCTCTATTGTCCCCATTGCCCTGCGCATCTGTGCCAACTCTGTGCTGTCATGGCTGGTGCCTGTCTGACCTGACAGTTCTTGTATTAGACTCATGGCACCAGCGAGGTTAGCCAAGGTCTGTGGCGGAGCATGGTGCGTACAGGAGGTGTCCGATAGAGACTGTACGTGGTCCCTGATGCGACTCAGACACCCATGTATGGCATCGAGTTTGGCTGCCACGAGCTCGAAACCCACACACAGCTGATGAGACAACTCCGCCTGGCAACGCAACACACGCCGTTGGAATTCCATGTATTGGTCGAGGGGGTCCTGGGAGACAGCCGTGGTGGTGTGTGTTTCCTGCTGTGTGGTCTGTGCAGGTGGTGGGGTCACCTCGAGGCAGCTGGCCTGCTCCTGGGGGTGGGGTGCAGAGGCTGTCCAGCATCCGTTGGAGGGTGTCTTGACATATGTGCAGGTTGTCCTCTTCATCATCAATGGGGGGATGTGTGGTGTGCTCTGCAGGGGGTGTTGTTTGTCCCTCTGCAATGTAAAGGGGAGATGCAGGTTAACAGAGTTCCACATGTATGGTGATGATTTGCGGATGTTTACATTCAGACTGCATGCCAATGTACATTGTGACTGTTTGGGGGGAGCTGGCTATTTGATGGCAGTCAGTGTGTTTTTGGGATACATGACGGATGTGTGGTAGTACCCGTACATTAACATCACACAGTGTCAGGCAATGCCAGGTGTGAGTGGACAGTTACTACGCACGAGCAGAACCAGTTGTGAGCTCTGTCCTGTGGTGTTGCACTTTGTACCACATTGCCTTCATTGCTGATGTTCTGTGATTGCTATGTGTGTGTGCTGCATTGTGGGTGAGTTGCCCCTGCAGCTCTGATTTCGTGTATCCTTCTCCCTTTGAGGCGGGGTGCCTTTGAATTGTGTGCTTTTCGTGGCCTGATTTGCTTTTGACTTGGGTCATGTGTGCTCGCAGACTGTTTTTGTGGCCTGGTGCATTGTTCGTCTGCTGTGCGTATTGTAAGGCATGGGTTGTGGGTGCACGTCGACACGTCGGAGTGTGACCTGCTCCTTTATGGATGTGATCCGCACTTGGCTACCTCCATGTCGCTTCGTGGGCCATGTCTTTTTTTTGGGGCAGCTGCCATGCTATCGGACATGCAGTGTTACTTGCATAGTCAGTGTGGGTCACGGAGCCGCTGCTTTGCTGGATTCAGCACATATGCACGGGTCGGTTGTGATATTGGTGAGAGGGGGGAGCCCCTCTGTGCACATTGTGGATGGGGGCCTACTTGGCGTTTCTATGTGTGCCTCAGTGTGCCAAGGCAAGCAGGGACATGTTCCAAGGTCATTGTGGGTGTGCTGTGTGCTGCGCGTAATTGTGCATGTGTGCCATTGTGCCCATCTCCCCCCGTCCCCCCAGTCCCTAGTGGTTACTCACCCTGTTGCTGTTGGGTCAGGTTGTATCGTTCTGTGTCCAGGCCACCCGATGCTGCCACCATCTCCTCACTGCTGACTGTGGCCACCATTTGCTCCAGCTCATCCAGCACCTCCTGGGTCGCAGGACTCCCACCTCCAGTCGCCGTTGCTGCCTCCCTGTTGGTGGCGAGCTTATGTTTGGTCTGACTTTTTAGATCATGCCAGCGCCTCTTGACCTCCTCCAGTGACCTCCTGGACACTCCGACTGCATTGACGTTGGTGACGATGGTCTGCCATATTTCGGTTTGGGTTGCCAGTGCCGCAGTGGAGGTGCCGAACAGTTGTTGATGGTGTTCGGTCACCCCCGTGATGATGATCTGGTCTTCCTGCGGACTGTACCCGGTCTTCCTCTTCCTCTTGTCCTTGCCTTTCCCCAGAAGCGGGGTTCCTGGATGGTCCTCCGTAGGGCTTGTGGTGTTCGGCTTGTCCTCTGCGCTCGGTCCGGGTGCATCCATGTTGCTACGCAGTTTGGATTGCTTTTTTTTTTTTTTTTTTTCTTTTATGGTGCTTTTTCCCACAGGACGCGTGGGATTTACAGGCCTGTGGCTGGTGTTCGCTGATTTCTGTACCGCGATTGTCCTCGTCGCATGATTTCTCGCGTTCGCGTTTCGCATTTCACATTTTTTCGGCGTGGGGTTGATTTTCACACTGACATTTGACGCGTTATCTGGTGACTATCGCATGCTACCGCCTAGTTGTGAATTCCACGTTGACACGGGGTTATTTTCCCGCGATGGGCTGCGATAATAAAAGTTGCGTTACGCTACTCTTGTGGTAGTTATCACACGTTCTTGTGAATATACCCCTAAATATTGAAAAGCCCACTTTCAGACATGATGAAAGAGAGCCCAACTTGCATTGCTGCTTCTCACTAGAGTGCACATCATCTGTGTGTCTCACCCCCCAGGATCCTCCCTCCCAAGCCTCCCTTTCTGAATGCATTGGAAGTACCAACTTAGCCCCAAATTTCCCAGGTGCTGGGGCACCAGACCTGAATTTACCAGCCTAAAAACTCAGCCATGAGAAGGGCACACAACTAGGACTGCAAGCACAGCACAACCTCTGTACCTGTCCTTTTTAACACAAATCTGAGAGGCAACTATCAGAGCGAGTAATAGGTTACAGGCAAAATACTGTTTGCAAAAAGATTAATCGAGAGGGGTTATTCTTGAATTGTTCATTCCTTTATTCGATTTTCGTTATGTGGATTAAGACATAAATACTCCGCGCAGCCAACGCGTCATACCCCTTCATTTGCAAAAAATTAATTAATTCATTGTGAGATGGAATTGACAAATTATGTATACCAAAAAAAAAGCAGTAAATATTTACAAGTTATACATTTCTTAATTTTTATATATGCATATACATCCGTTAATTAATCTATATACACTGTTTCTTCAAAGAAACACACACGAGAAAACATACAGGAAGTGGGAGGTTTATGTACAAGAACTCAATCACATATAAGCAGCATTGCAAAACCACTATAATAGTGTTTTCCAGATATAACCGATATTAATTAGTATGTGCAGAGAGACAAATCACAGTAATTTTCCTGTCCAAATTGCTTCTTCGTTCTCATGGTCAACCATCATCCCATTTTTCAAGAACTTAGGTAAGTGTGTTTCACTTACCATCTAGATATAAATGTGGGAAACTTTTTTAACTACTCCCAGTGAGGGATGTCCGTTGTGGGAGCTTTAGTTAATATTCAATCAATGTCTGCGGCACAACAAAAATATAGTGTCAGCAGGGAATCGATATTCATTATATCCTGTTTCAGGATGGGTGTAATGCCTTTAGGCCAACTGAGTTTATTCGATTGATTTGGTCAAATTCCTTAACAATATTAAGAATATTCAAATCAGCACTAGACAATTAGGTGATGCTAGTGTGAAATGTGTGGCTACACATGTAATGAGCATAATTTTCTCTGTTACGAAAAGAAGTGCTTCTCATTGGTTATTTTAAGAAGATCACATTTCTCATTTCATTACTGAAATTGATACCGTTACAAAGTATGGCGACAAGTCTACATACCTATATAGCCTGTAGTAGTTGTGCACAATTTTTGTTAGGTTTGATTGTCTGTGTCATCAACGTATGCTGTATAGAAATATGAAAAAGGAAAGGAAAATACAGGAGCAATATAGAAGGTAGCGGTAAAATGAGGGAGAAAAGCGGGCAAAGGAAGAGGGAGGGAGAAGAAATACAAACAAATTCAATTCCTCCTTTTGTCTCAAACCAGTTTGAAAAAGCAAGCAATGTTGTAACCGACAACGCTGTTTTTATAACTTGTGTGGATTGTATTGTGGACTGTGTTCGAGCGGTACAATTAAAACAGTCGGTCTATGCAACTATGTTGTAGCACGCTCATGCTCTATCATGAGTCATTATATAATTCCAATCATGTTATGTGTGGGCTCTAAACAATGTCATTTCAATACACAAGTATTTGCTACAAATATGCATTGTCCAAAGCTGTTAAAATCTCTCTAAATAGAGAGTTAATAATACGCTGACTCTAGTCAAAGTATGGACTCAAATTCCCTACATATGAGTCTTCGCATCTATTCCATTCTGACAACTTACCCGTGTCCGGGTTAAGCGCGGTTGTGCCTCTTGTTGAGTCGTCTGATGAAAAAGCGTCAAGACGCCATGGCTAAACTTCTCGCTATATATACCTTAAGTTGCGTGATCAACTAGACCGTCACATCTATTCCTACGTATCTATTCTGTGCGCAAACCAATTTCTGCCGAACATCATGTTAACGATACATTGCGTCGTGACCTCCCCTTCATTGTTGTGATAGCATAATGAATTCCAACAACTCTGTCCCTGTCCTGACTCCCTTCCATGACATGAAGACAGCACGTCTCTGCTGTGGCCTGCTGACCTTCCCTCGCCCACCTTTGGCTACCCGTCCTGCTCCAGCTCCCCTGCTTCCATTTACAACCTACTCAGAGCAAGTGATAAATGGTAGTGTATGTGTCCCTAGATTGAAGACTAAGCAGGCAGAGTCTGACCTGATAAATGTGGGTCTGTATGTTAGTCCACATCATGGCGACAAATACCCATGAGAGTTAAATTTATGTGCAGGGTACCCCTCAAAGACATTTTTTCCACTCACAAGGTATATCTCACATAATTATGGACATCTCGCAACCAGACTCTAGTTGGGAATGTCCCGGTTACTTACCGGTAATCTTCATTACTCCGAGTCCTAGTCTTCCTCGTCACAGTAATAACCACTGAGCATTCTGCTCCCACAGAAACTCCAAGCAAAAGTTAACATACTAGTCTCCCTATCCTTCCAATATGGCACCCAGTGGCTACAACCAATCAGATAAAAGGATACGTCAGCCAGAGCACGACCTGTAAACAAAGCCGCAGACATGAAGCCACAACAGAGGGCTGGGAGGGAAGGGAAACTATACTGTGGAGAGGAAGACTAGGACTCGGAGTAATGAAGATTACCGGTAAGTAACCGGGGCATTACCTCCTCGTTCGTCTTCCTCGCCACAGTACTAACCAATGAGCAGATACCAAAGCAATATCAGCTTCATGGATAGGAAACACATGCCACACATGGAAGGCAGTACAAAAAAAACTTAATTGACAACAATGGAGAGAGACACACATCTCAAGAAACCACAGAGTCCAGAAACAAAGAGGCAAAGGCAACAGAAGCACCACCCCCAACCTCAAGCCGGCAATGAGACATGAAGGTATGAGGAGAAGACCAAGTGGCTACCCTGCAAATATCCTCCATGGAAACACCTTTAAAGGCGGCCCAAGAAACAGCAACAGATCGAGTAGAACGCCCCAGAATAGGATGAGAGGGAACCACAGACTGGACATCATATGCCAAAAGAACAGCCTTCGTAATCCACCTACTGAGAGTGGAAAGAGACGGCGTCAAGCCCTGCCGAGCCAGACCAAAAGTGACAAATTGTCCACCTTACAAAAAGAAGACGTGCGAGACAAATAAATCACCAAAGCACGCTTAATATCCAAAAGGTGCAACTGAGACACCTCCTCCGACGAAGGAACAGGAAAGAAAACAGGGAGTACCACCTCCGCAGAACGATGAAAGAAAGAGTCTACATTAGGCACAAAAGTAGGATGAGCCCGCAAGACCCCTCTATCCTCCATAATCCGCAAAAAAAGGAGCAGACCGCAGGAAAGCCCCCAACTCCCCAACACGTCTGGCAGAGGCAATAGCTACCAAAAAGACCACCATAATTGTCAAAAATTTCAAGTCCACTGACTCCAAGGGCTCAAAGGGAACCCCTTGTAAGGCCCGCAACACCAACGGAAAGTCCCACGGAGGAGGACACAACACAGGACGAGGGCGTTGAAAGGCCAGAGACTTGAAAAGACAAGCCACCAAGGGCACCACAGATACAAAAGGGAGACCAGGAAAAGCTCAAAGGCTGCCCACTGAGCACGGAGGGTAAAAAGGGCTAAGACCAAATCAAAACCTTCCCTCAAAAAATCCAGGACCCGAGCAGGATCCAAACGCTCAACAGACCAACCATGGCGCAGACCCAACTAGCAAAGTTGTCCCAATGCGTAGCGTAAGACTTCAAAGTCGAGGGTCGCCTGGACTGCTGGATAAGATCAGCAACCCCCACAGAACAACCACTCTGGATCAAGGAACACCGGTCAAGAGCCACGCCTGCAGACCCATGGACCGGAACACCGGAAGAGGAACCAGAGGGCCCATCAAGGGATACGGATGGAACAGCAACGTCCAACCCAGATGCTCTGCCAACTCCAACAACAGAGGAAACCACAGGTTGCGGCTCCAACCCGGGACCACCAGAAGCACCAATGCCCCCTCCCTCCCGTTCTTCTGCAACACTGCCGGAATCAGGGGAACCACGGAAAGGCATACAACAGGCCCCTCTGCCACAGGAAGGACATCGCATTCGCCCTCCAAGCTTCTGGACCAGGCATAATTGTGCAGAAACAACGGATCTTGGCATTGTCCAGAGATGCAAACAAGTCCACCACCGGACACCCAAACTTCCTCTGCAACGTCAGAACATCACCCGGGTCAGAGACAAAGACCCCATGGAGGGAAAGACCCTGCTCAGACAGTCTGCCACCACATTCTCCCGGCCCGGGAGATAAACTGCCGACAGGGATGCCAATTTCGATTCCGCCCAGGAATAAAGGAGGCGACTGAGGCAACTGAGGGAACGAACCCTGCAAACCCCCTGATGATTGATGTAAGACATGACCACCTAGTTGTCCGTCTGGACCTGAACATGGTGACCGTCCAGCAATGCAGCGAACGCCAAGAGACCCAACTGAACCGCCTTCATTTCCCAGCAATTGGAGGAACCAGACATCAGAGCCTCCGACCACTTGCCCTGCACCGAAGAATCGTTCAGAGTAGCTCCCCAGCCCAACAGACGGGCATCCGTAGTGACCACTGGAGAGGGAACAATCAGAAACGAACGACCCCTGGAAAGATGATCGAAGTTCAACCACCAACCCAGATCCTCCCTCACCTGGGTTGACACAGGAACCCCATGATTGAAATCCTGACCACAGGGGCCCCAATGAGACAAAACATGGTTCACCACAGGATACAAATGGAGACGAGCCCACGGACCCACTAACAACAAGGCGGACATCAGACCCTGGACCCTCAATCACAGTGCCACAGGAGGGCAAGTCCCCGACAACAGGGACCGAATCTCCGACATTAGAGACAAGTGTCGTGCAGGAGGCAGGAACACTAACCCCAACTGAGTCCAGAAGTGAGCCCCAATGTACGTCAGATCCTGAGAAGGAACCAGGCAGGACTTTCTCCGAATCACCAGAAATCCGTGACTCTCCAGGACCTGGCAAACCTCCCGGACATGGAGCTCCGCCTTAGAGAAAGAAGAAGCAGAACCAACAAACCATCCAGGTAAGGAAAGATCCTAATTCCCCTCCCATGCAAATGCCCCATCAGAGGGGCCAGAACTGTAGTAAAGACCGGGGGGAGGAACATAGGCCAAAGGGTAATACCTTGAACCGAAAATGTTGGCCCATAACGCAGAATCGGAGAAACTTCTGAGAGTTCAGATTGACCAGTACATGGAGATAAGCATCCCGCAGGTCGACGGAAGCCAGAAAATACCCCTGAGTGATCAGAGGGAGGATCACCTGTAAGGACACCACCATGAACTTTATGGGAGGAATGAACCAATTCAACCACTTCAGATCCAACACAGGTCTGAGATCCCCGGTATGTTTCTCTACCCGGAAGAGAACAGAGTACACTCCCAGCCCCCGCTGATCCACGGGCACCGGAATGACAGCGCCCTTTTCCACAAGACAATGGAAGCCTTCCCACAGAGCCACATTCATCAGAGTGTCCCTGGGGCAAGGAGTGACCCGAAAACAGTCTGGGGGAGTCTGGACGAACCCAAGGCAAAAACCTTCCAACACCACCCGAAGAACCCATTGATCCGACACAGTCCACCTCCAGCTGTCCACAAAGAGAGACAGTCGACCCCCCACAGGACCCACTCCTGGAGCAACCCAGTCATGACTTGGAGGGAGCAGAAGAGGAGGAAGAGTTGGCAGGGAACCGGGACTTGTCAGAGGAAGGAGCACCCCGGGCACGCCCCCTTCCATGAAAGGGCTGAGGAGCCCGTCCTCAACGAGCAGGACCAAAGGCCCTACGAGCCCCAAAAAAGTGTGAAAGCCCAGCACTCTCTGGAGCCAACAGTGTACGATCCTCTGCAGAATTCCTGACCATATCCTCCAAGGAGCACCAAAAAGCCTAACTCCTGAAAAATAGATTTACATGAGTAAACCCTACTGCGCAGCATCAGCCTTCCAAGAACGTAACCACAATTCGCGACGAGCCGCCACAGAAGACCCAGCCGTAGAAGCCGCTGCACCCAAGGAACCAAAGGAAATGTCAGAAAGGAGCCGCACATGTTGCTCCATCAGGGCGAGAGTGGGAGAAACGTCCTCGCCCTGGTCCAATAACTCAGCCAATGACCGGAAGATTTTCAACACAGACTGGATGGCATAGGGGGAAAGGTAGCGGCCCTTGCGGAAAAATTGGCAGTGGCAAAAGTGCGTTTTACCGCCGCATCCACCTTCATATCAACAGGATCTTTGAAAAGAAATCGGTGTCATCCACAGTAACATCAGACTCCGGAAACAACAGGTTGGAGCGAATTTGCTGAAGAACATCCTTAAGATCCGACCCCTGTACAAAACGACCCTTAAGTGCCACATCCTCCTCCCCATCAGAGTCCTGGGAGGGACCAGGGTCACATTTAGCCTTTTTAGAGGGAGGAACAGACTCCCTGACACGCAAAGCGGCAGCCACAGCAGTATTAATCAACCGTTGGATTATATCCAGCGAAGGGACCGTGTCCGCAGACCCAGAAGACTCTCCAGCATGAGTAGAATGCAAAGCAGCACCTACCTCCATCCTTGCCACAACAACAATGCCAGAACAATCCACTACGGCAAGCTAGGACGCTCAAAAAGCATACTATTGCCATGGTAACCATGAAAAAAACGCTCCAGGCCGGCCATTGACACGCCCCAAGCGTGTACACCACGTTAATTAGCCCCTGCATAAGGCGCCGTCCCAACGCGCCGACCCGCAAGGAGCCGGCATGAAGCCACGCCCCCACAGGCCGATGACCAGTTCAGAATAATCAAGCCGCCATCCCACGGAAGCTGGTAAGAGACGGGGAGGAGGGAGCCATGCAGAGACTCAGGTGTCCCTCCAAACACCACAGGGAGCCAAGAAGCAACGTCCTAAGACACACGCAAGACCTGCTGAGTCTGCTAGAGCAGGATTCGGCAGATCCAAAAGCATTTAATGCGTAGCCCAACACCACGGCACCTCCGAGAGTCCGCTATCGCAGGACTGAGGAGGAAGTGCCCAATAAGTGCCAAAAGAAGGGGGGAGACGTGCAACACAAACACCCCCCTCTTACACGGGGCCCAAGAGTCTGCTAGAGCAGGACTGCCGCCCCCACCTACCTGATCATCCGGAACAGGAACAGCACTCGGAGTAGTGCAGAAACAAAAAAACAGGTCGTGCTCTGGCTGATGTATCCTTTTATCTGATTGGTTGTAGCCACTGGGGGCCATATTGGAGGGATAGGGAGACTAGTATGTTAACTTTTGCTTGGAGTTTCTGTGGGAGCAGAATGCTCATTGGTTTTTACTGTGGCGAGAAAGACGGACGAGGAGGTAATGCACTGTCATTTCCTCAGGAATTATATTTTATCATCAAATGTGCATATTAAGCAGTCACTGGTCCAGATACTACCACAGGTATCTTTTGGGAGCAGGCTGACATTATTTTGCACTTTCCCCACCTTAAACTAGCACACATAAAAAAAATCATTTGTGGCAAGGAAGGTTTTGTATCGGTCCCTGTATTTAGAGTTTCATCGATTTACTGTTTGCTTAAAAATACGGAATGTGTTATTTCTTGTCCAGGTACAGGTGAGCAGAGACTGTATTCCTTCGTCCATGAATAGAAAATGTGGTAATCTGGAAGCCGCTACTCTTTATGGGTTGGAAGTCGCCATCTGTGCTGGTAAATAACCGTGGGGGGAGTCATGCAGCTGAACATGGACCATTGATGGGGGCCCAGTGGTTCGTTGGTGACCAGGGACAGAAAATCTATTCTTTCATGGACATCAGTGTACTGTAACAAAACGTGGGCCACCACGGTCTGATTAGCTGCACAGAAAGAACAGAATGACCACAGTCCTGTGACTAATTCTAATTTACAAAAGTTCGGAGTGGCTGGAACACCATGCTGTGCCATCCATCTTGATTGGTTACTTTGTGGCAAATGTGACAATGACCAATAACAGAGGCAATTCTGAATGACTGCAAAGCTACCAATCAGATTCGCTGAGGGCACGCATGCCTTCCTGAACATGCTGAGCGTGGACCATTCATGGGGGTCCAGTGACTCATTGGTGACCAGGGACAGAAAACCTATTCTTTCATGGACCTCAGTGTACTGTAACAAAACGTGGGCCACCATGGTCTGAATAACTGCACAGAAAGCACCCAATGACCACAGTCATGTGACTAATTCTAATTTCCAAAAGATAGGAGTGGCTCGAACACCATGCTGTGCCAACCATCTTGATTGGTTGCTTTGTGGCAAATGTGAAAATGACCACTGAACAGAGGCAATTCTGAATGACTGCAAAGCTACCAATCAGATTCGCTGAGGGTACGCATACCTTCCTGAACTGTCTTTGAAGTTTAGGGTGCCATGCCTCACTGCAAAGTGGCCCAGTGAAGGCAGACTAGTGGATATTCTGATAGTGTAAAAATCAAGTGCGGAAAGCATGTGAATTGCATATCACGGAGGATATACTCGTTTCAGATGGTTTTTATTGCAGCCTCATTTATTTGATATGTAGCACGTTTGTCTTAAGTTTTTTCCACCTTGAACCTGTTCAGCTGTGAACTTATTTGTTTAAGTTGTACAATTTTGCTCTTCCTCTCTCATTGATCATCCTATTCTGCTTGCCAGTTTAGCCTATCGGCTCTAATTCTGTTTAATCGTATTGAAAACCAGTTTGTTTCTATAAGTAAAATAATATCCTAGTTCTTGAATTAATTTTTAAATTAAGTTTAGCATTATTAATTAATACTGCATCTGAAGCAGGAAGATATTACAATTAGGGCTCTGCTGTTCTCCCTGCTATTCAATAAGGTTAATTCAACACATATAAACAATAATGTATGTGGTGTGCACTTTATCACAATGTAACATCCTACCTGCTAGTAGAGGTATTTGTCCTTCACTCATATAGTCATAGCTTAATTGACTTGTGCTTGATATAATCCTTTTAGAGCAGTAGAGTTTTATAGGTTGCCTTTATAGGATGGATCCCTCACTGTTATATATTCCAAAGTATAATGTCATTAAATTTCTTCTCCTGAGTGAAAGTTTAATACATTTCACCATTGTAAAACAGATACATTCCGTGCTAAATTGCAGCAAAATAGGAACGCCAATCTGTTAGATTTGAAATCAAGAGAACGTAGTAATGGTAAGAAGAACTTTCTCCTGAACAATGTATAAAAAAAACAGAAATAAAGAACAGAATAAAGTAAAATGGAGGGTAGATTGCTCTGAGGTGTTGCAAGGACAACTCGGTAGATACTTCCAACGGCCCGTTTCAGGAAAAGTGACAAATGCATGAGCTAAATTCAATCTAAAACGAGTTAAATGGAATCTGTGATTAATATAATTTATAAACACAAGATATGGTATAGCACGTACAAATAGAAGCAATAAATTACTGATGCTTTTGCAGATTCATCCGAAAACCTAACGTCATCACATATTCCATATAACAAGGTTTAAGTTCAGATTTTGTATAAGAATTTACAATTGGTGAATTACAATTCTCCTGTTTACCTATCCATTCAAACCCCTCCTTCCATATTTTCACAAGGGAATACGATGGCCATAGGTCAAAGACAAACAGTCAGACACAATCAGACCAGATTGACAGACGCAACTGCAAAGGTTGAAGCCTAATATAATCCTTGATAGTCCCTATTCCCAGTTCTGCATTAGATATAAAGATGAAGTACTCTGCAGACCCGAAGGTAGGAAGCATAAAAAACATTTCCAAACCATTTGTAATCCCTTTAGAGACGCATAGGCTCATAATTCTGCCCAGTAAATGGCAACCAGTAAACACTTGGCTTTATACATGGCTGTTAGAAATGGGATTTCTGGTTGGCTAAGGCTTGCGCCAAAGCCAGGCAGAAACCACCACTCTAGTCAGGGTAAGGGAGTTACACACCCAAGATAACCCCTGCTCACCCCCTTGGTAGCTTGGCACGAGCAGTCAGGCCTATCCCGGAGGCAATGTGTAAAGCGTTTGCGCAACACACACACAGCAGCAACACACTAGGCACATTACAAAAGGAACTCCACACAAGGTTATATAAAAAATAGCCTTTGTATTGTCATAAACACATTAGAAACAGAATCACACATTTACACTGTGCCAACTGGCACGGGCAATATTCACAGGGGAATTATATACAGGACCAGGCCAATCGGGCCATGGTCAGAACCATCAGAACAGGTAAGTAAATGCAAATATAAAACACAACCAGTAACTACTGGTACAATAATGACCTAAGCATTATCCTATTAGCATAAACCCACATTAGACCCAAACCTCATCAGCATAAACACATTACGCAATGGGCCTCACCAGCATAAACACGTTATGTAATAACCTCATAAGCATAAACACATTACGCAAATAGGCACTACCCCAAGACATCATAACATGACATTAGGCATAACCACATTAGGCCAAAACCTCATTAGCATAGACACTCTCCTAAGCATAAACACATTACGCATTAGGCCTCACCAGCATAAACACATTATGCGATAACCTCATGGGCATAAATATCATTAGAGGCACAAACCAGGGTGCATAAATCACATTTGGCACATAATACATATCAGGCAGGAACTCAGTAGTGCACCGCAGTAACACCACTACCAGGTGCATACATCACCTTAGGGCCTTGCGCCCTTTCACCATCCTACCTATGACCCCCAGGCCAACTGGCCTTCTCGCAGGGCTCAAATGCCCTATGTCCAGCAAAGTCAGGGCGCTAAGCTGCCACTTGCAGCTAAAGCAAAAAGTGCGCAATGCGCTGGCACCATGGTGCCTCCTGGGTCCTCTCCTGGGACTCCTCACTACACCCTGGCCTAAATGTAGCAGCTGCCCACTAATTGCTGGGCAGCTGTGAATAAGCAATATGGGGGCCCTGGCACATCTGTGCCTCTTCAGCCTCACTGGGCTTCTCCATGTGCCCCCAAAACGTTGCAGCTGCCCATAGCCAGGGCGGTGCAGCTGTGTAAAGAAACAGGCACTGGCACTATGAGTGCCCTGAGTCCCCCACTGGGACTCTAGCAACAGAATTACCCCCTCGGTGCAGCTGCCCGCAACAGCGGCGCAGCTGTGAAATTTAACAGGGGACCGTTGTGCCTGGGGAGGCTCTCCGCCTCCCTCACAGGCACCGGCAATGTGCCTCGAACCGCCCCCAGCCTCTCATGCCACGCCACCAGTCACCGGGCTCTGCGGTACTCGGATGCTCCCGAGGCTCTGGCCGGCTCTATACTGCACGCAGGGCTCTCCTCACCACACGGGAGCCCCGCCTCGCCTCAGGTGCAGTGCTGCCTGCCTCCCTTCGCCCGGTCCCCCTTCCTGGGACCGGGACTTCCATGGAACGCCCGCGATGCTCTGGACGGCTTCTTCCTGCTTTCCTCCAGACACAACGAGGCCCCGCCCCCAACCAGGCAAGGCTGCCTGGCTTCCGGGTTGGGCCGCGGTGGGGATCTCGGTGCAGATCTCGGCAACCAGGTGGGGTGGGCACCCGCAGCAGACCTCAACCGCGGGGTGGGCACCCACTCGTCTAGTAGCTCATCAGTGCGGGATAGGCACCCGCGAAAGACACCACGATGCGGGGTGGGCACCCGCAACTGACCTCAAATGCGGGGTGGGCACCCGCTCGTGAAGTATGCATAAAGCGGGGTGGGCACCCGCTCTAATCAGGAGCGCATAGGGGGGAATCCCCACATTGGGATTCCCTCGAAAGACATTGCAGCACAGCGCTGCAGGCACACACTCCTCTCCTCCTTCCCAGCAGTAGCACTCACGAGGCGCTAAAAGGATACCCAGATTCATCAGGGTGACAAGGCTGGGCAGGGAATCAAAAGTCCTTGGGAATCCAGGGGGGCAATGCTGGGCCCACGGAGTCAAGCCCTCATGGCGGTTCCTCCTGGGCCCCAGCAGCAGCCAGCCCCCCAGCAAGTCAGGAACAGCTCTCACAGAACAGGAACTGAACATTTTCATGGGGTCACAGCCCCTATATTTATATGCCATTTTATCTTTGTCTGCAGGACAGGGCTAGGGGAACCAGATGCAACTGGTTCAGGGGGGATTTGGAGCACTTTGTTTTCCAAGCTCCTCTTCCCTTTTGTCTGGTGGGGGCTAGGTGATCAGACACACTACAGGGGGGCAGAGCCAGCATTCACTAGGGCAGGCACAATCCTATTCAAGGACCAGGGACTTCCCCTCCCACTACTCAAAATGTAGATGTCCCATTCAGCCTAGCGCTGACTCACCCTGCCCCTCCTGGAGCCAAACACACCTGTCACTCAAAAGCCAGACATGCAATTCACATCAGGCAGGCAGACACATAGCACACAGAAATGCCAACTTCTAAAAGTGGCATTTCTAAAATAGTTATAATAAATCTGTGCACACCATTGCGCAGCATTTATTATCACTATTCCAAATATACCAAACTTGACCACGCTGCGCCTCTCATATCAGGAATTACCACTGAAACACTTATCAGGGAATCCCCAATGCATTCCTATGGGAGGGCAGCCCCACAGTAGTAAGAAACCAAAATGGCTGTTTGTCATTACCAGGACATGTCACACACTTAAGGTACATGTCCTATCTTTTACCTACAATGCACCCTGCCCATAGGCTGTAGTAAAAGGGGGGTCACGGACATGGCACACACTTTAGGTGCCACGTCACAGCGGCAGTAACACTGCGCGCACAGGCCCTGCAATGGCAGAGGCCTGAGATAGGTTTGAAAGGCTACTTTGGTGGGTGGCGCAATTAGCGCTGCAAGCCCACCAGTAGCATTTAATTTACCAGCCCTGGGTATATGAGATACCGCTTTACAAGGGACTCACAGGTAAATTAAATAGGCCAAACAGGTGTAGAACAATCTTACCACATTTATCACAGAGAGCACACGCACTTTACACTGAACAGCAGTGCTAAAGTGCCCAGAGTCCTAAAACCACCAACACCATGTCAGAAAAATGGCTAGGAGAAAGGCAAAAAGTTTAGGGATGAACCTGCAAAAAGGCCAAGTCATTGTTCTGCATTCTGTCCATCAACTGTTGTTTTTGCATTTGTCACCCCGAGTGGGACGGGTATGCCCAGACGTGGGTCCCGTGCTCTCCATGCCACTGGAATCAAGCTATCCTGGCTGAAGAGGGGTGAAACCCCGAAACCGGTCCGAAGATGCTTGTTTCCAGTCCAGGGAGGACCTGGCTTGGCAGTTCGGGCTGGACTGTTCCCATGAGGCACAGGGTCAAGACTGATTTGCATATGGCTGGGTTCAAACTGGAATGGCATGGTGAGCAAAAAACGATGGATTTAGGCCCAGATCTCTGTACTGGGGTGAATGTATGACATTGTTCTGCATTCTGTCCATCAACTGTTGTTTTTGCATTTTTCACCCCGAGTGGGACGGGTATGCCCAGACGTGGGTCCCGTGCTTTCCATGCCACTGGAATCAAGCTATCCTGGCTGAAGAGGGGTGAAACCTCGAAACCGGTCCTAGGATGCTTGTTTCCAGTCCAGGGAGGACCTGGCTTGGCAGTTCGGGCTGGACTGTTCCCATGAGGCACAGGGTCAAGACTGATTTGCATATGGCTGGGTTCAAACTGGAATGGCATGGTGAGCAAAAAACGATGGATTTAGGCCCAGATCTCTGTACTGGGGTGAATGTATGACATTATTCTGCATTCTGTCCATCAACTGTTGTTTTTGCATTTGTCACCCCGAGTGGGACGGGTATGCCCAGACGTGGGTCCCGTGCTCTCCATGCCACTGGAATCAAGCTATCCTGGCTGAAGAGGGGTGAAACCCCGAAACCGGTCCTAGGATGCTTGTTTCAAGACCAGGGAGGACCTGGCTTGGCAGTTCGGGCTGGACTGTTCCCATGAGGCACAGGGTCAAGACTGATTTGCATATGGCTGGGTTCAAACTGGAATGGCATGGTGAGCAAAAAAACGATGGATTTAGGCCCAGATCTCTGTACTGGGGTGAATGTATGACATTGTTCTGCATTCTGTCCATCAACTGTTGTTTTTGCATTTGTCACCCCGAGTGGGACGGGTATGCCCAGACGTGGGTCCCGTGCTCTCCATGCCACTGGAATCAAGCTATCCTGGCTGAAGAGGGGTGAAACCCCGAAACCGGTCCTAGGATGCTTGTTTCCAGTCCAGGGAGGACCTGCTTGGCAGTTCGGGCTGGACTGTTCCCATGAGGCACAGGGTCAAGACTGATTTGCATATGGCTGGGTTCAAACTGGAATGGCATGGTGAGCAAAAAAACGATGGATTTAGGCCCAGATCTCTGTACTGGGGTGAATGTATGACATTGTTCTGCATTCTGTCCATCAACTGTTGTTTTTGCGCAAGTCCAACAATGGCCAACAAGTCTCTAAGCAGTTTAGAACCCAGTTTGGCAGAGAGTCTAAACACAGCTTCTAAAGATATGTCCAATTGTTAAATCTGAATCCTCCTTAAATGGGCCCAATTTAATGAGGAATCAAATACTGAAAAGTTTAATTATTATTAATAAGTATACAATCAATGTGATGTGTCTTGTTTTTAGTGGACCAACTAGGACCACACACTACAGTGTACGATTTAGATAAATAGATTTTTAAGTCAAAGTCCTTTATACAGATAGCCAATTGATCTCAGTGTTTCAAACCCATTGGACATGCAGGCCCAAAAAAACGCACCACCTGCATTCTGTAAAAAACAGGGACCACTCGGGAGTCTATCTGGGACATGTGCTCCCCCCTAAGCCTTAAACGACTCTACAGTTCATTAATATGGAGTGTAAAGGGAAAGGGGACCAGGACATACCCCCTACAAAACCCCTATTGATGCCAAAGGAATTTTAACATTTGCCTGATACACCAAAATGTACAGGAGCCGCGGAATTGGAGTGTAATTGTGCTAAGAAACACACAATGGCAGGGTCCACACCAAGTGTTAACATCTTGGAGCATAACCTGGTTCTATCGACCAGATCAAAAGCAGATGTCAGATCCATATGGGCAAGGTGCATAGCCCTAGCAGCTGTGTATTTTGATATTAGTAAATAAAGGTTGCGGTATTGCTCAATTGTTCCTAGACCTTGCTGAAAGCCATACTGGACCTCTGAAAGTATTGAATTTTCTTGAGCCTAAAGTTCCAATTCGGCTAGCAAGACCCTCCCTGCCACCTTAACAATTAAATCTAGCAGAGAGATAAGCCCAAAAAGAGGCCAGGTACTCTTTGTACACCCTTTTAAAGACCAGGACAGTGGCGACTCCTCCACGTAGGCGTCGGAGCGTCGCTTCACTGCTGCCGCGCAGTGCGAGAAGCAGAAACGTAAAATGGTATAAATACCATTTTATGTTTCTGCTTCGCACTGCGAGAAAGCAGAAGAAGGGTATGCCTGGTTGTGGGCAGGCGGGTGGGCAGGTCAGGGAGGAGTGGCTAGCCCAATTTTATGGGCCCTGACTGTTTGGTCGGCCCCAGGGCCGACCAAACCAGTCATAGCACTCTCCGTTTTCTTCATGTAGGCTGCTGCGCAGCCTGCATGAAAAAAACAGCCTGCCCTAAAACGCCTGTAAGGACGGTGTCCTAGCCAATCACAACGCTGCCATTGCAGCATTGTGATTGGCTTAGGGGAAGAGAGGGAGGCTGCCTGCTGCTTCTGCTTCCTGTTTGCATATAGCAGGAGGTGCGACGCGGGAGTCCGGCACCGGAGGCTCTTGCGAAGAATACGTTACAACAGAGGCGAAGGTAAGTTTTTCTTAATTTTTTAAAAATTAAATTAACCCCCCACCCCCTCCCCATGCTACCCTCCCCCGCGTGACCCCTCCCTGCGGGACCGCCTCCCCCCCGCGCGACCCCCTCCCGTCATGCCGGCCATGACTGAGTACTCTATTACTTGGTTCTACTATTCCCTCCAAATCTGAAACCAGAAATAGCATGTTTTTAAACATGTAACTTGAATCTTGGATTAAAATGTGTTTCAAAGTGCACGTACACGTACGTGCAAATAATCTTCTTGCTATGAATAAAAATATATTGTATTCCTGTATGTAATTGCTCCAAACTAGATGGATGCATTTTGAATGTATGCTGTGTGAAACATTAGGTATAACGTCTATGTTGAAAATCTCTCACCACACGAACCAAACACGAGATGCAGGGCACTTATCTACAACTAGAGCAGTTTATCTGAAGCATTAACAAGCAACATATTTTATGAAATCAAAATGTCCAGAAGTGGTTCAGAAATAATATCCTGTTGTGCACAAACTTCCAGGGCATTGTATTTTATTGCACCTTGGCATTTGGATAGCAGTTCTTACTCCTGACAAAGTCGATTTGTACCCCCTGACGAGGCCAAGTTGTTCCTGGTCACCCCCTTGAAGTGTATAGTTGCAAGGGCATTAGATGTGGTGTGTCTTCTGTGGGAGACGTTGGGTGAGGCATGCGTGGGGCTCAGGGACCTACTTTTAACATGGTGCTTCCTACTTATCTGCACTTAAGTGTTGCAAACTGTGAGAATAGATGCAGTCGCCCAGGCACTGGGGAACACCCAATCTCCAGTCACATGGCTTGTTTACACTCAAGTCAGGGACACTAGAATTTTGTGGGGGGGGGGGTTTCGGCAGCAGCGGTTTCTGCATAATTATCGGTCTGTCGCATTTGCCAGTCCACATGATCCATCATCTGCTCCATAATCTGTAGCATTAACAAAAAATGTGTTTCTAGCTCAAAAGAAGGCACTTTGCAAAGGTTTATTTCTCTGTCGCTTATTGCTGCATGAGGGTGTTACACTGGAACTAATAAGGGTAACTCTTTGCCCAGACACTGTTAGCCTGCATAAAAATGACAAAATATCGACAGTCCCAATTGCTTTATTAACATTCTTGCTTTCTGAAATATCCTTGAAAATGCACCATTTGACCACTCTTTTTTCAAAATTTCCTCGGGGGGAGAACCCCACCAAACCCCCCTTGATACGTTCGGGCTCGCTCGCTGCGCTCGCTTGCCACTTTCAAATGTCACCAGCCGCCACTGGACCAGGACGATAGTTCAGCACAACCACGACCTTGAAGGTTTGTTCGCCTCAACAGGCTTAAGCACATTAGTTTCTTATGGAGTCCACAGATCTAAACTGTATTAAAATAGACAAACTGGAACCCCATAATGCTTTCTGGAACCAAGAGTAAACCTTAGCTTTATTTCCGTTAGCCGGGGAAGCCTCAGATTGTAATATGTCTGACAGAGTGCACCACACGAATTTAAGATAAATGGAGGGTCACAGTCGTCCTTCAAACAGGTCACGAAAAAGTTAACTCTATCCTGTGTTAATTCACCAGTAAAGTCTATGTTAGCCCATTTTTTTAAATACCGTTATTTGTTTCCTTTGTCTACACTTATTTGACTATGTCTTCTACAAGTGGGGAATTTTCACAATTTGTACAACATGAAAATTACGCCTTTTGTCTCTCTTGCCTCTGGTTCCCTTTATAGTAAGGAAATTCATTCTCAAAAGTTCACTTTTAAATAGCAACACACAAACCTTATATATTTTATAATGTGCAAAAAACCCTTTTTTTCTACAGAAAGCCAATTGCATAACTTGGCAACAATGCACATTTTCTATATGAGCACACTTTGCTTAATATTTATATTTTTATGAAAATAAATCATTGTTGACGCTGTGAAGAAAAATAGGTTATTCACATTTTCCTGATTCCTTCACTGGACACCTTCTAAACTACTCAAAGTTCAAACAGTTGCTCATTTCTATTTAAAATAAGGTACATATTGTTTACACCCCCCTAATCTCCTGCTTCTCCTCAGGTTTCCGCCATTAGCATCAAGCTGCTCCCTCATTTACGCTGTTTAGCCATGGTGGGCCTTTGCAGGGCGGCAGGTACAGCAAATATTTTGGGAAGCTCATGAAAGATAGCAACAGGCTTCTTTCCTTCAGACTGCAGCATCTCAGGATTATTGGTACATGTTTTTGCTTCCAGATTGCAGATCAAAAAGTCCCAGCAATACGGGCTTGTCACTAGAATCTGACCAAGATTTCCTGCTTAGGTTGGTTTCTATAGTGACCACTTCAGATGGTCACTCCCAGTCCTGCGGCTCAACCACTCTAATAACTTCTTGCCTAGGCGTGGATGCAGGCTTCAAACACCGCTAAGTCAAACTTTCTTCTGCTTAATAGGGAGATGAGTGAAGATCAAAAGTAAACAAAAAATCAAATGGAAATAAGTAACCTCTTAAGCCAGACCCTTTTGTCTGGACCGATGCTCAGAATTAATTTGCATGTAAATAAAGTGCTGGCTTCAGCACAACGATTCACAGCAAATTATAAGAACACATTGACTGCTAAAGCAGGACACTAAGAGTAATGCAATGTATGTGGCATGTAATCAAACAATGACATAAGATAGAGTAAATATGCACATCAACAGCTACGTGTTAGGTGTGCGTACGTCTGATACCAACAACAACAAAAAACAGAAGGTATGTGTTAGACTTGTCCCTCTCTGCAGGGTCACCTCCAAACGTTTTGCCTTCACCTCTCCTGTTTTCTGAACTCATTTTTGTTAGCTTTCAGGACTCTGAACACTTTCCCACTGATAACCAGTGCTAAAGATCTACTGCTCTCCCCCTAAAACATTCTACAATTGACTTACACCTCATTGGTACATCTAATTTACTTCGTATATTGTACTACGTGTACCCAGAGCCTGCAGGTTAATTGTGCCTAGTAGCCAGCAGGATTTATTGTGCCAACTACTCAACGTGGTCTTTTAAAACATGTCTTAGGCCTACCATTGAAGCCTGTAGTGCAGTTTTAAACTACCAATTCGACCTGGCCAAATTAACTTTTTGCCAAGCCTAAATCTTTTTTTTTAATACATAGAAGCTACCCCTAAAGTGAGCCCTAAAGACTACATAGGTGCATTAAAAGTAGAACATGTGTTTTCAAGTTTCGCATGTCCTGGTAGTCAAAAACTCTTAAATATATTTTTCACTACTGTAAGGCCTACCTCTCCCATAGGATAACATTGGGTTACCTTATTCCATTTAGTAAGTGCTAACTGTTGATGGGTAGCAGGTAGAAATTTCATGTATAGACTCAAATTAATTGTAATTTAAAAGTAATCTAGAATCCCATCTAATGGTAAAGTCGGAGTTTACATTCTGATTTTAAAAATGCCACTTTTAGAAAGTTGGCATTTGTGTGCCCTAAACTTTCTGAGGTCTTCTAGGAGTTTCCAGCTGCTTGGGCCTTTTAACTGCTCCCCCATCAGGAATGCATAATAGACCCAGACAGTTAACCTGCTGTATGGGAGGGCAGAACTGTTCCCTGTACCACTTACTTTTCAAAGGGCTACTTTCAGCACACTCACAACAGAACGTAACACCAAGATATTGCCAGCCTAGACCACATGGAGCCTGGGAAGGGGAAGGGAGGAACTTTCCAGAACCAGATGTGGGGAACGGCTAGAAGTTTCCTCTGCTTCAAAGGGGGGCACCAGGTATAAATAATGGACCTCCTTAGCAGCTATTCAGTACACACCTAGACTGGTGGACATCACAGAAGAAGGATTGAATTGTTCCCCAGAGGACTGACTTACTGCTTGAGGCCAGCTTTTTTCTCCAGATGACTGCCCTGCTTTTGAGGCCCGCATTATTCTTCAGAAGACTGCACTGCTGCTACCAGAGGACTTCCCTGCTGATTAGGTCTTCCTTGCCCCAAGGGGACTGCTCTGCCTCTTGAGAACTGCCCTGTTCTCTGAGAAGGAAGACTGGATCTGGTCCCTTCATCCCAGGCTAACATGAGTGAATCCAAGGGTCAGTTCTGAGCTCCAGGGACACAACAAACTCCATAGGCCTCTCTGCAACTGCCCAGCAGACCTACTGCAACTGTCCCTGCCTGGACCTGAAATTGGACCTGCATGGACCTTCAACTGGACCTGCCTCATTCCTGCTTGTCTCTGCTGGAGTGAGTTTCTGATCCCCAAAAGGTGCCTTTACATTTTCAGTGGGACTAAGCTGGCCCCTCTATGTGGCCCACACTCCATCGTGTTAGGCCTATACTTAGGCTTTATCCTGGTCTGGCGCAACCAGATACCCACAGTTAGCGCTTTCTGCTTTGTGGCAGTATTTTAACTTAAATATTTAAAATTGCATATCTCCAGTTCTCCTGATTGGAATTTTGTTATTTTAGTCTTGTTTCATTTATTAAATTTTACTCTCTATTTCTGAATTTGGTGTAGAATATATTGTGTTGAGTTTTCACTTTATTACTGATTGTGTGCTCTATAAATGCTTTACACTTTGCCTCTAAGTTAAGCCTGTCTGCTTTTGTGCCAAGCTACGAGAGGGTAAGCAGATGCTAACTTAGTGACTTTTTGAGGTTCACCTTGACAAGGATTGTGGTTGTTGCCAATTACCCAATTTCTCCCAGTATGGCTGTTGCTTTCACATTTTTGTGACAACTTACAGAGGCACTGTGTGGAAGTTGCTTTGCTTTAATTTTATTTTTATTAATTACATTAGCTTGGGTAAGTAAAAACTATCTGTTAGATGAGACAGGATTCTATTTAAAAGGACTGAGATGAGTAACATGGGCAAGGAGTTAATAGATTATTGAGGACCAAGTAGCAAAAAAAGAATTGACAAGTAAGTATAGATTTTCCATAGCTACCTCCACCTATATGTACCTACATGGTACAAATATCTTCAAGGTACGTAAATGTGGAGTTAGTAATATTAAATCTTTTCTTCCATATATGCAATTACCTTTCAATATTTTAGCCCTCAGTATTCTGTCCTCAGTATTCTTGTAACACAGTATTGTTGTTGTTGAGATTCAGTAGTACAGTCCGTAATAGGCAATACTGAAATCAAAGTAGAGAATACTACCTTTAATGTGGTTGGACTATTTGAACATAATTGTACTCAAATGCTCCAAATTGCTTGGGAGCTCACTATGAAGTAGAAGTCTTCCTACACTATACTCACTGTGTTAAAGCCATAATGAGTAGCATCTTTCATACACTTGAAAATCCCCTCTCTGCAATATGCTGAAAGATGCAGTAGCATCACAGTTGATTTATACCATTCACTTTGGTGATCGTGCCCTACAATGATCCTGATACACAGTGGTACATTACATATAATAGCCTTAGCTTTGAAGCTTCTGCTATACAGATAAGGCTGTCTGACTTGTGAACTGTTTTGCTATCATCAAGGGGCTCCACGACACATTCTCTTCACTTGTAAAATTGCAAGACTTAGACTTTCTTTGCTAAAATGTCTATAATGAAGGTTTTGTGCTATCGCCTTGCTCCCCCATTTATTTCTCATCCTTCCAGTATTACAAGTGATAACTGATGTCAAGTTATTTGTGTTCCATCCTTTTAAGGCATTGACTCCTGTTCCACTCTTTGTGTTTACTATGTTATTATTATTCTTTTATAATAAATGGGATTCTGTAATCCATTTATAAACAGCAGTCACTAAATTCTTTATAATCGGCGATTTGTGATGCACCAAGTCGTCAGAACTCGACTATTATAAAGCTATTACAGTTGCGCTCTTTCATCATAACGCCTTCTACCAGAGCCAGCAGCCGAGGTGAAAGGCAGGTCAGGTCGTGGAGCATAATGAAAACAGCTGTTTAAAGCAACAAACATAATGTTGCTTTTCCTTCTTCTGCTCAATTTTAGTAGCTTACAATCACAAGCAGAGAGAATATGTTTATATATTCATATTTTGCACTCCTTAGATAGAGGAAATCTAGAATCTTTCTGCATGTTTCTACACTGTCTGAGCTACTTCAATTGACTTGTATTGAACTGTTTTTTATATCTGTTTTCAACAAATATCTAACAGATTTTTGATGTTTTTAATTTTGCACTAGAGGTTTTATTTTTATGCTTCATGTTTGCAAACATGCTTGCTCTTTCATATGAAAGAGTTGCACACCAAGGTTTTAAGTGGTTTGTTAGAAAGGTGATGGTGTGACCATGTATTATATGGGATAAAGTACTTCCTGGCTTTCATGATAAGGATATTTCAAGTCACCTCAGAGTTCCATTCCCTTATAAATGAACGCAACCTTTGGCCTCATTCCTCTATATGGTTATGGAACTGCTTGGTGACCTGTAATATCCTTATAATATGTGGCAGGGGGTACTTTATTCCATATATATTGTGTTTCTTTTCTCATTAGCACCCCCGTTTTGTCAATATAGACACTGCTCACTATGCCATACGTTAATTGGGAATTTGTTATTTTTGCTTCTATATCACCAGAACATTTGTGGTGGTATTTATTTTTCTTTTAGACCAGGTTTGAAACGTTTATGACTTGCTCTTTATCTCATACTGTTTTCATTTAAAAAACTTTGCACTTGTAATATAAATCTGTGTACCAGAAACTATACAAAATTCCTTTCATGGTTCACACTTAACAGTTCAATTTCCCTTAATAAGCAATGAAAGAATTACATAGGCAAAGTATAAGTTATATGTTGTATGAGTAATAAATGATATTGGACATTTACAAATGCAGTCTTTGTTCCTGTGTCAAAGACGTGATTATATCATAAAATGCAGGTTTGTAAGTAATAAATATAAATAATATATAAAACTTAGATGAATTATGGCAATGTAAGCTGAGTCCTGGAGGCAATCGTAAACAATATCTAAAATTTCTTTTATGATTTATCTTTGAACTCATCCATATATGGCAAGTTTAACCATACAAAATGATCTTCCAGTAGTTTTGTATAAATTTGCTGCCACTATGATGTATTAGAATTCTCTTGGAATAGTTGCATTTTTCTTTGTCACGTAGACTCAGCAACATTTTCAAATACAGTGATCTATGCATTTTAAAGCCGGAGGAAGAAAACTTAATTGTTCTGCATTTTTTTTTATTAAACCTAATTAATGCGGTTTTATGCTCAGGTGAATTTTATATTTTCGATATGACATCATTTTTAATTGCAAGAAAGTGGTCAAAATGGACAGTGTGCCAAAGCTGACAACTATCTAAAAGGCTAACAAAGTACATTTTAGCAGGTCAAGGTAAAAAAAAATGAGATACAAGCAATCGATACATTCTATCATACACAGATTTATATTGAAAACTGCACAATATGTTATGTTAATAGAATTAATAATCGATTTACAACCAAATAGGGTTTTAACAGAGCCTTTCATTGCGTGCAGTATAGTTTTCTAAAAGTAATTACAAATATTTTTTCCAGCTGTTTACAAGTTTTTGTTTTATAAAGCCAGCTATATTGCAGTAGTACGCATCAGAATCTGCAAAGGTTTTTTAATTGTATGCTTTCAATTTAAACCAAAGCAAAATGCAGATTGAAAGCACTGATACTGTTAAATGTTTTTAGCCTTTGTAATACTGGGACTAAAGGCAGATAATAATAATAATAATAATAATAATATATTTTATATAACACTTAGTATCACATTTTTGTTAATTCTAAGTGCTGCAGATGCCAAGTGCTACTAATCTATTTAATGATTCTCTGTAAAGAAGCCAATCTGCTAATTTCTCTGGCCTAATTTAACTCATCAAACATATGGTCCTATTTTAAGTATGGTGAGGGACCGCCAGGTCAATACAGACTATAGCTTCCACTCCTCTAGCAGAGTATGCCAGATTTAGAGATCACCACCTGGCTGGCAGGGATCTCTGTAACCGCACCTTCAGTGGAGCTGCCGCGGCAGCAGCTCCATTGAAGGCACTGTTCTTTTATCAAATGAGTGCCAAGTTCTAGGTCCCTTCTCGGCAAAGTGCTTTGCTCTTCAGAAACAAATTTGGAAAGCAGGAAATGGTTCTTGCATAAAAAAAAATAACAATGGCTGTGTGACTGCCATTATGAATTAGTGGTTCTATGTTAGACAGACTGGCAGGTCAAGGGTTTCAGACCCCAGAGCCAGCCGAGGGTCCACTAGCAGAAACGAAGCAGTCTTCCACCTCCAAATGGTGGACGGAGGAGGAAACCTTGAGGTTGGTAGGATGGTGAATCTGCCATTTTTTGGAAGATACACAAGTCCACCATATTCTCAATTCCCCCCTTGTTGTTTATTTTCACCCTCCCCAGCAGCACATTTGGGAAACCTTCAGCTTTTTTTCATACAACGATCTGTATATGGAGATGTTTAACTTAGAACCCTATGCTTGGATAAATACCATGAACTACCACAATTCTGGGTAAATGTGTTGGTGAAAGGATAATGGAAGATTCATAAATCCTTACCTAAATTGATTTGCCTGAGATTTGCATGATAACTCAGACAAAATAGGAAAGGATAAGAAACACTCTGCTGTCGTAACACTTAGATGCTTAAAGATCTGCTGTAGGTTGAATGTGGGCTGGAAAACCTTTTTATTTGAAAGTGTAGGCAAAAGTAGTAATAGACATTTCCTTGGAATTGGCAGACGGGGTT
Source organism: Calotriton arnoldi (assembly GCA_963921515.1). Lineage (NCBI taxonomy): Eukaryota > Metazoa > Chordata > Amphibia > Caudata > Salamandridae > Calotriton > Calotriton arnoldi. The sequence continues at coordinate 738,904 of CAWUFW010004262.1, forward strand.
GATCCATCACAGCAAGAGTAATTTTATATGAGCAAAAAACATTCCTTCCCTAGCTTTGACAAATACAGTAAGTAAATACATCCATGCCACAATTTGTAGTTGTGCCATCCAGGGTGACCAGACGTCCCGGTTTTCCCCGGACGGTCCCTGTTTTTGGAGCAGTGTCCCCATGTCCCGACACTTTGCTCCTAATTACAGAAATGTCCCGGTTTTTGTGCAGTGCCCGGGTTAAACGGAGAAATGTCCCGGTTTTTAAATAGTGTCTCGCACTGAAACACTATTTAAAAACCGGAACATTTCTCTGCTTACCTAGCACAGATGCTGAGACGGGTCTCTATTGGGATGTCCATTTTTGCCCTCAGGATGAAAAAACAATCTTACTGCTGCAGCAATACCACCCTTCACTGCCTTCAAAGAGACCCGTTATAGTTCTTTCACAGTCTCATCATCCCAGAACTGAAGCATTTTCAATGTTATGTACAACGAAGCTCAAGTTTGTTGCTTATTTATCTTATGCAGCTAAGAACAACTGACAAAGCAAATAGTCCTGGCTTGTTGTAGGTGTAATGTTACATGCATAGCTGCCAAGGTTTCAGATTTCTATGTGTGACATTTTCATAATTTCAGAGTAATTATGAGTGACATTTTAACGACTATGAGTGGCACTTTCTACCGAGCAAAATCAAGATATTAAAACGAGGGAAACTTATAAATATCAGATATGACACCCATTTGAGCAACTAGAAACTCTACGTTAGCTGCTGCAAAGCGTAATAAATAATGGTTAAACAACTTTCATTTATACTCATGTCTAAGTAAATATACTTAGAATCGTACAAATATCAGGAAACTCCCTTGCAACATATTAAATCAAGGCTCTCTCTGCACACTAAGTCAGGAGCTGTTTTTTATTTTTTTGTGGTAGTTTGTTTTTTGAGGCTTGTACCTTCAGCCTTTGCTGACTTAAACTGGACACTCTGGTTCCTCCCTCGTAATTAATGATGCTGCGCAGAGAGCATCACTCAGTCCAGGGCCTCTCCCCAAAGTGGGACCCAGCCCAAACAGGATGTGCGAGGCCCTGCTAACAACACTCTGGTGGCTACTGTTGTTGGAACGGCCAGCAGAAAAATCAACATAAAGATTGCCAGCCTGAACTCAGGAGAACATCAGGACTCAGGCCACTCTCTGACGTCATGTGAGTGACCTGGCCCAACAGGGAACCTATGTCAGAGAGGCCCCAACAACATAAAACACACTTCACGTGGCACCAGTCTTGCAACCCATTTCACCGTTTTGAGTAACACCGCAGGCGCTGCAGCTACCTGATCGCGCGCTGCCATTGGCACCCGGGCTTAAAACTTAAACTTACTTGGGCTGTAACACACTCTGCCAAGGCTGGCCAGGCTGCAGGCACTGGTAGGCTCAGGCCGCGAGCCACTGCATGCCCCAGCAATTCGGGTTTGCTGCTCAATCCGCGCCTCCAGGCCGTTTTGTCCAGGCTGTGCAGGAGTCATACTTTGCAATCCACAGGGAGCCATGAGTGTCACCAAGTAAGGATATCACACCGTGCAATTAGCGGGTCACCTGGGTGATGGTCACTGAAACCTCGACGTCTCTCTCGGCTAAGTCTGTGTCACACATATGATTTGTCTGTAATTCTTTATCTGTGTCTGTAGAGGCGGCTGTCATTTTAGTCCCTTTTCCATGTCTATGACAGCTGTCAAATAGTCCTACTTTTATGTCGACCGTTACTGCAAACTGTAGTCCTACTTCTATGTCTATGAACTGTCCCCGTTTTTTGTTTTGAGAAACTGGGCCGCCCTTCCTTGTTATGTTTTTTTTGTCTTTGTGAGCTTCAGTGTCATTTTTAGGTCGAGCATTCAAGACCTCTTGTATATACTTTAGTATATACTTCTCTTGTGGGCTTACAGTCATCCCACTCCATCCCCCTGCTTTTCATTTGCTTTTTTTAATATCCTTTAAAAATCCCTGCTTGCTAGTGATCAGTCCAGCCTTTTTGTCCCTCCTTTTGCTCTTTCCTTTACACCCACAGAGCTCCTCCTAAGTACTATATCATTACGCTTTCGTTGCTTATCTGTTGTTTGGGGGACTATTTGTTTAATTTCTTTCCTGCTCGTGTTACTGCTGCCTGTGTTCAGACACCACGCACCCATTTTACTGCAGCAATTGAACCTCCTAAGTCCTCCCATGTCTCTTCACACAAGTGTTGGTGTGCTTCGCTTAAACAGCGCGGCGTCCGTTTCAAGGACGCTGCACTTCATCTTTCAGCACGGTTTGCGCCCCTTTCTTTAATTCTGCACGTCATGGCAGCAGCTCAGATGGCCACGCCCCTTTCTAATAATCCACACACTTGTCCATGTGAAGGATGCTTGATGCTTCATTACATAAATCCAATCGGCCTGTCCTCTTTCTGCCCCCGCTGTTGTTTGTTTGTATGTGCACTTTGAATGCAGTACGCTAGGAGGAAGGGGAAGAGGCGCAGCAATGCCAAAAGACTAGGCCTGGGCGGTAAATTCCGTTCCGCTCGCGGAATTTGCGGAATTTGGGTAATTTCGCGTTCCGCGGAGAACGCGGAATTACCAAAAATTCCACGATCCGCGGCTTCGCGGAATTTTTTGCTTGTTTGCGCTTTCAAAATGTGTGTTCGCGAGATATTTCTCCCCGAGCACGCAAACAGCGTTCGCGAACAGGAAAAAAGCATCGCGAACGGGCGGAACAAGCAATTCCGCGTGTTCGCGGAACTTTTGCGTGCTTGCGGAGATTTTTTACCGTTTCGCGGAGCTTTGCGTAACGCGACTACGCAAATTCCGCCCACCCCTACAAAAGACAATCAGGCTGTTGTGCGGCTCTCCCGGGGCTAAGAGCATGCAGCCCGCCGGCCGCACTCAGGAGGTGACTTATTGCCCCAATCACCAGTGTGGATTTGGGACGATGAGGGCTGAGGCTTACCTGACTACCGCTCGCTGTGCTGTTTGAGGCCGTGCCGGGTGCCAGCAGACATTGTTCGGCTGTGAAGGTGAATGCTGGGCCATCTCTGCCGCCTCCTATGAGCAGTGGGCTGTGCATGGCTTGGAAGGGTTCGCTGGCTGTCCTCGCAGCCCTCATGCCATGTTCTCAGGCCCTGTACAGGCGGCTTCCAGTCGGACGCTGCCAGGTGCCTCATACAAAGGGGATCGGCTGAGTCATGTAACTCTTCCTGATAGTGGCCCATGTTTCCAACTTTGATAAGTTGAAAATCAACTTGTGCCCAGTACTCGCTATGTTACTCGTGTATTGGTTCCGTTTGGTCTTCCATCTGTATATGCTGATTGTCATAAAAAAAAGAAAAGGTTTTGGAAACGTTCATGCCTCCCTTTAAACCCAAACAAAGCAGCCTTTCAAAAGCAAAGTTTGCGCTACTCGAATGCTTGTCTGTGGGATGTGACGTAATTACACCGAACACTGTTTACAATCACATGTGGTTAATATTAGACATCTAGAACATTGTTGACCCTGAATATTCACTCCATTGAAACACCACAGTAATGGAAAAAGAGCAAAACATTGATTTGTGTTTGACGTACCCTTCAATTAATCATGCCTGTATAAGAGTATTTTCCTAATAATAAAAGCATTGATGATCATTGTGTGTCATTTTTTTGATAGTGCTATTAACTTGTAAACTGAATTCTGTTGAATGTTCATTGATCACATGCCTGCTCGTGTTATATCAAAAATGCATTTATGAAAAAGCGCGATGGTCCTGGAAAGCACAGTTAGCGCGCAGTGCATACAAACTACTGATAAATATGCAGATGCCTTTATTAGTCCAGTCTGTAGCCAAAATGTAGTACTGCAGCTTTGCACTGGCTAGCATCGATACAGTGCAAAGAAAGGCTAAATGCAGTTATTAGCAGTCTCAAAAAAGGCACACTTCAGTCTACATGATAGTGATGACATCAGTATCATTTTTATGAAAGGGACGATTGGCGAATACATGAATTGTAAGACGAATCGGGTATTTATGAACTATACTACACCTCTCAAGTGACAAATCTTTCAGTGTCCATTGCTTTAACCATCCTTTTGTTTCTTTAATTCATTTAAATCGCCTAACTCTCTGACAGTGTCCTCCTTAACAAACACCACATAGTAATGTATCGGGCAGCTGAGAAGCATTTATGAAATAGGTCTGAACGGTATTTATATATTTCGTAGCAACGTCACAGATACCCTCCCAGTATCTAACCTAGCTAACAGGGACATCAAAGAAATTTTTTCTAATTTATGATAAACCCTCTTTCAAGTTGAATGCCCTTTATGTTATGTTAACAAAGATTCGCTTAGTGCTCTATATCCATCCGCACAGCCTTGCAGCGCTGTTGGATTGAAGCCAATAAGCTGTCTTCTACCTGCTTCTTAATCTTGAAACTTATTCGCACAAATCTTCCTTACCTTCCCTCATACATGCCTCCATTGATGGTTCCGGCAAATGTGCTCAGCTGCCTGGACTATTGCAAGTCTCTGTTTTTGGGTTCCCCCCTTTCTTACATGCAAGGGATTCAAAACACTGCTGCTAGGCCTGCGCCCAGCTTCCTTTGCATTCCTCTGCCATTCTTGTCTTAAATCCTGTGCATTAGCTGACTGTAGCCCAGAGGGCTACTTTAAAGCACTTTGTATAGTATTTAGTGCTTACCATTTTGGTCCTCAGTATGTGCAGCAAGATGTTGTCATCATACGCCATGCCGCACTCTGAGGTCATCGGAAGCTTATTTACTTCCAGTTCAAACGGTTCAGCCACAGGTGCCTCTGCTTTCTCGGGGATTGTGGTCAAAACGTTGAATTCCTTGCCGAGAAGTTTGCGTGCTATTAACCAACTGCTTTCATTTATAAAAGCATTACAAATGTGTGTTCTGTTCGCATAAATTTAATTTACAAACTGTTAGGTTGGAGAATGATTTATTCTTTTGAGTCTCTTGACTTCTGAAGTACATGCCTCAGCACCAGTACACCTTTATAGGTCGGACCCTCTGACCTGCACACTGTTCATTAGCTTTTCACTTCTGATTCTGTACCTCTGACAGTCCCTCTGGCTGCCTTATTTATCTCTCGTCTCTGTGTTACATTGAATCATTCTCAGTTACCTGCCAGGACAGAGGGGTTGTTTGAAACAGACTATTATATTAATTTGACCGCAGTTACCACAAAGTACAGAAGGGTTGGATGTAATTAGTCTTACTTCTCATTTTGCCTCATATTTACTTTATTATGTGTTTCTGTGATAATTAGTGAATATTTGAAAAGTACTTTATATTTACGTGCTAAGAGAGATAGTGGGGTAATGGCTACAGCTGCCGACCATAGGGATGGAGAGTCAGGTTTGAGACTTGGCGTTGGCTCAACATTCTGTGATTCAGAGCAAATCAATCTTTACTTTCTACCTGCCTCTTCTTTCTCCTTCTTCCTTTCTATACTTTCTTCCCCTCCTTTCTTGCAGTCCCTCCTTTCATCCTCTCCTTCTTGCTGTCTTATTTCCAAGATGTTTCTTGGTTTCTATCCTTCAGATCTTCTCTTTCTCTCCTTTCTCACTTTTTTCTCTCCTGCTGTTAGCCTTTTCTTTCTTTTCTCCTTCTCCTCAGCCACATAATTCTACACCATATAATACTACTCCACACTATGTCAAATAATACAACTACAAGCCATGCCATATAATTCCACACAACACACACATCAGTACCACACAATTCTGCACCACACAACATAATTGCACTCCAAATAATACCACTAAGCACCACATATTTACACTACACATAAATACTCTACTCAATAGAACATAAATACACCCCACATACCAGCAATACACATAAATGCACTACACACCATAACATAATTTCACTAAATGCCACACAATTCCACACCACACAATTCGACTTCACAGATTTCAAATACACACCACACAATGCAAACACCAAATCACATATTTCAAATGCACAATACAATTCCACAACACTTACCTCCAATGCACACCACGTATTTCCACATCATGCCACAAAATTTAACATTACACCACATAAATCAACTCCACAATATGCCACTACAAAACACACAATATCATTCCACATAAATATACATAGTTAACTCCATCACACACGTTCTCACTGTACATAATTCCAATACACTTAATGCAATTTAATTACTAGCCACACAATTCCACACCACACAATTCCACAACTAATAATTCCAATACAACCCACATAATTCCACTCCACACCACATACATCCACTACACTCCAAAACAAAATACATAGGTAAAAAAATTATCATTTACAATGCCAATAGCTGTAACTCTCACAAATGTGAGACCTATTGCATTGCAAATGCTTGTTGCTTTTGGCAAGAGTTTGTGGGTCCCCAATCCTGATGGAACCCTCAAATTGCAAATGTGTGCTTCTAGGGATACCCCTCAATGTGTGCTGGGATGAGGCCTCCTCAGCCTGTTTTGTCATGGGGAGTGATGCTGAAACCTCTGAGCAATTGATGGCTGTGCTACATATCTCTACCTCAAGTTCAAAGGACCCCCAATCTCGAAATTTGAAGTAAGGACTAGTGAGTTACCACAATAATGTATCCAGGAAACAGAGGACCAAAACATCGACAGGGATTTACAATACCTAACTCCACATATATGTACCTTGACAATGCATCTTTCTTCAAGATGTGTAGATGTTAACTCTACATATATGTACATTGACCGTATATAAATCTTCAAGGTTTGTTGGTGCAGAGTTAGGAATAATAAATCTATAATTACCTATATACACTTCCTCCTCGCTATTAGGTGTTCTTTAGTATGTCAAGAAATAGCGATGGTTTGCTAGTACAGTGGGCACAAGCGCACAGCTCATGTTGGTCTTTTCTAATATGAGAATTTAGAAGGATCTGTGCACACCCACTTAAACTCTTCTAATAATAGTAATAAACCTTTCATAGGCCAACATTGAGGTATCAGCCCCTCTGGACTAATGTGCACCCTCACCACTGTATGCCAAGTGTAGGTGGAGAACAGGTGTTGCAGGATAATCTAGAATGTTAATGGTATATAAATATTTTTGTTTGGAGGTGCTTTGTTGGCTTTCTTAACAGTAACATGGCAGTCAATTGATTAGTAGCATCAAAAATGGGGCATTTTTGCACATGTAACAATGATTCAGTGGAAATCTGAGTCTATTTTGTATCTATAATTTCATTTAATGAACTGCCAAGAAAACAAGCACAGATAAATCTCATAAGCTACACATTAGTGTACTGCATGTATACAGAGGTGTGCAGCACATGATCACAATTCATAGTTGCACAAATGCGCATAGATCAACAGACCTAAAAATTCTTGTTTTTTAAGTACAGCAGGCATACAAGCACCCAAACAGACCAACAAATATAAAGGCATCACATCATACGAAACAACTGTTATACAAACCCTTTGCAGTGACGACATAGGATGATGCTAACAGCTGAGCACAGGATGATGTGCAGCAGGGGGGGTACAAGATGATGTTCACCGTGGGACCAATGTTGAAGTGTATCAGGGAAAAATCTATTGACACCGCAGGAGTTCTAAAACCTTGACCCTTCAAAGAGTCTACTGTAGGAAGTTAATGAGTCTATTATGGTTGACTTAATGTGTTCATTGTATCTTTGCTGACTAGATGTACTCCACACCTTATGTATTTATGTGATTTTATCATACAGATGTCAGGTTCCAATGATCTAGGTCTGATGAAAATATCTACCTTCCCTGAATATCTATTCTTGCGAGCAGAGATGGATTTTGTAAACAATTGGGGTATTAGTTAGGGGGGAATGTACCCACCTATATGATTAACCATAATCCTTGTCAGGGTGAACCCTTAAAGTCACTAAATTAAACTGCACTCACCTCCTGGTCAATATGGCACAGAGCAGACAGGCTTAACATAGAGACAATGTGTAAAGTATTTATGCAGTACTCAAACAGTAATAAAGTAAAAAAACAACTCGAGAAAATTCCCAAACCTATTTAGCAAAATAGAACAAATGTAATAAATAAAATAACACCAAAATGACAAAAATCCAATAAGTAGAACTAGACTTATGAATTTTTAAAATTTGAATGTATTTGAGGTTCCATGTCAGGTCCAATTTGAACTGGTCAGCTGGGAATGCAGGGAAAGGCCTCTTGAAGCTTGTTGTATCTCTGGAGCTCAAACAGGAGGTCAGAGTTATGAAGTCCACTGCTTTGTCCTGGGCACAAGTGGGAAAGCAGTTATAGTCTTTAGCGCTCTTCTCAGGACACAGACAGCAGGTCCAGTCCTCTACTGAACTCCCAGAGGTCCAGAGGTGATCTGAGAGGTTTATTCTGATTGCCACATTTATGCCTGGCACCAACCTGTGGGCGGGGTAAACTCCTGGCTACTCTCTAACAAAAGGGGTTAAAGTTCCCAGGGGTGAACCTACTCACTTTTGCAGCACTTCCTGTGTACTTTACCGCAAACAATACAACAGTCCCCCTCTCTGCCCAAAATCAATATGGCAGAACCTTTCATCCCCTGTGCAGAGTGCCTGTGCCCACCCTTGAGGTGTGGCCAGGCAAATGAGCAACCCCTCCTTTGTGGGCAGCTTCTTTTCTTCTGAGCTTGGTGCCTGATTGGCCGGATGGAAAAATGAAGAGGGCAGGCCCAGGTTTTAGCTACATCTACCTGAGAAGAGGTAGGCCTATTTAAAGTTCAATACGTGCATGGGCACAGCCCAGATGGTCAGTCTGCCAGCAAAACAGAACACCTCCTGACACCAAAGGGCGTTTGTCTCAGCTTGGGGAGCAAGCTAGGTGCTCGGACAACTCTGCAAACAATTACTCAATATGTGCTCCTTCATGATCATCTTTTAAAGCCCATCGTAATCACTTACTTTGCTGCCCTTCACCCAACCATCTTTGTGAAGCCACAAAGTCTACCCATGACTGGTGCGACTGCTTTCGGCTATCCCTGAACTTGAGGCAATACTTCCCTGAGGTTAGAAAAACTTCACAACAAGGGCTTCCTTTATGGGGGAATATTACATCCTGTGAGTTTTCTCAAGTGCTAATACAATTTCCCTCCCCGTAGTGGGCATTTGCCTCAACAGGCTAACTCTACAGTCCTCCTCTTGGACTCTGTGCTTACACAAGATCACCTCATAGGCCCCAAACCACTTGTCAATGTCATCCCCCACCACAAATGTAGGCACCAGGTCTTTAGGGAAGTGGACCCCATCACGTATCCTAGACACTTCACTGTCACTACCACCATCTTCACTGGACTCAGTAACCCTCCTGGCTTTTAGGTCCAGTTCTCTCCAGCTAGCTCACCTCATGAGTAAACAACATTTTCATTCCTTCCAGAGAGAACTTTTTCTCTTCCAAAGCCTTCCTGTTGCTTCTCCCGATTTCCTTTCCTCCATGGCCAGGATGTCCAGTTCAGTTTCAGTCTTGTCTTGTCTCTCCTCCAGCTCTGACTGGGTCAGGCTGCAGGAAGATAATAGTTTCCCTGCTCAGGACAAGATAGGGGATCTGGCTCCTGTAAGTTCATCCTCCCCTGGCACTGGAGTCACTGCAGGGTCATCCTCCTCTCCCTCCACTTCTCCCTCCTCTGCTCCATCCTACTCTTGCTCCTGTGTCTGTGGGACTGCAGCATATGTACCTCCTCCCAGGCTCTGAGGGCTATCTGGTACTCAACTTTCTTGGCCCATTTTGCCAGCTTCATCCCTCTCTTCTTGCAAAGCTTCTTCAGCTATAGCATGGGGAGGCTCTCAATGTTGATGAGATCCACTTCCATTTTCTCAAAAATCACAGGTGCAAATAGCCAGAGGGTAGTAATTAAATTTAAGAAAAATCAGAAAATGGGTAGTGAAAAACCAGCAGTCAATTTGAATACTAGAAATCGATTTTGATGTCAGATTACAAACCAGCTTTTGATTTTTATTCAAATTATGGAATCATACTTGGAAAACACAATTCCTGGATAACTCTACAAAACACCAATGTAAGAAACTGGAGTATTAGCTGAGTGGGGTGAGTACCCACCTTAAATAATAACAAGAATCCTTGTCAGGGTGGACTTTTATAGTCACTAAATTAACCTGAGCAACAACCCCTAGGTAACTTTGGCACAGAGCAGACAAACATATCCTGCAGGCAGTGTGTAAATTATTTATGTAGTATTCAAATAGTTTTAAAGTCAAAACAAATCACTAGAAACATGCCAAACCAATTAAAAAAATAAAGTAAGTTCTAATAAATGACACCAAAATGACAAAAATCCAATAAGTTGAACTGGAGTTACGAATTTTAAAAAATTCAATTTAAAAATAACGGCAAAAAGCGATAGGCACCAACCACAGTCATATGGTTTTGCCTGACCTGGACCAGAGTAACTTTTAAGGACAACTGTGATGGAACGCAGGTCGACTAGAAGACCTGGTTTATCTCGGGCAAAAACATTGAAACATTGAAACATTTATGGAGCAAAAAAGTATTTAGCCATGCAGGGCAGAATGCTGTGTCCGAAGCTGGGTTTAATACAATGCGAGCCAAAGTCCAAATTCTCTTTGAAGTCATCAATGAATGCTGGAAAGATCAGAGTGGAAAAGTTCAGGTTTCACGCACAAACAGCCCAGATACAGGTGGCACCTTGATCCAGTAAAACTTTCTACATTTAGACTTGAAACTATTCTGAAGCTCTGATTTTCTCAGTGGGGCAAGTGTGCAGGCTTTGACTGAAGAGGGATTGAGGTCGTCGGATGGTAGTCGCAGTGGTTCTGCTGAATCGGATTTGCTACTGCAGAGAAGACCAAAGTGGGAGCTGTGGCAAGCTCAAACCCAGGTTCGATGAACTCTCGATTTGGCAGGTTGGTCCCGGTCCCAAGACAGTTCTCAGGGCAAAAAAGTGTCAAAAAGTTTATAAGTCCCTGGTTTCAGAAATATTAGGAGAAGGGTCTTATTTGATTTGATGCCCTGTTTGTGATCTGGTCACAAGGGATGCTGGCAGAGACCTGTTTCCACTTGGTTGGACTGAGAGACTTAAGCCCTGTTAAGAATCACTGTGTCCCTAATGTAGGTGTAACAGTGCCAAAGATTTCCAAATTGTGACATCATCCACAGGGAGGCCTTTCTCTCTCCCTATCCTTTTTTCTGCTCCCTCAACTTGGCCTTCACCCCACTATGAAGCAGTGTCTTTGTTGTAACCAGGTTGGATTAATCCTGTATTGTATCTGCCTCACAAAATATGCCTGGCTACCTATTGGACTTGGTCCTTTCTGTGGGGTCATCCCTAAACTTTACGCCTTTACTCCTCCATTTTTCACTGGATTTGTTTTTGTTGGAATTAGGACTCTGTGCACTTTACCACTGCTAACTTGAGAGATAAAGTGCTTGTGTTCTCTCCTCTAAACATGTTAGACTGGCTTATTGCCAATTGGCATATTTAACTTACTTATAAGTCCATAGCAAAATGACACAACAGGTGACCAGGGACAGTAAATAAAATCGTACTAGTATACCTGCAGCACTGATTGTGTCACCCACTATCACCCTTGAAGCATGTCTCAGACCTGGAATTGCAGAGCCTGTGTGTTCAGTTTTAAACTGCAATTTCGACCTGGCAAAGTAAATATTTTGCCAATCCCAAACCTTCCTTTTTATACATATAAGTTATCTCTAGGATAAGCCCTGGACAGCCCTGAGGGTGCGGTGTAATGTATTTAAAAAATAAGACATGTACTTTCAAGTTTTACATTCCCTGGTGATGAAAAAGTCTTACATTTATTTCTCACTACTGCAAGGCCTATCTCTCCCATAGGAAAACATTGGAGTTGCCTTATTACATTTTATAACTGCAATTTCGAAATGGGAAGAGTTAACCAGTTCATGTATAGTGTCGCTGCAATCCAAATTTAAAATCCTAACTTATGGTAAAGTCGGCTTTTAACTTACAATTCTGAAAAGAAAGTTGGCCTTTTCTTGCCTTAGCCATTTTTTACCTGCAGTCTGTCTCTGAGTCACATGACTAGGTGTAGCTGACAGTTGGCATTTGTGTATTCCTCCTACCCAGCCAAACACAATGGGTGCTTAGGTGTGAGTGGATGAGCCATCAGTGGCAAGATGGGAGGGAGGAGCTGGGCACAGTCCCATTTACACTTGAATTGGCTGTGTCCTGCCTCCACACAAAGGGCTGCATACTCCCTATAGTTAGTATGGAGTGAGGGAAAGGAAGGCAGGGAATCTGTGCTTCTCAAAGCCATGCCTCTGGAATCTTCTCTCCACTTCAAAGACACAACTGTGTATAAAAGAAGGACCTCAGACACAAACCCTTCAGTACTCTTCTAGACCTGTGGATACTTTGCTGTGCTGCTACAAGAACTGGGACTCTGCTGAACTGCAGCTCCATTGCAGATGGCCTGAACCTTGAACTTTGACCTGGTCTAGCATGACCAGATAGCCACGGTTGGCGCTTTCAGCTTTTAGGTGCTATTTTACAGTTTATTCTTAACTCAGTTTCTACTGATTGGATTTTGTTGCTTTGGTCTTGTTTTATTTTTTAAATTCTCTTTTTCTAACCTTGTGTGTGATCTTTTTGTGTTGTACTGTTTGAAACGGTTCACAAATACTTTACACATTGCCTCTAAGTTAAGCCTGACCGTTCTGTGCCAAGATACCAGGGGTCAGAGTACAGGTTAATTTGTGGTTTGCTTGTGCTTTACTCTGACTAGGATTATGGTTGCTGCATGACCAGGGCTCATACACCAGTCAACCTGTAACCCAATTTCTAATATTGGTGGCTGTGGTGGAATAGGACTTGTGTTTGTGCAGTGTCAGTTATTTGGTGTACACTACCATCCCAAATTTGAGAACATTACGAGTTTTGTAAAATTGTCCTTTCTCTTTCATTTGGTCATTTTTCCAAATTTGACTCCTGCTTCACCTTCATACACTTGGGACTCTTTTGTTGTTGCACCCATGATACCTTGCCAGAATGGAAATTACCCTGTATCTCAACTACCTATCATTCTGCAATATGAGGAAGCTCAAAGATTTCTGCAAGAAGAGGGGGTTGGTCGTGAAGAAGGGGTCCACAAAATGGGACCTTCTGGCAGCCCTCTATGCTTTTCAGGAAGCAAGCTGATTCGGAGCTTCAACAGAGGACCCTGAGGAAGAGGCTGAGGAGGACAACAGTGCTGCTCCAGGGCTAAAGAGAGGAGATTCCTTTTTACTCCTAGCTCCAGAACCAGGGCACCAAGAGAATGATGGCCCTGTGAATGATGATGAGGAGGAGGAAAATGACTTGGCAATGGCTTCAGAGGAGAGGGGGGAGCCCACAGAGATGGATTCCCCTTCTGGATCCAATGCAGGAAGCAGTGTATCCTCCCACATCCTTTCTCCTGAGGAGTTGAATGACAGACAGGCTGAGAGGGAGCTGAGATTGCAGCTCTCCCAACTGGCTTCAGAGGAGAGAAATCTGAAGTTGAAAGAGCCCTGGCAGAGAGAAAAATCTTGTTGACTCATGAACTAAGTCTTGAAGAGCTGGACTTAAAGCCAAATAGGTGTTAGAGCCCAGCAGGAATGGTGGCAGCGAAAATACAGTGTCAAGTGCTGAAGGAAGGGTCTAAATACCTATAGACTTGGTGCCTGCCTTTGAGGTAGGGGAAGACATAGACAGGTGGGTTGAGGCCTATGAAGTCAATAGAGAGATGCAAAAGAGCCATGAGGAGGATTGGGGAGCTGGCCTCTGGAGGTATATACCTAGTGATGGGAGAGACGCCCTACATACCCTAGAGAAGGGGGACAGGATGAGATATCCCTCCCATGAAAGAGACCCTTGTCAAGAGATGTGGATTCACCCCAGAAGAGTACAGGTTGAGGTTCTGGAACAGTCAGAAACTGTCTCACCAGTCCTGGGGGGATTTTGTGGCTTACTTGCCCAAGGCACTGGATGGTTGTGTGAACGGCAGTGAGGTAAATACCTACGAGAGGCTGTGCAATTTGATCGCCAGAGAGCACATGTTCAGTCACTGTTTTCCAGAGCTAAGCCAACATCTGGTTGACTGCAAGCGTCCTGACCCTAGGGAGCTTGCAAAAGAGGCAGACTTCTGGGTAAGTACCAGAGTGTCTGGAAAGGCATCCTAAGGAGGGTGGCTCAGGTTCGCCCTGACAGAGTGAGGGGAGGTACACAGTGACCCAGACAGTTCCCATTATGGCGTGGGGAGGAAGGTTTCCCATGTCCCTTCTAAGCATAGAAGGGGAAACATTGGTGGGCAGAGGCTCGGGGTGCACTATTCCTAGCCCCAGTGATTGGGCTGCTCTCATTGGGGTCACAAGGAGTAGGACCTGGTCTGTACCAAGAGACCATCCACTGGTGGGACTTCCACTGTGTCAGGGGTGCTGGGTTGGACAGCCGCCCAAGGTGCCCTACCAGTTCTGTTTTCTGGGGGTACCACTCCACAGCAGAGGGTACGGAGGCCCTGATGGAGGGACAAGAGGTAGAAACAATCCACAGTAAGAGGACCAGTGGGTCAGGGATTGCCAGCTTGGAGAGCAGAGCACCCCAAGACTAACCCTGGTGAAGCCACTTCTGACTTGGGGGTGCTCCCTGTACTGTCACACGGCCAGAGGGCTGGAGGCTCTTGCCAGGCAGACCCCTGCATGACACAGACAGAGTGCACCACTTTTGAGGGTGGGGTAATGGCTTTCCCCTGGAAATCCTGGCTCGCCAGGCAAATGTTCAGCCTCAGGGTACAAACTCTGGGCTGAGTGGCCAGTTTCAGGATACCACCCCTGGTCTGGTGGGAGATAGAGTGGAAATTGGGTGCAAAACACCCAGGCCTAGTGCCCCCCACTTGAGGAACCTCAGAGGTCAGATAGCCCTGGATGGTCTGGGGCCTGGCTCTGGACACTGACAGCTGTTTGTGGCCCCTGTTGGTTCCTGTCCTTATGGACCAAGATTTCCTTGGGTTGGGGACAGAACTCTGATCCAAGGGGTGTAATGAGACACATCCCTTTGTTGGCCATGGTAGTACTGTCTACCTACTGCGATGCATCTGTGAGCAAGATAAGGTTAGGTGCTGCACAGATGGGGTCCACAGATAAGGAGAAGGGTTACCCGTGGGTCAGTTCAGTGGCTCAGGAGAGTATAGACAGAAGGATCCAACTGAGCTCAGAGAGGTGTAGAACTGACAAGAGCCCCTGCACAACAGGGCCTTTTGTCCATGTTCTATTGCCTAAGCAGGGAACCCCATCCAGGTATTGATTAGTCCACCCTGGATTTTGGCTAAAGGGCCGTTGTGTTGATCTTGGCCCTTTCTGCAGGGTCATCCCCAGACTTTTTTGCTTTCACTCCTCCATTTTTGCTGTATTTGTTTTTGTTGGCCTTAGGACTCTGTGCAGTTTACCTCTGCTAACTAATGCTAAAGTGTGTGTTCTCTTTCCTCTAAACATGCTAGATTGGCTTATACCCAATTGGCACATTTAGTTTACTTATAGGTCCCTAGTAAAGTGGCACTACATGTGCCCAGGGCCTGTAAATTCTATGCTACTGATTGTGCCACGCACTTTAGTAGCCCTTGAAACATGTCTCAGGCCTGCCATTGCAGAGCATGTGTGTACAGTTTTTAACAGCCATTTTGACCTGGCAAACAAAACCTTTTGTCAGGCCCAAACCTTCCTTTTTAATACATATAAGTCACCCTTAGGGTAGGCCCTGAATAGCCCAGATGGCAGGGTGCAATTTATTTAAAAAGTAGGATATGTACATTTTAAGTTTTACATGCTCTGATAGTGAAACACTCTTACATTAGTTTATCGCTACTGCACGGGGTATGTCTCCCATAGGATAACATTGGAGACGACTTAATACATTTCATAAGTGTAATTTCCAAATGATAAAAGATTACCAGTTCCTGTTTGGTGTCTCTGGATTTCTTGCCTTAGCCATTTGGCGCCTGCAGCCTGTCTCTGGGTCACATGACTGGGTGTAGCTGACAGTTGGGCTTTGTGTATTCCTCCAAGAGAGCAACACATAATGGGAGCTTCGGTGTGACTGGATGGGCCATGACTGGCAGGATGGGAGGAAGATGCAGGGCACAGCACCTCTTACACTTGAAAAGGCTGTGTCCTTCTTCCACACAAAGGGCTGCATACCCCCAGTAGTTAGTCTGGAGACAGGGCATGGAAGACAGGGCATTTGTGCACTTCAAGGCTTGCTTCTAGAAGCTTCTCCCAACTTCAAATGGCACAACTGTGTATAAAAGAAGGACCTTAGACACCAACCCTTCAGTACACTTCTGGAACTGTGGATCCTCTGCCAAGAAGAAGGACTGCTGTGCTGCTACAAGGTCTGCCACTCTGCTGGACTTCTGCTCTGAAGAAACTGCTGCCCTGAGGTCCCGACCTGCTGCCTGCTGTCCTCTTGCTTGGGGAAGAAGAACTGGACCGACACCTTAATCTTGAACCCAGGTCCATAGAGTGACTCAAAGGGCTAGTCTGCTGGCCTCCTTGTCTGAGCCTCAGGGACAAAAAAGGCTCCCCAACCCGCTCCTGGACCCAGATGCAGCAAGTTCCTGCCCCCCCAGGTGGTGCCCCTCACATCCTGGTCCCTTGGTGTGGCTCAGCGGGCTCTTAAATCAAGCTGTTGGGCTCTTCGTGACTGGGAAGGGGCCTGTTAACACCAAGACCACACTGCTTGCACCGAAATTCAGCCACCACCAGCCCTTCTCTTCACACAGCAGCATCATCCTCCTGCGTGGACTGCCAACACGAAGCTCCAGCCCACCCATATGCGACACCCAGCCTCCTCTTTGCACCACACCGAATACCGCACGTGTCTCTTTCCTATGCTCCTCGCGGCGACCCTCCCAAACATGAACTGGGCTCTTGCCACAGAACATGAGAAGGTAAAACTTCCTCTGGACTAATCTGGGACTGTACCCGACGCGTGCTCCATTGCAGTCAGCCTTAACTTTTGATTTTGACCTGGTCTAGTGCAACCAGATAGCCTCGGTTGGCCCTTTCCTCTTCTAGGTGCTATTTTACAGTTTATTCTTTAAAAACTCATAACTCCATTTCTACAGATTGGATATTTGCTGTTTTGGTCTTGTTATATTTAACAAAGTAAGCTCTATTTTTCTAACCTGGTGTTGGATCCTTTTGTATGGTGTTTTAACTGTTTTACTGTTCGAAGTGTTGCACAAATACTTTAGACATTGCCTCTAAGTTACGCCTGCCTGTTCTGTGTCAAGCTACCAGGGGGTTGAGCACAAGTTAATTTGGGTTTTGCTTGTGCCTTACCCTGACTAGGATTATGGTTGCTCTTTGACCAGGGCTCACCCCTGTCAACCAGTAGCCCACGTTCTAACACTAGCCATTTCAGAGCTTTCCATGCCAGGTCCTCTATTGATCATGGTAAAAGGCAAGGTAGGTCCTCTTTCTCATCAAGGGGGATTGGACATGTTTGCTCAGCGTAGTAGCTAAACTGCTGCTCATACTAAACTACCTTAACTCAGGTTCCACCCTATGGTGCAGGCTAACAATACTACTGACATTGCTTTGGAGATAGAGATGTGGTCTTGCTGAACCTCAAGCTATAAAATACTGTGGACAGAGTTACAGAACTGAGGGCTGTGCATCTGAATCAGAAGATCTGGTCAAGGAGCTCATGACCATAGTCACAGACTCTCGAAGAGCAGGTGGTACTTGCTAAGGGGAGAGCCAGCTGCAATAATCTCCATATACTGAGCATCCCCAAGGAAGTAGAGGGCAATCTATCTGAAAAAATCATTTAGACCTAGCTGTATGAGTGAGTGCCATCCAAGGATTTATCCTTGTGCTTTGTGATGCCGCAGGCCCATTGGGCATTGCTGAAGTGGCTTCCTTGCCGAGGCTGATAGTTACACCGGTACTTAATTACAGGAACAAAGATGCAGTAATCCTGAAAGCTGCACATGTTTGAGACTAGTCGAGACTTGGTCTTGTGTGAAATGTCCTACATCCTACTTTTCCCTGAATTTACTAGGCTTGTATAACAGTAACTGAAACCCTTTGAGAATATAAAATAAAATAAAAAACGTATGACAATGAGCCTCAAATATATTTTGCTTTTCCCATTAAGCTAAACATCATCTTAAATTCTATTCCTCATTTCTTTGAGACACCTATTTCTAGGAAACTGGAAAGAAATTGTATTGAAATCATCAATCCAACTCAACCAATTCATTTATGACTGAAACTTGCTTGATGATCCTCTGTCTGAAGTCAGAACAGGCTGTAGCATAGAATCCGATGTTCTCAAAATATTTGATAAAGAGCTTTGCTTTCTACACATCGACTCATGCATTTGTACCCTCCTAGACTTGTGAACGGCTTTTGACATGGTCAACCATACCACCCTATTGTTCACTCTGAGTGAAAGAATAATGATAAAAGGAATTGTTCTAACATTGTTTACTTGTTACCTGGAAAGCAAATAAAACTAGGAGAGAATCTCTCGGAACCTACAACCCTTAAAAAAGGCATTCTTCATAGCTCGATTCTGGCATCAACCTTTTTTCAAAAATTATTTTTATTAGGAACAAACTTGCATTTCATATATATATATATATATATATTATCTACTGGCGGTCGCCAGTAGATAGTTATAGTTAAAACCTATTATCCATAGGAAATCCGCAACATTCTATTTGAAATAACGTTGGCGCCGGTTGACGAATCTTCGCGAAAGTTTCCAACTTGTTGGGGCGCTCCGGTCCGCTCCTATCCTGAAAGTCTCGGGGTGATACGTCAAGCGGGGGCCGAGAAAAAAGGGGGGTCCCAAACGCGTTTTCCCCATTCATTTTTCCATAGGAACCTTTAGTCGCAGCTACAGCCCGAACTGCTGAATGGAATTACACCAAATTTGGCAAAGAGGTAGCCCTTGGTTCAGTGTCGTGCCTTTTGCTTAAATGGTGTAAATCCGTTCAGTAGTTCCTGAGAAAATCAAAAGTAAAGTCACATATATATCTGGGCGGAGCCTAACCACACATGTCATCGTGAGATCTGATTGGCTGTCAGCACTTCATCCTGGAATTGCTGGCAGCCATCTTGGGACCAATATAAATGATAGTATCTCATTGAAATGCATTGTAGTGAATAGAAGATTTTGAGGGTCACCAAAAGGAGAACTATAAAGGGTGATAACAGGCTTTAGTTACATTAGAATGTATTTGTTGATGGTACCATACTAATTTTAGGAATTGTGGTGTATTCTAAGGTGATTTTACCATGTGAAAAACCTTCTGCTGGGATATCATGAATCATGTTTGAGAGAACACTATTTTCTCATGCTTGTCCCATGGAGGTTTGGAAGGTGCTCCAGAAGCTAAAATGAGAGCATATTTTCTGTAAATACACATTATCTTTCTCACTCATGTGAGAATGAAGTCTGACATTCTCAGTAAAACATGTACATCCAACAAGGGCAGAGACTGTCAGTTGATTCCTTTGTGTTCTACTGCAGCTTCCCAGAGTGTTCTAAAGAACAACTAGAGTGCTAACAGCCTTACTTATGACAAAAGTATGGCACACCTGAAGCCATCTTGATTGGAATAAACTGGTAACACTTAAACAATTTAATTTAAAAAGGAACAAAATGATGGGGTTCATTTTGTCATAGAAATTATGGTTAGTGCTGTAGAAAGAAAAATTAGGACATGTTTCAAGTGTGATCTCAAATATCTTCCTGTTATATTTCAACAGGAGCAGCCTGCCAGTTGATGCCTTTGTGTTCTACTGCAGCTTCCCAGAGTGTTCTAAAGAACAACTAGAGTGCTAACAGCCATACTTATGACAAAAGTATGGCACACCTGAAGCCATCTTGATTGGAATAAACTGGTAACATTTAAAACATTTAATTTAAAAAGGAACAAAATGAGGGGGTTCATTTTGTCATAGAAATTATGGTTAGTGCTGTAGAAAGAAAAATTAGGACATATTTCAAGTGTGATCTCAAATATCTTCCTGTTATATTTCAACAGGAGCAGCCTGTCAGTTGATGCCTTTGTGTTCTACTGCAGCTTCCCAGAGTGTTCTAAAGAACAACTAGAGTGCTAACAGCCTTACTTATGACAAAAGTATGGCACACCTGAAGCCATCTTGATTGGAATAAACCGGTAACACTTAAAACATTTAATTTAAAAAGGAACAAAATGAGGGGTTCTTTTTGAAATAGAAATTATGGTTAGTGCTGCAGAAAGAAAAATTAGGGCATGTTTTAAGTGAGATCTCATATCCTCTTCTATTTCATTAGAAAATTCTGACATGCAGACTGAAACAATCACTTTCAATACCAGCAGCAGACTACCAGTTAACTCCCTGGTGAGCAGTAGCTTTACTCCAGTGATCTAATAAGCAACTAGAGTGCTAACATTCTGAATTTATGGCAGATGTGAGACACATCTGAATGCCTTCTTGATGGAATCAAAGTAAAAAACTGAAAGCATTTCCTACTGAGGAGACTGCAGTAAATGAAGAAATTAGGAAACTTCATAACAAAGAAGTCTTCCAAGATGGCCACCAGTGAAAAAAGAGCCCAAATGTAGCACAAATATTACCCAGATGTAGCCCACATATAGCCCAATGACAAAAGTGTGCAAAACACTTTTTATTTTTAGTTTTTTTGCAGTTTTATGTAGTGCAGACTGGTCAGGTATTGGAGCATTGCATCTTAAAACATGACCCCCCTACACTACAAAAACACCACTGCACTACCTTAAACCCTAAAACACTACCCCCAGCACGACCCCCTACACTACACAAGCACCACTGCACTATCCTAAACCCTAAAACACTACCCCCAGCACGACCCCCTACACTACCCAAACACCACTGCACTAACCTAAATCCTAAAACACTACCACCAGCACTACCCCCTACACTACCCAAACACCACTCCACTACCCTAAAACATGACCCCCTACACTACACAAACACCACTGCACTACCCTAAACCCTAAAACACTACCCCCAGCACGACCCCCTACACTACACAAGCACCACTGCACTACCCTAAACCCTAAAACACTACCCCCAGCACGACCCCCTACACTGCCCAAACACCACTGCACTGCCCTAAACCCTGAAACACCAGCCCCTGCATGACCCCCTACACTGCCTGAACACCACTGCACTGCCCTATACCCTGAAACACCACCCCTAGCACGACCCCCTACACTGCCCGAACACCACTGCATTGCCCTAAACCCTGAAACACCACCCCTTCACGACCCCCTACACTGCCCGAACACCACTGCACTGCCCTAAACCCTGAAACACCACCCCCAGCATGACCCCCTACACTGCCCGAACACCACTGCACTGCCCTAAACCCTGAAACACTACCCCCAGCAAGACCCCCTACACTGCCCGAACACCACTGCACTGCCCTAAACCCTGAAACATCACCCCCAGCAAGACCCCCTACACTGCCCGAACACCACTGACCTAAACCGTGAAACACCACCCACAGCACGACCCCCTACACTGCCAGAACACCACTGCACTGCCCTAAACCCTGAAACACTACCCCCAGCATGACCCCCTACACTGCCCGAACACCACTGCACTGCCCTAAACCTTGAAACACCAGCCCCTGCACGACCCCCTACACTGCCCGAACACCACTGCACTACCCTAAACCCTGAAACATCACCCCCAGCACGACCCCCTACACTGCCCGAGCACCACTGCACTGCCCTAAACACTGAAACACCAGCCCCAGCAGGACCCCCTACACTGCCCGAACAATACTGCACTGCCCTAAACCCTGAAACACCAGCCCCAGCACGACCGCCTACACTGCCCGAACACCACTGCACTGCCCTAAACCCTGAAACACCAGCCCCAGCACGACCCCCTACACTGCCCGAACACCACTGCACTGCCCTAAACCGTGAAACACCAGCCTCAGCACGACCCCCTACACTGCCAGAACACCACTGCACTGCCCTGAACCCTGAAACACCAGCCCCAGCACAACACCCTACACTGCCCGAACACCACTGCACTGCCCTAAACCCTGAAACACCACCCCGTGCATGACCCCCTACACTGCCCGAACACCACTGCACTGCCCTAAACCCTGAAACACCACCCCCAGCGCGACCCCCTACACTGCCCGAACACCACTGCACTGCCCTAAACCCTGAAACACCACCCCCTGCACAACCCCCTACACTGCTCGAACACTACTGCACTGCCCTAAACCCAGAAACACCATCCCCAGCACGACCCCCTATACTGCACAAACACCACTGCACTGCCCTAAACCCTGAAACACTACCCCCAGCAAGACCCCCTACACTGCCCGAACACCACTGCACTGCCCTAAACCCTGAAACATCACCCCCAGCAAGACCCCCTACACTGCCTGAACACCACTGCCCTAAACTCTGAAACACCACCCCCAGCAAGACCCCCTACACTGCCCGAACACCACTGCACTGCCCTAAACCCTGAAACACCACCCCCAGCAAGACCCCCTACACTGCCCGAACACCACTGCACTGCTCTAAACCCTGAAACACCACCCCCAGCACGACCCCCTACACTGCCCGAACACCACTGCTCTGCCCAAAACCCTGAAACACCAGCCCCAGCACGACCCCCTACACTGCCCGAACACCACTGCACTGCCCTAAACCCTGAAACACCAGCCCCAGCACGACCCCCTACACTGCCCGAACACCACTGCACTGCCCTAAACCCTGAAACACCACCCCCAGCATGACCCCCTACACTGCCCGAACACCACTGCACTGCCCTAAACCCTGAAACACCAGCCCCAGCACAACCCCGTACACTGCCCGCACACCACTGCACTGCAATAAACCCTGAAATACCAGCCCCAGCACAACCCCGTACACTGCCCGAACACCACTGCACTGCCCTAAACCCTGAAACACCAGCCCCAGCACGACCGCCTACACTGCCCGAAAACTACTGCACTGCCCTAAACCCTGAAACACCACCCCCAGCAAGACTACCTACACTGGCCGAACACCACTGCACTGCCCTAAACCCTGAAACACCACCCCTGCACGACCCCCTACACTGCCCAAACACTACTGCACTGCCCTAAACCCTGAAACACCACCCCTCAGCACGACACCCTACACTGCCCGAACACCACTGCACTGCCCTAAACCCTGAAACACCACCCCAGCACGACCCCCTACACTGCACGAACACCACTGCACTAAACCCTGAAACACCACCCCCTGCACGACCCCCTACACTGCCGGAACACCACTGCACTGCCCTAAACCCTGAAACACCACC
Source organism: Calotriton arnoldi (assembly GCA_963921515.1). Taxonomy (NCBI): domain Eukaryota; kingdom Metazoa; phylum Chordata; class Amphibia; order Caudata; family Salamandridae; genus Calotriton; species Calotriton arnoldi. Next base: position 762,275 of record CAWUFW010004262.1, read on the forward strand.
CCCAGCACGACCCCCTACACTGCCCTATAACACTGCACTGCCATAAACCCTGAAACATCACCCCCAGCACAACCCCGTACACTGCCTGAGCACCATTGCTCTGCCCTAAACCCTGAAACACTAGCCCCAGCACGACCCCCTACACTGCCCGAACACCACTGCACTGCCCTAAACCCTGAAACACCACCCCCAGCACGACCCCCTACACTGCCCGAACACCACTGCACTGCCCTAAACCCTGAAACACCAGCCCCAGCATGACCCCCTACACTGCCCGAACACCACTGCATTGCCCTAGACTCTGAAACACCAGCCCCAGCAAGACCCCCTACACTGCCCGAACACCACTGCACTGCCCTAAACCCTGAAACACCAGCCCCAGCATGACCCCCTACACTGCCCGAACACCACTGCACTGCCCTAAACCCTGAAACACCAGCCCCAGCACGACCCCCTACACTGCCCGAACACCACTGCACTGCCCTAAACCCTGAAACACCAGCCCCAGCACGACCCCCTACACTGCCCGAACACCACTGCACTGCCCTAAACCCTGAAACACCAGCCCCAGCACCACCCCCTACAATGCCCGAACACCACTGTACTGCCCTAAACCCTGAAACACCAGCCCCTGCACCGCCCCCTACACTGCCCGAACACCACTGCACTGCCCTAAACCCTGAAACACCACCCCCTGCACGACCCCCTACACTGCCCGAACACCACTGCACTGCCCTAAACCCTGAAACACCACCCCCTGCACCACCCCCTACACTACCCGAACACCACTGCACTGCCCTAAACCCTAAAACACCACCCCCTGCACCGCCCCCTACACTGCCCGAATACCACTGCACTGCCCTAAACCCTGAAACACCACCCCCAGCATGACCCCCTTTACTGCTTGAACACCACTGCACTGCCCTAAACCCTCAAACACCACCCCCAGCATGACCCCCTACACTGCCCGAACACCACTGCCCTAAACCCTGAAACACCACCCCTGCACGACCCCCTACACTGCCCGAACACCACTGCACTGCCCTAAACCCTGAAACACCACCCCCTGCACGACCCCCTACACTGCCCGAACACCACAGCACTGCCCTAAACCCTGAAACACCACCCCCAAGACGACCCCCTACACTGCCCGAACACCACTGCACTGCCCTAAACCCTAAAACACCACCCCCAGCACGACCCCCTACACTACCCGAACACGACTGCACTGCCCTAAACCCTAAAACACTCCCCCAGCACGACCCCCTACACTGCCCAAACACTACTGCACTGCCCTAAACCCTGAAACACCACCCCTCAGCACGACACCCTACACTGCCCGAACACCACTGCACTGCCCTAAACCCTGAAACACCACCCCAGCACAACCCCCTACACTGCCCGAACACCACTGCACTAAACCCTGAAACACCACCCCCTGCACGACCCTCTACACTGCCGGAACACCACTGCACTGTCCTAAACCCTGAAACACCACCCCCAGCACGACCCCCTTTACTGCTCGAACACCACTGCACTGCCCCAAACCCTGAAACACCACCCCCAGCATGACCCCCTACAGTGCCCGAACACCACTGCCCTAAACCCTGAAACACCACCCCTGCACGACCCCCTATACTGCCCGAACACCACTGCACTGCCCTAAACCCTGAAACACCACCCCCTGCACGACCCCCTACACTGCCCGAACACCACTGCACTGCCCTAAACCCTGAAACACCACCCCCAGCACGACCCCCTACACTGTCCGAAGACCACTGCACTGCCCTAAACCCTAAAACACCACCCCCAGCACGACCCCCTACACTGCCCGAACACCACTGCGCTGCCCTAAACCCTAGAACACTACCCCCAGCATGACCCCCTACACTACCCGAACACCACTGCACTACCCTAAACCCTAAAATACTCCCCCCAGCACGACCCCCTACACTACCCGAACACCACTGCACTGCCCTAAACCCTAAAACACTCCCCCAGCACAACCCCCTACACTACCCGAACACCACTGCACTGCCCTAAACCCTAAAACACTCACCCCAGCACGACCCCCTACACTACCTGAACACCACTGCACTGCCCTAAACCCTAAAACACTCCCCCAGCACGACCCCCTACACTACCTAAACACCACTGCACTGCCCTAAACCCTAAAACACTACCCCGCATGACCCCCTACACTACCCAAATACCAATGCACTACCCTAATCCCTAAAACACTACCCCTGCACAACCCCCTACACTACCCAAATACCACTGCACTACCCTAAACTCTAAAACAATACCCCCGCACGACTCCCTACACTACCCAAAGACCACTGCACTACCCTAAACCCTAAAACACGACCTCCTACACTACACAAACACCACTGCACTACCCTAAACCCTAAAAACTACCCCAGCACGAACCCCTACACTACCCAAACACCACTGCACTACCCTAAACCATAAAACACTACCCCCAGCAGTACCCCCTACGCTACCCAAACACCACTGCACTACCCTAAACCCTAAAACACTACCCCCAGCAGTACCCCCTACACTACCCAAACACCATTGCACTACCCTAAACCCTAAAACACTACCCCCAGCAGTATCCCCTACACTACCCAAACACCACTGCACTACCCTAAACCCTAAAACCCTAAAACACTAACCCCCAGCACGACCCCCTACACTACCCAAACACCACTGTACTACCCTAAACCCTAAAACACTCCCCCAGCACGACTCCCTACACTACCCAAACACCACTGCACTACCCTAAACCCTAAATCTACCCCCAGCATGACCCCCTACACTACACAAACACCACTGCACTACCCTAAACCCTAAAACACTACCCCCAGCACGACTCTCTTCACTACCTAAACACAACTGCACAATTTGTTACAGGCGTTGCAACGCAGGCCTGTGGTGCTTACTGGAAGTACCTGGTGGGCTAGTTGGGCCCCAGGGACTCTCAGGATTCAAGGTGACCTAATCCCCCAACTTAAAATGCGCCACGGGGCGCATTTGCACAGTGGTGAAGGGAGGGGTGGGGCCTCAGGTGACATGTGCGCAAACACGCCCTGTGGTGCGTTTTAAGTTGGGGAGTTAATTCCCTTTGAATCCTGGGGGCCAACTAGCCCACCAGGTACCTTCAGTAAGCACAACAGAGTTGCGTTGCAGAGAGGTGAAAAAGGTGCGTGGCCTCGGAACGCCTCTCTGCAACTCAGCTCTGTGGTCCTAACTGTAGGTACCTGGGGGGCTAGTTGGGCCCCAGGGACCCTCAGGATTCAAGGGGACTTAATCCCGCAACTTAAAACGCGCCACGGGGCGCGTTTGCACACATGTCACCTCAGGCCCCCCCTCCCTTCACCACTGTGCAAACGCGCACTGGCTCTGGTTAGTCAGAGTCAGTTACCACCAGTACCCGTCTGAAAAAGTTGTGGGCACAGGATGATTTTGCAACAAGGCCTCTTTCTGCTCCTCTGTTGCTTCTTTCTGCACATCTTTTGCTTCTTTCTGTGCGTTTTTTCTTCTTTCTTCACATGTCCTACCTCTGTTGGCATAGTTAGAAACTAGCATTTAAAAAACGTTTGAAATTCACTTAAAAATCATAGGTTTCAGGCACGTTATAGTTAGAAATTAGCATTTAAAAAACCTTTGAAATTCACTGAAAAAACCATAGGTTTCAGGCACGTTATAGTTAGAAATTAGCATTTAAAAAACCTTTGAAATTCACTGAAAAAACCATAGGTTTCAGGCACGTTATAGTTAGAAATTAGCATTTAAAAAACCTTTGAAATTCACTGAAAAAACCATAGGTTTCAGACACATTATAGTTAGAAATTAGCATTTAAAAAACCTTTGAAATTCACTGAAAAAACCATAGGTTTTAGGGACAGTTATAGTTAGTTGGACATTGCACTCGTACAAAACCCATGAAATTCCCCTGTTATAGTTAGTTCAGCTAACTATAACTCGCTCCCCCGCAATGCACTGCTGATGACGTCACATATTACATCACTCATGACATGGTCAGTGACATCACTGATGACATCACTGATGACATCTCAAATGACATCACTGATGACATCATCCATGTGATAATTTCATGCATCTTCTCACACCCTAATATAACTTTTGATACACCCACTCTAAATTACAGACTGCCATTCTCAAAACCATAGACACTCCAACACCAAAAACTACATACCCACTCACTGATTCTTAGGTCTACACACACATCCACTCACTCACCTGTACAGTCACTCATACTTACAGTCACTCAGTACAGGACTATCATATGCACTCATTCACCTATATAAACACTCACACACCGCCACTCATCCATAGAGGTACTCACACACCTAGTCAGTCATGCAAAAATTAATCACACACCCATTTACTCACCTATACAGTTATACACACACCAGCTCACTTACTCATACAAATACTAGCACATTCTTACGCTCTTATACAATAACTGATACAAGCACTCACGCATCCATACAGCCACTCTCACAATAACACACTCTCACTTATAGCCATTTAAATACTCTAACACACATATATATTGCCTTTTACATATGTAGTTACTCGCACATGTACCACTGAGATATACATTCACTCACTAACACACCCATACACACACTCACCCACCCAAGCAGTCCATCACAGATGCACTCTTGAAATCATGCACCCAGTGAATCACCCACTCACACATCTATGTATAGAGTCACACACACCCCACCCACACAAACACTCAGGCAGCCATACAGATACTCAGAGAACCAATCAATAACCCATATAGACATTCATGTAGCTATTCGCAAATCCATGCATCCACTTACACACCAACAAACAGACGGATACAGACATTCACACAGTTTAGTCACTAACCCATGCATTCAGTAAGATACGTTTAATCACTCACTTGTAGAGTCAGTCACTCACGTACTAAATCATCCATTCAGACACTTATACACCCACTCATTCTTCAATACGCCTTTCCCTATATATATTAAACATATTTAAACTTTACAGAAACACAGTCACTGGATGATGTCATCAGTGATGTCATTTGAGATGTCATCAGTGATGTCATCAGTGATGTCACTGACCATGTCATGAGTGATGTAATATGTGACGTCATCAGCAGTGCATTGCGGGCGCGAGTTATAGTTAGCTGAACTAACTATAACAGGGAATTTCACGGGTTTTGTACGAGTGCAATGTCCAACTAACTATAACTGTCCCTAAAACCTATGGTTTTTTCAGTGATATATATATATATTTACTTTAAAACAATCAATAAACTATTAATTTTAATTTATTTTATAATTATATAACAATTCACACCACTTGGATTCAAAATGTGTGATCTCACCCTCTGTGATTTACCTCACCTGTGAACAAGGCCACACCCAACAGCCGAAACGCGTCAGAAGGATGTTCTGCTTGCCTAAAGCACATTAAAAAGCCTGTGTGTTTCCGAGTCGGACTTCGCTTATTTTGTTGTGTGGATGTGCCAGATGACGGGATGCTCCATGCCCATTGCTGCGAAGCCGCCCTGCAGGGATGGGGGCTCCCTTTGGTTGGAGAAAGTTTGGTTGGATATATATAACAAGTGAAAACGATCGCAGTTGCAATTGGCTCTGTTTGTCTTAAAGTTTGCCAAGCGCTTCTATTATATATATATATATGTATATATCAAACACCGTGTTGCTTCTTCCGTTCTCCCACGCCCTAAGGTAGTTGGATCACTCAAGCCGGCGGAGCGTGCCGGACATCGTATTTTAAATTTGAAGCAAAATAAAGCGATCACTCGGGTGATATTTCCTCTAGGTAGTTGTTTCAATCCAGTTACGCATTTCGTCTGCCACGCAGGCTTGGTCGCACACCGGATGCGATGTTGATCGCACAATACATACAAAACAACAGGAAATAGAAAGCAGACATTTAGAAAACATAGGAGTGTTTGTCACAAAAGCAAAACAAAAACACCAAACGAACATGGAGACAAAAATAATCACGGAAAACACAGACCAACAAAAATCAATCATTAATCTCACAGACTTGATTTTAACAAAAGCAGATGAGGAGATTCTATTACTGGGTCTCTCCTTTTGCCCAGAGTACACCATGAATTATCCTCAGGCACGAATTGACACATTCAAATACATCAGAAAACTTAAACTGCAGAAAATTCATATGAGCAGGAACAAAGAGAGATGTGCCATAGCACCCATGGACGAATCCCCTTTGTCCTTGACCAGTACTACTATTGCAGATTTATCGGTCCTTCAAGCAATGAGGGAATTAGAGATGGAGAGCGAAACACAAGTTGCCCCTATATCCATACAGACTATTATTACGGAACAAAATCTACAAACAGGTGACACAGTAGTCACACCATTTAGACCGCAATAAAGAGCAACGCCAACCACAACTAAGGACAACATTGATACTTTTCATGAGTTAGTCATAGAGGGACTTAAAACCAAGAATAAGGTAATCAATGCGAAAAACATGAAGCGTACTGCTAAAGAATGGAAGTACCATGAATTGGTGACCAAACTTAGGAACAACAAACAAATCGTAGTACGCAATTCCGACAAAGGCGGAAATATAGTGTTGTGGCCCATGGAAATGTACCTGCAGGAAGCACGTAATCAATTGAGCCAGAGAGATTGTTATCGAAAGTGCAAGCAGGAAGCCATGGCACAAGCGCATGCGGATTTCAATGTGGAATTGGAACAATGGTATGGCCAAAATCTATTGTCACATGATGAATATAAGTTCCTTCGGAATGAAACACCCCGAATACCCGTACTATACCTAATAAAAAAGCTGCACAAAAACATATCCTGCCCACCTGGTCACCCAATCATCGCTGCCAATGGAAGCAAGTTGGAAAATTGTTCAAAGTACATAGACTTTTTTCTTAAACCGTATGTTGAGAAGCTTCCATCCTATGTCAAAGACAGCAGCGATTTTCTAAAAATGATTTATGATATATCAATGGAGCAGGATTATGTGTTAATTGCACTGGACATCGCTACCCTCTATACCAGCATTGCCCACGATGATGGCCTGAGGGCAATGGAATTCTATCTAAGCGACAGACCTGTCCGTCTTTTGAACCATACTCAGATGCTGTTGAGAATGGCAAGGAGGTGTCTGGAAGACAACTATTTTCTGTTCGATGGGACCCTATACCAGCAGAAGCGAGGGACTGCGATGGGCACCTGCTTCGCCCCCAGCTATGCGTGTTTACACGTTGGCTGGTGGGAGGAGCAGGTGCTTCGCAAGGAATTTGCACCGGAATGGGATAATAACATTGTTGTATGGACAAGGTTTATTGACGATTTATTTGTTATCTGGAAGGGCACAATAGAATCAGCGGAACTCTTTGTAAATCACCTAAACCGTAATGATTTAAATCTAAGGTTCACACACCTGATAAGCACACAACAGGATGTTGAGGTGTTTGTAGAGGCAGGCAAGTTACAAACTAGGCTATTTAGAAAGTCTACGGCTGGTAACACCACACTGCACGCCTTCAGCTTTCACCCTGCACACACTAAGAATAGCATCCCTTATGGCGAGATGCTTCGAGCCAACAGAAATTGTAGTACACCAACTGAAATGGCCAAGTGTCAAAGGGAAATGAGTATAAGATTCCTAGAGAGAGGCTATAGTGAGACGACTATCAAGATAGCAAAAGAAACAGCAAATAAAAAAAGCGTGAGAAACTTTTATTCTCAAAAAGAAGGAATAAAAAGGATAAAGTCGAACCGCAGATGCGTTTCCTTGTCACTTACACCCGTCAGAACAGGGAATTCAGAGAGTTGCTAAATAAAAATTGGCACATCTTGATATCTGATCCAATTACAGGGCAACATCTTCAAACTTATCCCCCTCTGACATTTCGCAGAGCGCCTTCTTTAAGGGGCGCACTGGTGAAATCGAGTCCAGAAAATGACAGGATCGAAGGATGGTTAAAACCACCATCTGGGTTTAAAAGGTGTAGCAAGTGTAGAGCCTGCAGCATCGGAAAAAACACGACTCAATACTCTACTCCTTTCAGTAAAAGGGATTTCAAGATTCGAAATGCCTACAACTGCAAAACTGATTTCGCAATATATGTGCTGACGTGCACCTGTGGCTTACAGTACATGGGAAGTACGACGCTGCAGGTGCACAAGAGGATTCTTCAGCACATGAGGGCTATATCAAATGCGGATAGAACATACCCAGTAGCCCGTCATTGCGAAATAACTCACGACAGAGATCCCACTCAAATCACCTATTTTGTAATAGATGCTATTCCATCTAGCAAGAGAGGGGGAGATAGGGTAAGAGCTCTGTGTGCGCTGGAAACAAGATACATTCTTATGCTGGATAGTAAAGCCCCGCATGGACTTAACCATGACGAAGAATTTTACTCATGCCTGTGATACTCTAGGATCTCTGTAAGAAATACTCAATAGTGAATGTAACTGAGCAGTATAAAGTAAAGTTTATCGGATATGCACCGTATGTCCCACATGAAAAGGTAAAAGTATTAGGTCTCCCTGTAGATCTGGCCATTAGTGTGTAGCAACTGGGAAGTAAGGGCACTTGCCCTAGAATTGTTTGACAGTTTGAGGCTGATTACACAAAAGTTTGTGTGGTGGTTTTGGCTTTTTGCATTGTCATTACGTAATGCTGACATTAGTATTAGACACTTGTCTATTTTTCTCGTATTCAAATATAGCATGTTTATGTTTAATAAATATTTTTGTTTTACATGCTGAATATAATTGCAAGAAGAAAATGTAACTGTATCAATTTGACTAAAGGTTGTTTATTTAATGCAACATCTCCACAGTTAACTAAATTATCATTAGCCAAATATTCGCACCACACAAGAAAGAATTGTGAATTCATCGCAGATATATCTTTTGTCAAAAACTGTTAATGTGTAAAAACAGCGGTGAGGTAACGTAAGTCTGTTTTCTTGGCCAGTGGAACACATGATATTTAAAGGCCAGTGACATTTCACGCCGTAACACTTTGTAAACAAGGCCGCTGTGCCGGCTGAAACGCGTCAGGGCTGACGTGTTGTAAAGATTAAACAAGTGAAAACGATCGCAGTTGCAGTTGGCTCTGTTTGTCTTAAAGTTTGCTAAGCGCTTCTATTATATATATAACCGAGGAGCAAGTGTGCGAGTCTGTGCCAGAGATAACCGCATGGTGCAGTCCATCGAGAGTGCGCTTTTCAAAAGCTTGGGCAGTTGTTTTGAACATTTTCTACGCGGTAGCCTTGCAGCGGAAAAGCAGCAACATCCATTGATTGCAGAGGAGGCCGCAGGTGGGAACTGGTCCGGACCTGATATGCGGCTCGGAGGATTGCGGCTTAATCGACTCTCACCTTGCTCCAGGGCCCACGAGGGCAAGAAAAAGAAGTTAAAAGAATGAAGTGTGAGGAACCTACTATAGGTGATATTTTCATTATGGCAGACAAGAGACTATCTCTCCCACAATGCACCGTAAATTCAAATGAACCTACTATAGGCGGTGACATTAATGAACTGAAATAAAAGAAGGCCAGCATTTTCCTAAGCGTTCATTATTACTGTTGACCTCTGATGAAAGGCAGGAGCCTTGAAACGTGTCAGGTCTGAATAACCGAGGAGCAAGTGTGCGAGTCTGTGCCAGAGATAACCGCATGGTGCAGTCCATCGAGAGTGCGCTTTTCAAAAGCTTGGGCAGTTGTTTTGAACATTTTCTACGCGGTAGCCTTGCCGCGGAAAAGCAGCAACATCCATTGATTGCAGAGGAGGCCGCAGGTGGGAACTGGTCCGGACCTGATATGCGGCTCGGAGGATTGCGGCTTAATCGACTCTCACCTTGCTCCAGGGCCCACGAGGGCAAGAAAAAGAAGTTAAAAGAATGAAGTGTGAGGAACCTACTATAGGTGATATTTTCATTATGGCAGACAAGAGACTATCTCTCCCACAATGCACCGTAAATTCAAATGAACCTACTATAGGCGGTGACATTAATGAACTGAAATAAAAGAAGGCCAGCATTTTCCTCAGCGTTCATTATTACTGTTGACCTCTGATGAAAGGCAGGAGCCTTGAAACGCGTCAGGTCTGAATAACCGAGGAGCAAGTGTGCGAGTCTGTGCCAGAGATAACCGCATGGTGCAGTCCATCGAGAGTGCGCTTTTCAAAAGCTTGGGCAGTTGTTTTGAATATATATATATATATATATATATATCCAAAAACTTCGTCACCAATCCTTTGAAAAGACGAGAAGCAGACCCAGAGTTGGTGCAATTGCAGGTTTATTTAGTGAACTCCCGCACCTCCGCCATTACGCGTTTCAGCCTCACACGAGGCCTTGATCACATGACACAAAATGGAGATTTCTTCTCAAATTTAAAGTGCTAGTGCATGGTAAACACACGTGAAATACAGATTTTCGATGGACAAAGAAAAAATACTACCATATTTTTCTGCGCAGGCCTTACACAATGCCATTCATTTTCATAAAGTGCAATAGATCTATTACCCATAGTCAAAATGTGCAATCATATGCAATAAATAAATAAATAAATAGATATTCATAGTTAAATTTAAATACAATGCACATAGAAAAAGGGTGTTAAAAATCCAGATTAAAAACATATACATTAAAAATCTGAACTCCCACATTGTATTGACTATTCCAATGGCCTCATGTAAAAATGTCATCCTGGTTACCATATTTTATGACCACTTCTCACGCACATTTGACCTAGCTGAATAAGCATAGATTCAAAGAAAATATGTAAGGTGTGCAACAAATTCAGCCCAAGTGGGCAAAAGTCCATCAATTCCGATAAAAGTGCTTGTGCTAATAAAAACTATACCCGTGTCTACACCACCTTGAATCACAGCCGTGATTCATTACTAATCGTGTATAAAAATGCTAAAATTTTGAATAAAAATATTTTTAAGAAAGGGAAAGGGGCAGTTTTGATATAGAAAATAAAAGGTTATACTATATATAAGAAGGAATAGAGGTGACGGATTCATAAACAGGTAAAAAATCCTCACTAGCATTCAAGCCTGATGGAATTTTACAGTCGAGCTCCAAGATGTATTGTGTTTCCAACTTTCGTAAGAAATATTCACGGTTCCCACCCCTTCTCAGCGGCAAGACAGCATCAATGGCAAAATATTTCAATAACTGACTATCACTGCCATGGTGTTCTTTGAAGTGTCTTGCCACTGGGTAGGAAGCATCATTGTTGGAAATAGCTCGCATGTGCTGGAGTATCCGCTTGTGCACTTGCAATTTGGTGCTCCCCACATAGCGTAGGCCACACGGACACTCCAGCACATACACCACAAATTCTGTTTTACAGTTTAAAAACTTGGAAATCTCAACTGGTCTCTGTCTGAAAGGAGTGGTATACATTTTGACATTATTGCTGTATCTACACGCTTTGCAATTAGAGCATTTAAAAAATCCTGTTCGCGCATTAAGCCAGTTTTTAGTTGAAGTAACCTCAGGGCTACTTTTAACTAATGCGCTGCTCATAGATTGGGCTTTCCTGTAGGTGATGCTAGGGGTAGCTGTTAGGCGCTCACCCAATATGGGGTCGTTCAGAATTAATGGCCAATTTCTATTGACTATTCTCCTTAAGGTTTTATGTTGTTTATTGAATGTCAATATCAACCTGGTAGGTTGATCCAAGGGTTGTCTGGTTTCAGAGTCCCTTTTATTTCGGTCAACCAATAATTCTGAACGAGATTGGTTGTTGGCCTTGTTCATTGCGGCCAGAATCACACTTTTGGCATAACCCCTAGCTAAAAACCTTTGTTTGCATGTCTGTTGTGCTTCTATGCAATCCATTTCTGTGCTACATATACGTCTGATCCGTAGCATTTCCCCATAGGGGATGCTATTGATCAGATGTGGCGGATGGTGGCTTGTACCATGTAACACAGTGTTGCCGGCGGTAGCCTTTCTATGCAAGCGTGTCAATATCTGGTTGTTACATATGTACACCTCAACATCCAAAATTTGTTATCTCGTCACGACTGAGTTGGGCAGTAAATTGCAAGTTAAGGGAGTTATCATTCAATTCCATAACAAATTTACGAGCTTCCATTTCATTGCCTCTCCATATTAGGAACAAATCATCAATAAATCTGTACCAACACAGAATGTGTTTGCTGAGGGTATCTTTGTGTTTTGTCATGAGGACTTGCTCCTCCCACATGCCCATATGCAGACAGGCATAACTCGGGGAGAAGCAAGCCCCCATGGCAACTCCTCTCACTTGCTGAAAGATTTGATTATTAAATGAAATGAAATGAATTAAATGAAAAAAAGTTGTTTTCAAGGCATGTGGATATCATAGACAACAACATTTTGTTATGCAAGCCATATTGTCTGCGCTTAGTGTTTAAATAGTGTTTAAATAGAATTCAGTGGCTAAAAGACCATCTTGATTGTGTATGCTGGTATACAATGCGATTACATCTAATGTCATGAGTAAGCATTCCTCATCCCATTTTACATTCTCAATTTTCCGTAGAAAATCCCCAGTGTCTTTTAAGTACGATGGAAGTTCTCTTACTAAGTCCTGGAGAAAAAAGTCCACATATTTGGATGTATTCTCTGTTTTGCTCCCTATGGCTGAGATAATAGGTCTGCCGGGAGGTCTAGACATATCCTTATGGACTTTGGGGATAAAGTATATGGTCAGAATAACGGGATGGTCGATTTTTAAATACTTGAACTCGTCCATACTCAAGAGACCAGCTGATTTCCATGCCACTAGTTTGCTATTGTATTCCATCCAAGAACTCTTAACTGCTAAGATGTTACTTCGTTTGTAGCAGTTTCTGTCACTGAGCTTCTTCTATATAGAGTTCACGTGGCCATAAGACCACATTTCCCCCTTTGTCTGACTTGCGGATAATAATTTTGTCATCTCTTTGTAGTTTGCTGACCAATTGTGCATAGATATTATCCTGTTTATTGTGTCTGCTGGGACATCTCATTGTCTCTCGATAAAGTTTCTTTAAAAGGTGACTTTGTCATGAAAAATATCAACATTATCTTTCAGCATAAGGGGGCAAAAAGTTGATTTAGGTCTAAACTTGGTTTGTGTTGTCACCCCAAGATGCTGTACTTCTTGCTCATTCATGATTGTATTGTTTTCATCGAATAGCTGTTGCATAACCGTTAATAATACTTGATCCCTTGCTGTTAATGTCGGACTGATATTACCCTCCACCTGTGTTGACATTGTGGTATTTTGATTATTAGTCCCTTGAATTATATGATATTTTCGTAATTTGATCTTTCTCACGAATTTGAATAAATCGATCCTTGTCTCTGCATAATTAAAATTTGTTACAGGACTGTAAGTAAGTCCCAATGACAGTATTCTGCGTTCATCTTCGCTCAGAATTGTCTTTGTTAGATTATTAACCGTGTTGTCATCCATGCCAGTTATCTGCGCCTGTTCCATCTCTTTTTCATTGGTTTTTTGTTGGTGTCTTGCTTGGCTTTTTTGCCTGCATCGTCGTCTCGCTCGTCGTTTCTGGTTTTTTCTTTTATTCCTCCCATATTTGTACTCCTGTTTGGTCCTCGCGGGCGCAAGGTTTGCCTCCTGTCCAAGTGCATATAATCCAGCTCTTGACCCAGTGATGGTATGGTAAACCCCAACGCCCCTGCGCCTGTGGTCTGTTCATTTTCTGATCCGCTATCAATGGCAGAGCTCAGGTCCGATAGTGATGTGGACGCCTGAGAGATACTGTTGGTACTGGGATGTGCAGTTGATGTTCCTCCCGATGGTATTGCCTTAATCACTGCATCATATCTGCGTGCAAAAGTGAACACACGGCCCTGTTCGTAGTCCACTTTGTCTCTTTGATATTTGAAGGTTTTACGTTTTTTAATCACATCCTCATCTTTTTGCAGGCGCCCCAACATGTCCCCCTGTATTTTTGGGCAGCATCGATGTCACCATGCTTCTCTATTTCCTTATTGATTTCGTCAATTTGTGACTGTAACTTTTCTCTGTCACTGTTAGCGTACTTAATTAATATAATCACAAGTCTGCGAGATGAATCCAAGTTACAGTCCGCCCATTCAGTTAACATTTGCGGATCCGGGTTCTCGTAACTTGGGGCGAGCATTATCCTTAACCCGCACGGTATCCTGCCCACTTCAAGGTATCTCGTGAGGGATTTGCTCTCCCACCATTTGGCCTGTTCCGACCTCATACATTTCTCTAGTTTTTTAAAAAGCTCCTTCATGTTACTGGCAGATGATTGCGCACTGTTTGTCGGCGCTGGTATTGCCGTTACTCTACTCGGAGAGTCATTGAACACATCGCCTGCTGCCACCTCCCTGCTCCGTATCGCGTCGGCAGACATAGTGCTATTGTCTCGGAGTTCACCTCACCCGTGGACAAGCTTTGAAGTCAATACTCGCGCTCGTTCCACTGGCACACTCCCACACCGGGCTATTGGCAGGCCCTTACCTCCGTATGGTACTTCTCACCGCTTCAGTCCTCCGACCTCCGCCGCGTTTCACCTTCCCGGATATATATATATATATAAGAGCAAATCCCGGTTGTCACCAGACCTCCACGGCGTACAAACGCAGGTACGGACCACACAAGGGACAAAATGAAGAAAATGCTGTGCTTTATTTAAAATCCATGACTACAGCAACCAGTCAGTCCTGGCCAGTGCCTCAGCATGACGCGTTTCGACCAAAACAACTCGGTCTTGTTCACATAACGCGCTACAAGACATCATGTCAGTAAATAGTGAGAGTGATTTAGAAAAAAATTAAATAAAAGCAACACACTTGTGTACAATTCAACCAAAGTCACATGACATATAGACATAAAAAACATACTATATATTACTACACAATGAGTAAAAAGTACCTAAATTGCATTTTAAATGTAGAATAAATATCTAAAAATCTACACTAAATATAAATACAAATATTAAAGTATAAAACAATGAATATTCGAAACCACATTAAAAAGAAGGAGGGAGAATGGATAATGCATATATATATATATATATATATATATATGTATATATATATATATTCACTGAAAAAACCATAGGTTTTAGGGACAGTTATAGTTAGTTGGACATTGCACTCGTACAAAACCCGTGAAATTCCCCCGTTATAGTTAGTCCAGCTAACTATAACTCGCGCCCAGCAATGCACTGCTGATGACGTCACATATTACATCACTCATGACATGGTCAGTGACATCACTGATGACATCACTGATGACATCTCAAATGACATCACTGTCGACATCATCCAGTGACTGTGTGTTTCTGTAAAGTTTAAATATTTTTAATATATATAGGAAAAGACGTATTGAAGAATGAGTGGGTGTGTAAGTGTCTGTATGGATGATTTAGTAGGTGCGTGACTGACTGTATAAGTGAGTGATTTAACGTATCTTACTGAATGCATGGGTTAGTGACTAAACTGGGTGAATGTCTGTATCCGTCTGTCTGTTGCTGTGTAAGTGGCTGCATGTGTTTGTGAATAGCTACATGAGTGTCTATATGAGTTAATGAATGCTTGTGTGAGTATCTGTATGGGTGCCTGAGTGTTTGTGTGGGAGGGGTGTGTGCGACTCTGTGCATAAATGTGTGAGTGGGTGATTCACTGGGTGGATGGTTTCAAGAGTGCATCTGTGATAGACTGTATGGGTGGGTAAGTGTGTGTAAGAGTGTGTTAGTGAGTGAATGTATGTCCCAGTGGTACATGTGTGAGTAACTACATATGTGAAAGGCAGTATATATGTGTGTTGGAGTATATAAATAGCTATAAGCGAGAGTGAGTGATTGTGATAGTGGCTGTATGGATGAGTGTGTGCTTGTATCAGTGATTGTATAAGAGCGTAAGAATGTGCTAGTATTTGTATGAGTAAGTGAGCTGGTATGTGTATAACTGTATAGGTGAGTAAATGGTAGTGTGTTTAATTATTTGCATGACTGACTAGGTGTGTGAGTACCTCTATGGATGAGTGGCGGTGTTTGAGTGTCTATATAGGAGTATGAGTGCATATGATAGTCCTGTACTGAGTGACCGTAAGTATGAGTGACTGTACGGGTGAGTGAGTTGATGTGTGCGTAGACCTAAGAATCAGTGAGTGGGTATGTAGTTATTGGTGTTGGAGTGTCTATGGTTTTGCGAATGGCAGTCTGTAATTTAGAGTGGGTGTATCAAAGGTTATATTAGGGTGTGAGAAGATGCATGAAATTATCACATGGATGATGTCACCAGTGATGTCATCAGTGATGTCATTTGAGATGTCATCAGTGATGTCATCAGTGATGTCACTGACCATGTCATGAGTGATGTAATATGTGACGTCATCAGCAGTGCATTGCGGGGCGCGAGTTATAGTTAGCTGGACTAACTATAACGGGGAATTTCACGGGTTTTGTACGAGTGCAATGTCCAACTAACTATAACTGTCCCTAAAACCTATGGTTTTTTCAGTGAATTTCAAAGGTTTTTTAAATGCTAATTTGTAACTATAACGTCCCTGAAACCTATGGTTTTTTCAGTGAATTTCAAAGGTTTTTTAAATGCTAATTTGTAACTATAACATGTCTGAAACCTACGGTTTTTTCTGTGAATTTCAAAGGTTTTGTAAATGACAATTTTTAAATGTATTAATTGTTATATACATTTTTTAATACTAATTTACTACATTTTTAGAAACAATTTTTTTTTACATATTTTATTTTTTAAATTACATTGTAATTACATTATACATTACATTACAAAAAATACTTTCTCAGAATGAATTACTTTAGTTTAAATACTTTGCACATAGGCAATAGACTTTTAAGTACAGTAGTTACAGTTGTTGCAATGGGCAACACATTTTCAAACACAATGCAACATTCAGCTCAATGTGAATTTCTAGTTAAATGCAATTAGTTACTTTATGGATTACTTTTCTAACCACAGGACTGGATCCTAGATTCAGTCCTGGCACATCTCCTGTAAACAGTTGAGTAAAAGCGTTTTGGTTACAGTCGTGATTTTTAAGGAATATTATTGTACTTTAAAAGTTGACACTTAGAAACTTTTTCTCATAGAATCACCAATGTTATCCTATGGAAGGAAATTCACTTAGAAGGTAAAAACTGTTATCGTTACTTTTTCTTACTCAGTGTTGGATCCTGGATCCAGCACTGGTGCATCTCCTGTAAACAGTTGAAAGAATGCGTTTAAGTCATACAGGCGATTTTTTAGGAATATTTGTAGTTTGTGAAAATCGACACTTTGAAACTTTTCTGCTGAAAAGCAGACAATGGATTCCTATGGAAGAAAATATAAGTTACTGGTAAGTACGGTTAAAATTACTTTTCAGGGTCAGTGCTGGGCTAAAAGATGCAGCACTGGGTTCTCTCCTGATAACAGGTGAGTAAATTGGAATTCGTACTTTGGTTGATTTTAGAGGAATATTATAAAGTTCCAAAACTCCACACTTAGAAGAATTTCCAAGTGAAACCAGTCAATGTTAGCCTATGAAGGAAATTCAAGTTACCGGTAAGTATGGTTAAAATTACTTTTCAGGACCAGTACTGGGCTGAAAGATGCAGCACTGAGGTCTCTCCTGATAACAGGTGAGTAAATCAGAATTCGGATTTCGGCTGATTTTAGAGGAATATTTGTATGTTTCAAAAATCAACACTTAGAAACTTTTTCAGCAAAAAGCAGGCAATGATATCCTATGGAAGGAAATTCAAGTTACTGGTAAGTACGGTTAAAATTACTTTTGAGGATCAGTACTGGGCTGAAAGATGCAGCACTGAGGTCTCTCCTGATAACAGGTGAGTAAATCGGAATTCGTATTTCGGCTGATTTTAGAGGAATATTTTAAAGTTCCAAAACTCCACACTTAGAAGAATTTCCAAGTGAAACCAGTCAATGTTAGCCTATGGAAGGAAATTCAAGTTACTGGTAAGTACGGTTAAAATTACTTTTCAGGACCAGTACTGGGCTGAAAGATACAGCACTGAGGTCTCTCCTTATAACAGGTGAGTAAATCGGAATTCGTATTTCGGCTGATTTTAGAGGAATATTTGTATGTTTCAAAAATCAACACTTAGAAACTTTTTCAGCAAAAAGCAGGCAATGATATCCTATGGAAGGAAATTCAAGTTACTGGTAAGTACGGTTAAAATTACTTTTCAGGACCAGTACTGGGCTGAAAGATGAAGCACTGAGGTCTCTCCTTATAACAGGTGAGTAAATCGGAATGCGTATTTCGGATGATTTTAGAAGAATATTTGCACAATGGTGAAGGGCGGGGGCGGGGCCTGAGGTGACATCTGTGCAAACGCGCCCCGTGGCGCGTTTTAAGTTGGGGGATTAAGTCCCCTTGAATCCTGAGGGTCCCAAGGGGCCAACTAGCCCACCAGGAACCTCCAATATGCGCCAGGGGTCTGCGTTGCAGAGACGTGTAGAGAGGCCACACCCCTTTTTACACCTCTCTGCAACGCAGCTCTGTGTCGCTTTCTGGATGTACCTGTTGGGCTAGTTGGCCCCCAGGGACCCTCAGGATTGAAGGGGATTTAATTCCCCATCTTAAAACGCGCCACGGGGCCTGTTTGCACACATGTCACCTGAAGCCCCGCCCCTCCCTTCACCACTGTGCAAACGCGCCCGTGGCGCGTTTTAAGTTGGGGGATTAAGTCCCCTTGAATCCTGAGGGTCCCCGGAGTCCAACTAGCCCACCATATACCTCCAAAAGCGCCACAGAGCTGCGTTGCAGAGAGGTGTAAAAGGGCGTGGCCTCTGTACACCTCTCTGCAAGGCAGCCCCTGGCGCATACTGGAGGTTCCTGGTGGGCTAGTTGGCCTCTAGGGACCCCCAGTATTCAAGGGGAGTCGTTCCCCTCTGCAAACGCGCCAGGGGCGCGTTTGCAGAGTGGTGAAGGAAGGGGGCGGGGCCTGCGGGCCCGATCGTTTAAAAAAATAAATAAAAAATGTTGTCCCCTGAAGGGGGGCTGTGTGGCCCCCCTTCCTTTTTTCTGTTTTTGGGCCCTGGGGACCCCATCCCCCAGGGCCTTACCCCTTTTTTTAAATTACAAAATTAAAAAAAAACGGGAAGGGGGCCGCGTGGCCCCCTTCCCTGGGCCTGTATTGGCCCCGGGGACCCCATCCCCGGGGCATGGCCTCTATATTTATTTTTATTATTTTGAGGGGGCTGCGTGGCCCCCTCCTCTGGCCATTTTAAGGCCCCGGGGACCCCATCCCCGGGGCCGGCCATACCCTTTTTTTTAATTTTTGAAAACTTTGGGGAGGGGGCCGCGTGGCCCCCTCCCGGGCCACTACTTGCCCCGGGACCCCATCCCCCGGGGCTGGCCCTCTCGTTGGGGACTGTGGGGGTTCCCAATCCCCCACGGTCCCGCCGGCTCCCGTGTCCTACGGGAGCCGGCATTAGCTAACACATGGGGAGCTGCTAAGATGCAGCTCCCCATGTGGAAAAGCAATCGGCTTTGGATATTGGAAGAGAGAGCAGGTTTCCCTGCCTCTCTTCCAATATTCAAAGCAGTTTGCTATGACAGGACGGGAGCCGCGAGGCTCCCGTCCTGCCATAGCAAACTACAATGTCCCGGGGGTAGGCACCCGGGACACTGCAGGAGCCGGCCCTGGGGGTGGCGGTCCCCAGGGCCATCAAGGGCTCCAGGAGGGGGCCGCGCGGCCCCCCTCCCTACATCAGCACAGCCCGGGGAGGTGGTGGTCCCCGGGCTTCGGGGTCCAAAACGGACCCCCATTTTAATTTGTTAGTGCCCCGGGAGGTGGCGGTCCCCGGGGCGTGTGGGGGGGCTGGAGCCCCCCCACACAGGTTGTTCAATTTAACAAAAAAAAAGCCCCGCGGAGGTGGTGGCCCCCCGGGCTGCGGGAGGGCTCAGAGCCCTCCTGCAACATTTTAAAAAAAAAGCCCCGGGGGGTGGCGGTCCCCGGGGCTTGGGGGGCCCTTTGAGGCCCCCCACACATAAAATTAACCCCCCCCCACCAGGCAAAATACAATCGAAGCGATTTTTTTTTTTTCGGCAGGATTCGCGCACCCTAAGCACATCCTGCCGATTTTAAAAAAAAAAAAAAATTTGCCCAGGGGGTCCTTGTGGGACCCCTGAGCAAACCTAGGGGTCAGGGTGTTTCTACCCTGCTCCCTTTGTGCGCTTTGCGCACTTGTTTCTGTCCCTCGGTTCTACCGAGGGACAAAATGGCTGCCAACATTTCCTGAATCGGAATGTTGACAGCCAGCTGACAGCCAATTAACATGCAGCTCGTGATCGCGAGGGTACCCGGACCCTACTCGGCCATAGATATCACTATCTTTTTACTTTTGATTTTTCTCAGCAACTACTGAACGGATTTACACCATTTAACAAAAAGGGTTCTTTCTGAACCAAGAACTACCTCTTTGCCAAATTTGGTGTAATTCCGTTCAGCAGTTCGGGCTGTAGCCGTGTCTAAAGTTTCCTATGAAAAATTGCATGGGGAAAACGCGTTTTGGGACCCCCCTTTTTTCTCGGCACCCCCGCTTGACGAATCCCCCCGAGACTTTCAGGGTAGGAGCGGACCGGAGCGGGCCACAAAGTTTGAAAATTTTGCGAAGATACGTCAACCGGCAAGAGAGTTATTTCAAATAGAATGTCGCGGATTTCCTATGGATAATAGGTTGTAACTATAACTATCTACTGGCGACCGCCAGTAGATAATATATACCAAGTAATTTTTATCATAATTTAAGCATTTGAACATAAAAACATATTTCATAATATATAGCTTAGTAGCCACTCATAGTCTACAAGATCGCAATAAATAGCACACAACAGGGCAAAAAAACACTAAATACAAAAATACAGTTGTCCTAAAATCGAGTAGAAAAAAGTTCATAAAGTGCTTAAGAGCTAATATGGCAGCGGTTTCAAAGTGGTTTAATCAAAACATTCAATCTAACCCTGGATTTTCAGACAAAAAATATTGTCCCCAGATTTTTTCAAATTTCTTCACTCCCCCAATTCGTATTGCGTATAATTGCTCGCTAATTCTAACTGCCCCATTTTCTGTAACCAGTCCCTCATTGTAGGGATCAGCTGAGTTCACCATTTTTGGAGCAAGAGGGACCGAGCTACCACTGTTGCTATTTATAATAGCTTTACCCATTTATCAGACAGGTCCAGTGTAGGATCATACCCCAGAGCTCTCAGCCAAGTGGTCGAAGTCAAATTGACCTGCCATTCCCTCGCAAGATACTGGAAAATTTCATCCAAGAATCACTGAATGCATGAACAGTGACTGATTACATGCACCCAGTTAGCAGTCGATCGGTCTGTGCATTGAAAACAATGACCTGGGAGACTGGAGTTCATTTGTTTTACAAAGGAAGGGGTTTCATATAGGAGCCATTTGGTAATAAATATCATTAGGTGCCAGTTGGCCCCTCTCAACAACTGAAATTCAATTTATTAACTTCCTTCCACATCTTGTCATTCCAGGCCTTCATATTTGCTCCATTTTTTTGTGGCTTTTTCTGCGAGGTCAGGGGCTTTAAAGGAAGAAAACATTCTTTTCCACTCCCCTTGCTTTTCCAATACCCATCTGCAAAATCCACCTCTCTGCTGCTGAGAATCTGACCTAGGTCTAGGCTAGAGAAAATTTTATTGAACGTCCTAAAAGAACCCAGAAGCAGAACGTCATCTTGTATACGTTGTCAAACTTCTACTGTACTTAGGAATCTATCCCCCAAAAGAACATCCAAGATTTTCCGATATTCTGCTTCTTCCAATTTTTGGACAATTTCAGGTGCAAGTTTCACCCCGGGTTCAATGTCTAATACGGCCAGGGGTGTTGACGCGATAATATGGGGAATGGAATATCTCCTATAGAGATCTCCCCGCTTCTGGAAAAAACACTTCTAGCTCTTATTGCAAACTCTTTTAGTTGACTTAGCACATTCAAAATATGATATTCTTTAAAGATCAGCTGCATAAAATTATTCATAAAAAGGCCCTTGTGGCGCTTTGAATTAAACCTAGACATGCATTGTGCAAAATAGTAATCTTTAAGATTGGGAAGCGCCAACCCTCCATCCCCCCACCGTTCGTATAAAGTACTTAGTGCTACCCTGGCCTTTTGTTTTGCCCAAATAAAAAATGAGAACATGGACTCTACAGGTTTTTAAGAAGGAGCAGTTAAAACACATGGAAGAACTGAAAACAGAAAGTTGAATAATGGATATACTGACAGGAGAGGAGCGAAGTTAAGGGCATATAAATCCTCAATCTTTGATGTGAACCTGATGCCGAGGTATCGCTTCAGATGTGGATTAACACAGACTATTTAAAAATGTAAAAGATCAGGATTACATTCACACTATTTTATTTCTGTTTTCTTCTTGTTAATTTTATACCCTCCCAGCTTCTTATATTGGGAAAAACATCTTGAAGGCCTACTATCCAAACTTAACATAATGTCATTGGCGTATAATTTTATCTTATCCATCTGTGGGAGAGGGGGCAGAAACTGTTATTTCCTCGGATTGCTCTAGCTAATGGCTCAATATAGAAGGCAAATAAAATAGGGGATAGTGGGAACCCTTTTGGGTTCCATGCAACACCTTTATTTGCCCCACTTTTATTGTGTTAATGATAATACTGGCTTCTCCTTTACAGTACATCTTATTTATGAGCCCCGTGATCTGGGACAGGATCCCAAATCTGGTCAGAATATTAAATGAGGATTCGCAGACCACGAGGTCAAAAGGTTTTTCCGCATCTAGCAGAAGCACCAAAGCATGTTTATCATTAACTGCAAAATAGTCCAAGGCTTCTGCCAAATAGTGTGTATTTGTCCCTAACTGCCGTCCGGTTATAAAGCCATCCTGATCTATATGAATGAAACCAGAGGCTATTGAGTTAAATTCATTAGCACTTAACTTTGTGATAATTTTATAATCAATATCTAGTAATGTAATAGGGTGGTATGAGTTTGGTTCCTCGGCGTCCTTACCATTTTAAAAGCTAACTACATTACCTATGAAAAAAGAAGGCGGTATAGGAACCCCCTGAAGCATTGCGTTAACGAGCAATAAAAGGTAATCAGCTAAAACATCTGAAAATTGTGAAAACTTCCCTGGGGAATCCATCCGGCCCACAGCCTTTGCAATTCAGATGATTCCTAATTCCTCAGAGAAGGATCAAGACATATTAACCCCTTCTACTCTGGTTAAAGTTGGAATGTTGCAGTTCTTTAACAACATGCCCAGAGAATCTATGTCGACCGACTGAGTTTGTGTGTATATCTGTTTATAATGTTCTAACATGGTTTCTCCCACATTCTCTGATTCCTTACTCCTGATTCCTGAGATTGGGCATTTCAAGCCATTTATACTCTTATTAGCCACTTGTTCACGTGCTTGCCAAGTTAAGAATTTTCCAGTAAAGTTGCTTTCCTCATATACTTTTTGGAAATGGGCCCGACTTAAAGCGGCGCACTTTATATAATATGCTTCGCTTATTGCCTGTCTGGCAGTAGCAAACGCTTTTTTATTTGCTCTGGATGGATTCTTCAAAAATGTATCATAGCTCTGCTCTACCTTTTGTTCTAAAATTTGCGTTTGTTTTTTAGTGTTTAAGCTGTGTTCTGCGTCCTTCCTCTAATAAATGCCTTCAGGGCATCCCATACGATACCTAGTGAAGCGGTCTTATCCTTAATTGTTAAAAATTCCTTTATCTCAACTTTGCAACTCTGCACCCACCCTTCCTCCTGCAGATATTGTTTGTTAAAAACCCAGCGTCTAGGACACAATGGGGATTTACCCACCACTATTTCAAGAATAATCATTGCATGATCTGAAAACCCATTAGGTATGATGCTTTGTGTTTTAAAAGTCAAAGCTTTTGAGATTAAAAAGAAATCTATGCGTGAAGAGCTATGGAATCTCCCTGAAAAACAAGTATATATCATTATTGTAGGACAGGCCGCCTTCCAAGGGTCTACTAATCCGAGTATCTCCTTAAAGTTCCTCATGACTTTCAGAGATTCAAGTTTTGTCTGTTTTTTTTACATCACTGAGGAGTCCATTTTTGGTTTCTGCAGTACATTAAAATCCCCCCCGATTATCAATTCACCAGGGTTTTGTAATAACGACTGGAACCAATCCTTGTATTGCGTAATAGAAGCTTATGAACATTAGAAGCCTTGACCACACCAAGCAGCTCACCAATCACCAGCGACCCCCTTTATCACTTGCACTGTTTACAACTTCAGCACCCAGCCCTTTTGCCAAAAAGATAGCAGTGCCCGGTGGGCCGCTTGGGAGAAACAAAACCCTCTATATGGTGCCCAATTTTTAAACAAGGGAAATCCTGACAGCTTTCTAACCAGGATATGGGTCTCCTGAACCAAAATCCTGCAATTATTAAGACCATTTACATTGAAGGAAACTACCTTCAGGGTGTTATTCATATTGATATAATATTCTTGAATAGTCTTTTGGAAAGAATGTTGTTTTACTGATCCCCCTCCCAGACCTACCGATCAGGGTTACACCGACCATATAACTACCTTTTGGGCAAATAGAGACTTGAGCCCCACCTTGAACCCCATGTTTATGTGCCATAGACTAATAAAC
The DNA here is from genome assembly GCA_963921515.1 of Calotriton arnoldi. Classification (NCBI taxonomy): domain Eukaryota; kingdom Metazoa; phylum Chordata; class Amphibia; order Caudata; family Salamandridae; genus Calotriton; species Calotriton arnoldi. The sequence continues at coordinate 786,992 of CAWUFW010004262.1, forward strand.
AGATCAACTTGATGGTTGATCCTCCCTACAAACAAGTTTACAATTCGATTTTTCCATCCTTGATGTGTAAAATAATCATCTGGAATATTTGGATCCCATTTTATCAAGCTTTTCACCCCCGCCCTCCACCTTCCCCTGCCCCCCATTGCTAGCTACCTCACCCCCACGCTAAGGCGCGATAAGTGGTGCACCATCACACTCGCACATGACATGCTTCTCCACCCCAAAAAACTGGCACCCTGACCTAGTGCCAAGATCGAACGGCCTACCCCTACCCCGCCTAACCCCCAGGACGTCAGAGCTGGGATAAGCAACCCTAAAAGAAAACAGTGAGTGCATAGAAAAAAACAGAAAAAACATCTAAAGTGCACAAACGCTCGTCTTGAAAACCACTAAACATCAAAACTCTGATTGTGCAGTGTTTAGCTAAGACTCATTCAGCATTTCAATAGTGACTCCTGGGTCTTAAATACATAATAAACAAGGCCCTAGCCCTGAAAGCCAGGGTTCAGTGCCTAGGAAAAACAGGATGACATTTTATGATCACAATCCCTGGCCTTAGATAGCCAGAATAGCAAGGAGTCCAATTTCTGATCACGCAATATTTAGCTAAGGCTTGTTCGATATTTGCTGTAATAGTTCCTGAGTCTCAGAGACATCCTAGAACATGTGAAACAGCCCTTTTACTAGCACCTTCAGCTTTGACTGCTGCGCAATCATTACCTGGGGCCCCTATGCTTTAAAAAGATAAAGCATCTTTACAAATTCTTTCCTCCGCTTAGCTGCTGAGGCTGGCATGTCGGCGAATATATGACAGAGAGGGATTTCTGGTGTACTGAACTGTCTCTGCTTGATAGCATTAGCTAATACTTGCTCCTTCACCCGGTAGTCTCTGAAATTCATGAGTATTGCAAGAGGATTCTTCAGATTTGGGGGTTGATGTGCTGGTGCTCGATGGGCTCTTGTGAGTGTGAGGTCTGCAGAGTATTCAGGGAGAACATATGTTTTGATGAAAGTGTTCGCCCACTGGTGTGTTTGATGTCCCTCGAGTCCTTCCGGGACCCCAACAATGCGTAAATTAGTCCATCAAGAATGATTTTACAGTTCCTTCAACTTGTACTCAATTTAAGATTTCTGTTTCTGAAAGGTGGCCACCTTTTCCTGCAAAATAGATACCTGATCCTCTATCCAAGAGATCCTAACTTCCGCTTCTTTTAACCTCTCTGGGATCTGGGCAACGGTCTCCTCGATCTTAGAGAGTTGTACATGTGAAGCTGCAATTTTGGTAGTTTGTGAGGTTTTCGTGTCCCTTATTTCCACCAGGATTAGATTTAACATAGTCTTAGCATCCCATTGCATTGTGGGTGGGAGATCTCCCTGAAGTGTCTCATTACTTGAGAAATTTAACCCTAGGTCCTTTTGCGTCTTTCCGCATCCTAAGTCGTCCTACTCGGTATCTGATGAACACAGGGCTGTTGCTGTCATAGTTGGGGACACCAATGGTTGAAAAATTACCAACTTGCCCCCTGGGGAGAGAGCAGAGGGCGGTTGCAGGGGTTGTGGCTTCTCAGACAGATCAGCCCCGGATCATGCACCTGGCCCCAAACCCGGTTTGGCCTTCATAAAGAGAGAATATTCCATGACTTCTCAAGCTTTTGGAAGAGTAAGCTCTGGTTCAAGATTAACCTCCACTGAGTTTTGCACTAATGTCTGACTGTGTGGGACTGACACAATTTCTGGACTACTGGTGCTCTGAATGCTGCTCAAAGATACTGCCTTCAAAGCCCCCTCCTGGTAATGCTGGCCCTCACTGATGCTTGCGCCTTCTTCGTGCTCATCAATATTGCTAGGGAGGGTGTCGTTTTTACGGGCCGAGGCAGTACAGTTTGCTATTGATGTAGCTTGCCCCACTCGTTTTTTAACCTGTTGGTCAGAGCAGATGCATCAAAATGGATTGTAGTTGTAGTGCCAGAGACCTTAGAATGGATTCACATTTTTACTCCTGTGCACCCAGTCTAGGCTCTTGCAACTCTTCCTTGTTTATCCACAATATTGCAGTGCACTGACGACCTTAAAGAAAAAAAGAAGTGATACTGCTGTAACCCTACCCAGCAACCCTCTACCGGGTAGCACCACCAACCCTGCAAATCTAGCAAGCAGAGCACGTGCACTTACACCTGATGAGAAACCTGGAGGCCATAACAAAGAAATCAGTCTTCTCAGCAACCTGGACACCACTAATCATTGGGAATGCAGAAAGAGAGAGAGAAGGTTATGCTCATCCGTGTAGCTTGTTCTTCAAAAGTCTCAATTTAGGGGGGGCTCAACTCTCTTGCCACAAAACTGCAGTGAATTGCCTCCAGTCGAAAATCCAAAGGGGCTCCGCACAGCCACCTGCCTGCCGTGACTTCGACCATTTCCTCACTTTCCGGCCGCCTGTGTGACCTAATTACGACTGACAACGGGCCTCCAACAGCTGCCGTTGAGCGCTGAATCTGACGTCCTAACGTCCTGGCATGGAAAGAGGGAGGAGTATTAGCGCTTCAGCCGATGATCATCTCCGCCCTCCCTGGCGTCAACCTTTGTTAACCTATAATTGAAACTTCTTATTATACTGCTGAAAACTTCAAACATAATATATCACCTCTAAGCAAATGATACACAACTTTATCTAAAATCCAGCTCTCGTGAAGGTATGATCCATATGGACCAAAACCTAGGGGAAATAAAATTGTGGATAACTTTCTACCACTTAAAAATGAATCCCCTAATAACTAAGGGCCCGATTCACAAAGGGACTTAAATAGAGTAAAGTTATACGTGTGGAGTGCAACATGAGGAGATTCCGCCGGAGTATGGAGATTCCACCACAAGTGCGTTGACTCCACACTTTAACTTTACTACACCTAAATCCTTTTGTGAATCAGGCCCTGAATTCTTCCTCATATTCCCATGTAAAACTCATCATTAGTATTATCAACTAATCATTAGTATTATCAAGGATATGGAAGGGGTATACCTATGTGACAATTGGCCCCATCTAAGGCAATGCTTCATTCTGCAGGAAGAATCATCACAGGATTGAAATGCCTTCAACACATCACACCAGCCTAGAAATCCCAAATGTGGTTTGCAATAGACTCGCATTCAAAATAGTCTGTATAATTTAGAAAGCCTAACACCAGGCTTACCCAAGATACTTCACTCAAAATCTGACTCTCTTAGTGGGTCATGACTGCAAAGTTTTAAATCCACTATCTTAAAACTTCCAAAGGACAAGTAACAAAGAAACATCTCAAGCTTTTTCAGATAATGCCCGTATAATATAATCTCATTATCCAACATTCTTCCAGAGCAAAAACATAAACCCTTTAACTAATCTTTTTACCCTATATGGCAACACAGCAAGTCCTAGCTTTTCCTAAGTTTTTTCCAGTGATGGGATGATCTTTAAAATGAACTGTACAAAGGTATATTCTTATACAGCTAATAATATATTGTACATACATTATGTAAAGCATTCTGACACCCTTGGGTCTAGCACACACTATCGAAAACTGTATAAATAAATATATAAAAAAATAATACTCATTGCTTAGTTATTCAAGTATGGATAAAACACTCATACAGAAGATGTGTCCATACATGGTACATGATTACTTATTGTGAGGAATTCTTTTGTGAGACAATGTTGTCTACGCTGTTTCAATCAATCAATCAATCAATCAGGGAATTATTAAGCGTGCTACTCACCTGTGAGGGTCTCAAGGCGCTGGGGGAGGGGGGAGCAGCTCAGGTCAGTCAAAGAGCCAGGTTTTAAGGGTCTTCCTGAAGATGTGCAGGGTAGGGGCACATCTGATGTTGACCGGCAGCTCGTTCCAGGTCTTGGCCGCGATGTAGGAGAACGTTCTTCCACCTGTTCTTGCTCTGCGGATGTGCAGGGGTTTGGCGAGGGCGAGGTCGGCGGATCAGAGGTTCTTCTTGGGTACGTGGAAGGAGATTCTGTTGTTGAGATATTGAGGTCCGGTGTTGTGGAGGCATTTGTAGGCGTGGTTGAGTATCTTGAAAGTTACTCTCTTCTCAACGGGTAGCCAGTGGAGGTTGCACAGGTTTTGGGTGATGTGTTCGTGTCAGGGGATGCCGAGGACGAGTCTGGCTGCTGTGTTCTGTATGGTCTGGAGCAGAGACTTGTTGATCACGGCGTAGAGGTCATTTCCGTAGTCCAGTCTGCTGGTTATGAGTGCGTGGGTGACGATCTTCCTTGACTCGGGAGGGATCCATTTGAAGGTCTTGCGGAGGATGCGGAGAGTGCTGAAGCAGGTGGAGGTGACGGCATTGACCTGGTGGGTCATGGAGAGGGAGGAGTCGAGGACATGTATGCCTGACATTTATGTCAGGAATACATGTCCCAAAAGTGAATGATAAACACATTGGAAATGATACTACAAAATATATTAATACAAGTAAGTTTGTTGAGTTAAGCATCCTTTGAAGTAATACACATTACCATACATTACTACACAAAGTAGCCATAACTGGTGAAGCGGGGGTGCCTTGCTTCAGTGAAGTGTAGGGAAACTATAACCAATCATTCAATCATCATTTATAAAGCGTGGCTAATTACCCTATAGGGTATCTAGGCGATTGCAGGCTCCGGAGGATTTTTCAAACAGCCAGTCCTTGAGGACCATTCAGAATTCCATAAGTGAGGTGATGGTCCAGAGGTGTGTGTGAAGTCTTTGCTGCGATGTGGAAGAAGGAGCGTCCTCAACTTCTGCTTCAGTAGGTGCGGAGAGTCCATACTCTCCGCACCTACTGAAAGGGAGGTGGAGCGTAGTCTTCTCGATGGTTGGTGGAAGTTCAGGTGGTGGTTAATGTAGGCAGGTCCTTGATTATGTAGAGCCTTGGGTGTGTGGGTCAGCAGCTTGAATTGGCATCTCTTCTGTATGGGGAGCCAGTGGAGTTTCCTACGGTGGGGTGTGATGTGGGTTCATCGGGGAAGGCCGAGGATGAGGCTGGGGCGTTCTATATGGTCTGTAGTCTCTGTAGAAGGTGTGCGCCGCTTCCTTCATTGAAGGCATTGTCGTAGTCCACTTGACTGGTGATGAGGGCTTGTGTAACGGTGTGTCTCGAGTGTATGGGTAGCCACCTCAAGATCTTACGTAGCAATAATACTACTATTATTCATCTAATGATGTTTAAAACTGGTTGTAATCTAATGAATGTCTGAGACTGAAATCTCGATGTTGGCATAAAAACTAAAACACTGCATGAGTTGAAATTGGTTTAAAACTTAAGAAATACTGCCAGAATTCAAGTTTTAAATATTGCCTTAACAAAATATTGTGTGAATAATGATGACTGCCAAAATATTGTAAAACTAAATTGCAGAGCAAAGATTTACTGTAACTCTACATCTACATCCCTTTACAATATTTATTTCTTCAAAGTATAAAACAACTTTGCTTGTGGAAGGACATTTATTTGAAAATTCGACCGTTTGAAGATGGTAGGAAAAAATTGAGGCCCTTCTTCAGTCCACACATTTTTTCAAAGTCCAAATGTGATTGACAGAACTTGCAAGCTTTCTGCTCACAAATTTCAATGCGAATATCTGAATGAATTTACACAAAATCAAAAACGCATGCTTTATATGTGAAGTACTGCTTTCAGGTAAAGTTTAGTGTAAATGTGTTCAGCGGTTTTGGCTGTAGTAAAGTAGAAAATATCTTATGGAAACTCCAATGAAAAATTATTGATTCTGGCTCACCTACTTCAACTTTTTACCATTATGCATCTGCACAAAAATTGGCATGCCAAACTTTAGCAGTTTTGATAACCATGTGCAAAATTATGTGCAGATTCATTCATCAACGCGAGTTACTAATAAAAAGCACCTTGTGTATTGAAAGTGTAGCTGAATCATATGTACAAATTAGCTATTGCCCACTCTGCAATATATTCATTTTTTTCCTACTGAACATTTGAAATATTTATTCAAGTTTTAGTGTTGGGACTCTTTTTATATTTTCAAAAGTCTTACAGGTTAAATTGTGCTGACCAAAAGTCATGTTATTGGGCCCAATGCATAATTTTTTTTTTTTTATCTATCGAAGAATTTTATTTACTCTATTTATGTTGTCATACATTTATACGAGTTCACACCATTCTGATTGACAATGCACAGAAAATTATGCATATAATCAACTTAGGTACTTTTGCATAACTCGAAACCAGCAGATTTTCTCCTAGAGCAAAATCTATCACTTGTGGGTTAAGGTTCATATTCAAGTGCACCTTAATGTTTTTAATTCTTTTTTTGTGGTTGAAGCCTTCTCTACACTCTTGGAAAAAACGACGTGTGATTTGCCCACTTTCATGATGACTTTCCACATGTGGTCTAGCATATTTTGTGTTAAGGTCAGATGTGCAAATAGGCTGTGAAAAGCTACTTTGATGTTTGTAAATATCCAAAATGTTGTGGCTTGGTTTGTGTTTACGCCACTCATAATGGCCACCCTATAACTCTCCACTTAGAATAACTATGTCCCTTTCCCTAATAGTAAAATTATAATTTTGGAAAATCTGATGTACTCTTTGATTTTGAAGTCTAAAGTGATATGTAAGTTTGCAAAATTCGATTAAACCTGGGTATGCGTATCAGGATCTGGCAATTTCGAGCTCTACCGTGAAGGATTTTTGGTTGTAAGTGCAAATTAAAACCAAAAATATTTTGGGGCAGATGTACGACTATTCTGAATTGCGACTCTCAATTTGCGCTCAATTGCGAGTCGCAATTTGCGAGTCGCAATTTGGAATGTACTACAGTGTTAGAGACACTGTTAGCGATTCCCAATGGGGTCGCAAAATGCGAGGCTTATGAATATTAATGATCCACTCGCAATTTGCGACCCCATTGGGAATGGCTGGCCCTCCCAGGGATGGTGGCCTACTGGGCTCAGCAGACCTCCATGTCTGGGACTACTTTTCAATAAAGCAGGTTTTTTTTTTTTAAATGCAGCCCATTTCCCTTAAAGGAAAACGGGCTGCATTAAAAAAAGAAAAATGAAACGTTTTCGTTTCATTTTTTAAGGGCAGGTAGTGGTCCCTGGGACCACTGCCTGCCCTTAAAAAATATTTTTGGAGCCAGTCACAAAGGTGAAGGGGTCCCCTAGGGACCCCTTCCCATTTGCGACTCCATTACCACCATCTTGAAGAGGGCGGTAATTTGCGAGTGTTTCGCGACTGCAATTGCGGTCGCAAAACATTTATACATGGCTTTGTGGTCGCTATTAGGAAGGGAACGCCCCTTCCTAATAGCGAGTCGCAAAACCTATTTAGCGAGTCGCAAACAAATTGCTACTCGCTAAATAGGCTTTGTACATGGCCCTGTAGGTTTTTGCATGCGCAAACGGGTCGCAAACCCGTTTGTGCATGCAAAAACGGGAAGTACATCTAGCCCTTAGTGAATGAAGCCCAGTATCATAAGTAAAGTCATACTTATACATTTCTGACACGTCTAGCTCTCTCTCTCTCTCTCTCTCTCTCTCTTTCTCTCTCTCATTCTTTCTCCTACACTCAATCTCTCTCTCTTGCTCACCTCTCTTTCTCTTTCTCTCCATCCCTTTTAGCTGTTCCTCTTTTATTATAAGTTTGAACTCATTGTGTTCTATTTAAAACATGGACTGGGAGTATATACCCAGATTCTTCCCAGAGTTAGAACTGTCTAACCATAGGTTATATATTTATTTATTTGCAGAGTTTTATATAGCGCAAGTATGACCCTACAGGGTGTCAGAACGCTGTACATGTGGCAGTCAGATCATACATAAAAGACAAGATGCAGGAGGGACAGAACAGGGAACAAAAACCACAAATAACTACAGATAGAGTATATCAAAACAATTTGGAGGTTCATGATCCCTAGGAGTCTACATGTAAAGGATGAGGCTGAATGACTGAGGATGACTAGTGAAGGAATCTATTCATCAAAATCATTTTTACTTCCTTTTTCAAGAAGGTAGAGGAGGGGTTTGTCCTGATTTCAGGCGGTTGTAAGTTCCATATTGTAGGGGCTAGATCAGAGAAGGAGCGGTTGTAAGACTTCTTTTTTTTTAACTTCTGTAGCTTCAGCAGTAGGGAGTTTGAACTTCTTGAGGAGCAACTACCTCTGAAAAGCTCAAGTTATTTGGCCAGGTAGACAGGTGTATTATGGTTAAGGGCCTTGTGTATCATGCAAGCTTATCGTCAACGGGATTCCCGAATCAAACGGGAGCTGTTTTAGTTGGTTGAGGTCAGGTGTGATGTGGTTGACTTTTCTGGATCCAGAGATGAGCTTGGCAGTGAAGTTTAAAGTGCTGCTAGTGGAGCCTGCTGTACTTTGGGAAAACCAGCAAGAGTAGTGCACCCATAATCCAGATGGGGGATAACCAGGGATTGGACTGCTAACTGAAAGCCAGCCGGGGGAAAGAAAGGTTTGATTTTCCTTAATATATTTAGATTGTAGTTAGCTCCCTTAGTAGTGGCACTGATATGATCTTGCATATCCAGGTGATTGTCCAACATTATACCTAGTGATCCAGTGAAATATATCAAGTGTGGGATGTAGTTGAAAGCACTGAGTTGCTTGAGCCTTTCTTCTATATGGAAAGAGTGATTTGTGAGGTGTGATCAGGAAGAATTCAGTTTTGAGGGTGCTGAGCTTGAAGTGATTAGGGGTCAGCCATTGTTGGGTTTACTGTAGAGTGTAGTTGAGCAGTTTGATGTCATCAAGGGAGGATATTTTCAAATATAGTTGTGTATCATCAGCGTACATGTGGTAGTTAATGTTAGAGAGATTCAAAAGATCGGTAAGAGGTTCCATGAACAAACTGAATAAGGTGGGAGAGAGTGTGGATCCTTGGGGAACTCCAATCATGACTGGAGAAGTGTCAGATAGGGTTTGATTGACCTTAATTCTTTGTGTTCTATTATGAAGGAAAGAAGCAAACCCTTTTATGATGGGACTAGAGAGCCCCATCCTATTCTCAAGCAGGTCAATCATACTATGATGTTTGACTGTATCGAAAGCCAAAGAGAGGTCAAATAATATAAGTAAACAGGGTTTGTTTTTTTCTAACATTCTCAGGGCATCATCAACAACATGTGTTCGAGCCGTTTCAGTGCTCTGACCTGTTCTGAAGCCAGACTGATGAGGATCAAGAAGTTGAAAATGTTTAGTGTGTTTGCAAGGTTGCATGTGTAAATATTTCTCTAAAAGCATTGCGAGAGTCGAGATGTTGGTCATAGGGCAGAAGTTGTTGAGGTTAGACAGATCTGCATTAGGTTTTTTTGGAATTGGGGTGACCTGTCCTATCTTTAGACAATTGGGAAATATGCCCTGTGAGAGAAATGAGTTGACAATCTTAGTCCAAAGAGGGATTATGGATTTAATTGTTCAATAATCTTGGCAGACAGGTGGTCATTGAAGTGGTTGGTAGGTTTTATTGTAGTTGATAGTGTGAGTAAAGCATCTTCATCCGGGATTTTGAAGTCCCTACAATTAGCATTGGTTTTAGTAGTAAAGATAAAAGTTGTGTTAGTGTGATAATTAATGTTCCAGTGGCAAAGATTGCCTGTTTTTTTATTTATTTTCGCATTTTTAAAGTGCATACCTACGATAGATTTAGGGAGTTGAATCTGTTGTGTCCTCATGTTTCATGTTGACAAAGTATTTATTTAAAAATTATATTTGATGTATGTCTAGGCGTTGTTGCCATAGCCAAGCCTTTCACTTCCATGCTTTGTGCATTTGCCTTCCAATCAAAATGTGCTTGTCAAAAGCTGTACTACTTTGGATAGGTGGCACAGAAATGTGGAGTTGCTTGTTTGATGTTGAGGGGTGGTGTGTATATTTTGTATTGTTTGGTGAGGCAAGTTAGTGGTCAGAAATACACTGCACTTCCTATTTCCTATTTCTTTTAGTGAAAAGTTTAATCTGTCTCTATTTGGCAAAATATTAACCCCCCAACTCTGTCACAAAATTGACTACGTTAGCTTTCCAAATGTAGAAATGCAAAGAATTTTTTATGACGACCAAGCATAATTTTGTTTTTTTAGTTGTACTAGAAGGTGTTGGTACACATTTTAGCGATTTCTTAATCATTTCTACTGAGTGTGTACAGCTCCTCCCATATTTCCATCAATGTACATATGCCCTGCACTAAAGTGGCCACTTGAATGCCTGGCAGGTATTTCATATTGCAATTGATAGAGTGTTCTCCTCTCCTTTACTCACAATACGGCACGAAAAACGAATTACATGGATTCCTATTGAAATTCCTACTTTAGTGCGAGCTGCCAGCTGAGATTACAGAGGTTGTTAATGTGCCCTGTGGGTAGTAATGACTTGTGCCAGTATCAAGCGGATGCGATAAAACAATTTATCAGAGGGAGACTCTACACTTCAAACTCTATCGTTTTTTTCACAAATAACGTATGCACAAAAATAATCTTGCAAATCTATATCATATTCAACAATCTAATTTCAGATGCAAAGTACGTAGACATTTTAATAAACTTCTCAGTCGTTGAGAATAAGGTATACGTGAATTATGTTTTATAGAAGAAAGGTCAATTTGGATATCTCAGCAAAATCGCTGGCCTTACAGTCCAGTAAAAACATTATTGTTTGCTTACTGCAATTGCAAAATATTTTCTATAGATAGAAACAAATCAAATACTGCTTTACAGAAATGGTGAATCACGGTAAGAATATTGAATTTTGCTTTGTTTTCAGTCACTCTGAACCACTACTGTTGGAGATAAAAAAGGGTTATATTTGAAAGGGGAAGTGGGATACCCGGGGTTAAGGGGTTGTGCTCCCAGTCGTGTAGGCCACTTCTTATCTAAAACACCTCCTTTATTCTTACTTGTGACCTCTCAGCTTATTTTACGTAGTTTGCTTTGTTTCTGTTTTTCTTTGTTTCCTTAATTAAGCATGGAAAGATAGCAATTTACTTGCTATGACATTTTCTGGGCTCTTGATTGCTATAACTTAATCGACTACATTGTTCTGCTCAATACAGAGACATTGATTCCATGAGGTTTCTTAGTGCTTTTTTCATTTTTTCGGTTTCACCTGCACACGCTTGTGCTGTGCTTGTGAAATGTATTGCAATTTATATAACTCTTAAAAGGGGCTTACATCCGGCTCTTTCTTTTCATTGGTTCGTGTGCTTGCCACTTAGTTTTCCTTTGTTTCCATCGGTTAAAGCATGGTGAAGCCTGCTATTTCCTGCTTCCTTTTGTGAACTTTTCTTATCAGTGGGGCTTGGACCAAGTACATCTTCCTGTTGTAAATTTAATCCGCCTTACTCAAGCTACTCTTTTCTTTGTCATGCTGCTTGATTGTTGACTGCATGTCTTTTTCTGTATTTTGAACCTGCTGCCAAGACTCCCACCCGGTTCCCCAGCTTCAAAGACGATCACTCAAGGACGTAATAGGACCCTTTGTAAGGGAAGTTGGAATGACTTAACATAATGAAATTTACTTAAGTGGCTGCAGTTTTCACATTTGGCACACTGGGGCAAACTGAAGTCATGGACGTGCTGTCCAACAGTGCATGGAAGCCCATTATCTCCGTCTAAATAATTTGTTGCATTCTGGGGGTTGTAGTCACCCTAATTAGACCAATGTTCTAGATTGTTTTGAAAAATGAAAAACTGCACATGAATAGGAGATGCCGTTATCTATACTGCAAGGGATAGCCGAGACTCGAACCCGGTTCCCCAGCTTCATATTCCCATGGATTGCGTGTTCTTTTATGACATACATTCTCCTGAAAAGAGGGCGTGGCGGTCGGCTGTGTTATTCTGGAACCATCATTATCGCCGTCTTGCCGGAAGCTTCAGCTGCGTCAACTACGGTGCTGCACATTTTATTATGTGTTATGTGTCCTCAGCACCCGGGTATTGACTAAACAATGGCTCTTTACTTATAAACAGCTCGTGACATCAGATGTTGATAAAAATCAATATAGATTTGCCTCGAAAAATCAGTTTAATTATTTGATAAAAATAATCATGTCTATGCCCCTTTGAATAATCCAGCATGCCAGTCAATGGTTCATTGTGAGATCTGTTACTGCAACATCGCTCGAGCGCTAGTGCTATATTAATCAGAGAAATGAATGTGTTAATAGGGGAAACATATGTTAGAAAGTTAACGACGTTTAAAATCGTTTTTAGATAACATAAGGAGGCCATCTAAATTAGGTAGCATTTCAATGGATGTCAATTAACCAAAATGCATGGCCTAGCTAGTCACACCCAGGGCCTGCCTTTAGCATGAGCAAGCTAGGCCCAGGCCCAGGGTACCAATATTCTGAGGGGCTAATGGAGCTGGGTACATTAAGGTTATTCAGCATCACCCCTGTCATCTTGCTCCAGCCTTGGCCGGTTCCCTGCGTGCTCATTTCTGTCTGATTTGCAAGTTTAAAGCAGTTTTAATCCTTCATTATACCATGGCCGATGTTTTTAACACCCCATTAGCCCCCTTTCTTGCCCTCCCTTCACTCTCTCACCTCTGCTGATCCACATCAACAATAGCATTAGCAGCCTGAGGCAGCTAAGCTATCGGTGATTTAGGTGAGATGGGGGAGCTCCCGAGATGTTTGTGTTCAGTGGACAGTCACTGCTCGGCCAGGGACTGGCCAGTGAACACATTTAATTCACTAGCATCAGCAAAGGTGCCACATTTCTCTCCACCCTGCAAAGGCCGGATCTGGTCACACCACACACATTTTGTCATCCATTGTAATATCACAGGAAATTAAATCACAGGTCCTTTGGTCTCAATGACATCACAGGAAAGGGAGTTTAGTTGGTGATGTTGGAGTTTTATGGCATCACAGGAAGTGTCTAAGTGCTATAAAAGCTCTAAATACAAAAAAACTTGGACAGTGGACCAATTTGCAAAAGAAGGGCACCACCTCCCAAAAATCACCAATCTTATATAAACTACTACCAAATTCTTTGTGCAAGCTTTAAAGGTGCCCTCTGTCCAAAGGCACCACCCTTAACCTCAGGGTAAATTAGAAACTTCAAACCATATCAAAGCTGCACCAGATGTCCAGTTACAATCAATTATATCATTTGTCAAAAAATGTCCAATCCGAATGGTAAAGTGTGATCTTGCTTCTTTATTAATCTTTAAAAAGCCACAGCCAACGCGTTTCGTTCTGTACGCAGAACTTCTTCAGGGCGATAACGGTGTCCGTCAGAATCCTAGTTTATAAGTGCGTAGAGTAGTAATTCTCAGTGATATAATCTCAAGAGATGGCACTCGTATGTCTCATCCGTGTGTCACCGTCGCTATTCATTAGAAATCGGCGTATTGTGCTTAGTTTCTCTGCTGCCATAAATATATATCAATCATTTCTAAAGACGAATGCTGCTTAGTGATATGATAATCATTTAGGATAGTGCTAGCGACGATATATATATATATTTCGAACTACGGGCGGGAACAGGATCGCCGGAGCACGAATTGGGCAGATTGGCCTTGGCTTAAGGTACGGTGTATGCTGTGTCTTATATATATCGTCGCTGGCACTATCCTAAATGATTATCATATCACTAAGCAGCATTCGTCTTTAGAAATGATTGATATATATTTATGGCAGCAGAGAAACTAAGCACAATACGCCGATTTCTAATGAATAGCGACGGTGACACACGGATGAGACATACGAGTACCATCTCTTGAGACTATATCACTGAGAATTACTACTCTACGCACTTATAAACTAGGATTCTGACGGACACCCTTATCGCCCTGAAGAAGTTCTGCGTACAGAACGAAACGCGTTGGCTGTGGCTTTTTAAAGATTAATAAAGAAGCAAGATCACACTTTACAATTCGTATTGGACATTTTTTGACAAATGATATAATTGATTGTAACTGGACATCTGGTGCTATAAAAGCTCTATAATGTAGTCCTGGGTGTAGTTTACTATGAGTTAAAGGTCTCAGTGAGGAAACCCTTTCATTTTATATTTGACAACATTCTTTTGTTAGGGATTCTGATTCGTAAATTAATCACATAGGTCGCATATTATAAGGTGCTATCATTGTATTTGCAACACATCATAAGGTATTACTGTTATAAACAGTACATTGATGATTGTTATCTGTCTGATCTGCATCTATTCAGAAAGTGCTCAAATCTAATGTTTTTGACATTATGACCACGCAGTGGGTGTTCTCCGTCGCTGTGCCTGTGACATGCCAAAACACATGTTTGTGACGGTATGTACCTCATTGACCATCGACAACGAGGTGAATGAGTCACTACTAAACAGCAATAAAACCACTAGAAAGCCAAATATGTTTATTCACATGTGGAACACTTGTCTATGCTCTCATATCATTTAGCAGCAGAGAAGAATATGTGACAAACAGACAGTCTGTACCACTCGTTGGCTGTGAAGAAAATAATTTAAAAGAACAAAGCTAAAAGATGTTACATAGGCGAAACTTATTGGCTTTGTCAATGCTTGTTATGTGACCTAGCACATTGTACCTTATTAAAGTGGATCTTCACCGGAAAGACAGTTACCCCGTGCACTAAATCTTCAATTAGAAGAAAGAGAGGCGATGTTTGTAGAGGCTGACAATTAAAAACTACTTACACAAAGGATGTTTGTCATTCTGGAATGTTACACTTGCTAAGAGTTGTGGTAAGGTGTTTTTGAGGGTACACAATGGCCTGTAAAAGATTTTCGCAATTATAAAAGTCTCATGGAGTAAAATGAAGTGTACAAGCAATGTGCATTTGCGCACTTTTACAACACAAACTCAAGGGGATTGAACTCTCTACCATGCGGTGAATCAATTGCTGCTTGACTGGAGTACTAAGAGAATGCCTGGAAATGTATATTTTTATATGTTTCTACTTTCTCCTGAACAGGGATGTGAATCAGCAAATGTGCAACATGCTGCAAATCGCAGGCTTAAGTATACAATCTACAGATTAACACGTTTTGGCTTTGGGTACAGACAGCTTTATCTGTCTGTTGGACAAACATACTGTTTCCAATATGCAAAGGGTGGGCTTTGGGTCAACCATTGCCTGTGATTGGATGATTCTCTTTTCTATCTGACTTTCCTGCTCCCAATTCAGTGGCTTCCCTTGCGCTTCTTGTGTTAGTTCCGCCTAGAGTTCTGAATGGTTGACTTATACTCCACCTCAGACTCTACCTCAGACTCCAACCCTTGGAAGGACCTTTTTTGGCCCCAAGAGTTGGGTACACCCCCAGAGCCAGCCATGGTGGTTAAAAGTCTGGGTATTAAGATTGATGCCAAGCTCTCCATGATCCAGCAGGTATCGTCAGTAGAGGGAACTTGCTCGGGCATGCTGAGACAGCTGCGAAAACTGGCCCCACTTCTCACTTTCAACACGCTTAGAACGGCAATGTCAGCTTTGATATTGTCACGACTGGATTATGGCAACTCCCTATACATTGGTCTCCCAAGAAACTTGCTGGCCAGACTACAGGTCGTCATGAATGATGCAGCCAGATTAATTTTTAGAGTACCCAGGCGAACCCATGCCACCCCTCTCCTGATCGGTTGCACTGGCTCCCGGTTATGCAGAGAATACAATTTAAGGGCCTCTGCATCGCACACAAAGCCGTCTACGGCCAAGCCCCTAGGTACATTAAGGAGCGCTTAGTCAAATATACCCCAGCTAGGATGTTGCGGTCTTCGGAGGGCAACCTCTTGGTTTGCCCTCGCTTTAAACTGACCTCCAAAGGAGGAAGAGCCTTTTCAACATCTATTCCTCAAATCTGGAACAACTTGCTGGAGAATGTACGTAAGGAACACACTCTGCTTCCGTTCAGGAAGAAGCTAAAAACAGTGCTTTATGCTGACGGGGAGCAATTTAATGAAGTTCCGCACCTCACTTGCAAGGGCTGGGATTCCTCTCATAAGCGCTTAGAGACCTGTAGGTGATAACGCGCTCTACAAATCACAATTACAATACAATACAATACCTTTCCATGCTCCATTGTTGCCCCCCCCGTGTATAGTGACAGTTTGCCCATTTATTTATTTTAAAGGCTTGGGCACCCCCTGAGACATCACCAGCCATCCATTTTAAATGTTTCCCCATTTTAGGACAGCCGTTGTGAGTGCATACATACACGCACCCGCAACTTGCAACTGTGAATGGGTTTGCATTATTTGAACAAACTCTTTCGAAGGTTGCCCCTGTTGATGGACTTGGAGACAGTGTGAACAACTTTGAATGAGTTTATTAAAAAATATATAAATGCTTTCAGAGATGGTCACTGTGGGTGCGCGTGCATCCATGAAGTCCATCTTTGAATGGGTTTGTCAAAATAATGCAAATGCAATCAGAGATAGTCACTCTGGATCTGTGCACCTCCATGGCTGTCATCGCTGAACAGCATTTTTATTATTTTAACAAGCCCAGTTCTAAGATGGCCGCAAAGGAATGCATGCATATTTTTGGTAGCTATAAGAAATTTTATTTAGGCATGTCTTCTCTATATGAAGTTCACAATTAAGTCATGAACTCCTGGTAATGAAGTTTAAGGAAGTAGTACCTGGCAGAAAATGAAGAAACAAATTGTGACATTAAATCAAGAAACTCAGCACTCAATGTACCGAAACGAAATCAAGTAGAGATCGTTGTAACAACAAATACACACGAGCTATGTTCAAGTGTTCAATCTTTTCACTTCAAACAGATTACACGAACATCAGATGCAGGAATAAAATCAGCTCTTTGTTGATCATTCATTAGTGTTTAAAATTGATTGCAGCCGGAACCATGGTATCCTAGTGTTGCAACCAACCTGTTTCCTTTGTTTCGCAGTTCTTCAGGGCTACTAATGAATACAAATACAATATATTTTACAAAGACATTCATACAAAAACCAATTAGAAAACTGTCAAAGGAGGAAAGCCATCTAAAAGTAACTGGCTAACAGGATTATTACATGAAAACCACCCCAATGGGCTCGAACCATTTGTCAAATTACTTGCAACTGTATTACACTATTACTCACTGTAATCTTCTTCAATCAGACCATCCTATTATTCTTCGTTGTCAGAAGAGGGACACAATTCCAATTTACCAACTGTGCAGTCATATGATCAAATGTGCTTAAGTGAAAAAAAATAATCTTAAAGTAAACATGTTTTAAATTTAAAAAGTCACACCCCGAGCTGAATGGCAGTCAGCCACACTTGCATGGCAGGTGGTGGAGGCTGAACTAAGAGCAGGATTTCTTTGCTCCTCAGCCTCTGCAGTGCTTAATTTGTAAAAAAAAAAAAAAAACAAGTGTCAGGGCTCTCGTCAGGATGCAACTGCAGCTTGCACCAAACATTGTCCTGCTATGCTGCCAATTATATTAACACCAAAACTACTAACACTTCTACAAATGTGACAATTCAGACTATTTCAGGCCTCCAAAGCTATAAGAATGGCTTGAGCGGCAGGTAATAGTCATTTTTAATTTATATCAAATTAATAATTATCTGTTGTTGTGGTCATCTCTAAACTATCTAGACATCGCCACCTTGTGGCTGACTGTCACAAGCGCTGATGTTGACAATTAAGTGCAGGTGCCGAGCACCAAACCACCGGCTCAAATTAAGCACTGCTTGCTGGCAGGAATCCTGGAAGAGGATTAAATACAGAGGGGCTACCAGGGAGAATTACGGAACACGTTACTACTGTCACTACAATAGCCTTTTTGATGCTGGTGGCAAGCCAGGAGATTATAGAGCGTTGGGCATGCAGCACAAGGGAATACCCATACTTAGCTGTGATTGTGACTTGTCTGATTCTCACAGCTCGGTTGCGGCATGTTTTATGAGGCTTGCTGGGATCATAGTGGCCGGTGCCGTGAAATATGTTGCACCCATGACTTGCCACCTAATAACAGCCTTGCTATTAGCTCAGGGCCTCTTTAAGGAACAGAGACTGGAGAACAATGACCTGCCTGCGCCCTTCTGATGGAAGCTCTTAAAGTACTTCATTGGAGTCAGGTGAACTCAATATGATGTTCAAGGTTCTCTCCACTATTCACAAAAACAGATGTGGCACAGAGCCAGATTACTTTCATTACTCAGCACCTAAACCCTTTATTAAACAAGAGCCCATCAAGTGACTAAAACACAGAGGCAGATCCATCAGAGTACACCACTCCAAACATTGCAAATCACTAAACTTATACATGAATGCATAAGTTATTTAATTATTTATTTATTTATTTATTTATGATTTAACTGTATTTTATCATGTATAGTTCATACCTGCATTGTTGCTAGGCATGGAAGAGAGAGGAGATCGGAGAGCAGAAAGGGGCCGACCACTTAGAACAAGTAAATTTTAATTTCTTTCCTGAAGAAGAAGAGGTGAAGTTCTTCAGCTAAAAGGAGAGGTTGTTATAAAGGAGGAGCCCTGCCTCTGAGAAGTCTCTGTTTTCTCTGGATTTTCAGTTGGTTTTAGGAGTGCAGTAGATGCCGAGTTCGGTGGAATTCTGGGCCAAGCCTTGGGCATATTTTTGTATTTTACTTGTGGGCAAGTGAGCGCTAAGCAGCATACACATTTGTAGGGGAGGCAGTGACTCTTGCAGGTGATCACATCCTTGACTGCAACCCAGTGCCTATTTCTGCAGTGGTGTTTGGTCTGCTGGCTTTTTTGTCATTCTATATATCAGATGGACTTCGGTGTTGCATGCTTTTTGGAATCCGTTTTTTATGTAGGCATATAGACCATAGTATGAAGAGCTGCAGTTTTCCACACAGCACTGAAACAGAGAGCCAGCCACAGCTCTATGATGTATTTTAGGAATGAAATAAAGAGTCTTTTTGAGTAGTTTAAGTTGGTGGAAGGCTGACTTTGACACTATTCCAATTGCGGAGTGATGGCTGAGGTCTGCATCCCGGGGGATTCAATTTGTTTTAGAAGTTGGGTAGGAAGAGTCACCTAGAACTACCATTTTAGTCTTCCTGGCATGGAGTTATAAGCTATTTTGGCTCATCCAAGTTTTAAACACCATTGATACTATTAGAAGCGTTTTTGAATTGGCTCATGGAACCTATAACTCTCAAGTACAGTTGAATGTCATTGGCATTGGGTTGGGATTAGAAGTGGAAGGAATGCATGTGACCCATGAGTTGTTTGACATGAATGTTAAAGAAGAAGTTAGACAAACGGGAGCTCCACGAGTCAACAGGATGGGACGGGAGGTGAACTCTCCTAGTCTGACTGCTTTCAAACTGTCCTTAATTGTGGATTTGAACTAGAGAATGCACTGGTCTGAGTCATGACTACAGATTGAAGGTGGTGCAAAAGGTTGTCATGGTTAAATTTGCTAAATGTGGTGGACGACTCAAGAAGAATCAGTAAGCAGACATTTGGGAGATGTCATCCCAGACATTCAGAAGGGCTCTTTCAGTACTATGGTTAGGCCAAAAGCCTTCCTGGTGGGTTCAAGATGAGATTGGAGTTAGATGGTGACACATAGTCCCATTATTTTGAATATTCAAGAAAGGCCCAGATTGGTTCACTAGTTGTTAAGGTCTGTGGGTGGGTCAGTGGTTGTGACTATAGCTATCAGACATACTCTCAACCTCATTGTACTGGGATCTGTCTACCCATCTCCCTACATGAAGAAACCTCTTTGCAAAGATACTCAACACTCTAAAGTAACTGAAAGGTGACACACACAGCTATATGCGAATATATGTCTTTACAACGAATGCGCTACAACGCATTCCATTACAACGTGGTCGTTACAACGACCGCATTGTTACACTGTGAACCATTACATCGCAGTTCGTTTCAACGACTTGCTGTAGGGGGCGCGCTGGACTTAGGAATAGTATAATTTACTATTCCTACTCCGGTTTGTGCAACAGCAGGGAAGGTGTTGGATTGTAAATCCAACACCAGCGCGCCCCCTACAGCAAGTCGTTGAAACGAACTGCGATGTAATGGTTCACAGTGTAACAATGCGGTCATTGTAACGACCGCGTTGTGATGGAATGCGTTGTAGCGCATTCGATGTAAAGGCTGTTTCCCCTATATATAACTTCTGAATAAATAAATACCAAATAATAAGCCAGGGGAAACTAGTTGGGAAACAGATTACACTTGAAAGTCCACCCTAACCAGATTTTTTGGAAGCTCGGACATAGCTCCCGCTATGCTGTGCTGTGTCCCATACTGTATACCGTACCGCCTATGCTTACCAGGTGGCGTTCTGCCAATTACTGATTGGGTTTACTGCCCTTTTGCCAGCAATAGTCGATCATTTAGCACAACACCATATTTAGTACCATCTTGAAAGTTTCACAGTCTGCATCCTGGTGAGCTCAATAAGGTATTGAAGACACTATGGCAATGAGTACATGTGCAGTTCCAAGGCAGATTGTAAGATGTCAATGTCAAAGTAGGAGATTTGTAAAGCGCTCTGTTACCATTCGGTGTCCTGGCGCTAGCTTACTGATCGGTACAGGAGGCAGGTATCTTACCAAAAATTAGAGTTGCTGAAAAGCCATGTTTTCAACTCCCATCTATAATTGAAAAGGGAAATGGCAAATCGAAAGGATAATGGAAGCTTATTCCAGATTGTTGTAGTTCCAAGATAAAAACTTCTGCCTACCCAGTTCATTCTATTGAATTTTGGTACCACCATAGTCCTAGAATTGGACGATCTAAGCGGCATATTAGGCGAATACCATCTGAATTTCTGGCCTAGATATTGTGGTCCTTGTTTATGCAAGGCTCTGAACGCAAAGCACAAAGCCTTGAATTGGATCCTTTCCTTTACGGGCAGCCAATGCAGCTGCTTGATGGTTTTCCTAACTGAGACATGTTTGGGGGTGCGAGTGAGAACTCTAGCTGCTGTGTTCTGCAGTACCTGAAGTTTTCTAAGATGTTGGGCCCGAAGATTTAGGTATAGGCCATTGCAATAATCTAATCTGGCCAATACCAAAGCCAATATGACCAGATTTGGGGAATTTTCAGGGATAAATGCCAAAATCTTTTTGATGTTCCTTAAAATGAAAAAGGTGGAGGATGTCAGAGCATTAATCTGGTTGCCAAAGCAGAGCTTACTGTCAATAATTATCCCAAGATTTTTCGCTTTTTCGACTGGTTCAGGCAGGTCGCCCTGATTCGCTGGCCACCAGCTAGGGGACCAGAGAGAGGGATCATTACCGAAAAGCACAACCTCAGTTTTTTACAGTTCAGCTTTAAACAGTTAAAGCTCATCCATGAACTTACTGCTGACTTACAATCGTTGAATTGCTTACTGATGTTATTAAGTTGTTTGATGACTGCTATGACAATTTGTGCGTCGTTGGCATAAGGAGTTAGGGCGCAGCCAAAAGATTTTACAACTTGGGCCAGAGCAGCGATGTAAACATTAAAAAAGGTAGCGCTAGTAGAGGAGCCCTGTGGTACTCCACATGGGAGCTGAAAAGAGTTAGACTTGAACGGGTCCATGGCTACAAATTGCGTACTGTCTTCCAAAAAAGATCTGAGCAGATGGAGTGCCAATCCATGCACTCCTATTGCTGCTAGCCTTTCCACCAAGATGGTATGGTGGACAGTGTCGAAGGCCTCCGACAGATCTAATAAAATGAGGGCGGCGCTCCCACCATTATCCAGGGATTCTCTGATTTCCTCGACTGATTTGATCAAATCCGACTCGGTGCTTTACCGGCTCTAAAACTGTGTTGTGTCTCGTCTAGCCAACTGTGTAGGTCAATATATTCCATAAGCTGGCTGTTTATTCATGGCCCTCTTTAGGAGTTTGGAGGGAAAAGGAATACTCAATATAGGACGATAATTGTTAACGTCCTCTGGGTCTAGGTTGGATTTCTTTAAAATAGGCCGAATAGATGTGGTTTTCCACATCTTAGGGAAAACTCCTGTCTTAAAGATTAAATTGAACATTTTAGACAGGTTGTCCACTATGATCTCTTGCGCCAATTTTACCACGTCACTGGCCAGGGGTCAGTCAGCGAGTCTGATTTGATTTTTGCAATAAGATCCACAATTTGCACCTTGTCCAAATCGGCAAACTTATCAAGACTCGGCTCCACAGCAGGTCTACCTGCAGGTGGACTGTTTATCCTTGGTTCTATTTCTGCCTACTTCATTGAAAATACTTTCCACTTTATGCACAAAGTGCAAGGTGATGTTATCGCACAGAGATTGGGTTGGTACAATCGGGGGAGGGGGGGTGGCGAAGTGAGAGACAACACAGTACTAAAAAGTTCCTTGGAGGAATTTTTAGCACTCTCTTTTTTTTGTGAAAAATATATCGTTTTTTCACTCCTTATCATTTCTTTATAGTTACTCAAAATGTGTTTATATTTTTGCCTCTCTGCAGGGTCATAGGCCGACCTCAAGATAAAATGTGCCTCTTACCCACTGATCTGCAACTAGTGTAATGATGAGCAACAGATTGTTCAGGATGCTATGGGTGTCATAACCCTCGACATTTATACTGGAAACCCATTCCTTTGGGCAAAAGAACCATATGCTTTATGAAGGAGAATTCTTTAGTAGATGAATGGGTTCATATGGAAGGTCACAGGCAAAGAGATGAGGGAGTTTTGGAAAATATGCCTAAAACACATGAGCATTATCATTAAGCGGCACATTTTGGGCATCGAGATGTAATTAAGCATTTGGGGGCAGATTTACAAGCCCCTTGCGCCACCGGTGCGTCACTTTTTGTGACTCAACGGTGGCGCATTTTACTGCTCCATATTTACAAGGACAGGTAAAGCCACCCTGCGTGACTTTTCCTGTCCTTGTAAATATGGCCCCTTTGCACGCAGCACTTTGCGTGAAAGGGGCGTTCCATGGGTGTTGCTGTGGGTGTGCCCACGCAACACCCATGGAACCAGACACATTTCCAGATTTACGAGGAATTGTAAATCTGGAAATGCGTGTGAATGCTACGCCTCCCCAGGGGAGGCGTAGGGAGGTGCAACAAGGGGAAATGTATTCATTTCTCCTCTTTTTCTTTCCCTCTTTCTATGCAGCACGCATAGAAAAAGGAAATCACCTCTAATGATTGTTTTTGTTCAGGAAGGGTTCCCTTCCTGCACACAAACAATCATTGAAACAATGACGTTTTTCAACTTCTATGTGTGCTAATGCAGCACACATAGAAGTTGAAAAACGGCATTTTCCTGATTGTTTTTGTGCAGGAAGGAAACCCTTCCTGCACAAAAACAATCTCCCCACGACGCAGGCATCCTTGCACCATGGTGCAAGGGTGCCTGCGCCGGCGAATGGCAGCAGTTTGTGCGCCAGCGCAGGGGGAAGCACAGAGATGCGACATATTGTTGTAAATATGTCGCATCCCTATGCTTTGAAAATGACTCAGTGCGGCGCAGCCAAATGGCTTGCGGAACGCACTGAGTCACTTTGTTGTAAATCTGCCCCTTGGTTTACTTTAGCAATATTATTTTATAGTAAAGGTCGTGTAACTGTGTTCTAACTTACTGTTTTAAGCAGAACCAGTAAACCTACGAATACAGTGTTCACCATAACAAACTAAGATGAATTTTACGCCCACCCCTGTTGCTGGACTATTTTTTTTTCTGTATTCCTCTGAATCCCGCGTTGCATAAAAGTGTTTATAACTGCCATTTACATTGCCATTAGTTGCGAAGTGTCCTTTGCGTATATTGAATGCGAATCTAAGAAATCGAAATGCACATCATGAATAAAAAAAGCGTTTAATGAAAATAGCTTTCCCGCCTAGGTTTATTTCGCCATAAAAGATAATCATAATGGTTGGGAGGTTTGCAAATGCATTTCCCAATAAAATTAGCTTGCCTTGCATATATGAAAAAGAAATCCTACAACTGACTTGTAAGTCTGTTGGCGCAATGTAGCATAAAATGCTGTTCAAAACCCACCCAGCGCAAAGAAATATGTATTGAAAGTGTTAATTATTCTTTGGGTTGAGATTGTCCAGAATTATGATAAGGTAGTCGAATTGTTTATCCTGTTGCTAAGGTCAGACACATCCTTTTAGAGCAGGAAAGCACAAACCCATCACGTTGCCAGGCACAGAAGATAGTCAATCGTTTTTCAATGGTAAACAGGTTGAGGGAGCAACAGTACGCAGAACTGGCAACAAACACACGCCTTTCAGCACTGCACAAAATTCACCTAAACACAACAGCTTTGTTCTAATTTCACTGATCATGTACATTAGTGAAATATGAAGTAGCTGGATTTGTGCCTTTATTATTTTTCATTGATAATGTGTGTGTTTTAACTTGTAATTTATTTCTTCTTTGTTCTAGCACAAAAAAATCTTGTCAGCGCCAAATATAGACAATAACACACACAGCAAGCGACGTATAACAGAAAGGGGCGTTGGGTCAGCACTTATAGTCATTGGCTTATTTGGGTAAGCCTCCTTGGCGCATTGGTTTCCTGAGTTGTCTTTGATGTTGTGGAAAAGCCAACAGCATTTTATATATTTATACAATCACTTTAGATAGGTGAGGAGACACCAAAAGCGCCTGTGTTCCATTGGCATTTGTGTACTAGCACGCATACAAACACACCCATGATTGCTATGCTGATCACGCCATTTCCGCTTTTTTTCCAAGCCTGGTGGTCTTGTGCTGCCATTAACTAGATGTGAGAAAGTCTATAAATTAACAGGGGGCCCACCCGGAGCTGAACCAAGAGTCTGGGTTGGCTCTAAGAGCTCATGCATGAGCCAAGCACTAAACATGTCTGGCGCGTAAACCGTTTATTATACAAATATGATAATGCCTCTTTCACATTTCACAAAAGTGTGTTTCTTTAACACGTGGAAGGGCTTCACTCTAGTATCACTGAACGAGACATTTATGAAAGGGAAACACAGACTTCAAAACATTCATGACTGACTACCCCACCCCCTGCCATGCCGACAGTATCATTGCTGAAGTAAGAGGCAAGCCAGTTGTCATGTACACCCTATAGCCGACCTAGATTCTTACATAGAGCTATATTATATTCTATTTAAACCCAACACAAGAACGGTTTTAGTACAGCGCACTCCCTGAACTCTCGCATTTAAAGGAACACTCATCCAATAAGGTGGAAAAAGGAAGCACAGTGAAATAAAATATTTGTCTATGATCACATAAATCGGTCAAGTGGGAAAGCCAGGACAAATCCTAGGTTTACTAGTTTCAGATTGTTCAGTTCGACCACTAGATAGCCTTCTATTTTCTTCTCCTGTTTTACATCATAGGTTATTTTTTTCTTTAATTCGTGGCACATGAGGTTGCAACATGAATTGCAAACAGAAGCTACATACAAGCTCGGCAAGTTTTGGGTTCGAGGGTGCAAGACGACCTTGAGCTGAAACAGAGATTAGATTCTGGCTTCAGCCTTCAGTGGCTCGCCCACCTCTACCATTAATGCCTTATGTCCTGCTG
This sequence comes from Calotriton arnoldi, assembly GCA_963921515.1. Taxonomy (NCBI): domain Eukaryota; kingdom Metazoa; phylum Chordata; class Amphibia; order Caudata; family Salamandridae; genus Calotriton; species Calotriton arnoldi. The sequence goes on from CAWUFW010004262.1 coordinate 812,490, forward strand.
CCATATTTGTTGTTCACACTCTCATTCCAGTGAACAATTTGATACGTTACAAATTCCATTCAAATAATAGAAAAGAAGCACATTTAAAGCCCTTCTTAATGCTGCCCCTGTAATGAACACTGAGTAGTCATTGTATTTCTAAAAACATTGCTCAGCATCACAGAGCTTCGGGGGATGATGATCAGTGCAGCTCCTTCAAGGACCACATGCATAGCTTTCATCTTTGTGCAGGGCAACCCATGTTCAGCTCAATGTAGGGCTGCAACAACTTGTGTTTGGAAGACGAAGCACCTCCCGCCTTCTGCGGGGCAGCAGAAAAACAGTCGTCTGTGCTTGTTTATGCGCACCCGCACATAATCCTTTGTCGTATTAACGTGAAGTGTTAGAATTCAAAATGTAATAACGTGAAATGTGATGTGTTTAGGCCATTGAATAGTAACTTTAAGATTTAACGTAGAAAGTAAATGTAACTCCTCAAGACCTGGCTCTTCGATCAGTAGCAGCACCACCCCCCTCTTCCCCCAGCGCCTTGAGACCCTCGCGGGTATGTAGTGCGCTTTATAAGTGACATGATTGATTGATTGATTGATTGATTGATTGAACTAGTAGAAAAACATTAAATGTGAAGAACTCGTGTTGTACAACTGATAATCATTAATTTATTAAATATGCTTATTAATGTGACATTTTACGTGTAGGTAGGAATATTTACTGAGTGTGCCTTATTTCCTACACAATTTCATAAAGTTCATATGCCATTATCTTATGTTAGCTGAACTTGTAGGCCTGAAATGCAATTTCACTGGAAGCTCTCACTTTGGAATTAACAGTTTGAATTCCATGTGTGCTGTGGATTTGTTCTTTCTCACATTTTGTGTTGCAGGTGGAAGAGGCGCTCTTGTTAACTAGAAAAATGTCCTTGTTTTATTAGTCAGGCAAGAAGAAAAGGAGATATATCGTAAGCTCAAGCCGATAAGGGAAATTGTTGTATTTTCAAAATGGAGAAGGCCTGGTAATCAATGTTGCAGTTTAGGAACACCGCTATCCCAAGGAAAATTACCTATGAGATCGTGTTCAGAGTGGATGGCGTGACCTGCACGGACTCTTTGGAAAAAAACCTGTAATAATGCGATGTTAGAGTAGGGAAAGTGCCCACTTCTTCTCTGCCTTCGGAGAGAGACCATCTTAGAACGAGCTCTGTCTCGATAGCTTTATCCTATTGGACCCATCGATGGTGGAGAGACTTCTTAGGAAGACTCCACATGCTGACACCTTTTGTTCCTTTTCCTGAAAATGCTTATGTTCGGATGTCATCTTAGCGCTAGTGTAGGGATAGATTGATGCTTTATACTCATCAACCCTCGATGCAAGGAAATTTCGACTCATGCTTTCTGATCCTCTGCATCCTATTTCTTGAATTCATTGTTTTGTTTATGTTGCATCGCCTCAACTTTATTCGTAGATTTGGCTTTATGCTGATTCCGATGTAGGAATGTTTAAAATAGAATTTAGTAATGGGAATTACCTCCGTTTTGTCCGAATAAATATTATAACCTGAGACTGAAGAGAACTCAGAAATTTCATGGAGCAAAGCAGGAAGCGTGACGTCTGGGTTGGATTAAAAAAAAAAAGAATGTCATGCGCATAAGCAGAGAGTTTCAAATGAATATCTCCATATTGAAAACCAGATATGAGATCATTACCACGAATACAAGTCAGAAAAGCGACCAACAAAAGGACAAATAGGAGGGGAGGAGGGGAGAAAGGGGACAGCCTTGACGTACATCTCTCATGAGTGGAAAATATTGGGATAGGCAGCCATTAACAATTAAGAGCCTTTCGGGGCTGTAAAAAGTAGAGAAATGAGCGATGTAATCTTGGAACCAAATCCTTGGACTTCAAGAAGCCTGCTTCACAACTCAGACCTGGCCTCCACCCCATCCAAGTCTCAAAAACTGCATCTTTGGAGAGAGCTTGAATCCATGCGATCAACTTAGGTGTCAAGCGGCAGTGCATATATTGAAGCTCTCCTATATAGCAACACATTTAGTTTACGCGATATCATTGTTATGGTGTATTCCCCATTTTGAACCTGTTTATGCATACACCTTTGCTTATTATGTTTAATATAAAAAAATGGTGAACTGTATTCTTTTTAAAGGCTTTTGAAAATGACTTTTCTTGGGGAGCAGTCAATTGGAATTAATTTACAGTGTGATGTTACAAGCCCCTGCAGCTTTTTGCGTGGTACTGCTCAAACAGTGCAAGTTGCTGGCAGTCACATGGCAAGGTACACAGGTGCACACAACCACACAGAAAGACACTACCACAAAAAATACTTACGCATGATCAAACTATGCTTAGCCCAGACATGTCTTTCTTTTCCAGCTAGTCTTATTCTTCGATCTATGGGAGAACAACGCTCTGTTATGTGGCCGTGTCCAGTGCATTCATCATCTTGCTTTTAGAGTAATCATGGTCGATGTATTATAGAATCTTCCGATGTTACAGAGTCACTTTGTCAGAACACGATTACGCATGATGCCATTGACTCATCTGTGAATAATATCCAATATAAATTGCTGGTGAGGGATTGCATCTATCTTATATGGAATTCCTATACTCTTCACAAATATCATAATTAGTCAAACCTATTTAATCGTTTGCATGGTGCATATCCAAGAAAAGACCCCTGTATTCACTGGTTAGCATGACTGTGAAATGTAGGTTTTTTTGTATTCTGATGAGAAGAGGATAAACTGTGTGCATGGGGGTTGGAGGGCTTCCTGACTGTGCTTAATTTGGAAAGAACAATAAGTGCCAAGCCCCTCGTCAGGAGGCCACTACAGCTTACACCACGTATTCCCCATGTCAGCGCTGCCAGTGTCAGTACCAACACCACTCGTAATCATCACACTCTTACAAGAGTGACAATTGAGAGAATTACAGGCCTCCAAAGCTATAAGAATGGATTGGGTGGCCAGCATTAGTCATTTTCAATGTGTATTGAATGACTAAACAACTGTGATTGGGTTCATCCATAAATTAGACAAACAGTGCCACCATGTGGCAGACTGTTTTGAATGCTGGTGTTGACAATTAAGTGCTCGTATCGTGCACCAGAAACCACCACCTCAAATTAAGCATTACCAGTTTCACTGTGGCTTTCCCAGATATTGTTGTACTGAACTCTGATTGCTTGATGGGGCTCCGAAGAGATGACTAGACCCAGTCAGGGAATTTTTTACTGTCTCACACTTGCATGCCGTGACCATATGCAATGCTAATGAACTTGTTCAGTGGAACACAAACCCCAAGAGTTGGTTCACAATCCTATGCAAATATCTTTGCTTTAGGAGGCCTTGCGTCTTTATACAGTCACACACTGGATGTTTCTCCCCTTCCTTCTTTATTATCATCTATCTCCAAGTTAATGAAGTACACATGGGTAAAACAAGTCCCAAGATCACAGTGTGTCTGGCCTGAGGTGATCAGAGATTCAACCTCATTCCTCTATTCCAAACCTACTGATTTGGTCGCTACACCCCGTGTACCATGTTAAAGCGAAAATACATATTTTCCTGATTGAGACAAAACTTCTGACTATGACTATGAGAATTAAATGTGCACCTTACACATGTGTAGAAAAACAATAACGAGAAATTGTCATGTTGAACCACCCAGAGTCAATAAACATAGTGATTTTGAGATGAATTTTATAACTGATTACTTATATTTATTTTTTAGTTTAAGCAGCTTTATTAAAAAAACAAGACATATATACATGAGTAATATATGTGATATAAATGTAAAGTCATAAATATGAAAACTAATTGACTAAAAAGAGAAAGCTGTTTACAATTTTAGATAAAATTATGGGCAAGGTAGAATGGGAGGGGAAGGGAAAGGAAGGATGGGAACAAGGAAGAGATAATGATAACAATTGAAGATCGCACAGTGATATGCATTACTTAATCAAACATAAAAAATATAAAATATACAAGTGATTTAAAGAATAAAATGAGTTTAGCCAAGAAGAGCAGAGATTAAAAAAATACAATTCACGGTGGTTTAACATTTTACAAGCATGCAGAATTAACCTGATTTCTAGACGAGCGATCTAGGAAATTAGTTAAGGGAAACCAAAATAATTTTCTGTTAACATATGGTCTAGACGATGAAGCAAAAGCAACATCTAGACCATGATAACGACAAACATTATAACACCAGGCTTTAAATGAAAGATTAGTAGCACATTTCCAATTAGGAGTAATTTGCTGAAAAGCAAAAGGCAACATAAGGTAAAACAATCCTGTTTTATGAGAGTGTTATAATAGAACATCCGATAAGCTACCCAAAAATACCAAGGATGGGGACATAAAGTAGTGCAGATTAAAAATTAATACAAGTTGAGACCAAACTTTCTTCCAAAAAGCTACAGTGAGAGGACACAAATAAAGAAGGTGCATGAGGTCACCATGAGAGTGTCCGCAAGACCAACAGGCTTGACTGTGAGTGTGTGAGAATTTGGCTATAGATACTGGAGTGAAATATAATCTATGATATCAGAAAAACAAAGACTGAGTAGTGGAGGCTGTTCTGGAAATTTTATATATCCTAGACCAAATTTTGTTCCAGATTGATGTAGGCCACGTCCATCCCAAATCGGATTCCCAACTAAGCTCAATCTTAATTTTAGCCAGAGAAGATCTGAAGTGAGAAAATATTTGTAAATAAAGGAGGCTTTAGGAGTAACTCTAAGCAATTGAAAAAGCGAATTAGCAGGAACAGTAGCAGAATCACGAGAAGGAAGAGAATACAAAATATCCACAACAATTTCTAAAAAATAGAAATATGTAAAAGGAACGTGGAGTGTTTGGAATTTAGGGAAAGAATGAGGATTCACACCATCAAATAAATCTTGGTCCCAAATAATACCACGTTGTCTCCAGGCTTTCCAATATATAGGTCTGTTGTTTAAAGTGATCAAGTGATTGTACCAAAGAGGAGATGCTACGAAAGATTCTTTAGTTAGACTCCTAGGAAGATAAGAAGATTGAAAAGACGACAGGTATGATTAAATAGAGGGGAGAATGTAAAGATGTTTCTCAAGGAAAAAGAGAGGACTTTCTGAATCAAAAAACGTCTCAAGTAAGAACGTTCAATATCTAACCATGAAGTGTAAAAGAGGAAGACACTGGAAGAAGCCATTTAGAGGCCTGACATAAACAGAAAGCTTTGTGGTAAGTGCGAAAATCAGGAAAAATGCGAAAATCAGGAAAATTAACACCTCCATTGGATTTAGAATGCTTAAAATGAGATATAGATAATCTAGCCTTTTTATCATTCCACAATAATGTAGAAAGAAAAGAATCAATATGTTTAAAATACTTGAGGGGAATATGGACTGGAGTCATAGACAGGGCATACAGAAGAACAGGTGAAACTATAATTTTGATGAACTCAAGCCGACCTCACCAAGATAGAAATAATGGGTTCCAATAAGAAAGAAGTTTAGTAATTCTGTCAAGACCTTCTTTCATATTAAGATTAACAGAGGTTTGAATGGAATTTGTAAACCATATGCCTTAATACTTAATCTGAGAACTATTCCAGTGAAAACTAGCGGAGTCATAGGAATGTTTTAAATAGAATTTAGTAATGGTCATTACCTCGGTTTTGTCAAAATTAATTTTATATCCTGAGACTGAAGAGAACTCAGAAATTTCATGGAGCAAAGCGGGAAGCGTGACATCTGGGTTGGATAAAAAAAAAGATTGTCATGCACATAAGCGGAGAGATTCAAATGAATATCACCATATTGAAAACCAGATATGAGATCATTACCATGAATACGAGTCAAAAAGGGTTCCAACGCAAGGACAAATAAGAGGGGAGACAGGGGACAGCCTTGATGCACACCTCTCATGAGTGAAAAATATTGGGATAGTCGGCCATTAACCAATTCAGAGCCTTTCGGGGCTGTATAAAGTAAAGAAATGAGCGAAGTAATCTTGGAACCAAATTCATGACAAGTCAAAGACTTATGAGGAAAAGACCAATCCACTCTATCAAATGCTTTTTCCTCATCGATTGCCACAGCTGCTAAAGAATAGGAAAGGGAGAAGCTTTATTTACAAACATTAAAAAATTGTCTAGAAATATCAGAGGTCAACTGACCTTTAATGAACCTGGATTGTTCCTTTCCTATCAATTTGGGGAGAAATGATTCAAGGTGTAGGGCAAGTAATTTAGCAAATATTTTATAATCAACATTTACTAGGGAAATAGGTTGATACCTTTTACATTGTTTACATTGTGTTGGACATCCCCAGTGACTAGAACATTGCATCCCTTCTGGAGAACCTCAACAACATTGGACTCAAGCTAGTGACCACACCGACCCACACAACCGGACACACGCAGGGCCGGCTTTAGGGCAGTGCGACTGGTGCGGCCGCACTGGGCGCTGACCTGTGGAGGGGGCGCCGACCTCAGGGGGGGGCGATGTGTTTAGCAATAACTTATGATTGGAGAGATGAGGGGCACCTATGCCCGGTGATAGTGAGATAATCCAAGGAGGCGTTCATGTTGTGTGGGGGCACCAAAAATGATTCTTGCACCGGGCGCCACCAGCGCTAAAGCCGGCCCTGGACACACGATTGACCCCGTCTTCTCCACCAGGAGGCAAATCAGATAAAGCCACAGCACAGAACTTTCCTTGGCTGATAATCACTGCATGCATCTCGCCTTCGCCACGTCCACCGTACACCACCAACATCATCGCCCCTCATCACTGCTGGATCAAGGCCACCGAAGAACTTCTCATCAACTCCCTCAGCACACTTACTCCTCCAATGCCAACGGATGCCAAACCCGCAGCATGCAACCTCCACCAATGGATCTCCAACTGTGCTGTCAACCTGGCACCCCTCAAGGAAAGACCAGGCAAGCAACACTCCAAGAAGGCCTACTCGTTTGCTCCCACCCTTCACGAGTCCAGACCCGCTTGCAGACGATTCGAGAAGAGATGGAGGAACAACAAAACCACGGAAACTCACGCAACCTTCAAACCTGCCATCAAGGCTCACCATCTCCTCCTGAAAACCACAAAGAAAACGCCCCTCCATAACAGAATCAACACCAACTCACACAACAGCAAAGAACTCTTCACCATCGTCAAGGAGTTTGCCAGGCCTAACAGCGTTACCACATATGTTCCCCCCTCCCAAGACCTCTACAACAAACTCTGCACCTTTTTCCACCAGAAGATCAGGAAGATCTATGACAGCCTCGACACCCTAAACCCAGCCACTTCTCCCGCCACCATCGCACACAACCAAGCCGCATCCCAACAGACTGAAGTCTGCTGGACCCCGCTCACAACAGAGGATACGCTCAAGAGCATCCACTCAGGAGCCCTGACGGTTCCTTGCCCCTACCAGATTCTCCACAGAGCAGCAGCTGCCATCGCCCCCCAGCTTCACCACACCATCAACTTCTCCATCGAAACCGCCTCCTTCCCCGATGACTGGAAACATGCTGAGATCAACCCCCTGCTGAAGAAGCTGTCCTTGGACCCGACAGACCTCAAGAACTTCAGACCCATCTCCCTCCTCCCTTCCCCAGCCAAAGCCATTGAGAAGGCCATCAACGCCCAACTGTCCAAGTTCATCAAAGTGAACCATGTTCTGGACACATCCCAATTCAGCTTCTGAAACAACCAACCACAGAGACAGCACTCCTCGCCGCCACCAAAGACATCCGCTTCCTCCTTGACCGGGACAAGATCACAGCCCTCATCCTACTAGACTTCTTAGCCGTCTTCGACACCGTCTCCCACCACACCCTAATCACAAGACTCCATGTTAGACTTGGCATCTTTTGGCGTGTTTCCCCTGACTTTTTGCTTTCTGACCTCCCGGTTTTGACTCTGTTTTTGCTGGTGTAATGATTCTGCGCACTCTCCTCACTGCTATCCAGTGGGAAAGTGCAAGTGCTCCTGTATAAAATGTGTTATGGATTGGCGTTTCCATGATTGGCCTATTTGGTTTATGTGTCAGTCCCTTGTAAAAGTGCACTGCGAGTGCCAGGGCCTATAGACCAAATGCTGTTGGTGGGCTGCAGCACTGGATTGTGCCACCCACGCAAACAGCCCGTAAAGTGTAACTCGGGCCTGCCATTGCAGAGCCTGTGCGCAGCCTGGGGCTGCCATGTCGACTTGGCAAGTGCACACACTTGCAAGTCCCTAAACCTTCCCTTTTCTACATGTTAGTCACCCCTAAGGTAGGCCCAAGGTACCCCTGTGGGCAGGGTGCGTTGTATGCGAAAGGTAGGACATGCCCTGGTGTGTGTGGCATGTCCTGATAGTGAATTACAGCCTAGTTCGTTTTTCACTATTGCAAGGCTACCTGTTCCCCCTAGGCCAGAACGGGCAGTTTTGATTATTACAGCTTATAATCCTAACTGACCCCGGGAACATGGTAGAAATTCCAGTTTAGTATGCCTGGACTCAGAATGATAAAATGCATCTTTTAGTGAAGTTGGTTTTAACATTCTGTGTTTGAAAATACCACTTTTAGAAAGTGGGTATTTTCTTGTCTAACCATCCAAGCCTGCCTCTGCGAGGTTGTGTATTCCTTGTCTGGAGTGTGAGTGACAGGGGCTGGGGATGCCAGGAGACAGGGTGAGTTAGCACAGGGCTGAATAGCAAGATCTACATGTAGATGGGTGGGAGGAGTTGCACCTGGGCCCTGAATAGGACAGTGCCTTCCCTCCACAATGCTGGCTCCACCTCCTGTGGTGCGTCTGATGTCCCTGGCCTACTCTCTGAAAGAAGGTACGGAGACTTGTCAACAAAGTGCTCCAGAACTGGTTTGGACTAGGCAAAGGCCTCTCTGCCTTCAGAGAACAAAGGAATTTGGGATATAAATATTGGGGCCCTGACCCCATGAATTTAGATCTCGCTGGAATCAAGGAACCTGCCAAGACGAAGAGCTGGAAGAGCTGCCAGGAGGAGTACTGCCCCTTTGCTGTGTTGTTGCTTTGTTGGGTTGGCCTGCAGCTGCTGCTTCTGCCTTGGGCAGTGAAAGGACTGAACTTTCTACAAACTTGTGCTGAGTATCTCCAAGGGCCTGGAACCGAGCTGGCCTCCTGTTAAGAAGTCTCAGGGACTACAAAGACTTCACAAGCCTCTGGGTACCGCTTCTGGAACGCTGTTTCAGTTGCCACAGAGGAAGGGAACTGCAACCGACTCCGTCAACCGAATCCATCCCTGACCGGTGACCTGTTTGCACCGCAGACCGTATCGCCCCGCTTCGCATCGCAACCCTGGTCTCACCGTGGCGACGTCCGACGCCGCCAACACCGAGCCGCTGCTTGCACCGTGACCTGTGGGCACCGCAGTTCGCATCGCATCGCTTCACTGAACCAGCCGGACCCGACCGACGCGGTCGCTGCAACTGGCTCAAGAGTCGTGACCGCATCGCATTTGGGGCACCGCTCGCACGTCTGCGACGCACCGCTCCGACTCGCACCGCTGTCCGACGCCAGCTCCCGCACTCCAGCTTGGTCGCCTGCATCGCAACCTGTCAGCACCGCTCGAGCATCGTCTCACCCTGCATCGCACGCTTTGGACTCACCGACTCCGTCTGCACGACGCTCATCGAGCCGCTGCCTGCACCGCATCGAGGGACACCGCACCTTGCATCGCTCCGTCTTGCACCGCAACCGCGACGAACGCCGACCGGCTCGTACACTCCGTACCAGCCACAACAAGAAAGGTACTGTGACCGAGTCTGTTCACGACTCTGCTGGCCCGTATCGACGCGGTCGGCTGGAACTGTTAGACTCTGTGGTTTTCAGCATCGCGGTAGGCTCGGACGGAGCTACCGACTCGTACGAACTTTGTTTTTGAACTATTCCTGCAAAGAAGAAGTTACCTTATCAAGCATTCATTTTTAAAGTATAGTATTGTGGATTTTTGTCGTAATTGGTCTTGTCTTGGGTATATAAATATTGGTTATTTTTCTAAACTGGTGTGGTGTCCGTTTGTAGTGCTTACACTGTATTACTGTTGGTTATGTGGAAATGCTTTACACACTGCCTCTGAATTAAGCAAAAGACACACAATTGATGGACGGAATGCAGAACAAATCAAAACATTCACCCCCAGTCAAGAGATCTGGGTTAAATCCATCATTCTTTTGCTCACCATGCCACCCCAGTTTAGACCTGGCCATATGCAAATCAGTCTTGACCCTGTGCCTCATGGGAACAGTCCAGCCCGAACTGCCAAGCCAGGTCCTCCCCGGACCGGAAACAAGCATCCTAGGACCGGTTTCGGGGTTTCACCCCTCTTCAGCCAGGATAGCTTGATTCCAGTGGCACAGTGAGCCCAGGACCCACGTTTGGGCATACCTGGCGCACTTAGGGCAGAAAGCAAAAGACACACAATTGATGGACGGAATGCAGAACAAATCAAAACATTCACCCCCAGCCCAATTAAGCCTGACTGCTCGAGCCAAGCTACCACGAGGGTGAGCAGGGGTTACTTCACGAGTGTAACACCCTTACCCTGACTAGGAAGAAGGGTCCCTACTTGGACAAAGGTGCAAGCCCTTGCCAACTAGAGATCCCATTTCTAACATTGGTTGTCAGCGGTGAGGATAGGACTTGTGTTTGCACTTGACTTACAGTGATTGGTGTGCACTACTACCATATCGCAGACCATTACGTACCACATACTGGTTCTTTTTCTTTTGGCCTATTTTTGATCTTGCCAGTTTTCAACTCACTACTTTTGTCATGCCTGACACAGCTGCATCATCCGTTGCATCTCTGGAAGTTATCTTTGAGGAGGATAGGTTGGAAACCTACGCCGTAAAGGAACTATGAGCAATTTGTAAAAACCTGAAAGTTCAAATTAAAGGCCTCACAAGGAAGGAGGATCTACAGAAGGCGCTGAGGGCCTGGGTAGCAGCCAGACATGCCAGTGGGCAGCCTGGTAATCTCAGTGAGGAGGTGGAGGAGCCTATTTCCAGGGTGGATATGCTTTTGGGTAGGGGGGAACCCGCCAGGTCAGGCAGCAGCAGTCTGTCCCCAGAGGAGCTGGAGGACAGGCGGGAGGCAAGGCAGTTTGAGCTGCAGAAGCTCAGGCTGGAGAGTGAGCGGGAGGAGAAGAGATTGGCCATAGAGGAGAGGAAGATGCTCTTAGAGCATGAGAGAGAACTGAAGGAGCTAGAACTTAGGAGTAAGTCAGGCTCAGATGGTGGCAGCAATTCGTCCAGAAAGGCAGACAGGATTGTGCACATTCCCAAGAATGTAGGCAAGGAGTTCAAGAAGGGGGATGACATACAAAGGTGCTTTCAGGGTTATGAGGCAGCCATACACATGAATGGGGTCCCTGAGGAGAATTGGGGAGCAGGATTGTGGCCACTTTTCCCTGAAGAAGCAAGGGATGCTCTGATAGCTTTGGGTAAGGGGTATCACCTCACCTATGCTGACATGAAGGATGCCCTTCTCACGAGTATGGTCTTACTCCTGAAAAGTACAGGGATCAGTTCAGGTCCAGTAAGAAGTCTGATGCCAACACTTGGTTGGAATGTGTGGATGTGTTCTGCAGGTCTCTGGATGGTTGGGTGAAGGGCAGTAGTGTAACAAATTTTCAGGGGCTCTACAACTTGATTGCATGGGAGCACTTGTCTAGTCTATGTTTTGCAGATCTGCGCCAGCACCTAGTTGATACTAAGCTAACTGACCCCAGGAAGCTTGCTATGGAAGCGGACCGCTGGGTGAGTACCAGGGTCCACAAGAAAGCGTTTGGGGGAGACTCAGCCAAAGGTGGGCAGGGTCCCCAGCAGAAAGGTGGGGGGACAAGGGTAAAGCACAGGAGTTCTCTAAAGGGCCCCAAACTAGTACCCAGGGTAAAGGTTCCCAGCCCCCCGGTGATAAGAAGAAAGGGGTCTCTACAGGGAAGCATGTTGAGACCGGCCCCCGCAAGTGTTATGCATGTGACCAGGTAGGTCACTTTAAGGGGGACCCCAAGTGCCCAAAGGGGACACAGCCACCCACCGGTGGACAGTCCAAAGTGTTGGCTAGTGTAGCGCTTGGGGAGGAGGGGTGCCCACAGGAGGGTGGGGATCCCGCAGAAATGACCCTTGTCTCACTAGGGGACAGTGAGATGGTCCCAGGAAACCAGGTGCCCCCTAATGCCCCCTAACACAAAGAAATATAGCACCTGGGTGACCATTAATGGGAACAGGGTAGAGGCTCTCAGAGACACTGGAGCCAGTGTGACCTCAGTCCGGTGTCACCTGGTGTCTGAGAAGCAAGTAGTCCCCGGGGCATTCCACCAAGTAGTTGCTGTAGACAACTCAGAGCGCCAATGTATGGTGGCGCAGGTTCCCTTTGAATGGGGGGTCTCAGGTCCCTTGAGGGTGGTTGTGAGCCCTACCATGCCTGTAGATTGTCTGCTAGGAAACGACCTGGAGCAGTCCTTATGGAAGGAGGTTGAGCTCAGGTCTCACTTGGAGATGCTTGGGTTGCCAGAGTGGGCATGCGTGTCTACTCGGTCAATGGCAGCCAGAAAGGGTGATCAAGAGGACTTGGAGCCTGGAACAGTGGCCCAAGTCCCTGCCAAGAGAAAGGGCAGGGGGCGCGGGAAACCGGCCCCCGAAGTTCCCACGGACCGGGAGGAGGCGGACCTCGAGGGGGACGCCCCGGTGCCTACAGGGGAGCAGGTAGCCGAACTGGGAGACATTTCTGAGCTGACCCATTGGCAGCAAGAAGGGGGGTCACACCAGGGAGGAGTTCTGCAGGGAGCAGAACGAGTGCCCTACTCTGGAGGGTCTGCGGCGGCAGGCTGCAGACCAGGCAGCTGGTAATCAGTCCGGGTCACATCTGATCTACTGGGAGAGTGGGTTGCTGAGCCTGGGTCAGCCCATGTGCTGGTGGTACCCCAGCGCTTCAGGACCTTCCTACTGGGTCTGGCTCATGACGTGCCTTTGGCAGGACATTTGGGGCAGGACAAGACCTTTGTCAGGCTTGTCACCCACTTCTTTTGGCCCCAAATGCGAAGGCAGTCAGATGCACACTGTAGGTCTTGCCAAACTTGCCAGGCAAGTGGTAAGAGTGGGAGGAAGGTCAAAGCTCCTCTCCAACCTTTTCCTGTTGTTGGAACACCCTTTGAAAGGGTAGGGATGGATATTGTGGGGCCACTGGATCCCAAGACAGCCATGGGCAACAGGTACATCCTGGTCTTGGTGGACCATGCCACCCGGTACCCGGAGGCAATCCCTCTCAGGACAACGACGGCGCCAGTGGTGGGCCGGGCGTTAATGGGGATCTTTTCCCGTGTGGGATTCCCCAGAGAGGTGGTTTCTGATAGGGGGATCAATTTCATATCCAAGTATATGACAACCCTGTGGAAGGAGTGTGGTGTAACCTACAAGTTCACCACTCCTTACCACCCACAAGGAAACGGTCTGGTGGAGAGATTCAACCAGACCTTGAAAGGCATGATCAAGGGTCTAACAGAACCCATGAGGCGTAAGTGGGACGTCCTCTTGCCATGCCTACTCTTTGCATACAGGGAGGTGCCTCAGAAGTCTCTTGGGTACAGCCCCTTTAAGCTCCTGTATGGCCACCCTGTCAGAGGACCTCTGAGTTTGGTAAAGGAAGGCTGGGAGGCGGCTCCCAGGAAAACTCCCAGGATGTATTTAGCTACATGCTGGCCTTTAGAAACCAAACTGCCCGCTTCAGGAAACTCGCTCAGGCAAACCTAGAAGCAAGCCAGGAAGAAATGAAGAGATGGTATGACCAGAATGACACTCTGGTCGAATTTCAACCTGGGCAAAAAGTGTGGGTCATGGCCCCAGTGGCACCTTGTGCCTTGCAGGACAAGTGGACTGGGCCATATGAGGTAAAGGAGCGCAAAAGTGACATCACCTACCTGGTGGATTTGCAGGCTCCAAGGAACCCTTTGAGGGTCCTTCACGTGAACCGCCTCAAGCCCCACTTCGAGAGGTCCGAAGTGAGTATGCTCTTGGCGACAGATGATGGGGTGGAAGAGGAGAGTGAGCCTCTCCCTGACCTCCTGTCTACTAAGGAGCATGATGGGTCAGTAGAAGGTGTGATTCTCTCCCCTACTCTGACTCAGGAGCAGCAGGGGGACTGTCACCAGTTGTTGGGACAGTTCGCCCCACTGTTCTCTCTGACCTCCGGTGTTACTTACTGGTGTACCCATGACGTGGACACTGGTGACAGCCCTCCTGTGAAGCACAAGATTTACAGGTTGACTGACCGGGTCAGAGCCAGCATCAAGGAGGAGGTCTCTAAGATGTTGGCGTTAGGGGTGATTGAGCCCTCCCACAGTCCTTGGGCCAGCCCAGTGGTCTTGGTCCCAAAGGCTGCTGCGCCCGGTGCCACTCCAGAACTCCGGTTTGTGTGGACTACCGTGGGCTCAATGCCGTCACCAGGACTGACGCGCACCCCATCCCCAGAGCTGATGAGCTCATTGATCGGTTGGGAGCTGCCCGGTTCCTCAGCACGTTTGATTTGACGTCTGGGTACTGGCAGATTGCCTTAACCGATGGGGCCAAGGAGAGATCAGCATTCTCAACCCCAGAAGGTCATTACCAATTCCGGGTGTTGCCCTTTGGGTTGAAGAATGCCCCTGCCACCTTTCAGAGGTTGGTCAATCAGGTGTTGGCTGGGCTGGAGGATTTCAGTGCCGCCTACCTGGATGACATTGCTGTGTTCAGTTCCAGCTGGGATGAACATTTACAGCACCTTGAGAAAGTGTTGAGGGCTCTGCAAGGTGCAGGCCTCACGATCAAGGCCAGTAAGTGCCAGATCGGGCAGGGTTCTGTGGTGTACTTGGGACACCAGGTAGGAAGCGGCCAGGTGGCGCCCCTACAACCCAAGATTGACACCATTCTGGCTTGGGAGCCCCCAAAACCCAGACAGAGGTGAGAGCCTTCTTAGGTCTCACCGGCTACTATAGGAGATTTGTTAAGGGCTATGGCACCATCGTCGCCCCCTTAACAGAGCTGACTTCTAAGAAGCAGCCCAGGAAAGTGATCTGGACGGAGTCCTGCCAGAAAGCTTTTGATGCCCTGAAGGCAGCCATGTGCACGGCGCCCATGCTCAAGGCACCTGACTTCTCCAAGGAATTCGTCGTGCAGACTGACGCTTCAGAGCATGGTGTGGGAGCGGTGCTCTCACAACTGAACGAAGAGGGCCTGGATCAGCCGGTAGTCTTCCTTAGCAGGAGACTACTCCCCCGGGAACAGAGGTGGAGTGCCATAGAAAGGGAAGCTTTTGCTGTGGTCTGGGCGCTGAAGAAGTTGAGACCATACCTGTTTGGGACTCACTTCCGGGTTCAGACAGACCACAGGCCCCTCAGATCGTTGATGCAAATGAGGGTGAGAATCCAAAACTGCTGAGGTGGTCCATCTCCCTACAGGGAATGGACTTTACGGTGGAACACCGTCCTGGTACAGAACACGCCAACGCAGATGGTCTGTCCAGGTTCTTCCGCCTTAGTGAAGAGAACTCCAATGGGGTTGGGTAGTTCTCCCTACTTTCAGCTGGAGGGGACATGTGTTAGACTTGGCATCTTTTGGCGTGTTTCCCCTGACTTTTTGCTTTCTGACCTCCCGGTTTTGACTCTGTTTTTGCTGGTGTAATGATTCTGCGCACTCTCCTCACTGCTGTCCAGTGGGAAAGTGCAAGTGCTCCTGTATAAAATGTGTTATGGATTGGCGTTTCCATGATTGGCCTATTTGGTTTATGTGTCAGTCCCTTGTAAAGTGCACTGCGAGTGCCAGGGCCTATAGACCAAATGCTGTTGGTGGGCTGCAGCACTGGATTGTGCCACCCACGCAAACAGCCCGTAAAGTGTAACTCGGGCCTGCCATTGCAGAGCCTGAGCGCAGCCTGGGGCTGCCATGTCGACTTGGCAAGTGCACACACTTGCAAGTCCCTAAACCTTCCCTTTTCTACATGTTAGTCACCCCTAAGGTAGGCCCAAGGTACCCCTGTGGGCAGGGTGCGTTGTATGCGAAAGGTAGGACATGCCCTGGTGTGTGTGGCATGTCCTGAAAGTGAATTACAGCCTAGTTTGTTTTTCACTATTGCAAGGCTACCTGTTCCCCCTCGGCCAGAACGGGCAGTTTTGATTATTACAGCTTATAATCCTAACTGACCCCGGGAACATGGTAGAAATTCGAGTTTAGTATGCCTGGACTCAGAATGATAAAATGCATCTTTTAGTGAAGTTGGTTTTAACATTCTGTGTTTGAAAATACCACTTTTAGAAAGTGGGTATTTTCTTGTCTAACCATCCAAGCCTGCCTCTGCGGGGTTGTGTATTCCTTGTCTGGAGTGTGAGTGACAGGGGCTGGGGGATGCCAGGAGACAGGGTGAGTCAGCACAGGGCTGAATAGCAAGATCTACATGTAGATGGGTGGGAGGAGTTGCACCTGGGCCCTGAATAGGACAGTGCCTTCCCTCCACAATGCTGGCTCCACCTCCTGTGGTGCGTCTGATGTCCCTGGCCTACTCTCTGAAAGAAGGTATGGAGACTTGTCAACAAAGTGCTCCAGAACTGGTTTGGACTAGGCAAAGGCCTCTCTGCCTTCAGAGAACAAAGGAATTTGGGATATAAATATTGGGGCCCTGACCCCATGAATTTAGATCTCACTGGAATCAAGGAACCTGCCAAGACGAAGAGCTGGAAGAGCTGCCAGGAGGAGTACTGCCCCTTTGCTGTGTTGTTGCTTTGTTGGGTTGGCCTGCAGCTGCTGCTTCTGCCTTGGGCAGTGAAAGGACTGAACTTTCTACAAACTTGTGCTGAGTATCTCCAAGGGCCTGGAACCGAGCTGGCCTCCTGTTAAGAAGTCTCAGGGACTACAAAGACTTCACAAGCCTCTGGGTACCGCTTCTGGAACGCTGTTTCAGTTGCCACAGAGGAAGGGAACTGCAACCGACTCCGTCAACCGAATCCATCCCTGACCGGTGACCTGTTTGCACCGCAGACCGCATCGCCCCACTTCGCATCGCAACCCTGGTCTCACCGTGGGCGACGTCCGACGCCGCCAACACCGAGCCGCTGCTTGCACCGTGACCTGTGGGCACCGCTGTTCGCATCGCATCGCTTCACTGAACCAGCCGGACCCGACCGACGCGGTCGCTGCAACTGGCTCAAGAGTCGTGGCCGCATCGCATTTGGGGCACCGCTCGCACATCTGCGACGCACCGCTCCGACTTGCACCGCTGTCCGACGCCAGCTCCCGCACTCCGGCTTGGTCGCCTGCATCGCAACCTGTCAGCACCGCAACGAGCATCGTCTCACCCTGCATCGCACGCCTTGGACTCACCGACTCCGTCTGCACGACGTTCATCGAGCCGCTGCCTGCACCGCATCGAGGGACACCGCACCTTGCATAGCTCCATCTTGCACCACAACCGCGATGAACGCCGACCGGCTCGTACACTCCGTACCAGCCACAACGAGAAAGGTACTGTGACCGAGTCTGTTCACGACTCTGCTGGCCCGTATCGACGCGGTCGGCTGGAACTGTTAGACTCTGTGGTTTTCAGCATCGCGGTAGGCTCGGACAGAGCTACCGACTCGTACAAACTTTGTTTTTGAACTATTCCTGCAAAGAAGAAGTTACCTTATCAAGCATTCGTTTTTAAAGTATAGTATTGTGGATTTTTGTCGTAATTGGTCTTGTCTTGGGTATATAAATATTGGTTATTTTTCTAAACTGGTGTGGTGTCCGTTTGTAGTGCTTACACTGTATTACTGTTGGTTATGTGCAAATGCTTTACACACTGCCTCTGAATTAAGCCTGACTGCTCGTGCCAAGCTACCACTAGGGTGAGCAGGGGTTACTTCACGAGTGTAACACCCTTACACTGACTAGGAAGAAGGGTCCCTACTTGGACAAAGGTGCAAGCCCTTGCCAACTAGAGATCCCATTTCTAACACTCCACAACGCCGGCATCTGAGACAAGGCTCTGGACTGCATCCACTCCTTCCTCACCGGCCGGTCCCAGTGAGTCAGACTACCACCATTCCTCTCAGATCCCACAGAGATCAGCTATGGCATGCCCCAGGGTTTGTCCCTGAACCCCACCCTCTTCAACGTTTACATGGCCCCCCTAGCAGCAATAGTCAGAAGCCACGGACTCCACATCCTATAATATACCAATGATACCCAGCTGATCCTCTCCCTCACCAACGAACCCACAACTGTCGGAAGTAACTTCCACAGTGGAATGAAGGCCGTTGCTACCTGGGTGAAAGACAGCTGTCTCAAGCTCAACTCGTACAAATCCGAAGTACTCATCCTGGAACACACCCCTTCAGCTTGGGATGACTCCTGGTGGCCAACCGCTCTGGGATCTCCCCCACCCCAACGGACCACGCATGCAACCTCGGCATCATACTGGACTCAGCGCTCACCATGAGCCACCAAATCAACGCAGTTTCCTCAGCTTGCTTCTACATGGTCCACCTGCTTCAAAAGACATTCAGATGGATCCCCACAGAATCCAGAAAGATGGTCACCCATGCACTCATCACCAGCAGACTTGACTACGGCAACACACTGTATGCCGGCGTCCCCCAGAAACAGCTCAAGAAACTACAGAACATCCAAAATGTCACAGCCAGACTGGTACTCGACATCCCCATGCTGCAGCCACATCATGCAACACCTCCAACAACTCCACTGGCTCCCAATCAACAAGAGAATCACTTTCAAGCTTCTCACTCATGCCTACAAAGCCCTACATGATGAAGGACCAGCAAACCTGAACGACCGCCTCACCTTCCACGTACCTGCCAGACAACTCCGATCTTCCCAACTCACCCTTGCCTCCATCCCCAGGATCCACAAGAACAGAACTGGAGGAAGGTTGTTCTCCTACTTTGCCACCAAGACCTGGAACACCCTGCCCCTCCACCTCAGTCAATCCGCGTCGCTGACCCAATTCAGGAAGGACCTCAAGTCCTGACACTTCCAATGATCCTCCACCCTGTCCCACCAGCAGCCCCCCTCCCCAGCGCAGTAAGACTTTCATGGAGGAGTAGCCGCACTTCACAAAACCCTGACTGATTGATTGATTGGATCACAACCATCTTTAAGTATGAGACTTATGATAGCTTCTTGAAAAGAACCCCGAACTGTGCCTCTATGTTGGGAAAATTGGAAAAGTTGGAATATCTTAAGTAGCAGCAATTTAGGGAAATGTAAATAAAATTCAACCGTAAAACCATCAGGGCCTGGAGTTTTACCTTTCTTAAGGGAAAGGAGATCTTTAAGCAACTCAGGAATAAAAAAATCATTTTCCAAAGATGAAAAGTGGCAGTAAGAAAAGTGTCAATAAGAGAAGACTCAATATGTGATTCGGGAGTATATAGGGATCTATAAAACTTTACAAATTCCTCTAAAATATCTTGATCTTTAAATAAACGAGATCCATCAGAAGATCGGACATATTCAATAATAGAGGGTTGCTTCCGGTTATTTAAATAATTAGCAAGAAGTTTTGAAGTCCTATAACGTCCCCCATTATAATAGGCACTACTACGAAGTAAATGAGATGCAGCATTATCCACAGTGCTTTATTAAAATTTAGTTTAGTAAAAACCAAATCCTGTAAAGTAGATTCAGAAGCTGAAGTATGGAATTGGTGTTCCAGGTATTTAATAGTAGCCAATAAAGATTTCTGTTGCTTAGCAAAAGATTTCTTTTTTTAGCAACAAAGTCAATAACAAACCCATGAGCAGAGGCTTTAAACGCATCTCATTATAACTGGGGGGGGAAATAGAAGGATCAGTATTAAGTGTAAAAAATTTATTAGCATAAAGTGTAAAAGAAATAGAAAAAGAGGGGTCTAATAAAAGAGAATTATTAAACCGCCAGCGATTCGATTTGGTATGTGCCGGGAGTAAATCTAAATCTACAATGACTGGAGCATGGTTGGTAATAACAATAGGTTCAAAAGAAGCAGAAATGAGATTTTGTGCCAAAGAGTGACTTAGGAAAACATAATCTAAACATGGGAGGGAGCCATGAGGAGGAGAATAGAAAGAGAACTCCTTTGCAGTAGGATTACATAAACGTCATGCATCTAATAGAGGATTCTGGGAGATAGTAGTATTAAATGGCTTATTTGTTTTATGAGGAAAAAAACTAATTTAGGATTGATGATCTATACAGGGATCTATAATCTGGTTAGAGTCCACCACTAAAAGGAAAAAGTCATCCTTGTATGGAAGACATTTCTTAGTAATGGCAGGCCAAAATTGAGAGTCTGGCAATGTAGGTCCATAAACATTAAACACTGTCAAGGAAACATTATTAATCAGCAATTTAACAATTAGCCAACGACCTTCAGCATCGAAATCATAAGAAACCACAGAACAATATAACTTTTTATGACCCAATATAATAACCCCTTTCTTCTTATTAGAGGTAGGAGATACAAAAACCGAACCCACCCAACCCCGCTTTATTTTAAAGCTTCCGACTCCGTCAGATGGGTCTCTTGCAAAAGGACCAATTCTGGAGAGTAGGCAGCTAAGTGAGATAGTATTCTCTGCCTTTTGATGGGATTAATAAAACCCTTTACATTCCAGGATAAGACTCTGAACAAAACATTAAACAATTAAATATGAAACTACACGATCATTAATATAAAAAAGGTGAAAAGCAAAAAGTAGGAAGGCAAAGAAATCATCCAAAAAAAACAAGATGGAGATAAGAAAAGGGAAAAAAAGATGGAACCAAAGAAAGGAAGAAAAAAGGAAAAATTACAGGTAAGACAATAAAAGACAGTACATGTCAAGAAAATAACTGACGATTGAAATATGTACCTTAAAAGGGTTGAGCAGAACAGTGGGGTGATAACACACAAATGAAGACAGCACAAATGACAAGGAGCAATGCACCACAGCAAAGGATAACAAAGAACGGCCAGAAAACAAACACATGTAGAATCACTGGAACCTGTAGAGAAAATATATAGAAAAAAAATAAACCAGCAAAGCAAAATACGTAAACCTGAACATTATGCCAAAGGCCCAGGTAACAACAAACAACATAAGAAGCAACAAAAACCAAAAAAACCATTAGTAATACAGTGTATCATTTCAAATAAATATTTCAACAGTTCAACATGAAGAAGAAGGACCAGCAATATCAATAGAAGTCCTTGAGTGAGAATTTATACATTTCCTAAAGTCAGCTGGATCTTGTAGGAAGCTGACTCTGTATATACTATATCAATGTAAGGTATAGTGTGCACAGAGTCCAGTGGCTCCCCCAAAAGTAGGCAGAGGTTAAAGTAGATAGGACCCTACTCTCTATTTGTGGTAGTAGCAGTAAGGCCTTATCAGAGAATTTATTGTACACACTCAGGCAAGGAATTATTTCACACACTCAAGGACTGAACTTTGACCAATTTGTTTTGTATAAAAATATTATTTAGGTATATTTAGTTTCTAGAACCAAGCCAGGCCTGGTATGTAAATATATGTTCCATTTATTGGTACATAAAAGTCAAATAAGCCAAATATATATAGTCAAACGTTCACTATTTTTAGGAGGGGGACAGAGCACATGAATTACTGAATGACAGTCTCCCAGTGCCCTGGGTTAAAAATGCCGGCTTGGAGTACCTGATATTCCAAATATTTTTTAATCCTAAAATCATCATTCTTATTTGGGTGATAACCTAAGTTGCTTCACAATTTCCTATCCACTTCTTTCACACCTTTGCGAATACCAACTTGTTCTATCAAAATTACTTGTTTTTTGTATATATGTAATTGGCAGACATTAACACTTTCACCTGAAGCATTTTCCATAGATCTTTTTTGTAAACAATTATTTTTACCCACTCTAAACTGGTATTCGTTGCATTGATCTTGGAAAGATGTAAGGCTGAATTGGCTATGCCACTCATGATGTGATCTTGTGTCCTGTGGCTGACGAACAAAACTCAGTAACTCACTGACATTAAAATGTGAGCATGTTTTCAATGCCAATATCTTACAAATATAAAACAATGTAAAGCGGTACACGAGATACATAAACAAATGTTCTTCTCGTTGGCTGGAAACAATGTTTCATGGCTTAGTGCACAAATTATTGGACTGTCATAAAAATTCATACCTTTCCATTAATGTCATCGCTCGAACAGTGCTCCTATGATACAGCTTCCTGTGACTCTTTGTGCATCGCGTATGCTACTTAATGGTCCAACTTGATTTTTAGGACTCCTGGATAAAACACGTCAGTTTCTGTGCTATGTACCTATATAAACACTTGGTGCGTTCACAAATTATGACATTGTCTTGAGGCAGAGAGATCATACACCAGGTCACAGGGTTTATGAATTGGGTCCATGTAATTGGGGTGAATACAAAAACAGGAGAACTAAAAAAAATATATATAATTTAAAGAGCTAGGAATTATACTGTATTTAGAAGAACATGTGTTTCATGGATATTTTATTAAAATCCAGTTCCTATGTACTCGCTGTAAAAATGCCAAATTTTAGACCATAATTTACACAAATGCTTTCTTGTAAGTATGCTTTGATTACAAGCAAGGTGTTTTCATTTTATGAAATGTATTTCTTCAGTCTTTATAGTAGTTTCTTTTAATTCGGTGGCGATTGGCTCTCAGTGTTTCTCAATCCTTTCACTTACAGCTTCCCTGAGCTCGGCATGCAGTGAAATACTGCTGCCAGCAAGAGCCTCAGCCTTCCAGATCTGGGGTATACTCAGTAACATGAAAGATAGCTCAGACCTCTTGAATGCTGTGCATGTTCTCCATCCTGGCTTGTTCTGGAAATTGCTGCCTCTGTTTACATTTCAAGTTGGCACTTATCCTTTGGACGTACTGCAATTTATGAACTGACTTTTAGTAGATCAATACATCTTTCTTCTAAAGTGTGTGCATAAATTTGGAAACAGCAGATTGCAACTTGGCATCTGTGAGGAAAACAACCAGTGCAAAACCAAGTGAAAGATGGGTATCTGCTGGTTGCAGAAGTCACAGTACTGAGCAATCCAGCCGCTCCGATGAATATATATCTGGACTGGTGTACCTTAAGGAAGCTGTTGTGATAAAGGAAAGTTTTATGTCTATAAAATCCGCATCTAGACCCATCTTCATCCCTACTTACAGAACAAATAACTTTGTTTCGTTTATCTGTGATTATTATACCTTAGCTTTAATGTCTTTTTCTCACTTAGAATATGTTTCTAAGTCCTATATTCATTTAGTCGATACCACTCTGTCGACAAGCCGTGCGAAAACACTTCAGAAGCAGGGAACTGTTATTTTTGTATTCTTGTTTTACACTTGTATCTCTAAATTTCTATTTTCAACTTTTCACCCACGATTAAACTCACAAGAGGGGCACGAGACTGTCCACTCTCGTCCCGATATGCAAAGCTATTTCTTCGCTGGGAAACGTTTCCGTTTACCGGCAATTTGAAACCCAGAGCACTCCATTGTTTTTTTTTAATGTTCTAACTGGGATTTTCTTGCACAGAAATGTGCTGCATTTTGATGGAAATGCAGCAGTTTCCAGGGTCATGGTTTGGGAGTTGGTGGGTGATTCCACCAACAAAGGGGGGTGAACACCCACAAACACAAAGGGCCTGATTATGATGTCGGAAGGCCCTCCACCGCTAGCCATGCGGTGGCGGGCCCTCCCCCATCAGATAGCAATTTTCCCCCTGCCATATTACAATGGCGGGGGAATCGCTCCGGTACTGTGGCGGTCGTAAAGACCACCCAACACCGTTCTGCCATAGGCAATTGTTCCGATTGCCTGGCGGAGCGGTCAGCATGTGTAAAATGGCAGCGGTGCCTAGCAGGCACCGTCCGCCATATTACGATGCTGGCCGCAGCCAGCCTTTCCGTGGCGGGTAAACCGCCATTGAAAGGTTGGCAGAGAATGCATTCGGGGGCCCGATGCGGGCCCCCCTTGTGTTGGGGGAAGGTTGTAGTGCACTGGGGGGGTACCCATGGTACACCACTACATTTCCCTGCACTAAGTGGCAGGCACTGCGTGGTGCCTGCCACGTAGTGCAGGGAAACGCACTACATGCATTTTTCACATTGCGGTGGGTGCTGTAGCCAGCAGCACCCGCCGCAATGGTAAAGATGCAAGATGCGACTGCCACGGTGGCGGTCGCATCGCTGATTCTACGTGCGGGACCGTCACCATACAGGCAGGCGGTCCCAAGCACCACAATGATGGTGGGCGGACTCAAGTTTGCCCGCCATCGTAATGACCCCCAAAGTTTGTAGATATTCACTAAACGTTTGTAGGTATGCTCCAACCCAAAATACACTTGTCGATTTACTCCTATCAAGGGAAGCAGTAATGCCATCTTTAGGGTGGGAATAAGAAGGATCTTCCACAAACGTGATAGATATGTAAGGGAGTATGAATCTATGTCATATTTAGGTCTTGCCTACAGCTCAAGTAATCTGTTTTTGAAGACCTACAGTGTATCATACAATAGTTTGTACTTTGCTTATAATTGGACATCTCCATCCTGATCTCCTTCTATAATGGCATTCCTCCTTATTCTCGTTCTTGTCCCTTCTGTTGAACACGTGTGATTTACACCATTTCATATTGAGTGAATTGCCTCCTTCCACTGCTGGCATGAGGAGACTATGTTTTTCTTGCCTTTTAGCACTCTATGGGAAGACATCACTTTTATTGGTCTCTTTCCCATCTATCAGTGGCGTAACACAGGCCCCTGCAGCCCCCACGGTGCAGGGGGCCCCAAGCGCCAGAGGGCCCCCTCAGCACAATACTCTGGCTTGAGAGCGCCTGATTGAGTCTGGACGGGGCCCCTCCACGTACCTTGCAGGGGGGCCCCCTCAAGTTTCGTTACGCCAGTGCCATCTATGTTTCTCCTCCAAGCATCTCTTTCTTCTCACTTCTCACTTCTGCCCCCTTCCTTGTCCAATCATCTCTTGGTCCCCCTCTTCCCACGCCCACTACCCCCTTCAATATTATTTTTTATTGGTTTTAAAAGGGCCCAGCAGCTGCTAACTGTTACAATGCAACTTACATATTCCCCTTTACCCAGCATACTGCACGCACTTTATTTCTTAATGTATACTTTGGGAATTCCTGTCACCCGTTTTACAAGACTAACTTAATAATGAAGTAAAACAAAAAATATTTGTAGGATGGCTGCAGTGAATGTCCACATGTGCACACCCATACACCTGAAAGGGCAACCATCTTACAATGGTTTTGTCAGTCTGTTACAAAAACCTATCACAATATAGCCACTGGTGTATTCACATGTGTGCTCACACACAGCAGCCATCTTGCATTTGTTTGTTGTTGTCATACTTTGTCAGAAGCCATTCCACTTTGCACACCCATTCATCTACATATATGCTCACAGACATCAATTTTAGAATGTCCTTGACCTTGGAGAATACCAAAACAAGCAAGCATTGACAAAGCCACCTGGTGTATTTCCGGATTGTGAAGGTAAGCCATATTGGCTTTTCCAGTGCTTGCTGTTCTATGGCAGAAATATTTGTCACCTTTCCACATGAAGAAATGTTTAGAAGTTTTATTTCCCTAAAGAGAATCAGTTTCATAAATGAATATTCCTGAGAATATGTGAATGTAAAAATTCCCAACAATCGAACATTTATTCTTGGGGCACAGCTTGCATAATTTCATGTGTAATCACCCATAAATTCATTGATATTATGTGGGATTATACAAGAAGAGTAATTGTGCATTTAGCTCCATTTTCTCAGTGCAAAAATGCACCCTTGCGTCCAAAATGGATGCAAGAAGGCATTTTGGGCTAATAAAATATCACTAAATGCAGCAGTATAAAATTGCAGTGCAAACAGTCTCTCTGGCTCACTAAATGCACTCGTGGTAAGATTGTTTTCCCCCAAACTACACGGCGGGCATAATCATGTGATTATTGGTAATTCCACAACAAAGAGTAATGAGGAACTACCATAATTATGCTGATTACTCCGGTGTAACTGAAATTCCGCCCATGCCTATCTAATATAGCCTTATAGCCTGCCGTAGCGGGCTATACCAGTCATTCAAGGCCTGCTTCGGCTCAGGCATTTATCAAGGGAGCGGGCATTTAATGGCCGGTATATCCCGTCTATGGTGGGTTATAAAGCTATTAGAACATTCCACCACTAGAAGACAGAATGTTCTAACAAATAAAACAGAGGCCTCAAGGAGCCCGATGGGATTTAAATCCTCAGGGAGCCTGAGGGGATTTGAATCCCCTTGGTCTCCCTGAGGCCTTTGTTCACAGGAACAGCTGTGAACGACAAACATTGGAATGTTGGACGTCCAGGCTTTTACCAGCCATTAGAAGACTGGAACACTCCGTTGTCTTCAATGGAGCACCCAACATTCCAAAGTTCTAAATGTAGATATAAACTCACAGGAGCAAATGTCCAACCTTTTCTCTACAAATTTGGTAAATCATGTTCAATGTTAGCAGAACTAAATAGGCAATCATACATAATTTAAAATACGTGTGTATATATACTTTTAATTTAAATGTTATATACTTTCATTTTCAGCCAGCTTCACAGATGTTTTGTATGATTAATCGAAGCTTAGGTGAACAAAATAAACACTGTTTTATGATTCTAAATTCCACATGGTGAGTCAAAGAATCAGGATAAATAGAATTTTCGAATTGCAAAGTAGTTAAGATTATTGAAACTCACTCACATGTTTAAAGTTGGATGTGAAATGCGGATTGACAACATTTGTGGTGATGAAAAAGGCATACAACGCAAACAAACCTTTAACTTTGTGAGTATTTAGAAACATATCACATGCCCATTACCACCACTTACAAAGTTACTCCCAAAATAATTCAAGTAAATGTGTTTCAGTGGATTTAATGGGAAAAGAACAACCTCAAAGTTTCAGGAAGTTCAAGGGAAACAGTTTTCTTGCTGAGCAAACAAAGAGACAAGAAAAGATACATTTGAACTGTTAGTCGCAATACATGTGCAATTTAGACCAAACCAACCATGCACATTATCTGCAAAGGGCACACACCACCTGCAGTCCACCTATCTGAATATAGAGGTGGAGGATCTCAGGAAATCTGATTTTAACAGAACTCCAGACGTATTCCCTATCTTTTTGGTGAATCCCATAGTAGATGGAAGTTTTCGGCATCCACAAGTAAGCGGGTAAGTGGGTAATATATTTGGCAGGAACAACCCCACGTAGTGTGTCCAACATGCACTCCATCAAAGAAAGTCAGTCTGAAATCATGCATGTAAAAAACTAAGTTATTGGTTGAAAGAGGTAGAAGCCCCACTCAGGCAACAACCACAATCCTTGTCAGAGTACACCATAAAAAGTCACTAAATCAATTTGTGCTTAACCCTCTAGTATCTTAGCACAAGCAGTAAGGCTTAGCTTAGAGACAAAGGGGCTAATTACAATGGCGGTCGGAAAGCCTCCAACCGCTAGTCGGAAGCTTTCCATTCGCAGTCAGAGACTTTCCTACAGACTTGGTCGGTTTGCGGTCCGACCGCCCAATTACGATGTCAGTGGTTGGAACGCAAACCAGCCGGTCATTCTGACTTGGTTCCGACCGGCTCTTGGAGTATTCCTGTCGGTCAGAACCGCACTGTAATCCCCTATGATTGGTGGTCGAGGGGGTACCTAGGGTACCCCCCTGTAAAACCCTGCACTGTGTGGCAGGCACCATGGGGTGCCTGCCACAGGGTGCAGGGTTTTACACACAAAACCCATTTCTCTATAGGAGCCTGTATTACGGTCTGTTTACATCCACAACATAAGCTCCCATAGAGAACAGTGGGAATCCAACCGAACAGTGTTTGGTCGCATTGTAATCAGGTGGTCGGAACCGCTGACCTCAGGTCGGTCGGTCCTGAGTCCGAGACGGTATCGGTTGGAGGCAACTCCGTCCGACTTTGTAGTAAGCCCCTAAGTGTAAAGTATTTATGTAGCACACAAAAAGTTATAAAGTGGAAACCCAGCACATGAAAAATCATAAGCCAATTTAGAAAACTAGAGTAAATTCTTATAAATACAATGATGGAAAATAACCAATCAGTAGAACCAGAGATATTAAATTACAAAGTTTCTAGTGAAAATAGCACCAAGAATCAGAAAGCTATGAAGTGTGGATCAAATACAGGGACCGGGTTAGTCCCGCTGAAGAGTTAATTTCCCAAGTCTGGCATAAAGACTTCCATTTGTATAGGAAGAGGCCACAAGAAAGAGGCTTTTGGCACGAAGAGCAAGCCTGGCGTCGTGAACTGCCATTGCTGTAGGATGAAGAGCTGGTTGTTGCTGTAGTGTCGCATTGGTTCTTCGTTGCGGACTGTCGGCGCAAAATGCAGGTCTCACAGGAGAATAGTGTTGGCCGTTGTTGCAGATGGCAGAGTTTTGTCACAAACGGGCCGTTCACGAAGAGCCCAAACTTCAGGATTTTCACCTTTTCTTGTGGAGGAGCTCTCCCTGGTGGCACCTCTTGGGGATCATGACTCACTCCAGCAGAGGCCAGCAGCAGGGCTCAGGCAGGTTCAGTTGGTGCTTGCTAGCTGGGCAGTTGCACGGAGGCCTCTGGAAGCTTCTTGTTTCCCTGTAGCTCACCCAGGAGCCTAGCCAACTGACCCTTGGAGTCACTCTGTGTAACCTGGAATCAAGGCAAGCAGGTCCAATCATCCTTCTGCAGATCTCAAGCCAGTCCTTCTTCTGAATCTTCCACAGGTCCAGGAGTGTTCTGATGAAAGGTTATGAAGGTCCTATTTTTATAACTGGTGCCAGCCTTTGTGTGGGGGAATTTCCTGATCTACCCCTGAAAATGGTTTCTAGTCCGCTCTTCCCTTTTCTTTGGGTTTGGCTCCAAACTGTCTAGGGTGAAAAAATGTAGGACAGGCCTGGTGTCAGGTTCCTTTGCTTACGCTCCAGGGTGGGTCCTTTGAAATGTAATCAGGGCAGAGACGAGCTGCTCTCCAGCCATCCTGTCAGGAAGACCTATTCCCCTCACACCTATGCCTTCATTGCTCCCATGCCTGGAAGCAATCACAACCCACAGCAAGAGAGCCATCCACAGTCATGGGACCCAGGACACTGGCTGAGAGGCACAGTTCTTTCAGGCAGAAAAATGCCATCTTTTTAAAAGTGGAATTTTTAGAACGGTAACCTAAAATTCGACTTTGACTTCGAAGATGATTTTAAATTACAATTCATGTGAGTGTAAACATAATTTCTTTGTCTGTTCCCAATATGGTGTAGGCCAAATCTACCATGTTTTAAGGAGAGATCACAATCATTTTGCGTGGTTAGCAGGAAAAAAAGTGCACAGAATCCTCAACGCCAACAAACTTGAGTCCAGCAGAGGAAGGCAGAAATCTGAGATGACCCTGCATAGAGGGCCAAGTCCAACAATGCCTAAGTCCCATTTAACCGGAAACAGTGACTTCTGATTGGCACTTTACTTTTACTTGGTGCTTTTTGCATTTCATTATAACAACTTATAATGCTTAGTTTAGTTTGGAAAGAGCTAGAAAAATGATTTAAGGTCTCATTTTATTAGCAATTTAAAATCCAACTTAATGGTCAAGTCTGATTTTATATTCCTATTTTAGAAATTACACTTTTAGAAAGTTGTAATTGCTCTGGCTCAGAGAAAATGACCTTTCTGCCAGTGTCCATTGTCACGTGACTACTGAATGGCTCCCCTGTGGTGAGATGTGGATTGTTCCAGGACAGTGGAAAAAAGGCCTTGGTGTGGAGAGGTGTTTTTCTTCCTTGAGCAGGATGGCCAGGGGACTGTCCACAGCACCCTTCCTGAGATTCAAGTGTGCCTACCATGTTGCTAGAAAATTAATCTCCCACCCATGTCTGCTTCCCTTTTGTCTTCCTAGCTAGCTTGGGTCCAAAGCCAGTGGGAGTGGGGACTTTTGCCTCATTGATTAGGGAGTGGCCATGAGTTTCCTCCATCCAGAGGCTGGCACTGGGCATAAATGTGGCACTTCAGTACCCTCCTCAGAATACTACTCTACTTGTAAATATCAGAAGAAGGACTGCCCTTCTATCAGAAACCTGAAGGAAGATGGGACCTGTTTGCCTTAAACCTAGAACCCTAGAAGTGACTTCAAGGATCAGTTTGCTGACCTTCTATTTTGAGCTACAAGGACACCACAAGCATCCAGAGGCCTCTCTGCCTGCAACTGCTTAGCTGTTGAGGAAAATCTTTCCAGTATTCTTGTCTATGAAGCCTTTCTTTTGGTGGCCAGATTGGGATTGGGACCCTTTTTGGAACTGTTTTGGGGGCCCTTAGAGATCTCTGTGGTTGAATTTTATCTCCCTCCTCTTTCTTCTGTTGGGAACCCTGACCACCCTTTTGGGAGTCCCCTCCAGATGTCTTCTTCGACACCCTGGTGCTGACCCAGAGGTCTGCCTCCTCAGCAAGCTACCTGGGTTCAGTAACCCTGCTATCCACTAGGTGTTGGTGCAGCTCTGTAAAACAGATATTGAGCATGTGCTCCCTTCAAAATTAGGTTGTACAGCCCAGTAAAATCATCCAATTTGCTGTCCTCACCCAGCCATTCAGTGCCTTTCTGGCATAATCTAAGAAGTCTGCCCAGGACTGGTTTGGGGTCTGTGGCTGTCCCTGAACCTCTGGCGGCACTTTTCAGGAGTCAGACCAAATTTAGCAACAAGTATTGCTTCCATGCGGGCATACCTTGTCTGATCCTCTGCCTCTAATGCAAGAAGAGTATCCCTCCCCCACTGTGGGCATGTGTTTTTATAATCTAATCCCCCCCAGTATTCCTCTAGGACCTTGTGTTCATTGAATGCAACTTCATATGCAGCAAACTACTTGTCTATATCATCGCCCACCACATAGTTAGGTACCAGCTACTGCTGTAAGCAGACTCTCACCTCTCAAGCAGACACCGTTGGTGCACTACCACCATCTCTGTTGGGTCCTGAAGGTTGCCTTACCTTTAGCTCCAGCTCTCTCATGCTTTTCTCAGTAGTTATTTCTCATCCAAGGCCTTCTCAACGCCAGTCTTCTCCTTTTCAGCCTCCAGTCTTAATTTGGCTAGCTCTAGTTTGAGCTTCCTCTCCTCCCTCCTGTCTTCCAACTTCACTTATGAGAAGCCCCTCGAGGATACAGTCCTCCCAGCCCTATCTTGGGTGTCCTGCTTTCTCTTTGGGGAGTGGGGGTTGGGGGGGTAGGGATCTTCCTGCAGCTCTAAGTCCCTTATTGGATCCTGTTCCTCCTCCTCATTCAAGTCCATGTACTCCTAAGGATCATTCTCCACTGTTGCTGCTTGCAGCCTTTTGACTTCAACATAGGACTAGAGGGCTATCTGTAGATCCACTTTGGAAGCTTTCCTACCCACATTCAACCCCTTTCCTAGCAAAGCGTTTGAAGCTCAGGTCAAGTTAGGTTGTCAACATAGATCAACTCCATCTCAATGGTAGCAGAGGAGGGTATGGCACTTAAATTTAGAAAAAAAATAAAAACTGGCAATGGAGACTAAGGAGAATTTAAAAAGGCTCGAGTTGTTATCAAATTCTGACCCACCCAGCTTAACACTTAATAGTACATGTCCAACCTTTTAAATACACAGCAATCTGCCCTATGGGCTACCTGGGGCCTACCTTAAAGGTGATCTTCATGTAATAAAAGGGAAGTTTAAGGCTTGACAAGTGGGTTTTAATGCAAAGTCGACTTGACATTTAAAACTGTATTCAGGCTGCAGTGACAGGCCTGGGACATATTTTAAGGTGATATTTAAAAGTGTGGCATAATAAGTGCTGCAGGCCCACTTGTAGCCTTTAATTTACAGGCCCTAGGTATATGGTATACCACTCTACCAGGGACATATAAGTAAATTAAATATGCCAATTTGGTGTAAGGCAATTTAACCACATTTTAGGGGAGAGAACACAAGCCCTTTAGCACTGGTTGGCAGTGATAAAGTGCACAGAGTCCTAAGACCAACAAAAATAAGTTCAGAAAAATGGAGGAGGAGAAGCAAAAAGTTTGGGGGAAGACCACCCTAAGGCTGACAGGTCTAACGAACACCCTGATAGCCCAAGACAAGATGGACCACTTTGCCATTCCCTTTTCCATCCTTCATGTCATACCACTGTACTGTGGCCAGGGAAGAAGAGTAAACCATACATTTCTGCCCATAAAATACCATCTCATGGGTGCAGTCTAGGAGGAACTCAGCAACTGCTCCAACAATCTTCAAGCCCACATTAGACATCACACGCTTCTTAATGTCCAGAACAATATTCTGACAAATACTGTATATCTATTTTTCTTCTTTTTCCTTCTTCTTCTTTTTGTATTATTATTATTATTATTATTATTATTATTATTATTATTATTATTATTATTATTATTATATGCAGTTTTGTGTAGTGCAAATCAGATTCATAGGAGTATTGGAGTGCTTCACAATGATATAGATAAATACAATAGAAATCAATAAAGACAGAAGTTCAAAATATATATAACAATACAAGGGGTCAAGACAGGCTGCAGAATAGGTGGACATTATTCAAGGCAGTGTAGGTCAGCCTCAAGGTGGTTAAAAGCCTTCTGAGGGATATGAAAACAATAGGTGTTACATATTGGTACAGAATAACTTTTCTGAAAGAGATTACATCCATGACCATACTTATTGCTTCCAGAGGTGCAGAGCTGATAAGAGCAGTTAAGAAGAAGGTAAATAGTAGAGAGGTCAGTGAGTAGATATTTTGAGACCAAAGTAGCTTTGGAAGAATAAGGCTTAGAATTCTTCTTTAAGGTGCTATATGATGGGTAGTGTCAGAAATGAGGTTACATATTTGGTTGGGTGGTACTCCCTACTAACGTATAAACCCCACTCTGCTTAGGCAAAGCATGGTTCTGAGAACATCTCTGCCCATCACTTGGTAGCTATGGCACAAGCAACAGGCATTTCCAAGAGAAGTGTGTGTTAAGTTCAAGACGTACCAACAATTTGAAAGCAAAGAACACAACAAAGTAAAATTCCCATACCAATTTAGGGAAATAGAGAAACATTTAATGAGCAAAAAGACATCAAGATCATCAAATTAAGTTACGTGAAACCAGAGAAATGATTTTTGTCATTTCCAAGGCACAAAGTACCAAGAAAAATCAAGCATTATGGAACAACAGCAGGTTGGTGTGGACCAGGATCCAAGAACATTTTCAGGCCAACCACAATGGAGAAGGTCGGATGCATGAAGCGGGTTGTCCTGGTCAAATATTTCACTATCCGAATTAGGCTCCAGCTGCTTGTAAAGCCTCTTCTAATCAGTCCCATAGATCCTAGCTTCCCAGGGCATATTTTTGTGTACAAGGTCTCTCTCCTGCAAGGCTTCCTGCAGGGTGTAGTCCTCTTTAGTCAGGCAGGCCCTTTTGTAGTCCAGGGTTCTTCTGCTATTTGTGTTCCTGAAGTAATTACACAAGTAGCCAACCACTTGACCCTTGGAGAGTTGTTCCAGTCTCTGGGTGCCAGCATGCTTCAAATGTCATTGAGGCCTTGGGAGTCAGAAATGAGGATTTCTCTTCCAGAAAGGCCTTCTTCTTTGAATGGAGTCTTTCCAGGACCAGCAATGTTCTAAGGAGGTGGAAGCTGATGTACCAGATTTATCCTGTGTACGAGCTAGTGACTGGAGATATTCTTCTACCCAATCTTAACAATTTTCTTACTCTTCTCCAACTCTTTTTACAGAACTTTTTTCTTTGCCTTATCCACGAGCCCCTGTTTCACAATGGAGGGACTCGGCTGCCACCAGGCAGGCCTGTCTTCAACCTCTTGGCCACTTCCCTATTTATCAAGGTCACAACTGGTTTTCCCTCATTCTGTCTCTGGGGTCTAACTGTTGAGGAGGGTCCTTGGAACAAATAGGACAGTCCTTCCATGGCATCTCCATGCCAAAGGAGGTTGCACTAAATCTGCCTTTTGTTCTGCCGACTGTTCCTGTCCACTCTCACATAACTAATCTCTGTTAAGTGGTCAGCAGTTAACACCAATTGACTTTCCTGGTCCCAGAGGAAAGCCATTATCATTGGAGCTAAAGTTGTCAACTTTCCTAGCCAAGGATGTGTACTCCAGCTTTGGAGTTGATTGGCAGAACTGGTTTTACCCCAATTCTGGCTCAGACAAACTAAAGTACATTTTTACAAAGTTACTTTTCTGTTTAATCTAGCTGATTGCACCATTAAATCAGATTTTAAGAACTAAACAGCAAAATAACTTTGAAGCATTTTCTAGCTCATTCCTAAGCAGAGGTGGAAAATAAAGAATGTATTCCCATCTATACCAAAAAGGGTCTAGCCTAGTTACGTAGTGAAATATTTTCTAGTTTTACTTCACTGTGATAGAACACGAATTTCATTATGTCCTGTGCCTAGTTTATAAATATTAGCAATATATCCTGTGGGTTTACATAGCACAAATTAGGGGTCACCTATGAATACATAAAAATAGGCATTTCCTACATGGCAATGGCATTTTCTTTGGGAAGTCACTGCAGTGCAATCAAACTGCAGGCTGGCCAGAGCACAATGGTGGCCCCGCAAATGTACAGTTTTGTCATATATGTGAGTGGTGTACATACACTCTGAAGCCCACAAATGACATTTAGCTTTCCATGCCATAGGCACATTAATGGCAACATTTACAAATGACCTGTTGGGAAGCTAAATAGCCAAATAAGAAGTTCCAATTTACAGCACATCTTTAAGAGGGGCATCAGAGGCACTTTAGTATTGCTTGGATCTGGTAAAGTGCACAGAGTTCTAAAGCCAAAAAAACGGTCCAGAAAACGGCAAAAAACATGGGATGACCATGCAGAAAAAACTGAATTCCTACAAGTTGCTTCTGATGTTCTACTGAAATCCAATCCAGCACATCTTAATATTTGGCACCATGGCACAATAGAAAATGCTCTGAGTAGACATGCACCATAAATGGACAAGAAGAGAAATGGAAACAGCCCAACCATCTAATTGAGCTCATCCAACTCAAAGTACTCAAGTTTGCATTCAAAGGTTTCATCACCACAACATCAACCATTTTTCTACAGGGAATTAAACAAATGAGGTCCCACAATGACAACGTGAAAATTAACATCTGAAATAGTGTTCAAACTCATCTTGCTTGCTACTCGTATCAACGACTTGGACTCACTCAATAACATCTATTATACTGTCACTCTTCTACATAAAATCTCTTCTATGAGATGTTCTCCCACTGCTCATCAACATTTTTAATTGTTTCCTCAATCAAGAGACTTTCCAGAATGCCTTCAAGAGACAAGACATGCGGTTCTCCTGCTTAAGAAACTTATTGTATACCTAGAAAAACTTACAAACATCCACCCTGTCACCCTCCCAGTGTTCATATGCTTCTACCCAGCTGCAAGAGCAGACTAACAAGCACAATCTTATGCAGGACTACCAGTCAGTATTCAGACCATGCTGCAGCTTTGGGACATTAATTCTCAATAGTCACTCTCACCCTCCTTATCAGGGACAGAAAGATCCCTGACCTTTTGATCCTGCTTGGCCTCTCTGTAGCCGTTAACATAGTTAACACAGCTAACCACCAAGCACTGACCTACACCCTGAATCACATATAGTCTTATTCACTACAGTCCTACCTCCTCACCTGCCATCAGTTCATACACATAGGAATGCAAAGTTAAATACATTCTCTTCCACCTGCAGTGTACCTTACAGTTCCATCCTCTCTCTTATCATCGACAACTTATATATGAAACTCCTCAGATTTTTGCTCACTGAGATCAAATTCTATCAATAATATGTTGACACTGAGCAATGCCTCAACATTTCCTCAATCAATGACATTCAGTGACTTAAAACCTAACTTGAGATATTGTTTTACCGCATGTCAGCACCTAGCTAAAGTTCATCCCAACTAAGACTGAATTGCTCCTGTTCATCAACAGCACCTTATGGCTGGCTCTCTGGCTCTCACCAAAGACTTAAATATTTTTGACCAGGCCACCCTAATGCTTTAGGAGGCACCCTGGTGTCCCCTCCAGGACTGCATCATCTTCAATGCTAGCTGTATCACCTATAAGGCCTGGAGAAAGATACACTGACTTATCTGGCCAAGAACCTAGAAACTACATGGAGTCAAGTGAGCTAGAGATGAAGAGGAGCAAAATGTAAAGAAGAAAAGGCAGGTATTCCCAATCTATGCATCCCAATGGCATCAGAACTACTCTGCCCCTTCGGCGAGGAAGCTTGAAGCA
Organism: Calotriton arnoldi; assembly: GCA_963921515.1. Lineage (NCBI taxonomy): Eukaryota > Metazoa > Chordata > Amphibia > Caudata > Salamandridae > Calotriton > Calotriton arnoldi. The sequence goes on from CAWUFW010004262.1 coordinate 848,868, forward strand.
TATATATATATATATATATATATATATATATATATATATATATATATATATATAAATATATATATATATATATATATATATATATATTATCTACTGGCGGTCGCCAGTAGATAGTTATAGTTACAACCTATTATCCATAGGAAATCCGCGACATTCTATTTGAAATAACGTTGGCGCCGGTTGACGAATCTTTGTGAAAGTTTCCAACTTGTTGGGGCGCTCCGCTCCGCTCCTACCCTGAAAGTCTCGGGGTGATACGTGAAGCGGGGGCCGAGAAAAAAGGGGTCCCAAAACGCGTTTTCCCCATTCATTTTTCCATAGGAACCTTTAGTCGCAGCTACAGCCCGAACTGCTGAACGGAATTACACCAAATTTGGCAAAGAGGTAGCCCTTGGTTCAGAATGGTGCCTTTTGCTTAAATGGTGTAAATCCGTTCAGTAGTTCCTGAGAAAATCAAAAGTAAAAGTACATATATATCTATGGGCGCGTCGGATACGCGTACCCTCAGCGCAACCTGCGCGCACCGTCCCGATCACGAGCTGCATGCTAATTGGCTGTCAGCTGGCTGTCAACATTCCGATTCAGGAAGTGTTGGCAGCCATTTTGTCCCTCGGTAGAACCGAGGGACAGAAACAAGTGCGCAAAGCGCAAAAGGGGGCAGGGTAGAAACACCCTAACCCCCTAGGTGTGCTCAGGGGTCCCACAAGGACCCCCTGGGCAGAAAAAGATTTTTTTTTTTTTAAATCGGCGGGATGCGCTTAGGGTGCGCGTATCCCGCCGAGAAAAAAAGAAACAAGTGCGCAAAACGCACAAAGGGGGCAGGGTAGAAACACCCTAACCCCCTAGGCCTGCTCAGGGGTCCCACAAGGACCCCTGGGCAAAAAGCATTTTTTTTAAAAAAATCGTCAGGATGCGCTCAGGGTGCGCGAATCTTGCCGGAAAAAAAAAAGATCAAAGCGCGGTCTCCCGCGCTTCGATGTTAATTGGCCCCCGGGTGGCCCAAGTCCCGGGGGCATGGTGGGGGGGGGGATAATTTAATGTGTGGGGGCCTCAAGGGCCTCCAAGCCCGGGGACCGCCACCCCCGGGGCTTTTTAAAAATGGTGCGGGAGGGCTCTGAGCCCTCCGCAGCCCCGGAGACCACCACCTCCCCGGGGCTTTTTTAAAATAATTTAATAACCTGTGTGGGGGGCTCCAGCCCCCACACGCCCGAGACCGCCACCTCCCCGGGGCACTAACAAATTAAAATGGGGGTCCGTTTTGGACCCCCGAAGCCCCGAGGACCACCACCTCCCCGGGGCTGTGCTGTTGTAGGGAGGGGGCCGCGCAGCCCCCTCCTGGAGCCCTTGATGGCCCTGGGGACCACCACCCCCAGGGCCGGCTCCTGCAGTGTCCCGGGTGCCTACCCCCGGGACACTGTAGTTTGCTATGGCAGGACGGGAGCCTCGCGGCTCCCGTCCTGCCATAGCAAACTGCTTTGGATATTGGAAGAGAGAGCAGGGAAACCTGCTCTCTTCCAATATTCAAAGCGATTGCTTTTCCACATGGGGAGCAGCATGTCAGCTGCTCCCCATGTGGAACAGCAATGCCGGCTCCCAAGGGATGTGGAGAGCCGGCGGGACTGTGGGGGATTGGGGACCCCCCACAGTCCCCAACGGAGAGAGCCAGCCCGGGGGATGGGGTCCCCGGGGCAAGTAGTGGCCCAGGAGGGGGCCACGCGGCCCCCTCCCCAAATATGAAAAATTAAAAAAATTTAAAAAAAGGAAAGGCCGGCCCCGGGGATGGGGTCCCCGGGGCCTTAAATGGCCAGAGGAGGGGGGCCACGCAGCCCCCCTCCAAAGAATAAAAATTAAAAGGCCATGCCCCGGAGGAAAAAGGAAGGGGGGCCACACAGCCCCCCTTCAGGGGACAACATTTTTTTTTTTTTTTTTTTTAAACGATCGGGTCCGCAGGCCCCGCCCCTTCCTTCACCACTCTGCAAACGCGCCCCTGGCGCGTTTGCAGAGAGGAACGAATTCACCTTGAATACTGGGGGTCCCTGGGGGCCAACTAGCCCACCTGGAACCTCCAATATGCGCCAGGGGCTGCGTTGCAGAGACGTGTAGAGAGGCCACACCCCTTTTACACCTCTCTGCAACGCAGCTCTGTGGCGCTTTTGGAGGTATATGGTGGGCTAGTTGGACTCCGAGGACCCTCAGGATTCAAGGGACTTAATCCCCCAACTTAAAACGCGCCACGGGCGCATTTGCACAGTGGTGAAGGGAGGGGCGGGGCTTCAGGTGACATGTGTGCAAACAGGCCCCGTGGCGCGTTTTAAGATGGGGAATTAAATCCCCTTCAATCCTGAGGGTCCCTGGGGCCAACTAGCCCAAACGGTACATCCAGAAAGCGCCACAGAGCTGCGTTGCAGAGAGGTGTAAAAGGGGTGTGGCCTCTCTACACGTCTCTGCAACGCAGCCCCTGGCGCATATTGGAGGTTCCTGGTGGGCTAGTTGGCCCCTAGGGACCCTCAGGATTCAAGGGGACTTAATCCCCCAAATTAAAACGCGCAACGGGGCGCGTTTGCACAGATGTCACCTCAGGCCCCGCCCCTCCCTTCACCATTGTGCAAATATTCCTCTAAAATCAGCCGAAATACGAATTCCGATTTACTCACCTGTTATCAGGAGAGACCTCAGTGCTGCATCTTTCAGCCCAGTACTGGTCCTGAAAAGTAATTTTAACCGTACTTACCGGTAACTTGAATTTCCTTCATAGGCTAACATTGACTGGTTTCACTTGGAAATTCTTCTAAGTGTGGAGTTTTGGAACTTTAAAATATTCCTCTAAAATCAGCCGAAATACGAATTCCGATTTACTCACCTGTTATCAGGAGAGACCTCAGTGCTGCATCTTTCAGCCCAGTACTGATCCTCAAAAGTAATTTTAACCGTACTTACCAGTAACTTGAATTTCCTTCCATAGGATATCATTGCCTGCTTTTTGCTGAAAAAGTTTCTAAGTGTTGATTTTTGAAACATACAAATATTCCTCTAAAATCAGCCGAAATCCGAATTCTGATTTACTCACCTGTTATCAGGAGAGACCTCAGTGCTGCATCTTTCAGCCCAGTACTGGTCCTGAAAAGTAATTTTAACCGTACTTACCAGTAACTTGAATTTCCTTCCATAGGCTAACATTGACTGGTTTCACTTGGAAATTCTTCTAAGTGTGGAGTTTTGGAACTTTAAAATATTCCTCTAAAATCAGCCGAAATACGAATTCCGATTTACTCACCTGTTATCAGGAGAGACCTCAGTGCTGCATCTTTCAGCCCAGTACTGGTCCTCAAAAGTAATTTTAACCGTACTTACCGGTAACTTGAATTTCCTTCATAGGCTAACATTGACTGGTTTCACTTGGAAATTCTTCTAAGTGTGGAGTTTTGGAACTTTAAAATATTCCTCTAAAATCAGCCGAAATACGAATTCCGATTTACTCACCTGTTATCAGGAGAGACCTCAGTGCTGCATCTTTCAGCCCAGTACTGATCCTCAAAAGTAATTTTAACCGTACTTACCAGTAACTTGAATTTCCTTCCATAGGATATCATTGCCTGCTTTTTGCTGAAAAAGTTTCTAAGTGTTGATTTTTGAAACATACAAATATTCCTCTAAAATCAGCCGAAATCCGAATTCTGATTTACTCACCTGTTATCAGGAGAGACCTCAGTGCTGCATCTTTCAGCCCAGTACTGGTCCTGAAAAGTAATTTTAACCGTACTTACCAGTAACTTGAATTTCCTTCCATAGGCTAACATTGACTGGTTTCACTTGGAAATTCTTCTAAGTGTGGAGTTTTGGAACTTTAAAATATTCCTCTAAAATCAGCCGAAATACGAATTCCGATTTACTCACCTGTTATCAGGAGAGACCTCAGTGCTGCATCTTTCAGCCCAGTACTGGTCCTCAAAAGTAATTTTAACCGTACTTACCGGTAACTTGAATTTCCTTCATAGGCTAAGATTGACTGGTTTTCAGCAAAAAAGTTTCAAAGTGTTGATTTTCACAAACTACAAATATTCCTTAAAAATCGCCTGTATGACTTAAACGCATTCTTTCAACTGTTTACAGGAGATGCACCAGTGCTGGATCCAGGATCCAACACTGAGTAAGAAAAAGTAACGATAACAGTTTTTACCTGCTAAGTGAATTTCCTTCCATAGGATAACATTGGTGATTCTATGAGAAAAAGTTTCTAAGTGTCAACTTTTAAAATACAATAATATTCCTTAAAAATCACGACTGTAACCAAAACGCTTTTACTCAACTGTTTACAGGAGATGTACCAGGACTGAATCTAGGATCCAGTCCTGTGGTTACAAAAGTAATCCATAAAGTAACTAATTGCATTTAACTAGAAATTCACATTGAGCTGAATGTTGCATTGTGTTTGAAAATGTGTTGCCCATTGCAACAACTGTAACTACTGTACTTAAAAGTCTATTGCCTATCTGCAAAGTATTTAAACTAAAGTAATTCATTCTGAGAAAGTATTTTTTGTAATGTAATGTATAATGTAATTACAATGTAATTTAAAAAATAAAATATGTAAAAAAAATTGTTTCTAAAAATGTAGTAAATCAGTATGAAAAAAATTAATATAACAATTAATACATTTAAAAATTGTCATTTACAAAACCTTTGAAATTCACTGAAAAAACCGTAGGTTTCAGGCACGTTATAGTTAGAAATTAGCATTTAAAAAACCTTTGAAATTCACTGAAAAAACCATAGGTTTCAGACACGTTATAGTTACAAATTAGCATTTAAAAAACCTTTGAAATTCACTGAAAAAACCATAGGTTTCAGACACGTTATAGTTACAAATTAGCATTTAAAAAACCTTTGAAATTCACTGAAAAAACCATAGGTTTTAGGGACAGTTTTAGTTACTTGGACATTGCACTCGTACAAAACCCGTGAAATTCCCACGTTATAGTTAGTTCAGCTAACTATAACTCGCGCCCGCAATGCACTGCTGATGACGTCACATATTACATCACTCATGACATGGTCAGTGACATCACTGATGACATCACTGATGACATCTCAAATGACATCACTGATGACATCATCCACGTGATAATCTGATGCACCTCCTCACACCCTAATATAACCTTTGATACACCCACTCTAAATTACAGACTGCCATTCGCAAAACCATAGACACTCCAACACCAATAACTACATACCCACTCACTGATTCTTAGGTCTACACACACACATCCACTCACTCACCCGTACAGTCACTCATACTTACGGTCACTCAGTACAGGACTATCATATGCACTCTTACTCCTATATAGACACTCAAACAACGCCACTCATCCATAGAGATACTCACACACCTAGTCAGTCATGCAAATAATTAAACACACTGCCATTTAATCACCTATACAGTTATACACACACCAGCTCACTTACTCATACAAATAGTAGCACATTGTTACGCTCTTATACAATCACTGATACAAGCACACACTCATCCATACAGCCACTATCACAATCACTCACTCTTGCTTATAGCTATTTATATACTCCAACACACATATATACTGCCTTTCACATATGTAGTTACTCACACATGTACCACTGGGACATACATTCACTCACTAACACACTCTTACACACACTTACCCACCCATACAGTCTATCACAGATGCACTCTTGAAACCATCCACCCAGTGAATCACCCACTCACACATCTATGCACAGAGTTGCACACACCCCTCCCACACAAACACTCAAGGAACCCATACAGATACTCAGACAAGCATTCAATAACTCATATAGACACTCATTTAGCTATTCACAAACACATGCAGCCACTTACACAGCAACAGACAGACGGATACAGACATTCACCCAGTTTAGTCACTAACCCATGCATTCAGTAAGATACGTTAAATCACTCACTTATAGAGTCAGTCACGCACCTACTAAATCATCCATACAGACACTTACACACCCACTCATTCTGCAATACGTCTTTTCCTATATATATTAAAAATATTTAAACTTTACAGAAACACACAGTCACTGGATGATGTCATCAGTGATGTCATTTGAGATGTCATCAGTGATGTCATCAGTGATGTCACTGACCATGTCATGAGTGATGTAATATGTGACGTCATCAGCAGTGCATTGCGGGGGCGCGAGTTATAGTTAGCTGAACTAACTATAACGTGGGAATTTCACGGGTTTTGTACGAGTGCAATGTCCAAGTAACTAAAACTGTCCCTAAAACCTATGGTTTTTTCAGTGAATATAGATATATATATATCTATATATATATATATATATATATATATATATATATATATATATATATATATATATATATGTATACATATACAGATACTGTGATCAAGGCAGTGAATGCTGAAACGCGTCGCAGCGTAATGGAGGAATAAAGACTTTTAATTCCTGAAATCTCCCCGTGTCGGTGTCCGGTTTATATGTGAGGAATCGGATTTGGTGTTCATATATATATATATATATATATATATATATATATATATATATATATATATATATATATATATATATTATCTACTGGCGGTCGCCAGTAGATAGTTATAGTTACAACCTATTATCCATAGGAAATCCGCGACATTCTATTTGAAATAACGTTGGCACCGGTTGACGAATCTTCGTGAAAGCTTCCAACTTGTTGGGGCGCTCCGCTCCGCTCCTACCCTGAAAGTCTCGGGGTGATACGTGAAGCGGGGGCCGAGAAAAAAGGGGGCTCCCAAAACGCGTTTTCCCCATTCATTTTTCCATAGGAACCTTTAGTCGCAGCTACAGCCCGAACTGCTGAACGGAATTACCCCAAATTTGGCAAAGAGGTAGCCCTTGGTTCAGACTGGTGCCTTTTGCTAAAATGGTGTAAATCCGTTCAGTAGTTCCTGAGAAATTCACAATTAAAATCACATATATATCTATGGGCGCGTCGGATCCGCGTACCCTCCCGATCACGAGCTGCATGCTAATTGGCTGTCAACACTCCAAATCAAGAAGTGTTGGCAGCCATTTTGTCCCTCGGTTGAACCGAGGGACAGAAACAAGTGCGCAAAGTGCAAAAGGGGGCAGGGTAGAAACACCCTGACCCCTAGGTCTGCTCAGGGGGTCCCACAAAGACCCCTGGGCAGAAAAAGATTTTTTTTTTTTTAAATCGGCGGGATGCGCTTAGGGTGCGCGTATCCCGCCAAGAAAAAAAAAAGAAACAAGTGCGCAAAACGCACAAAGGGGGCAGGGTAGAAACACCCTAACCCCTAGGCCTGCTCAGGGGTCCCACAAGGACCCCCTGGGCAAAAAGCATTTTTTAAAAAAATCGGCAGGATGCGCTCAGGGTGCGCGAATCCTGCCGAAAAAAAATCGAAGCGCGGTCTCCCGCGCTCGATGTTAATTGGCCCCGGGTGGCCCAAGTCCCGGGGGCATGGTGGGGGGATAATTTAATGTGTGGGGGCCTCAAAGGGCCCCCAAGCTCCGGGGACCGCCACCCCCGGGGCTTTTTAAAAAAATGGTGCGGGAGGGCTCTGAGCCCTCCCGCAGCCCCGAGGACCACCACCTCCCGGGGCTTTTTAAATTAATTTAACAACCTGTGTGGGGGGCTCCAGCCCCCCACACGCCCGGGACCGCCACCTCCCCGGGGCACTAACAAATTAAAATGGGGGTCCGTTTTGGACCCCGAAGCCCGGGGACCACCACCTCCCGGGGCTGTGCTGATGTAGGGAGGGGGCCGCGCGGCCCCCCTCCTGGAGCCCTTGATGGCCCTGGGGACCACCACCCCCCAGGGCCGGCTCCTGCAGTGTCCCGGGGTGCCACAGAGCTGCGTTGCAGAGAGGTGTAAAAAGGGGTGTGGCCTCTCTACACATCTCTGCAACGCAGCACCCTGGTGCATATTGGAGGTTCCTGGTGGGCTAGTTGGCCCCTAGGGACCCTCAGGATTCAAGGGGACTTAATCCCCCAACTTAAAACGCGCAACGGGGCGCGTTTGCACAGATGTCACCTCAGGCTCCGCCCCTCCCTTCACCATTGTGCAAATATTCCTCTAAAATCAGCCGAAATACGAATTCCGATTTACTCACCTGTTATCAGGAGAGACCTCAGCGCTGTATCTTTCAGCCCAGTACTGGTCCTGAAAAGTAATTCTAACCATACTTACCAGTAACTTGAATTTCCTTCCATAGGCTAACATTGACTGGTTTCACTTGGAAATTCTTCTAAGTGTGGAGTTTTGGAACTTTAAAATATTCCTCTAAAATCAGCCGAAATACGAATTCCGATTTACTCACCTGTTATCAGGAGAGACCTCAGTGCTGCATCTTTCAGCCCAGTAATGATCCTCAAAAGTAATTTTAACCGTACTTACCAGTAACTTGAATTTCCTTCCATAGGATATCATTGCCTGCTTTTTGCTGAAAAAGTTTCTAAGTGTTGATTTTTGAAACATACAAATATTCCTGTAAAATCAGCCGAAATACGAATTCCGATTTACTCACCTGTTGTCAGGAGAGACCTCAGTGCTGTATCTTTCAGCCCAGTACTGGTCCTGAAAAGTAATTTTAACCGTACTTACCGGTAACTTGAATTTCCTTCATAGGCTAACATTGACTGGTTTCACTTGGAAATTCTTCTAAGTGTGGAGTTTTGGAACTTTAAAATATTCCTCTAAAATCAGCCGAAATACGAATTCCGATTTACTCACCTGTTATCAGGAGAGACCTCAGTGCTGCATCTTTCAGCCCAGTACTGATCCTGAAAAGTAATTTTAACCGTACTTACCGGTAACTTGAATTTCCTTCATAGGCTAACATTGACTGGTTTCACTTGGAAATTCTTCTAAGTGTGGAGTTTTGGAACTTTAAAATATTCCTCTAAAATCAGCCGAAATACGAATTCCGATTTACTCACCTGTTATCAGGAGAGACCTCAGTGCTGCATCTTTCAGCCCAGTACTGATCCTGAAAAGTAATTTTAACCGTACTTACCGGTAACTTGAATTTCCTTCATAGGCTAACATTGACTGGTTTCACTTGGAAATTCTTCTAAGTGTGGAGTTTTGGAACTTTAAAATATTCCTCTAAAATCAGCCGAAATACGAATTCCGATTTACTCACCTGTTATCAGGAGAGACCTCAGTGCTGCATCTTTCAGCCCAGTACTGATCCTCAAAAGTAATTTTAACCGTACTTACCAGTAACTTGAATTTCCTTCCATAGGATATCATTGCCTGCTTTTTGCTGAAAAAGTTTCTAAGTGTTGATTTTTGAAACATACAAATATTCCTCTAAAATCAGCCGAAATCCGAATTCTGATTTACTCACCTGTTATCAGGAGAGACCTCAGTGCTGCATCTTTCAGCCCAGTACTGGTCCTGAAAAGTAATTTTAACCGTACTTACCAGTAACTTGAATTTCCTTCCATAGGCTAACATTGACTGGTTTCACTTGGAAATTCTTCTAAGTGTGGAGTTTTGGAACTTTAAAATATTCCTCTAAAATCAGCCGGAATACGAATTCCGATTTACTCACCTGTTATCAGGAGAGACCTCAGTGCTGCATCTTTCAGCCCAGTACTGATCCTCAAAAGTAATTTTAACCGTACTTACCAGTAACTTGAATTTCCTTCATAGGCTAAGATTGACTGGTTTTCAGCAAAAAGTTTCAAAGTGTTGATTTTCACAAACTACAAATATTCCTTAAAACTCGCCTGTATGACTTAAACGCATTCTTTCAACTGTTTACAGGAGATGCACCAGTGCTGGATCCAGGATCCAACACTGAGTAAGAAAAAGTAACGATAACAGTTTTTACCTGCTAAGTGAATTTCCTTCCATAGGATAACATTGGTGATTCTATGAGAAAAAGTTTCTAAGTGTCAACTTTTAAAATACAATAATATTCCTTAAAAATCACGACTGTAACCAAAACGCTTTTACTCAACTGTTTACAGGAGATGTACCAGGACTGAATCTAGGATCCAGTCCTGTGGTTACAAAAGTAATCCATAAAGTAACTAATTGCATTTAACTAGAAATTCACATTGAGCTGAATGTTGCATTGTGTTTGAAAATGTGTTGCCCATTGCAACAACTGTAACTACTGTACTTAAAAGTCTATTGCCTATCTGCAAGGTATTTAAACTAAAGTAATTCATTCTGAGAAAGTATTTTTTGTAATGTAATGTATAATGTAATTACAATGTAATTTAAAAAATAAAATATGTAAAAAAAATTGTTTCTAAAAATGTAGTAAATCAGTATGAAAAAAATTAATATAACAATTAATACATTTAAAAATTGTCATTTACAAAACCTTTGAAATTCACTGAAAAAACCGTAGGTTTCAGGCACGTTATAGTTAGAAATTAGCATTTAAAAAACCTTTGAAATTCACTGAAAAAACCATAGGTTTCAGACACGTTATAGTTACAAATTAGCATTTAAAAAACCTTTGAAATTCACTGAAAAAACCATAGGTTTCAGACACGTTATAGTTACAAATTAGCATTTAAAAAACCTTTGAAATTCACTGAAAAAACCATAGGTTTTAGGGACAGTTATAGTTACTTGGACATTGCACTCGTACAAAACCCGTGAAATTCCCCGTTATAGTTAGTTCAGCTAACTATAACTCGCGCCCCGCAATGCACTGCTGATGACGTCACATATTACATCACTCATGACATGGTCAGTGACATCACTGATGACATCACTGATGACTTCTCAAATGACATCACTGATGACATCATCCACGTGATAATCTGATGCACCTCCTCACACCCTAATATAACCTTTGATACACCCACTCTAAATTACAGACTGCCATTCGCAAAACCATAGACACTCCAACACCAATAACTACATACCCACTCACTGATTCTTAGGTCTACACACACACATCCACTCACTCACCCGTACAGTCACTCATACTTACGGTCACTCAGTACAGGACTATCATATGCACTCTTACTCCTATATAGACACTCAAACAACGCCACTCATCCATAGAGATACTCACACACCTAGTCAGTCATGCAAATAATTAAACACACTGCCATTTACTCACCTAACCAGTTATACACACACCAGCTCACTTACTCATACAAATAGTAGCACATTGTTACGCTCTTATACAATCACTGATACAAGCACACACTCATCCATACAGCCACTATCACAATCACTCACTCTTGCTTATAGCTATTTATATACTCCAACACACATATATACTGCCTTTCACATATGTAGTTACTCACACATGTACCACTGGAACATACATTCACTCACTAACACACTCTTACACACACTTACCCACCCATACAGTCTATCACAGATGCACTCTTGAAACCATCCACCCAGTGAATCACCCACTCACACATCTATGCACAGAGTTGCACACACCCCTCCCACACAAACACTCAGGCACCCATACAGATACTCAGACAAGCATTCAATAACTCATATAGACACTCATGTAGCTATTCACAAACACATGCAGCCACTTACACAGCAACAGACAGACGGATACAGACATTCATCCAGTTTAGTCACTAACCCATGCATTCAGTAAGATACGTTAAATCACTCACTTATAGAGTCAGTCACGCACCTACTAAATCATCCATACAGACACTTACACACCCACTCATTCTTCAATACGTCTTTTCCTATATATATTAAAAATATTTAAACTTTACAGAAACACACAGTCACTGGATGATGTCATCAGTGATGTCATCAGTGATGTCATTTGAGATGTCATCAGTGATGTCATCAGTGATGTCACTGACCATGTCATGAGTGATGTAATATGTGACGTCATCAGCAGTGCATTGCGGGGCGCGAGTTATAGTTAGCTGAACTAACTATAACGGGGAATTTCACGGGTTTTGTACGAGTGCAATGTCCAAGTAACTATAACTGTCCCTAAAACCTATGGTTTTTTCAGTGAATTTATATATATATGTATGTACATATATGCATACTTACATACACATAAAACAGTTAAGAGATGAAAAAGAAAATAAAGTCTTTTTAAGTAACTTCTACTAGTTGAGGGAATTGGTGCAATCCTAAGTTCCTTAACAGTACCAACTGACTTTGATATTTGCCTTTGGGTAATGTAATATGTAAAGAAGAGAAGACAAACCGTTTAGAATGATTCTTACTAGTCTCACTCTGCACAGGCGTCCCTCATGCTTTCACACCTGAATTGTAACAGGATAGTCTTGGCATGGAGAAAGTGAAAGAACTAAATAGTACATTCCTGCTGAAATCTCCAGGGCAGACTTAAAGAAAAATGCAAGGAAGAACAGAAGGATGAGCCTTCCAGCTACATGACTAAGGGCCTGATTTTGGGTTTGGAGGACTGGGTACTCTCGGCTGATTTTGAGTTTGGCAGACAGGATTTACTCCATCAGGGTGACAGAGTAAAGTACTCCATCACCCTGAGGGAGTACCCACCCACCAAATTTAAAGATGTCCACCAAATTTAAAGAACATCTTTTGAATTTTCAGGAACCACCGTCATGGTGGTTCCTGTAAATCCATTTAAAGTGTGCCATGCAGCTCCGTCAACATGGTGGCGCTTCACGGCACCCTTTCAATTACTTTTTTTATTTTCAAAAACAAAGCCCCAAAGTGGGATTTGTTTTTAAATAAAAAATAAGCAATTACCCCTCTCCATGGGAGTTTTTACTTTCCCTGAATGAGGCAGTTGGGCCTTCAATTTAGCGGAGAGGGTACTTTCTCCACTAAATTCTAAGGGCCTTATTTATGAATTTTTGCCTTAGGGTAGCGCCGCAGGCCTTACTGCTGCGCTGCCCTACGGCAAAAGAAAAGGGCAGGAATGCGCCATATTTATTATATACGGCGCATTCCTGTCCTCAGAGTTATGATTTCTCGTAAATCTATGTCAGTGTCAAAAATCCATGGATGTTGTTTGGGAACGCCCCCAGCAACACCCATTGCAGTTAATGAAGATAACGGCGTTAAAGGTAACAATAATTTACAATGCAGCATTAAGCAAAAAAAAATGGCTTAGTGCTGACTGGTAAACATGGGGCAGGCTCCTGCGCCACTGGAGCGTCACGAAAAGTGATGTACCGGCAGCGCAAGGGGCTTGTAACTATGCCCCTAAATTGGGCCCTTTGTTGCAAATGTGATGAAGTAACCCTGGGGCATATTAGCAAGACCCACGTTAAAATTATCGCCGTTTTAGCGGCAGGAAACTGCCGCTAAAACGGCGATAATGGGCTTGCTAATATGCGTTATAGAATTCCAATAGAAGCCCAGGTTAGATGTGCAGGACATCTAACCAGGGCTTCTATTGGAATTCCATAACGCATATTAGCAAGCCCATTATCGCCGTTTTAGCGGCAGTTTCCTGCCGCTAAAACAGCGATAATTTTAACGTGGGTCTTGCTAATATGCCCCTGAGTCCTCCAAAATCTCAGTCTGCCCGCCCAGAGTAAAGACTGTCATGGTCTTAATCAGGCCTTAGATCCGCTTCCTGAGACGCTTATGGGTGATCTGTAAAGCATGTTTCTTGCTGGGCATGTTGATGTGTCCATAAAAGCATAACATGGGTAATGGCAGAATGTATGCACTTAAATTACAAAAACAAAAATGTGTGATGTGGTTGCATGGCTATATAGTATAACTGAACCAAATGACAGTGGATGTCAAAAAGTGGGTATAAACCGGTTGGAACTGCAAAAACACCCCCTTAGCATATGCGTTGTTCTTTTAAGATATTTTCAGAACAGGAGCAACATTTTCACCACTAGAGGTATGCAGTTTGCATTTGCACGAATACTCACAGGCTTTTCTCAAAGCATTAGTTCATGGGAAATTTTCTTTGGAATCTGTTACGGTGCCAATCTGACTTAATTTACGCTGGAGTTCTCATAATATAAAATGATAATATAAAATGGTATCTCCTTGTGTAGATGTGCTTTCTAATGGTGGGGGTAACATAACAGCCAAATATTAATTCTGTTTTTATAATTTGTTGTCTATAATAGTGCAAAAATGAACCCGTTTATATAAACGTTGAAAGAAGCGGAGCGCATACCAAAATGCACTTAGGCGAGTAAAAGCTCACCAAACTGAAACGCGCAGGACCGCGAAAACAATTCAAGGCAGTTCTGGCGAATTATACCTCTAGCAAATGTGTGCACAGGATTTAAACCATATTCTATGTTTTGTCCTGCATTATGGTTACATCGTAGAATGTCTCCAGTTTTTAAATATTCCATTGATTTATAACTTTATGTTGTTCCCTATCAATGAGCAAGCTTGTTATTGTATCTTTAGCTTTTCTTAAACTTTTACGTTTTATATTGACTTGGTAGCAGGGTCGGACTGGCCTTTAGGGCAAACAGGCAGTGCTCTATGGGCTGTGCTCACAGATCAGTTTGTGGGCCTGTTTTATGGTCTGGTAGGCCGTTTTTTTGTTGATTTCACTGATATTACCACAAGCATTGCCTGCAGCAAACACCCATACTTTGCAAAATACCTATACAGCGTTCCTTTACAAGTTAAAAAATAACCTGATTTGCAAAAGTTGCCCACTTTTTCAGCTATCTTAATCACTAATAGGCCCCACTTTTGTTTTGGTGCCCAGGCCTGTTTTGTGTTCCTGTGCGACCCTGATCAGTAATGTAATTAAAGTAGTTTATTTGATTGTGTTTTGCTGATATCTGTTGAGGTCCATATCAATAAAGTGAGCCAATCTGGATGTAAGAATTACTTCGGTTTGCCAAAATTTAATTTTCATATGTCAAAGATACTCAGCATTGGTATGGCCTTTGTTCTATAAGACTCAAGCTTCATCTCACTCACAATGCCCAAAAAGGCCGAAAGCTGTTCGGAGTTGCTTTTGACCCTTTCATAGAACTTTGCGTCTAGCATTTTGGAGTGGTGTGTTTGTTCCCTTTGTGGTGGTCTGTATCCGATTTGCATCTGTTTATTTCCTGTCTGCAATGGCAAAGAGAAGCTAAAAACTAGGGACTTGAATGTGTCATGGTGTAATTACCAGTGGTTGTGTATAACTCAAGGATACAGTTCACCATCACGTTTTGCGCTGCCTGCCTCAAATGAACCTGAATTGAATGTGGGGAAATGTAATTGCACATTTTATCTTATGTCAACTGCCCTCTGAGCAAATGTAGGGGTTGTTGAGAATTGCTGAATAAGAAATGCATTTCCTTTGATTTACAATACAGCATAATCGCCATAATGATTATGTAGTTATGGTTACATTTCAATTTCTATTGAAAATGTCTTTTCAGGTTTCCTTTGGTCCTTCTGAAGGAAGCTCCACAAAACATTTCATTCAAATAAAGTGAGTTGCTAAGTTTTAGTACATCAAGTTAAATGCCCCTCATCTTGGTAGGGGTGTCGAAGGGAGGAGGCCAAAAAGTTGTTAGTTCCATAGGCACATTTTCTGTTTGCTACAGCCCAAACCACTGAACAGAATAACTTCTGGCACCTTGACATGAATCTAGTACTGTACTTAAAGCAATGCTTTGTCTTGGTGTAATGTAATTCTATTCAGTAGTTACTGAGATATTTATGTTAGAGAGAGCTGTCAGTGGGCTTCAAACGATAACTATAAGTATATTTGTAAAAGTTAGTTCAAATATACTTTGCAGATCTGTACTACTGAATCCTGTAAGGGCGATACATGTGAAAAATAAATAAATTCGATTGGAAGAAGGATTATTCCAATGTGGGATCCGCTGGTCCACAAAGGCTTTGCGAATCCACGTGATTGGACTGGCTGACAGCAAATACAAATGTCTGCTGTCTCGTACATTACAGGATGTCAGGCACCAAAGTATGCATGCTAATAAAAAGTGAAAGAACAGATATAGGAGATGTGGAAGCATCCCTTGAGCCCTGCGAGGATGTGGGCAAGTCCCAGAGTGGCAGAAACTTTCCACAAATTGAAAATACAGTGTCCTTTTTTGCTGGGGTATTTGTGGATCCAAATTATTTTTTAAAGATCTGCAAATTTGCTGGTAAATTCACAAACATTTTTAAATAATACACTTCTGGAACACAAGGAAGATAAAAATCACAGTGCACCTGTGCATGGCACAGCCATCCGCAAGAAGCATTGTGGCCCTAGATCTAGTTCTGCCCCTACTCTGCAGCGTCCAGCATACTGTTGAAAGGTGTTTGCAGCTGGTTCAGAGTCACAGGGCCAGCACAAGGCACTGCTATGCTTGGCTGAATGCACAAACATATGTTATGCAGCGTAGAAGAAGTCCAGAATGCAGGAAGATGGGCATGTGGTCTGCAGTCAAAGCCCACTACTCATGGCCCTTAGGCATTTGCCAGGACTTTGCGCAATCAGAAGTTTGATCACAGGGCCTGGTTCAAGACGAGTCAAGGCAGCCAACCATGCTGCCTTGACTCATGGATGTGCACCTCATGGGCTCCTCTTGGGGGTGGGTGGATGGAGTGCCTTGTCATAGGCCACACCCAGCAGCCAACCTCCACTGCCCATTACCAAAGGCCATCCATAGCAAGGCTTGAACATGCAAGAGTTGGACAAAGGACCATGCTTTGCTGCAGACCCAAGCTGCACATGGCCAACGGTTTTGACATCGAAGTTGATTTTATAGGTGGTGGCTGTGGTGCATCATGAAAAATACTATAAATTCACTGAAAAGAACTTTGTTAAAGGAAAGTTATGGTTTCATCTGCTTATAATGCATTGACGTGTTAAAAAACCTAAGAAATCTACTTAATCTAATAAAAAATCCACAGTTAACATGAATTCACAGTTTTAAAAAAGATGAAAACTCCCTTGAATTAAACAGTTACCGTTAGGTACACAAACCGTAATTAAAGCATGCACTGATTGTGATCTCAAACATCATTGATGGCATCTAAAACAACATCATGATGGCCTCACTGGTCAGATCACAAATGACATCACCAACAAACTGACCAAATTGGAATTGTGAGTACTGCAACAATTGTTTTAGTCTGTCAAGTGATAAAAGGAATCTGGACGTCAGTAGCCCCTGTTTTTGTAGGCAGTTAATTAATTAGTGTATGGTGAATATAGTGTATTAGTAAACCTCTTGCAAATATTGAAAAATGTTTTCACTGAAAAGAAAGTTGAAAGCAAAGTTGTGGTTAGCTTTGGCATTAATACCTTAACATATGTTTAAATAAACCTCAGAAATTCACTAAAAAAACACAGCTAAAGTGCATTTAAGGTGAAAAACAAAACTAAAACTAAAACCACTGAAATTCACCTCATCATGCACTGCTTACGACCTTAAATATCACATCGCTCATGTCATTTTAAATGACATCTTTCATAACATCACTAATGATCTCTCAAATGACATCGCTAAGGACGTCATTGATGATAGCATCCAGAGGTATCAATACTCTGCCTTTGGCCATGAACAGAGTGTGTCCAATCCTGTGTGAGCGACCAACCGTTCTGCACATGGCCTTCAGCTGTGCACAGCAGAGCTTGACCGCAAGGCAATGACTCTGGCCAGGCCCTACGGTCAACCATCCGCAGATTGACACGCCCCACTGTGCATGACTTTCAGCTGTGCACAACAGGGGCTGCTAAAGGGACAGACATGCAGCTGACCCATGAGCCTAACCTTCCACAGATAGCCAGCCCCTATAGCACATGGCCTTTAGTTAAGTGTAGCAATGGTTGGCCCAGCCCTCAGCAGGCAACCAGCACCCTTGCACAGCGGGGGTTTGGTGAAGGGCTTGACCTAAGGCCAGGTCGTTCACCCAACCCTCCACAGGTGGCTGATCTCCATTGTGAGCTCCGATGTGCATAAACTTCAGTTTTATGCCGCAGGGGATGGGAGAAGGTATTAGGCAGCACCTGATTGGACCATAGGCCTTGCACCCAACCGTTTGTGGACAGCCAATCACCACTGCATGTGTGGGCAGCGAGGGTTAGCCACAGGGCAAGTCTCGGTGCTCATTCCTCTGCACTCAGTCAATCCCTTCTGCATACAACTATCTTTTATGGATTGCAGTCTAATGTGAACAGCACTATCATAGCAATGTCACGAATAGTGTCATGATATATATAATCCTGAAGGGCAAAACACTGATGATATTTGTAATTCAAGTCTATGCAGTGCCAGTCTCGCTCACGCCTTAAATAAACAGCAATGATAAAACAGAGAAGAGCTAAGAGGATGTTGAACTTTAAGAGTAATTTAATTACATGGGTTAGCAAACCGTGGGGAAATGCAACTTATACAATTTCAAATGTTAATATAAAACCCAGATATAAACTTATTTTATTGCAAACACAGACATAACAATTTTAGTATGAGAAAAGTATATTTAAAATTCCAATAAAGAGCACCATTTCCCTGTTCTCAAGATTACAGGAAAATTATATGTTCTATTCTTTTTTTCTGTTTTCAAACATGTGCCACATTTAAGTATACCGACATAACTGGAAAATTGTTTGTTTTGAGTCACATAAGCTTAGCTTGCACTAAGGGTCGAATGGAGACTGTCGGCAAACAACGTTGACATTATCAAGAAGAGACACAAATCTTTGGGGACATGTAATCACATATAAAGTTTATTTGTATGGTCGGGATGTTTTTTCTTCTTACATCGTTATGAATTGTGCAGAATTCAATTTACATATTCTGAAGCAGAAGTAATTTGAATACAAGAGAGCCCGAGGCATAAACTATTTTAGTTTTAACCATATGTTCAGCTCTGTTCAGGCAAATAGAGAGCATACACAAGTGAGTATCTGTTCTCTGTTTCAGAAACTCTGTTTACCATCACATTGGGAGTGACAAAGTCCTATGTATCAATTTGGTATGGCATTGAAAGAGGACATTCTAAAATTGCTGGTTTTAAAGTCAAATACTGACTATAAATCAGGGCCGGACTGGCTACCGGGCATTTTTTGCTGGGGTGGCCGGGTGGGGTCCAGGTCTACAGCTGAGGGGTTGATTTTGTTGCAGGGGAGCTGCCGGCGCTTTTAAATGAACAATGCAAAACAAATAGCTTTTAAAAACATTTGTTTGCATTGTTTACTAAGGAAAGCCCGGTAGCCAGTCCTACCCTGCTATAAATTGTCCTCAAAATAAACGCAAAAAATGTGTAACAATGTAAACAATCGTCCTCGATAAAATATACTGGTGTTACATTTGAACTTAACAAACCACGACCATCATTGTAAATGCTAAACCCTTTATTTCCTCACAGCAGTGGCGGCCGGCATGACTCGTGGGTGATGGGGTCGCGCAGGTTTGCAGGGGGGAGGCGGGACGGGTTTATTTAAAATTTTAAACAACGTACCATCCCGGGTCCTGCGCTGCCTCAGGTCCTGGCCGGGTCCTGCAATTTCCTGCTGCTCTCCTGAACAGGAAGCAGCCAAAGGCAGCCTCCCTCCCCTCCCCTAAGCCAATCACAATGCTGCAATGGCAACGTTGTGATTGGTGGGGACGGCGCCCAGCCGGGCGCCTATGGGGAAGTAATTTTCTCTATGTAGGCTGCATGCAGCCTACATAGAGAAAAGGCAGAGTGTGCATGACTGGTTTGGTCGGCCCGAGAGGGCCGACCAAACAGTCAGGGCCCAAAGAATTGGGCAAGCCACTCCTTCCCGACCCTTCCCAACCAGGTATCCCTTCTGCTTTCTCGCAGTGCGAGAATCAGAAACATAAAATGGTATTTAAAATACCATTTTATGTTTCTGCTTCTCGCACTGCGAGAAAGCAGTGGGGCGATGCTCCTCTGTCCTCATGGAGGAGCCGCCCCTACCACACAGTGCAATATAACATTCTTTATTAAGTAGGATCTGAGCAGATAACTGTTCTGATGAAGAGTTGTTTTTGATTGAACCATCGAGAAACTCAACAGTTTCTTTGTCTTGCCTTTGAGCAGTCATTCATTTATTAACAGCCATTGAGCCAAGAGCAATTGTCGACTAATATATATTTTTTGTAATCTGGCTTCCTAAATGGAACACCTGATCCCTTTATTTTATACTGATAAAGCAAGTTATGTTATGTAGATTTGCATGGCACAGCTTATCATGCGTGATGGTATCCATGCGCTGGAACAGGAGCGTAGGTCCGGAGGTGTTCCTAGTTGAACAACCAGGTCTT
The DNA here is from genome assembly GCA_963921515.1 of Calotriton arnoldi. Lineage (NCBI taxonomy): Eukaryota > Metazoa > Chordata > Amphibia > Caudata > Salamandridae > Calotriton > Calotriton arnoldi. Next base: position 869,058 of record CAWUFW010004262.1, read on the forward strand.
CAGCTTTTTGCGGCACTTGAGGAGTGGAGTGGTGCATAGGTCAAATGGTAAATTTCTAATGGATAAAGAAGAGTTGTGAAAGATTCATGGCAAATTCATCAACTGAAGTTTGAGGATTTATCAGAGTTCATATGCAAATGTTGATGCTTTAGAGTGTTTAATTGACCGTTCTGTCTTCCATACAATAATGAGAGAAGGATGCTAGGGTTTCCTTTTTATTTTCAGCACCATATTGAATGCCCAAGCTAATTCTAATGTCCAAGGCATGGTGAAAATTGAGACTATAAGTGGTGTGTAACACGAAGAATTGTATTTATAACCACATATCCAGATTTCTTATCCATGCTTGTGTGTGATAAAATGTTTAATAAACCAACACTCAAGTTGTTTTTTTGTGATGGGTCTACTAAAACACTCTGAAGCCGAGGAGACCCGAGGGCACACACACCTCAATGGTTCACTGATAGAATATCAATGACAAAAACATCGATGTTAAACATATCGAAAAAAATATAGAATACAAAAATATCGACTCCCATACCTACACAGGTAAGTGCAAAAATATCTAATCAAAAAATATTGATGTAAAAAATATAGATGTAAAAAATATCGATTTAAATATATATATAAAAAAATAATAATATCTATTAATATATAAAATATTAATATTAATTTTAACAAAATAAATTAAATTTTATATACATTTTAACAAAATATAACAAATAAACCTAATAAAAAAATAAATAAACACACAATCAATAATTTATACATATATATTTACTTTAAAATCTTTAATTTATTTTAAAACTTCAAAATTATATAAAAATAATATGTATATATATATATCAATAATTTAAAATATAAAAAAAATTCTACAATAATTTAAAACGTTAAGCTATTAGAAAATATTTAAACTTACATTTCCCAATACAATCAGGGCAACAGTAGGAAAAGTGTTGGATAGCAAAATAATTACATTTTCTATTCCGGTCATCCGCGCCTTGATCCTCTCCCGATTGGACTACGCTAACGCGTTGTACACAGGCATCCCTGGTTATTCTTTGAATAGACTCCAGGATATTCAGAATGCGGCCGCCAGGCTTCTCTTGGGAATTGCTAAGACGTGCAGCATGAGGGAACATCTCCGCGCTCTCCACTGGCTTCCCGTGGCCGACCGGGTTAAGTTCAAATCCCTGGTTACTGCGCATCGTGCCCTCTATGGTCTCGGGCCGGCCTAGCTTCAGAAGCGGTTCTCTTTCTATGTCCCGCTGAGACAACTGCGCTCTTCATCCCTCCTTCAAGCTAGGGTGCCCCGCTTTATCCGGCATAAGATGGGCGGTTGCTCCCTTGCTGTTAAGGCTGCCCAGGCTTGGAATGCCTTACCGTTTTCTCTGCGCAATACTCACGACCCGTCAGCCTTCAAGAAACTTTTAAAAACCTATCTGTTTCCGTAATTGAGGGCGGTGTAGTTCAGGGACTCCTCTTGGATCCGCGCCGGGACACTCCTTGGAGTAGCTGCTGCGCGTTATAAGAGCACTTAATATAACATTCCAACTCCAGTGAGTGCAACAGTATGGAAAGTGTTGGATAGCGGAGGGGAAAAAATTACTATTTCCACTCAAAAGAATGCAACAGTAGGGAAAGTTTTGGATAGCGGAGGAGTAAAAATTACTATTCTCCCTCCAAAGAGTGCAACAGTAGGGAAAGTGTTGGATAGCGGAGGGGAAAAAATTACTATTCCCACTCCAAAGAGTGCAACAGTAGGGAAAATATTGGATAGCGGAGGGGTAAAAATTACTATTCCCACTCCAGTGAGTGCAACAGTAGGGAAAATGTTGGATAGCGTAGAGACAAAAATTACTATTCAAACTCAAACAGTTAAAACAAAAATAAAAAACATTAACAATCATAAAAATCATAAAAAATAAACAATATTTAGAAATAAAAAATCAAATATATCAACTATGTACAAATAAAAATATTATAACATTAATTACATATAAAAAACCTACATATAGTATTTAATATAAAATAATAAATACATTTATAAAATAAAATTCTTTTAAACTAGAAAATATTTACAAACAAATAAATTAATTAATACATAAACGTATTTATTGTATTTCCTACCCTATAACACCACACCAATAACAAAACACTTCAACATTTCTAATTTTTTTTTCTAATATTAACATAATTAATAATGAATTTAAAAATATTATTGATAAAACGAAAAACGAATAAACATTAATTGACTACAGACACTTTAACACTATGATATCCACAACACACACCGAAATTAAACTCTAACATAATTAAACACAATTAAAACTTATTTATAAATAAAAAATTATTACCATTAACAACTAATAATAAAGTGATTAAAATGTATTTAATACCCACCCTTTACCCCTTTAAAAGTAAAAACAATAGACAAAAAATTAAACAATTACCCAAAATACATATCAAGTCATTAACATTAATTAACAACTACATATTATTTAAATAAATACAAATTACTTCCCACCTTTCACTCCTATAAACACCAAAACAAACAGCTAAAATGTATTACACAATTACCATAATTAATTAATTAATTATTAATATTATTTATTATTGGATGTTAATTTTAATTAATTAATGAACATCCAATTATTAATTCATCAATTAAAAATAAATTACTTCCCATCCTTAACAAATATGAACACCACATCACACACCTAAAACTAATGACAGCATTACCATAATTAATTACCAATTAATTAATTAAGTTAATTAACAGCCAATTATTAATTCATCAATTAAAAAATTTCTTCCCATCCTTAACACCTATAAACACCACAACACACACCTAAAATTAATTACACAATTACCATAAATAATTACCAATTAATTAATTGAAATTAATTAACAACCACGTATTAATTAATTGATAATAAATTACTTTACACATTTAACCATATAACATCTCAACTAAACAGATATTAATAAATGAAAAATAATCAATAAATTTAATATAATTAAATTACTTCCCACCCTATTCCCCTATAAACCCACAACCCGTTATGGAACTAAAACACAAAATTCAAATAAAAAGAAATGAATAACTACTAGAAACTTAACACATATATTAAAAATACAAACAATTCTTATACAAAAAACATAAAACACATACATATAAAATAAATACTAAAACACATAACATTAATAAACAAACAATATTTTTAACAACTATATTTTTGCAAAACACTTCGATATTTTTAACATCGATATTACTTACCTAAAATCGATATTCTTGACCACGAGGGTATGTATGTCGATATTTCTGACCCACTTTATTTGCAACTCGATATTTGTGCAAGTCGATATTTTTGATTCGATATTCTGTCTCTGCACCCACCTCAATGGCTGTCTATGTCACCTGTTTATATCTATAAATTGATCCTGAGCAGTCTTCCTCAATTACATTTCTAGCTTTTCGCAATTCTGTTTTCATTATATAATCCTGCACAGTTCCTTTTAGCAGATCTATCAAATTGAAAAACTATATTCAACTTTACTTGCCTAGGAAGTGTAAATAAACTTGAATCCATTTTGTCATTCATCTGCTTATATTAGTTTCAACTCACTTGGAGTGCAGCTATCTTATACCGCAACATCAGTCATGGAGAGCAAATCATCACAAAACCACACAAATGGAACAAACAATGTCACCCCCAGCAATTAAATCCAAGATGGTGGAGTCAGCTAAGCCTTCCTTAACTCCTTAACTGCTGAGGTATTTCCTTCCCAGTGGTGAGCCCTTTTCTTGCTATTTGGGTACATTGCTCTTACACTTCTATTACTTTTTCCATGTAAGTTATCCACGTCAAATTTGTGTCTTTTTTTCCCAACAACATAGCTGTGAATTTTGGGCCCTACCTCAGCTGGCACCCAGGGAAACCCACCAAACCAACACATTTCTGAAGGGAATGTTCTGGAATAACTACCACTCATAGTTACTCCACATCACCTGATAAAAATGGTGCCTCACTTGTGTGGATGGGACTAGCACCCTCAACAAGAAAGGCCCGAAAACCAATGAGGAGACATCAACATTTCCTGTAAAAAAAATATTAAATTTGGTAATGGGGTTAGCTGCTATATTTGGGCCCAGGTTCGTTACCTACCCAGGGAAACCTATCAAACCCTGACATTTCTGAAAAACAGACACCCAGGAAAGTCCAGTGTGGTTTGTGTCACATGGAGCACCCGACTGCTTCTTACTCACAGTGCTCTGAATGCCTCAAACTTTTCCTAAAATCACATATTTTCCTCACAGTTCTGTGACGCAAACTTCCAGAACCTGCAGAAATCCACAAGATTCCTACCACACACATTTCTTACTTGTCCTGATAAAAAACGCTACCCTAATTCTGTGGCTAGGCATAGTGCTCACAACAGTATTGGATTAAACCAGGGTTAATGGGAGTCCCCCTACTAGGAGTCCCATTGACCCTGGTTTCACACTATTCATACCAACACAGACACTATTGGCATTGATATTAAAAATATCCAAAGGGAATTGGAAGATTTTACAATGAAAGTTGCGGTCATTGAGATTGAAATTAATGGCAATTAAGTCACCTTGAGGTGTTCCCCAAGGATCGAGTCTGAGCCCAACCCTCTTCAATGTATATATGTCCCCCCTGATGAAGCTAATATCGTCCTTCAAGATCAATACCATCTCATATGCGGACGATACACAGCTTATCCTGGTCCTGGATAACGACACTACTAAGGCGGAAGAAAATCTCAGAAAATTTCTTTCAGCAACCTTTAAATGGATGCGTAACAACCATCTGAGGTGTAACTCGGACAAAACAGAGATCCTGCCATTTGCCAAACAAAATCCCTTTGTGCCTAAACTTTGGTGGCCAGAAAACGCCACCCCCCCTCCTAATACAATAAATGCAGCTAGAAATCTAGGAATAAAATTTGACACCACCTTATCCTTCAAACAACAATCCTTGGCAGTTGCGGGCACATGTTTCCATATTATAAAAAGTCTAAAGAATTTTTTTGACTTGCTCCCCTTCTCAGCCAGGCAAACTGTTGCTGTTGCTGTTGCACTCATTACATCTTCAGATGGTCCAGCACGCGGCTGCCCGGCTGGTATTGAAGTGGCCTAGGAAATCATCTGTCTCTGCTGCATTAGACATCTTACATTGGCTGCCAGTTCACAAACGTATTCTGTTTAAGGTCCTTATTATTACCTTTAGGGCCTTTCACTCACGAGGCCCACAATATCTTCAAACTGGCTTTAAACGCTACGTTCCCTCCCGTAACCTAAGATCATCCAACGCAAATCTATTGACCATTCCAACTTTTAGATTGGTGTCAAAGGGAGGAAAATCACTTGTAGTTATAGGCTCAAAGGCTTGGAATCAACTCCCACCTCAGCTCCGCCAGATTGTTTCCGAGTCTGTATTCAGGAAGGCCCTTAAAACTTGGATTTACAGTGCACCAGATACACTATGCAAAACTCTGATCTAAATACCTTTCTTCCCTTTGGTATGAGTAGTAAACCAGTTTTTTTCCATCTCTGGTTCTCCGTATTAGCGCCAAGATGCTCCTTGGAGTGATAGTAGCGCTATACAAGTACGCTTTTACATTACATTACATTACATGATTGAACAGATTCTTCCAGTTACAGTCATAATTCTCTCTATGAAGGAATGGCTTTACTGTTTGGAAAACCGAAACAGGCGGCAATATAATCTACCTATTTTTAATTCTCAGAAATTATAGGAGGCAATTATTTCTGCTTTTATCTAGAAAATATGCTACCTAATTTGATTAATTTACAATTGACAGTGAAATCGGAACTTGATAAAGCTCACCTTGTCCCTTCACACTGTAAAGCGAATCATACCAAACAAGACAATTCAGTTCTAAGGTATTATGCCAAAATCATTTAGTCAAGATAATAAATTCTTTCTTTGATGGTAGAAGGCAACCCGATTTTTATACATCACGAGTTTGCAAAAGAAACATCTGTTCTCAGCAAAGAATTGCAGCTCTGAGATATAGACTTCTAGAATGTGCTTGAAAATATGGCCATTTTGATCCTTCTACAAAGAGAAATTGGAAAAAAATTAGAACTCTCTTTGCTTCCAATTATTAATTTAAAATGTTGCCTACCTTGACTAGTATCGTCCTTCATCTGTGGATGCCCAGGATGCTAACTATCTTTAAGAAAGGTTTTTTTTTTCTGCCCCTAATGTGGCCTTGTTTATAAGATAAGAGTATAATGGCAAAGATGCAGTATTGCTTGTACTTGGGCTTAATCCTCTGTGTCTTAAACTTGTTTTGTATATTCATTTATGTGTGTTCTGTATTAGGTATGTTTTCCTTCCTTAAGTGAGATGCCTTACTTATTTACATTGATCAAATGCTAAAAGTTATATGTTTCTTATTTTAGTTTTACTCCCCTTTGTTGTATCCGTTGAACAAGGTTTATGAACTTAAATTTCATCACTGAATGTTAAAGGGGAGAGACACCCACTCAAATACATGAAAAAGTTAGGTGTGTGAAATTCGCATAATTTGTCTTCATGTAATTTTATGAAACTTTCACAAGTTACGCCGAATTATGTGTAATTATGCGAAATGCAAATCCATCATTTTGCGCTATATTTCAGCGCTAAATGCTTCTTCACATCAATTTGTATCACAATTGGCATGTAATTATATGCAGTGCTATAGTGGCGTAATTTCTAGAATTTCGCGTAACATGCATAATGCAAAATTGCAGAAATGACACAAATTAAATTGGTGTACTGTAACTTTGGCCCAGGCCTGGAAAATATCTAGTTGCACATAAATTCTATCTATGCATGGTTCAAGAAACACATAAAAAGTATAAGATATTATCATATATGACTAAAGTATGGGTTGGAAATTTTGTATGTTCCCTGCTATTTGGAAGAAGAATGGTGTTGCTATACTTTTTTCGAACAAGCTCCAGTTACAAATCCAAGAAAATTACTCTAACTCAAATCGTAGACGCTACTTCAGAGAGACATTACCTCAGAGATTGACGAGTGGGAATGTTGCCCGTATTGTTGGTGGTTAATTTAACCTTATTAGAAGACTCCTTACATGACAGAATATCCTCCCCCAAATGTAAGCCTCCTAGACATTCTTTAAGAACTCTAAACCTATTATTCAGTAAAGGCTTTATTTCACTACACATAAGAAAAATATATATTTTTTATAGTTCACAATTCTCCCACTCTAAAAATTGTTTATCTTCAAAGAACCAATACTATTTCTAACCAAAAAATTGGGCAGATTGATACCACTGATCATGATCGGATTTCTTTGCAAAGCAGATTGCATTATTTTTCTGTGACTCATTTTAGATAGGGAATCAATGCATACATTGTTCTTGATGATAACGGTAAATATAAAATACTACATGCTATTGAACAATACTTTCTATTGAATATAGAAAATGCCACTCTGTCTTTTGTTCTTTTAGAGCTACAGCTGTTTCTATAATGGTCCATGAAACTAAATCGCTTTATACCAATATTTCTAATCTAAAAAAGAAATTGCCCAATGTGAACGCCTTTTTATATCCTCTAATGGAATCACTTGTAGGTTATATTCTAAGACTCAGAGGAACTAACCAAGACAACAAGTTATCATCTATTAGGATAAAGTGCAAAGCATTTTATTTGGGAAAGCACAGATGCACAAATGTTTGTTTATTGACTATATAATTTCTCAAGATAGTTGTTACAATTTGAGTGATTTGTGGTTTCAATAACATTGTTCATTTCTTTTCTGGATGTGGTGGTAATATGCTATTTAAATGGTGATTTTGAACACATGATTTTCATTTTATCAGATGAGTATTTATTTGTCTGTGGAGTAACCATAGCAAAGCCAATAAATGTGTGTGAAACAATTAGTGTTTATTTGTGTTGGTTGTCGATTTTCTTAACCACGTTTTATGGATCGTTAAACACATTTTACATATAATTAAGCCAGGGTTTTGGTGACTACGGAAACATTTATGGTCTGAGTCACAAATATTTTCCATGAGCAGCTGTAACTTACTTTTGTAATAATCAGGGCTTACTCTTGAATTCCAGGAGTAGAGCAGAAGTAATCATGTCTTCCTCTTGTCGGACTACTCAAATTCAAGAGTAAGCCCGGAGTACTAAAAGAGTAACTGAAAAATATGTATGAATCATACCTCTGGTATTGTCAGGCATTGGCTATTCAGTCTCTTGGTGTGAACTTTGTGTGGGTTCAGATATTAGTGAGAGTTCCTGCCACTTCTGCAGACATTTTAAATTGTGTTTCTTCAGATTATGTGGACTGACTGCTCATTGTTTGCTTATCACAGATGTGGAATATTTGCTGGTGTACAGTTTTATATTAATTTTTCTAGGTTAGTATTCCATTCCCCAGAAACCTGTCCATTTCTACCTGATGGCTCCTGGCAGTGGCAGAACTGCTGCCTTCTCCTATTGTCTGATGGATGGTTAGTCGTTTGTACACTGCAAGGAAAAAATGGGCTCCAGAAAGTTGAAATGGAGGAGACAAGTGACTGTAGTTTGTTTTCATCTGCCTTTGCTGAGCAAGTGCTTTTGTGCCTTACTATAGCCTTATAGCCCGCTGCCGAGGGCTATACTGGCTGTTAAAGGCCCTGATCCCGAGTTATAGGCCCGAGCCGCAGGCGAGGGCCTATAACTAGGGAGAGGGCCTTTAACAACCGGTATAGCCAGAGGCAGAGGGCTATAAGGCTATTAGAACATTCCACCCACTAAGGGTAGAATGTTCTCAATTAAAAATGGAGAAACAAAAAGACAAACATTGGAATGTTGGAGCGCTGGGCTTATACCAGCCATTATAAGCCCAGAGCAACTCCATTGTCTTCAATGGAGCTCCCAACATTCCAATGTTCTAATACAATTTACTTTCCTGGTCAGAATTTCCACATGTAGCATTTAACTCGTTTTGCCATACGGTTTGGACATTAGGAAATGTGTGGCTACCATGATGAGGAAAACGCATGCAATAACATTGTTATCCTCCCGTAAATTGGGTAATTTTGGATTATCATTTAATAATAAGAAAAACCATCATGATGACTTTTCTAATGTGAAAAAATAGCTTTGTATGTGTGTATTTCTGGAGAGAGATACATTCAAACATGGTAATGATATTCTGCTAGCTAATTGAGAATGCCTGCATCAGGATCAAGCAATTGTACATTTTTAAATCAACATCAAAATAAAATCCAAGCAGGCACAAAAATAGGATGAGAGGTACTCTAAGAAAGCAAAAGAAACTTTAATCAAGGCCCTGAAGATTCTGAAGGAGGCTGTATCTTTCTTTTCTTTAAGAAATATAGTTATTTATGATTATGAGAAAGTATAAAAACAGACCATTGCCTCCATAACGAACACTCATCTGAAATCGATTGCTCAAACCCTAGTAATAGGAAGGTCCCAGACTTTTTTTAGTGGAAATGATAAGAATGTTGCCAGGATTTTACAAAATGATATGTGCCCCACAGAAAAACAAGAGTAAAAAATGAGAAGAAAGCAAAGAAACTAACATGTTCAACAGATCCCTAACGAGACATAAAATACAAATAAGGTTGGTGAATGACAACGATAATCTTGATTTTTTTTTATACACACAGAGATCAAATGAGAGTAGGAAACCCAACCAGACACATACTACTCCCTAAATAATCAAGCACACACAAAAGTACTTCTGGTGAAAATGGGAGGGATATAATTGTTGTATGTGGGAGAGTGCTTTCTTAAGGACAATAACTCTCACCCACCAGAGTGTGGCATGCTTCATCATAGGGTTTCTTTCTCACACATGCACCAAATTGTGCCTGGTGTGGGCTGCGACTCTCCAATGGAGAGGAGGTTAGGTGTTTTCTATTGCAGATGAGAGCTACTTTTGGGTGAGAGGTAGAGTTCTATCTATATAAAGAGTGTAGTGGAAATAAAACTATATTGTGGTGGGCTGAATGTCAGTTTTATTCTGGATCCCCCAGTGGATAGGATTAATAGAAAGAAAGTGACAGGGAGATTTGAAAAGGGAGCACAGCAGGTCAGCACACCAGGGCAGAAGTCCTTCTGAGCAGCAGTCCAGCATAGTGGCAGTCCTTTCAGCAGCACAACAGTCCTTCTTCCTGGCAAAGTTCATAGGTCCAGAAGTGGACTTTTAGAGTGTTCCATCCCAGTGATGTGCCAGGCATCCCCTTCTTCCCAGCTTGTCTGGGGTTCCAAATGCAAAGTGCCAAACCCTTTGTGAGAATTGTCAGGCAGAGCCTTTGTGATGTGCAAGTGTGGTAGGTGACAGCTCCTCCCGCTCATTAACTCAGAGTGGCCCATCTTGCAAACTCCTAGCTTCCCTTTATCTCACTGTATAGGAGCAATACACAAAGAACAACTGCCAGCTACACCTACTCATGTGACCCAGGATCAAGCTGCAGGCACCAAATATTTAGGGCAAGAAAATGCTGACTTTCTAAAAGTTAAACCAACCAACAACATGCCAATGCTGACTCGGGAACTATTAACTTTTCTTTGTGTTCATGGTCACTGTATTTAATATGAGTGATCACCTTTAATTTATTTTCCTTGTTACTTTACATGATTTATAACATAATCATTACACAATACACATTGAAATACACAAAACAAAGTAAAAATCTCAATATAGTTCAGTACATTGTATTGACACCCACCCCACATATAACGTATTGAAAATGACAATCAACAAGACGAATCATCACAAACCAACATGTAACAAAACAGAATGAAACAGTTCTGAATTTTGATGCCCATGAGGAGATATTTTTAATCTTCACTGGATGCTACCTAAGAACTTCCTCCTACTCAACCACACTGTGCCAAGCTGATTGGGGGACAAAGGAGTAACCTTGTAATTAATCACTCTCATCCACCGATGTTTCAACACATAAAACATTAAATGCACTTTGGGCTGAGAATGTGTCAACGCGTTTCGAACCTTTAATTTTTACAGGTTCTCATCAGGACTCAGAAATTAAACAGAAAACATATATACAGATATCAATAACCTCTAAATGGGAAGGTTGACTGAATTGAAAATCAATGGAAGCTCCATCAAATATTTACCTCATGACAATTCCATCCAAATATCATAAAGATCTATGAATTGCCTTCCTTGATGTAGCAATTGGACCTGTAAAAAACCAACCTCTATGTAATACTTTACTTTCTCCTACGTACAAAGCAGTTTTCTTGTGATTTCAATTGACTTCTCACATACTTACATTGGTCTTGGCTCTTCTATCCCTTTAATAGATATCCATCCAAGGGTTATTTAAATTTAAATGTAAAACTGGAGGCTTCTTTTGATCTGGAATGCATGAAATAAACCAAGACCTCTCTTAGCCAATAACGGAAGATAAACAATATCTGCTTTGTGCTAGCACGCCGCAGTTAGTGACTTAATGGTCTATTAATAAACAAGCATCGTAAATTCATAATGCCATAACGCCAATGCTCACCAAGTGAATTGCATTTCCTTATAATGTGTAATGGACGGTAGTGCCAATATGTTTATTTTATCCCAAAACCTTCCACCGAACTGAGTTAGGAAAATTTGTCGCATGTGACCCAAACATTCACAAAACGTAGGTCACAGTAAAGCCTATTTAAATATTGATAACCAGGTGCCCTCGTAAGTCAGAAAATTAATTATACAAAAGGAAGCTCCAAGAAGCTTGCAGGAGCATCCTACTGTAATCACTGTGTGCACAATTCCACAATTGACTGGCTGCAATCCATTTGCGGGACACAACACTGTACACAAACTGAGAGTTGTGTTCTGCTGCCGAGCGCTCTAATTAAAAATGTTATGACGTACTGCTGAGCTGAAAAGTCATGGGGTACGTGCTGTGTCACGTGGGGCTGCCTGGGAGTGAAGTCTGTTGGGAGATTGAGTTTATGTCAATTTAGACATGATCATGGTGGCTCAATTTGGTCTGATGAATATGTATATGGGAGGGAAGGTTTCTGTATTCCATTATATGTGGAAAAATCAACCATTACCGCAATGTCTACTCTAAATTCAGACTCTGTAATTCATTCATTTCGTTTAATCCTTCCACTACAGAGTTGAAAAACAAAATTAAATCTGCTTCTTTTTGCATTAGTCTTCTCTCCAGATCCCCACTACGGGGTTCCGACTGTATGAACGCCAGGACTGACCACCTTAAATCGGTCTCTGTATGATGTTTTTCAATCCAGTAGTTGACCAAGGGTGCAGACATGACTTTCCATTTAATCCTTGGTTTGTGCTGTATTATTCTCTGGCGGACACCTTGATTAGTTTTTCCAATGTAGTTTGTCACAAGGACATTTGATTACATACACAACATATTTTGTTTTGCAGTTGGAAAAGGTTTTATGTGTTTATGTGTGGATATGGATCCTTACATTGTTAGATAACAATTCACACATGTACCACATTTGCGGTGGCCTTCCAGAGGTGCCATGTTCCATAGCTGGCTAACTGTATTTCTGATTTTTGATGGAGGTATGTATGCTCGTACAATTTGACTGCCTATAGCTCTTTCTTTCTTCCATGCAAACAGTGGTCTAGTAAAAGATTCATCTACTTTTCAGATCAGATGCCAATTTCGGCAGATGATTCTTTTGAATTGAGTTGTTTTAGGACAAAATGTAGAGACACAAACCAAACAATCCATTGTCTTTTTTCTTTCTTTTGTAGAAGTGACAAAGCTCTTCTCATTGACTTTTTTAGGATAACCACTGTCTTTCAGTTTGTTGACTAACAATTCGACATGATTTAAATAGTCATTCTTTTCAGAGCAATTCCTTCTAATCCGCAAAAATTGCTCAAAAGATAAATTATCTCTGAGGCTCCGTGGGTGAATGCTAGCATAGTGGAGAGCTTTATTGCGGTCAGTTGCCTTAGTGTGTAGTGTGGTTAGTAGTTGTCCATTTTTTGCCACTACCTCTACATCGAGGAACATAATAGTAGATTTATGACTGTTCGAGCAAAATTTCATATCGCTTGATCGTTGGTTCAGCCAATGAAAAAACTGATTCAAAGATTCTTCTTGACCTGTCCATACACAAAAAATGTAATCAATGAATCAAACCCATTTTGAGACGTGATTCTGAATGAACAGTTCTTCGAATCTTGCCATATACAATACAGTTAGCTCCGGAGCAAAGGGACAACCCATTCCTGTGCCTTTTATTTGCATGAAAAAATCCTCATAAAAACTTAAAATAATTTTTCTTTAATGAAAATCTCACCAATTCAATGATGAAACTTGTGGGAACCTGATGTGGTCTTGGACGTTCCTCCAAATAGCTTTAAATGGCCTCTAAGCTGTCCTCTTGTGGTATTTGTGTGCATAGAGATACAACATCTAATCTCACTAGTATCTGAGTGAAAGGATCGAATTCCAGATGTTCAATTTTATTTATGAAATCCATTGTATCTCTGAGATAAGACGGAACCTGGTGTAAAAAAAGGTTTTAGAAACACATCAACTTACTTTGCTATTGGTTCAAGTGTAGAGTCACACACTGGTACAATCAGGGCGGCCTGGAGGGGATTTTGGGTCTGTGCAATTTTGGGAGAAAATAAAGGACCTGAGTCCTAGGGTTGGTTTTTTCAGGAACTCATATTCACGTGGATCAATATATCCTCCATCAAATGCTTTTTACAGGATTATGGCAATTTCTCCATTAGGGTCCATTTTTATTTTTTGATAGCATTCAACATTCAATACCTGCCGTCGACCTTCTTTTGTATACTCTTCTGCAGCCCAGATGACAATGGCCACGCCTTTATCTGCCTGTTTGATAATTATCCTGTCATCATTTTTTAGTTGCAATAAAGCTTCTCTCTGGTCTTTTGTGATATTAGACTTTCACATGTTCTTTCTTTTTTGCAACATTGTCAATGGCTGACTAAATTGTTTGCTCAAAGATGACTATCTCTTTTGGAATCATATTAGGTAGTGGGCAAAATGCAGATTTGTTTCTCAATCCGGATGCCTCTGTGTTGTGAGATGACTTATTATTTACGAAGAACAATTTTAGGCTTTTTTCCTGCAAAATTCTAAAGCTTCGGACCTTAATCGCACAAAGTTGGTATGTCTAGATGGCACAATTGATAGTCCCTTTTCCAACACGCTTTCAGACAACGATCTCTCTGATAAATCAAAAATCAGGGATTTCATTGATTTTTGTAATATTGACTTCATGTGGTCATTTCCCATGGCTGACTACTGAATCTCACTCTGCCTCTCCCCCTTTGGCGGCCATGTCCTAAAAAGTTCTGCTGATTTCTTTTTTGTGCTCCTTGATTTGAAGAACCCTCTCCTGAATCCAATTCTCCAGTTGAGGATGAATTGTCCGAAAATGTGATACATTGTCTATTTGATCTAGCCTGAAACTTCGGTATGAACCTCCTTGCTTCCTGGCATGTGTAGAAATCCATGTGTAGATAAGGATAGACAGTCTCCAACTTGAAAGATTTTTTGTACCTTTCAAATTGTTTTTTTTCTTTTTATTTATCGTGAAGTCTTTAAATTTAGTAATTTCTTTATCAATCTTGGCCAAAAGTGCTTTTGCATCCAGAATAGCCTGGTTATCCTGATTTGCTGTTCCATTTCATGAATCTCCTCCAGTTGTTTTATGGATAATCGTTGAGCAGTTTCAATTGTCAAAACCATAAAATCCATACTATATTTTGTTCTAATGCAACTGTACCACTTCTTATATTCGTAGGTGGCATCCAAGCCACGGCCCCAACTGGTACAGGCCTAATTTGCAGAAATGTGCTAAATGCATCTTGGAAAATTTTTCGAGGGCACCAAAAATAACAGTATGTTTATCACTTGACTCGTACTTAGAGCAAAATTGTCCAGGAAGAGGATGATGATACACATATATTCCTTTTGCTCAATGGAAACAACACAACAATTCCCAGATGGCATCTTGTTACATATTAGTTCAGGATGGATTTCACTGTACCCTCTCTGGCCTGTAGTGAGGACGGTAGTGATATGAATATTTGCATGTTTATTCTTTAAAAAAAAAATCTCACATCTAATTAAATGCACCAACTAAAGTGAAAGGCTGTCACATGTTGCAATTAAAACAGCACTTTGGTGACTTACGCTACAACATACATATGTGAAGCTAATATTGTGGAGCTGATAAAGGATCATGGCATCAACATTAAATCGAAACCCTGAGAAGCAGGGCACCGCTTCTGTCAGGTGATGCATGTGTCACTCCTTGAGCCATTCCTTACAGGGGAGATTGAAGCAAATCTTAATTTTCAAGACCTGTAAATAAAAAGTAAACAAGCGATATGAACATTGTTTTATATTTGATATCCGATCTTCCTGTGCATTCCAGATGAAGAAGTCTTGTTACGCACGAAAAATATAAAAAGGAATGCTGGAGCATTTGCGTTTGCATGGTAGATGCTTTGACCACTGGTTACAGAAACAATCTGCAGACTAGGCACATTTAAGTTAAGAAGCCTGTGACGCAAGGAGACCAGGGACCAGATGTGCAAAAAAGTCAGTTTGCGATATCCTAATTGTGAATTTTTGCGAATCACTAATAGGATATCGCAAACAGCTATGTACAACAGTGTCTCAGACACTGTTTGTCATTCCCAATGGGTCGCAAATGGACCTGCCTCATCAATATTCATGAGGCAGGCTGGAATTTGCGAACTATTGGGAATGACTACAATAATAAGGATGGTGGCCTGCTGGGGTCAGCAGACCACCATGTCTCTGATTGCTTTTTAAATAAAACAATATTTCTATTTTGTAATGCAGCCTGTTGTCCTTTGCGAATGGGTTACCACCTCCTCCACCGACTCAGCAAATTATGAATGCTTTGTGACCACATTCCGGTCGCAAAACAATCATACATACCATACTGACCGCCATGTACAGGCAGACGGAAAGGGGCTTTGGGGGCCCCTAGCAGGGCTCCTGTCCCCCGTTGGCCTCCACTGTGGGGCCATGGGGGAACATGTGGTGTCCCTCCAAACATCTATGGACCCTGAGACAGGACCCTTATGGTGCTTGGCACACGGTGCATGGATGTTTGAAACATGCCTATTTCTAATGCGGCTGGTGCTGCAGCCCTTTTCCACAATTGAAATAGGCATGTGTCCGACTGCCTGAACGACAGTCAAATCCTAATTAGGCGGGTGGAACTGCCGACTACATGACGGCCGGTATCCATCCCACAATGATGGCGGTCAGATGCTCGTCTGACCGGCATCATAATAAGGCCCTATGTATCTACATAGAGAAACCGCATTATCTACACCACCACCTATTTTGGGAATGTTCCCTTTTCAACCTTGCATACCTCTTTCGCAGGGATGTGCAAAATTTACGTAATTTACTTTCGTGGCATTATGCAAACTTACAGCAAAATAACGCTGAATAAGAGGTAATCAAGTGAAATGCAAATCCGTCAATTAGCTCTATTGTTTAGAAATTGGTTCTCGCTTCAATTTTTGGCACAATTATGCATTTAAACAGGGGCACCATGAACAGCAGGTGCGTACAGTCAGTTTTTTTCCTTTCGCTGTAAATTTTGACTTTGAATTACTCCGAATTGCGCCATTTGCTGTTAATTATGCAAACTGGTGTAATGGTGTAATTTTGGGAATTTCACTTAACAAAGTTAAGTGAAACTATGCACAGCGTAATTTAAATTTCAACGAGACCTTCAATTTAGGCTGGCCCTAACAGGAGCAAATCTCTGTTGGAAATTATCGTCCTTTTCTATGGTATTCTCCCAGATTTTTGCCTTTATTTGCTGAACCTGTTTTTGCTGGCCACTCTACTCCTGCTAACCAGATATAAAGTGCTTGTGCTCTCCCTTTTAAACATGGTAAAACTGGCATACACCTAATCAGCATATGTAATTGACGTATAAGTCCCTAGTATAGGGTACTACAGGAAACTAGGGCCTGTAAATACACACTACAAATGGGCTACAGCACTCATTGTGCCACCCACTTTAGTAGCACTATAAAACATGCCTCTGGGCGTGACTTTGCACCCTGTGTGTAGAATTTTAAACTGCCATTTCGGCCTGGCAAAGTAAACCTTTTGCTAGGACTAAACCATTAATTTTAGTACTTGCAATTCACCACTAAGGAGGGCCTTAAATGCCCCAGGGCAATGTGCATAGTATTTAAAAAGTAGGATATGTATATTTATGGCCAGATTTATCAAATAGTTGCGTTGCCCTTGCGCCACACAATGGGATGCAAGGGTGACACACCTACTAATTTAGATTTATCAAGCCATGCAAGCCCACAGCACAAATCACTGCATTGTGTAACTCTGTCCCAGGAAGGCGTTCCATGGGTGGAGCGTGAGTATTCTCACGCATAAACCCATGGATTTTGGCACAATAATGGTAAACCTGGGAACACATCAAAATGCTACGCCTCCCAAGGTGAGGTGTAACAAGGAGAAATATTGTTAATCTTTTTTTTTTCTGTTGAAATCATGTTTGTGAACATGGATAGCTCAAAGTGCTTATTTAGCAGTCATATACATATCTTAACACATGCCCAAGTACAGCTTCATTTCTAAAAAAGTGTAAATATAACACTTCACTGATACATTGTCTGTTGTCAGGCACACACTATTTCAGAAGGTGCACATATCTATCACTTAGAGGAAAGCAGAAAGGATATTAAATAGTAACAGCTGTTTGGCAGGTTTCATATGCAAAAATATATGATACTGAAAAAAATAACTTTTTGATGCCTCAACACCCATTACATTTGTCTTTTTTTAAACGCCATATTTAGAAGTGTGCGCTATGCAATGGGAATAATAGGACATTATAGGAGGCCTTAAGAAAGAATGTCCTAATTTTCAAGTTCTAGTGTTGACCAGTTATCAGTTTACAAAATAAGTGTCCATTCAAATCATTTTGCAAGAAACGTTACTTATATATACACTACATTATATACTGAATTAGAGATCTGTATTTACTCTAGCATTAAAGCTTGTGTTTCATGGACACATGGGATCATACCTGATAATATTAAAATTGGAGAACGCACTTGGGATCACATAAGACATATATTTATATGATGAGGCAGTTTTTCCTTTTTTTTCTATTAAATTATTATAATGTTGTGTAAAGTCAAAATTACATATTCTGAATAAGAATGAGAAGTTTGAATAAAGCAGAGCCCAAGGCATGCATTATTTTCGGCTCTTCCATATCTTGGGCTCTAGGCCAGTAAATATGTAGAATACATAATTATCTGAATTATTTCTAGGATCTTCTTCTTTGAGATTTCATACAGAATAGCTGTAGGCTGGGCTTGTTGCAGCATAAAGCATGGTAAAAATATTTATTATACGCTTTCTCTCCTTCCTACTTTAAGCGTACTGGGCCCTTTACAATTAGACAGTCTGCAGCGCTTCCATTTACCACAGAGGCAATGATCCTCTGATGAATCTTTCTCTGCCGATAGGAGGGGTGGAAATTAGGGTGTCCAAACTCCCCATTGGCTGTCCAATGAAGACCATTAATTGACAGCAAACTCACAAATTAGAAATCAAATTTAGGTACACCACTCTTAGAACCATGCTGTAGAAATAAAGGATAGCAACATTAAGTCTCAACCTCCTAAAGAAGTTAAGTCAAGTTAAGATTATGCAAACCAAAAGCTCTGACACAGCAACACGAAACAAAAGAAGTGACACCTGATGTTCTGTCAGAGCTCAATGGTTCTCCCTACAGCTCATTTAGGGGCCCATTATGATGTCGGGCAGAATGCCATCTGAGAGCTCGTCGGTGGTGTTACGCAAGACATCTGAGGCATTGGTCCGACCAACCTATTATGATACGGGCAGTCCGACCCATGCCTTCGGGGGGAATCCTCTCCACCTGTGACAGGCTTAAGGAGCATGTCAGGGCAGATCATAATTCCCAAATGGAGGCACCACCAGCTCAGGCACAGCCATAGAAAGGCTGTTGGAAACTGACTGTGGGGCCCCTAGCAGGGCACCGTCCACCCGCATCCTCCGCACCTGTATATATATATATATATTCCTCCACAACGACTATCCCCTCAGTCAGGTTAGTCCAGCGGCACTTTCCCTCACATTAAAAAAAACTACAGCGTGGCCACATAGCCAAGTGCTAGGTGAATTTTATTGTTGCATATTACATGTGTCCCAGCAACACCCCACAAGGGAAATATATAGATAGATATATAGAGATATATATAAAGATATACATATACCTATATTTATATAAATGTGTTGTGCCAAGTAAATTCCTATTGAGATTTTAAATTCAACTACAGTCCAAAGTGCTGGATGGAATTATACCAAATCTGGCAGAAAGCTAGCTCTTGGTCCGGAAAGAATGCTTTTTGTCCTTTGGTGTAAATCCATACAGTAGTTTTAGACTTCCTAAAAGAAATCCAAATTGGTATATTTAGGGATGCGGATCCTCCGAGGATCTGACAGCCTCAAATTTGATTGGCTGGCAACACTTCAACTAGGAAGTGTTGGCAGCCAATCAGAGGTGGGAGGAGGAAAAGATCTGCCCAAGCTCAGTTAAAAATGTATTGATAGAAATTATAGATGTGAGTAAAGCTCTTTGTCATAGTTCATGCCATCAGGGAACTTGGTACCAGCTTGCAAGATAAACCGGGATTCTAGTTTGCGTAAAGAGGCTACTTGGTTACCGCCTCTTAGGTGAACGGGGAAGGTACCAAACCAAAATACTTAGCTTGGGTCCAATCTCCTGCATGTTTGTCATTGAAATCTTCGCTGTGCTGTAACTGAAGTCCCTATTTGTTATGGCTCTCCAATGTTCTAGTATCCATTCTTTTACTGGATATGTTGTTAAGCCAATATACCATATGTGTCAAGGATATATTATGGCGTAGACCACATGGTCGGTGCTACATGTAATAAATCTAGGGATCTTCCACCTAGTGTGTGTCCTTTCGAGTGTGACTTCGGTAATGCTATCGCTGTATCTGCAGGATTTACAATTGCCACACTTACGGAAACCCTTGGCTTGTTTTAACCAATTTGTTTCCTTACTGGTCAGATGGCTTTGGACAAGTAGGGGCCAGATGAACGACGGATTTTTGCATGCGCAAATGGGTTTTAGACCCATTTGCGCATGCAAAAACCCTGTGGGCCATGTACTAACCCTATTTTGCGAGCCGCAAAATAGTGTTTAGCGACTCGCTATTAGGAAGGGGCGTTCCCTTCCTAATAGTGACCCCAAAGGCTATGTTAGAATGTTTTGCGACTGCAATTGTGGTTGCAAAACACTTGCAGTTTACCACCCTTCTCAGAAGGGTGGTAAAGCAGTTGCAAATGGGAAAGGGTCCCCAGGGGACCCCTTCCCATTTGGGAATGCCTGGGCAAACATTGTTTAAGGGCAGGCATATATATATATATATATATTATCTACTGGCGGTCGCCAGTAGATAGTTATAGTTACAACCTATTATCCATAGGAAATCCGCGACATTCTATTTGAAATAACTCTCTTGCCGGGTGACGTATCTTTGCAAAATTTTCAAACTTTGTGGCCCGCTCCGGTCCGCTCCTACCCTGAAAGTCTCGGGGGGATTCGTCAAGCGGGGGCCGAGAAAAAAGGGGGGTCCCAAAACGCGTTTTCCCCATGCAATTTTCCATAGGAAACTTTAGACACGCCTACAGCCCGAACTGCTGAACGGAATTACACCAAATTTGGCAAAGAGGTAGTTCTTGGTTCAGAAAGAACCCTTTTTGTTAAATGGTGTAAATCCGTTCAGTAGTTGCTGAGAAAATCAAAAGAAAAAAAGATAGGTATATCTAGGGCCGCGGATCCTCCCGAGCACGAGCTTTATGTTAATTGGCTGTCAACACTCCAAATCAGGAAGTGTTGGCAGCCATTTTGTCCCTCGGTAGAACCGAGGGACAGAAACAAGTGCGCAAAGCGCACAAAGGGGGCAGGGTAGAAACACCCTGACCCCTAGGTCTGCTCAGGGGGTCCCACAAGGACCCCTGGGCAAAAATATATATATATATTTTTTTAAATCGGCAGGATGCGCTCAGGGAGCGCGAACCCTGCCGAAAAAAAAATCGAAGCGCGGTCTCCCGCGCTCGATGTTAATTGGCCCCCGGGTGGGCCAAGTCCCGGGGGCATGCTGGGGGGTTCATTTTATGTGTGGGGGCCTCTAAGGGCCCCCAAGCCCGGGGACCACCACCCCCGGGGCTTTAAGGATAATGGTGCGGGAGGGCTCTGAGCCCTCCGCAGCCCGAGGACCACCACCTCCCCGGGGCTTCTTTTTATATTTGAAAAACCTGTGTGGGGGGCTCCAGCCCCCACATGCCCCGGGGACCACCACCTCCCCGGGGCACTAAGAAAAATGAAAATGGGGGTCCGTTTTGGACCCCAAGCCCCGGGGACCACCACCTCCGCGGGGCTTTCTCGATGTAGGGAGGGGGCCGCGCGGCCCCCCTCCTGGAGCCTGTGGTGGCCCTGGGGACCGCCACCCCCAGGGCCGGCTCCTGCAGTGTCCCAGGGTGCCTACCCCCGGGACACTGCTGTTTGCAATGACAGGACGGGAGCCTCGCGGCTCCCGTCCTGTCATTGCAAACTTGCTTTGGATATTGGAAGAGAGAGCAGGGAAACCTGCTCTCTCTTCCAATATCCAAAGCCGATTGCTTTTCCACATGGGGAGCAGCATGTTAGCTGCTCCCCATGTGTAAAAGCAATGCCGGCTCCCGTAGGACACGGGGAGCCGGCGGGACTGTGGGGGGCTTGGGGACCCCCCCACAGACCCCAAGGAGAGGCCAGGCCCCGGGGGATGGGGTCCCTGGGGCCATAAGTGGCCACGGAGGGGGGCCACGCAGCCCCCCTCCCCAAAGTAAAAAAATAAAAAAAAAGTGCAAGGCCGGCCGGGGGATGGGGTCCCCGGGGCCTTAAATGGCCTGAGGAGGGGTGCCACGCAGCCCCCCTCCAAATAAAAACAAAAAGAGGCCATGCCCCGGGGGATGGGGTCCCCGGGGCCAATACAGGCCCAGGGAAGGGGGGCCACGCGGCACCCTTCCCGTTTTTTTTTTTTTATTTTAATAAAAAAAAAAGGGGTAAGGGCCTGGGGGATGGGGTCCCCAGGGCCTAAAAATAGGAAAAAGGAAGGGGGGCCACACGGCCCCCCTTCAGGGGGGAAAAAAAACAACAACAAAAAACGATCGGGCCCACAGGCCCCGCCCCCTTCCTTCACCACTCTGCAAACGCGCCCCCCGGCGCGTTTGCAGAGGGGGAACGAATTCCCCTTGAATACTGGGGGTCCTTGGGGGCCAAGTAGCCCACCAGGAACCTCCAGTATGCTCCAGGGGGCTGCCTTGCAGAGAGGTGTACAGAGGCCACGCCCCTTTTTACACCTCTCTGCAACGCAGCTCTGTGGCGCTTTTTGGAGGAACATGGTGGGCTAGTTGGACTCCAGGGACCCTCAGGATTCAAGGGGAGTTAATCCCCCAACTTAAAACGCGCCACGGGGCGCGTTTGCACAGTGGTGAAGGGAGGGGCGGGGCTTCAGGTGACATGTGTGCAAACAGGCCCCGTGGCGCGTTTTAAGATGGGGAATTAAATCCTCTTCAATCCTGAGGGTCCCTGGGGGCCAACTAGCCCAACAGGTACGTCCAGAAAGCGCCACAGAGCTGCGTTGCAGAGAGGTGTAAAAGGGTGTGGCCTCTGTACATGTCTCTGCAACGCAGCCCCTGGCGCATACTGGAGGTTCCTGATGGGCTAGTTGGCCCGTAGGGACCCTCATGATTCAAGGGGACTTAATCCCCCAACTTAAAACGCGCCACGGGGCGCGTTTGCACAGATGTCACCTCAGGCCCCGCCCCCTCCCTTCACCATTGTGCAAATATTCCTCTAAAATCAGCCGAAATACGAATTCCGATTTACTCACCTGTTATCAGGAGAGACCTCAGTGCTGCATCTTTCAGCCCAGTACTGATCCTCAAAAGTAATTTTAACCGTACTTACCGGTAACTTGAATTTCCTTCATAGGCTAACATTGACTGGTTTCACTTGGAAATTCTTCTAAGTGTGGAGTTTTGGAACTTTAAAATATTCCTCTAAAATCAGCCGAAATACGAATTCCGATTTACTCACCTGTTATCAGGAGAGACCTCAGTGCTGCATCTTTCAGCCCAGTACTGGTCCTGAAAAGTAATTTTAACCGTACTTACCAGTAACTTGAATTTCCTTCCATAGGCTAACATTGACTGGTTTCACTTGGAAATTCTTCTAAGTGTTGAGTTTTGGAACTTTAAAATATTCCTCTAAAATCAGCCGAAATACGAATTCCGATTTACTCACCTGTTATCAGGAGAGACCTCAGTGCTGCATCTTTCAGCCCAGTACTGATCCTCAAAAGTAATTTTAACCGTACTTACCAGTAACTTGAATTTCCTTCCATAGGATATCATTGACTGCTTTTTGCTGAAAAAGTTTCTAAGTGTTGATTTTTGAAACATACAAATATTCCTCTAAAATCAGCCGAAATCCGAATTCTGATTTACTCACCTGTTATCAGGAGAGACCTCAGTGCTGCATCTTTCAGCCCAGTACTGGTCCTGAAAAGTAATTTTAACCGTACTTACCGGTAACTTGAATTTCCTTCATAGGCTAACATTGACTGGTTTCACTTGGAAATTCTTCTAAGTGTGGAGTTTTGGAACTTTAAAATATTCCTCTAAAGTCAGCCGAAATACGAATTCCGATTTACTCACCTGTTATCAGGAGAGACCTCAGTGCTGCATCTTTCAGCCCAGTACTGGTCCTCAAAAGTAATTTTAACCGTACTTACCGGTAACTTGAATTTCCTTCATAGGCTAACATTGACTGGTTTCACTTGGAAATTCTTCTAAGTGTGGAGTTTTGGAACTTTAAAATATTCCTCTAAAATCAGCCGAACTACGAATTCCGATTTACTCACCTGTTATCAGGAGAGACCTCAGTGCTGCATCTTTCAGCCCAGTACTGATCCTCAAAAGTAATTTTAACCGTACTTACCAGTAACTTGAATTTCCTTCCATAGGATATCATTGACTGCTTTTTGCTGAAAAAGTTTCGAAGTGTTGATTTTTGAAACATACAAATATTCCTCTAAAATCAGCCGAAATCCGAATTCTGATTTACTCACCTGTTATCAGGAGAGACCTCAGTGCTGCATCTTTCAGCCCAGTACTGGTCCTGAAAAGTAATTTTAACCGTACTTACCGGTAACTTGAATTTCCTTCTTAGGCTAACATTCACTGGTTTCACTTGGAAATTCTTCTAAGTGTGGAGTTTTGGAACTTTAAAATATTCCTCTAAAATCAGCCGAAATCCGAATTCTGATTTACTCACCTGTTATCAGGAGAGACCTCAGTGCTGCATCTTTCAGCCCAGTACTGGTCCTGAAAAGTAATTTTAACCGTACTTACCGGTAACTTGAATTTCTTTCATAGGCTAACATTGACTGGTTTCACTTGGAAATTCTTCTAAGTGTGGAGTTTTGGAACTTTAAAATATTCCTCTAAAATCAGCCGAAATACGAATTCCGATTTACTCACCTGTTATCAGGAGAGACCTCAGTGCTGCATCTTTCAGCCCAGTACTGATCCTCAAAAGTAATTTTAACCGTACTTACCGGTAACTTGAATTTCCTTCATAGGCTAACATTGACTAGTTTCACTTGGAAATTCTTCTAAGTGTGGAGTTTTGGAACTTTAAAATATTCCTCTAAAATCAGCCGAAATACGAATTCCGATTTACTCACCTGTTATCAGGAGAGACCTCAGTGCTGCATCTTTCAGCCCAGTACTGGTCCTGAAAAGTAATTTTAACCGTACTTACCGGTAACTTGAATTTCCTTCGTAGGCTAACATTGACTGGTTTCACTTGGAAATTCTTCTAAGTGTGGAGTTTTGGAACTTTAAAATATTCCTCTAAAATCAGCCGAAATACGAATTCCGATTTACTCACCTGTTATCAGGAGAGACCTCAGTGCTGCATCTTTCAGCCCAGTACTGATCCTCAAAAGTAATTTTAACCGTACTTACCGGTAACTTGAATTTCCTTCATAGGCTAACATTGACTGGTTTCACTTGGAAATTCTTCTAAGTGTGGAGTTTTGGAACTTTAAAATATTCCTCTAAAATCAGCCGAACTACGAATTCCGATTTACTCACCTGTTATCAGGAGAGACCTCAGTGCTGCATCTTTCAGCCCAGTACTGATCCTCAAAAGTAATTTTAACCGTACTTACCAGTAACTTGAATTTCCTTCCATAGGATATCATTGCCTGCTTTTTGCTGAAAAAGTTTCTAAGTGTTGATTTTTGAAACATACAAATATTCCTCTAAAATCAGCCGAAATCCGAATTCTGATTTACTCACCTGTTATCAGGAGAGACCTCAGTGCTGCATCTTTCAGCCCAGTACTGGTCCTGAAAAGTAATTTTAACCGTACTTACCGGTAACTTGAATTTCCTTCTTAGGCTAACATTGACTGGTTTCACTTGGAAATTCTTCTAAGTGTGGAGTTTTGGAACTTTAAAATATTCCTCTAAAATCAGCCGAAATCCGAATTCTGATTTACTCACCTGTTATCAGGAGAGACCTCAGTGCTGCATCTTTCAGCCCAGTACTGGTCCTGAAAAGTAATTTTAACCGTACTTACCAGTAACTTGAATTTCCTTCCATAGGCTAACATTGACTGGTTTCACTTGGAAATTCTTCTAAGTGTGGAGTTTTGGAACTTTAAAATAGTCCTCTAAAATCAGCCGAAATACGAATTCCGATTTACTCACCTGTTATCAGGAGAGACCTCAGTGCTGCATCTTTCAGCCCAGTACTGATCCTCAAAAGTAATTTTAACCGTACTTACCAGTAACTTGAATTTCCTTCCATAGGAATCCATTGTCTGGTTTTCAGCAGAAAAGTTTCAAAGTGTCGATTTTCACAAACTACAAATATTCCTAAAAAATCGCCTGTATGACTTAAACGCATTCTTTCAACTGTTTACAGGAGATGCACCAGTGCTGGATCCAGGATCCAACACTGAGTAAGAAAAAGTAACGATAACAGTTTTTAACTTCTAAGTGAATTTCCTTCCATAGGATAACATTGGTGATTCTATGAGAAAAAGTTTCTAAGTGTGAACTTTTAAAGTACAATAATATTCCTTAAAATCACGACTGTAACCAAAACGCTTTTACTCAACTGTTTACAGGAGATGTCCCAGGACTGAATCTAGGATCCAGTAATGTGGTTAGAAAAGTAATCCATAAAGTAACTAATTGCATTTAACTAGAAATTCACATTGAGCTGAATGTTGCATTGTGTTTGAAAATGTGTTGCCCATTGCAACAACTGTAACTACTGTACTTAAAAGTCTATTGCCTATGTGCAAAGTAATTAAACTAAAGTAATTCATTCTGAGAAAGTATTTTTTGTAATGTAATGTATAATGTAATTACAATGTAATTTAAAAAATAAAATATGTAAAAAAAAATTGTTTCTAAAAATTTGGAAATCAGTATGAAAAAAATTTATATAACAATTAATACATTTAAAAATTGTCATTTACAAAACCTTTGAAATTCACTGAAAAAACTGTAGGTTTCAGACATGTTATAGTTACAAATTAGCATTTAAAAAACCTTTGAAATTCACTGAAAAAACCATTTGAGATGTCATCAGTGATGTCATCAGTGATGTCACTGACCATGTCATGAGTGATGTAATATGTGACGTCATCAGCAGTGCATTGCGGGGCGCGAGTTATAGTTAGCTGGACTAACTATAACGGGGGAATTTCACGGGTTTTGTACGAGTGCAATGTCCAACTAACTATAACTGTCCCTAAAACCTATGGTTTTTTCAGTGAATTTCAAAGGTTTTTAAATGCTAATTTGTAACTATAACGTCCCTGAAACCTATGGTTTTTTCAGTGAATATATATATATATATATATATATATATATTAGAAACAAAAACGCCCTGAAGCGTGTAAGAAGCTGCCTCTGAGGAAGAGACTCAAGGTCTTGAAACGCGTCAGGCAACCCAATTATTCCTGAATGTGCAAACGAGATGTCAGAGAAGGCCAAAGGGCAGGCTGGCTGCCGAGTGCGCTCTGTAATGCTTCAGGGCGTTTTTGTTTCTAATATATACATATATATATATATATATATATATATATATATATATATATATATATATATATATATATATTTCTCCACAATGACTATCCCCTCAGTCAGGTTAGTCTAGCGGCACTTTCCCTCATATTAGAAAAAACGACAGCGTGGCCACATATCCAAGTGCTAGGTGAATTTTATTGTTGCATATTACATGTGTCCCAGCAACACCCCACAAGGGAAATATATAGATAGATATGTAGAGATATATATAAAGATATACATATATCTATATTTATATAAATGTGTTGTGCCATGTAAATTCCTATTGAGATTTTAAACACAATTACAGTCCAAAGCGCTGGATGGAATTATACCAAATTTGGCAGAAAGCTAGCTCTTGGTCCGGAAAGAATGCTTTTTGTCCTTTGGTGTAAATCCATACAGTAGTTTTAGACTTCTTAAAAGAAATCCAAATTTGTATATTTAGGGATGCGGATCCTCCGAGGATCTGACAGCCTCAAATTTGATTGGCTGGCAACACTTCAACCAGTAAGTGTTGGCAGCCAATCAGAGGTGGGAGGAGGAAAAGATCTGCCCAAGCTCAGTTAAAAATGTATTGATAGAAATTATAGATGTGAATAAAGCTCTTCCTCATAGTTCATGCCATCAGGGAACTTGGTACCAGCTTGCAAGATAAACCGGGATTCTAGTTTGCGTAAAGAGGCTACTTGGTTACCGCCTCTTAGGTGAACGGGGAAGGTACCAAACCAAAATACTTACCTTGGGTCCAATCTCCTGCATGTTTGTCATTGAAGTGCTTCGCTGGGCTGTAACTGAAGTCCCTATTTGTTATGGCTCTCCAATGTTCTAGTATCCATTCTTTTACTGGATATGTTGTTAAGCCAATATACCATATGTGTCATGGACATATTATGGTGTAGACCACATGGTCGGTGCTACATGTAATAAATCTAGGGATCTTCCACCTAGTGTGTGTCCTTTAGAGTGTGACTTTGGTAATGCTATCGCTGTATCTGCAGGCTTTACAGTTGCCACACTTACGGAAACCCTTGGCTTGTTTTAACCAATTTGTTTCCTTACTGGTCAGATGGCTTTGGACAAGTAGGGGCCAGATGTACAATGGATTTTTGCATGCGCAAATGGGTTTTAGACCCATTTGCGCATGCAAAAACCCTGTGGGCCATGTACTAACCCTATTTTGCGAGCCGCAAAATAGTGTTTAGCGACTCGCTATTAGGAAGGGGCGTTCCCTTCCTAATAGTGACCCCAAAGGCTATGTAAGAATGTTTTGCGACCGCAATTGCGGTTGTAAAACACTCGCAGTTTACCACCCTTCTCAGAAGGGCGGTAAAGCAGTCGCAAATGGGAAGGGGTCCCCAGGGGACCCCTTCCCATTTGGGAATGCCTGTGCAAACATTTTTTAAGGGCAGGCAGTGGTCCCAGGGACCACTGCCTGCCCTTAAGAAATGAAAAAGAAAAGTTACATTTTTATTTTTTAAAAGAATCCCGTTTTCCTTTAAGAAAAGCGAGCTGCATTAAAAAAAAAAACAGCTTTATATAAAAGCAGTCCCAGACATGGAGGTCTGCTGACCCCAGCAGTCCACCATCCCTGGGAGTGGCAGCCATTCCCAAGGGGTCGCAAATTGCGACAGCCTCATTAATATTCATGAGGCATGTAATTTGCGACCCCATTGGGAATCGCAAACAGTGTCTCAGACACTGTTGTACATTGACTTTTGCGACTCGCAAATTGTGACTCGCAATTTGTCACAATTTGCGAGTCGCAAAAGACAATGGTCGTACATCTGGCCCTCGGTCTCTTAGTGAGAGGTTCTTTTGGTATGTCAAAGAGGGTCCCATGCCCACTTTATTCTTTAAAATGGGATCTTGTCTTAGTATGCCTCACCTAGATTTAAGTATTCTTCATAGTGTCCAGCTTGGCTGCTAAATCTAGTGATGAACCTTATGGGTTCCGGTGTCTTCACTTTGATACTGGGATCAGGTGACTGGAAAAGTACTTTATCTCTACTAAGAACTCCCACTCTAGTTTCTGCTTGTTTAAGAGCTTTATGGGGGTACCCTCTTGCCTTAAACATTCGTGTCATCTCTTGCCTGGTGCGGTGGTAGCTTTCTGTAGAACTACAGTTACATTTAGCCCTGAGAAACTCACTAAACGGGATGCCCCCATCTAAAATTAGGTGGAAGGCTGTCCCTTTTCTATAGAGTTCATTATTGATGGTGCCTTTCTTAACCACAAGTTTTAAATCCTGGAAATCAACACATTTTTGGCTGTGATGCATGGTGAATTTGAGATTCATAGTGTTGTTGTTTAATGCCTTAACTAATAATATAAGATCGGGTTCCTTGTCCTCCCACACAAAGAAAATGTCGTTTATGTATCTTAGCCACATATTTACATTGTAAATCCAGCGTTTAGTGTTATTGCTCCAGAGCACCTGATTCTCCCACCAGCCCACCACCAAATTGGTATAGCTGGGAGCGAAGCAGGTGCCCATCAAGGTTCCTTGTAGCTGTTTGAAATCCTCATTTTTGAACATGAAGACATTCTCCTTGAGGCACATCTCGTTCATGGCCAAAATCATGTGTGTATGTTCGAGTAAATGTATACTTCGAGACTTCAGGAAGTATTGACTTGCTTTCAATCCATCAGAATGTCTAATAGATGTATAAAGGCTCTCGACATCAAGACAAACCAACCAATGGTTATCATTTAAAGACAAATTCTGTTTTTTTTGTAAAAAAATCTTGTGGGTCTCTTATGTATGAATTGAGATCCTTAAAAAAATGGAACAGAAAATTCTCAATAAATATAGATGTATTCTCTAGTACACTATTCTTTGATGAGAATATGGGTCTCCCTGGTGGTTCTAGGGCCTTTTATGTATCTTAGGCAATAGGTACAGTGTGGGTGTGGTGAGGGTACTATTCAGAAGAAATTGTCTCTCATCCCAGTTGAGTAGCTGCCTATCATACCATCCTTGTATTAATGTAGAGTGTCTCTTTTGTAAATCCACCAAACAGATTTTGTCAACCTTACAATAGCATGCCCTGTCACTGAGTTGACGGTATGCTTCTTTCTCATAATTTTGTCTCGTCATCAACACCACATTACCACTTTTCTCCAATGGTTTAATCAGAACGGGGTCACTTTGCAATATCTTGACCGCTTCCCACTGTTCTCTAGTCAAATTTCTACACGGTGGTGCTTTTGCAATAAGATTTAATAGATCCTGCGCTACAACATCGCAGAATACATCGATGTCCCTGGCAGTGGAAGGTGTGTATTTTGAGACTGCTCTAAATTTGGTTACATCTGAGCTATCAGTCTGTAACCTAAATAGCTGTGCAATCTCTGTCACATATGTTGGATCAAAAGGATCCAATACTATCACTTTTGGTGGCCAGTTGACTCTGGCTGCTGAGTTCACTCATCACCCGTAGGGTGGGGATATCTTCGATAGCTAGAGTGTGTTAACGTATGGATGCCCTGGTTCCATGTGGTGATATGTGTGTTCTCTCATTATGTAGTGCATGTACCATGAACAACTTTAACTTGCGCTGCAATTTGTATAGGTCAACTCTGGTTTGTGCAAAGTCAAGTCCTGTTTCTGGGCAAAAGGATAAACCAAGTTTCAAAACATTCTCTTCATCTTTGGTTATTGTTCTGTTTGAAAGGTTAATTACCGTAAGATGTTGTGCTGTCTCTGCCATTATGTCTTCTTTGCCATCCGGCCGCGTGTTCCCATGCCAGTTGTCTTGTTGCTTCTTTCGACAGGCCTCGTCGTTTTCGATCTTTCCTCTTCCTCCTCTCCCTTTTCCTTTGGGCCTCCCTCTGTTGGACTGTTCGATGTTTCTCTGGAGGAGGTGAAATTCCTCGGAAAAAAGACAAGTGTTCACTAGTGCCAGATGAGATTTTTATTTATATATATATATAAATCACCTCCTGTCCGATAACCTCGATATCCAGTACAGACCACAATCCTCTTCAAAGAAAATATCTTTATTTCGCCATTTCTGCCGTTACGCGTTTCGGCCAACAAATTGACCTTGTTCACACAACGCGAAGCATTTAGGTGCCATTTTAAATACCACCTCAAGACATTACCTAAAAGAAAGACTCTGGTGTTTACAATGCAGTATATATACTCATGGGGTCAGAGATGATAGAATTATAAATTTGATATGCGGCTGAGGTGAGGGCACCTTTCTGAGTGATAAACAGTTTATGTCAAACCACGGACCGGCGGAATTGAGCACAAGAAGCCCGGAGTATAGCGAGAGTGTGATTTTTGGAAACCAAGACGGTGCAGTTCCCTTAGGACCTCTATACCATTTTCCAATAGGAGTGCTCCTTATACTTTAAAAGCAAATTATCCAATCATGTGCGTTTCATTGGTTTGCAGCAATTGAAAAGGCATGAGAGCCAAAATGCATCTTGCTGAAATAAACATACTGTTTGGAATGCAGAACGTGCCCGCATATTCCTGTTATTTTCCTGTGCCCCAGGGGGATCTTTTTTTGAGCATACAGCGTGAGCCCATTCCTCACGAACAGAGAACCCACCCATCAAGAGTTTGGCGGTTGCAAGAATGGACATTGTAAAAGGGATTTGAAGGGGATACCGCCAGAACCACTGCATCT
The DNA here is from genome assembly GCA_963921515.1 of Calotriton arnoldi. Lineage (NCBI taxonomy): Eukaryota > Metazoa > Chordata > Amphibia > Caudata > Salamandridae > Calotriton > Calotriton arnoldi. The sequence goes on from CAWUFW010004262.1 coordinate 901,023, forward strand.
TGAAGGAATGGCTCATGGAAGTCACGGACAGTGAATTCTGATCTGCGCGAGAGTTCGACATTCTGCCAGAACCGCCGCGTTTGGATGAGAGACCCATGGGGGTAATGGATTATAAATTTGATATGTGGCTGAGGTGAGGACACCTTTTGGAATAATAAACATTTGATTTGAAACCACATGAGCTAGCACGGCCCAGGGGTATTGAGGTCAAGATGCCCGGAGTATAGCAAGAATCTAACAGCTGTTCCTGAAGGTAATGGCAAGTATTGAACATATCTTGGGTGAAACTATTGTGAAATTCTGGAGTCACCTCTGATTACCAATTGCAGGTGAATATTACCGTTACTAATCTGTGAAAATTTACACATATGAAAGACCCGGTATGGCAATATGCTGAGTACTGATATTTCACCTAAGATGGAGGTCAAAATATGGTATTTAACCAAGACAGTGCAGTTCCCTCACTGCCTCTATACCATTCTCCAATAGGAGCACTCCTTGGAATTTAAAAGCAAATTATCCAATCATGTGTGTTTCATTGGTTTGCAGCAATTGGAAAGACATAAGAGCCGAAACACATCTTGCTGAAATAAACGTATGGTTTGGTATGCAGAACATGCCTGCGTGTTCCTGTGTTTGACCTCTGTCCCAGGGGGATCTTTTTTGGAGCATAAAGTGTGAATCCATTCCTCACAAACAGAGAATCCACCCATCAACAAGAGTTCGGCGGTCGCAAGAATGGACATTGTAAATTGCATATATATATGTATATATATATATATATATATATATATATATATATATATATATATATATATATATATATATATATATCCATGCTCCAAAGGATGCCCAAGCTTAAGCAGCACTCCACACAAATGAAAGGTAAAAACCTTTATTAAGAGGTATGGAAATGTCCTGACTGTCAATACCATATAACAGCTGCTCCGTCCATGGAACCTGATGTGTTTCGAAGGGCTTGCCTTCTTCCTCAGAGGTACATTGACGGCAGTTCCGGTCTCCATTCAACATCTTAAATGCAAATTCCACGGCCCAAATAGACTCCTCCTTTACATGGGCATTGTAGGAAATGAAGTCCATGGAAATTTCTGGCATCCATCGCTGCACTCGTAGCTGCATAACAAAATTAAAAGCTCGTAGATGAGCCTCAACAGGCAGGAACTTTCCTAAATCCTACATCTGTGTTCCACATAGGCGGCACGTTTGGATACCAAGCCGAGTGGCCCCCATGTTTCGCGGGGTGGTGCACGCTCGGCAGTGAGGCTGCCGCCCAAATATCCATGCTCCAAAGGTTGCCCAAGCTTAAGCAGCACTCCACACAAATGAAAGGTAAAAACCTTTATTAAGAGGTATGGAAACGTCCTGACTGTCAATACCATATAACAGCTGCTCCGTCCATCGAACCTGACGCGTTTCGAAGGGCTTGCCTTCTTCCTCAGAGGTGCATTGACGGCAGTTCCGGTCTCCATTCAACATTTTAAATGCAAATTCCACGGCCCAAATAGGCTCCTCCTTTACGTGGGGCATTATAGGAAATGAAGTCCACGGAAATTTCTTGCATACATCGCCGCACTCGTAGCTGCATAACAAAGTTAAAAGCTCGTGGATGAGCCTCAACAGGCAGGACCTTTCCTAAATCCTACATCTGTGTTCCACATAGTCAGCACGTTTGGATATCGAGCCGAGTGGCCCCCATGATTCGCGGGGTGGTGCACGCTCGGCGTCGAGGCTGACGCCCAAATATCCATGCTCCAAAGGTTGCCCAAGCTTAAGCAGCACTCCACACAAATGAAAGGTAAAACCTTTATTTAAGAGGTACCTGGAGGTACCTGGTGGGCTAGTTGGCCCCTAGGCACCCTCAGGATTCTAGGGGACCTAATCCCCAAACCCAGAACGCGCCAGGAGGCGCATTTACAGAGTGGTAGAGAAAGGGGGCATGGCCTGTGTCCACCTTTCAGCAATCCCACTATCTGGGGTACACTGGAGGTATCAGGTAGGCTAGTTGGCTCCTAAGGACCCCTAGCAGCGAAGGGGACTTTAATCCTCATCCAAGAGCACACTAGGAAGTGCGTTTGCAGAGTGGTGGGGACAGGGGACGTGGCCTGCTATGAGAACTTAGCAATCCTGCTGTGTGGGACTTACTGGAGGTAATAGGAGGGGTAGTTGGCCCCCAAGGTTCACCTTGGGGGCCAGCTACCCCTCCTGGTGCCTCCTGTAAGTCCCACACTGTGGGATTGCTGAGAGGTCTTCGGAGGCCACACTCACCTTTCTCCACCACTCTGCAAATGTGACTCCTGGCACAGTACTGGTTGGGGGATGAAGTCCACTTTACTCCTGAGGGACTTTGGCAGCCAAGTAGCCTTCCTGGTACCTCCTGTAAGTCCTACGCAGTGGAATTCCTGAGCACTGGTAGGAGGCCCTGCCCCCTTTCTCCACCACTATGCAAACGTGACTACCAGTTAAAGAAGCATTTGTAATGTAATAGGTCTCGCATTTGCAAGAGTTAGAACTATTGGCGTTGTAAATCTAAAAGTTTTTTACTAATGTTTTTTGGAGTGGATGTATATTGTGTGCAGTGGAATTATGTGGTATGTTGTGCAGTGAAATTATTGGATAGAAAGTATGTGGTATTTAGTGTATAGGAATTATGTAGAGTGGGATTATGTGTTATGGAGAGTAATTATGTGGTATGGTAGTCTGTGTTGTGGAGTGGTAACCTCAGGTTTAGTCTTCCTCGTTTCCATAGAAGCTAAATTATGAACTCAATGAGACAAAAAAAGAAGGAATCACTGAGGAGCACTTCTGGACCTAGTCAGAGGCATGAGCAGGGCCACTGGAATTATGCGACTGTTTGGCAGCACCGATTTTCGCACAATTATACTTTTTCCGCATTAGCCACATAATCCATCATCTGCTGCCTAATCTGCAGATTTGAACAAAAAAAGCCTTGTTTCTAGCTCAAACGGCTCAAACGTTACCAAAAATGCAGCAACAAGTGTTACAGCATGGTGGAAGGCCCTTTGCAAACCTTGAATGGTCACCTGTTATTGCTAAATGTGGGTGTTAAATTGGTACTAATGGTGTGCAAACCACTCTTGCTTCTTTCTGCGCCTCCCTTGCCACTTTCTGCATTTCTGTTGCTTCTATCTGCAACTTTTTTTTTCTGCACTTCTTTTGCTTCTTTCTGCTCATCTCTTCCACTTTGTGTACCTCTCTTGCCTCTTTCTGCACCTCTCTTGCCTCTTTCTGCACCTCACTTGCCTCTTCCTGTACCCCTCTTGTCTCTTTCTGCACCCCTGTTCCCTCTTTCTGCACATCTCCTGCTGTTTCTGCACCTCTCTTGCCTCTTTCTACACTTCTCTTGCCTCTTTCTGCACCTCTGTTGTTTCTTTCTGCACTTCTCTTGCCTCTTTCTGCACACCTCTTGCCTCTTTCTCCACCTCTGTTGCTTCCTTCTGCACTTCTCATGCTTCTTTCTGCACCTCTGTTGCTTCTTTCTGCACCCCTCTTGCCTCTTTCTGCACCTCTTCTGCCTGTTTCTGCAACTCTCTTACCTCTTTCTGCAGTTCTTTTGCCTCCTTCTGCACCTCTGTTGCTTCATTCTGCACTTCCCATGCTTCTTTCTGCACCTGTCTTGCTTCTTTCTGCACCCCTGTTGGTTCTTTTGCACTGCTCTTGCTTCTTTCTGCACCTCTCTTGCAAAGCTCTGCACTTCTCTTGCCTCTTTCTGCACCCCTCTTACCTGTTTCTGCACACACAGGGCTGCTTTTAAACTGACCTCAGGCTCAGCAGTGCACACATGCAAGTGCAGAAAAGGGCTGCTGGCCTCTAAACTGCCATGCCCTATTATATGCTAGGGACTTAGAGGTAGTTTTAATTTCCCTGCCCTATTATGTACTAGGGCCTTACAGTGGAGGTCATGCCAATCACAGGGTTACCCCAACCCATAGTGTACCCTAGTGTATGTAGGTGTTTTCACTGTATTCTAAGTGTCTTTCAGCCTAGCTCTGGCTTTGGGCCTGGTTAGGCAGAGCCCAGGGTCAGTCAGAGTCAGTTACCACCAGTACCAGTCAGCAAAAAGTTGGGGGGTGCCCAGGGCACAGGATGACTTTGCAACAAGGCCTCTGTCTGCACCTCTGTTGGTTCTTTCTGCATATCTCTTTCTTCCTCTTTCTGGACTTCTGTTGCCTCTTTCTGCATTTCTCTTGCTTCTTCCCTCATTAAGAACAAAGTAGACTTTAGGGATTTTGTCTCTCTCTGCAAGCCGGACTGGGTGTTTATTACTGAGACGTGGGCCAGAGACTGCTCCGGTCCTGATCTGGTAGAGGCAATCCCTTCCGGATATGCCTTGTCCAGATTGAACAGGGTAGGCAGAATGGGTGGGGGCTTGGGCATTTTTTATAAAGATGTTTATTCATGCTACACCGAGCCGCTCACAACGTCTCTTGACCCGTACTGGGCATTTTATTTTTCGTTGAAAATTCATCTGACTGAAAGTTTTACTGGAGTTGTGACCTACCGCCAACCTGGACCGAGAGCGTCATTTAGCCAGGATTTTAGCAATCTCATAGAACCCTATCTGGCAAAATTTAATCTTACACTTCTGGGCGATTTTAATTTTTACTTGGATAGGACCCTATGCAAGGAAACACAAGTCTTTCTAGAAACTATGAATTGTTGTGGTCTATCCCAATTGGTTATGAGCCCGACCCATATAGCAGGACATATACTAGATGGCATTTTTTCAAACGATTCCCGGATTATGGTAAAAGAACCTATACAACTCTCTCGGTCAGACCATTATGCCATTCCTTTTAACCTCCAGATCCCGGTATCTCATTCTGCGTCAAACAATAAAAAGATAATGGAGAAGAATAGAAACCTCAGTCGTATCAGTAAGGAGGCCCTTCTTAACACTCTTAATAACCATCAATAGCTCCCTTATTCTGATGCTAATTTGGCAGCCACAGAATTTTCCAACTGGCTTTTAGCAGCCATAGCCCCCCTTAAGGAGCATTACGCGGCTAGAAAAAAGCCCTCTGCCCCCTGGTTTTCTGATAGGCTGAGGAAACTAAGACAATCCTGTCGCCATCAGGAAAGGATTTGGTGTCTAGACCTCAATCCTGTGGGAAGAGATTTGCACAAACAGAGATTAAGGGAATATAAAATTGCCATCATAGAGGAAAAAGTATCATTCTATTCCAAGGTCACAGAATCCCTTAGATCTCCGAGGGAGCTCTTTAATGTAATTAAGTCTCTTTCCTCCCCCTCAGTACCTGTCCACACTGATATCTCCCAGGACCTCTGTGATAGAATGGCTAGTTTTTTCCGTTCTAAGATCACGGAAATATATTCCTCCTTGGAAATTCTTAATGCTGAGGCCCTCAAATCAATCTCTGCCAAGCCCCCCTTTCTCTTAATAATCCCGTAACGCTGGTGGAGGCAGGCATTTTACTTACCTTCCCCCCTCTAACGCAAGAGGATACAGATTGCCTGTTAGGTGGAATCACATCTGGTTTCCCGTTGGAGTCCTGTCCTCTGAAGATTATGAAATTAGGGAGGGAGGTTATTGTACCCCACCATACCTCAATACTTAATGTAGCCATCTCAGCTGGGGAGTACCCCACTTCTTGGAAGACTGCAGTGGTCAAAGCTCTTTTAAAAAAGCCCTCTCTGGATTCTGCTGAACAAAAAAATTACCGCCCCATCTCCCTGTTACTAGTCCCAGCAAAATTGTGGAGAAACATTTGAATTCTCACCTTAGTTCCTATTTGGAGGAACATCAGCTGCTCGATGGCTCGTAGCATGGTTTTAGAAGCAATCATAGCACGGAGACGGCGTTAACCTCCGTAATCAACAATATTCGAGTTCAGGTTGACGCTGGTCATACCACGCTATTGATTCTTCTTGACCTTATAGCGGCCTTCGATACTGTATCCCCCATGAGACTGATGGACCGGCTTAAGGAAATGGGGGTCAGGGGCGTTGCCCTAAAGCTGCTCACCTCATTTCTTAATGATAGGTCAAAAATAGTGAAAATTGATCAATTTTATTCGGCCCCCAACCATCTGCTTTGTGGAGTCCCTCAGGGCTCCTCCTTGAGTCCGACTCTCTTTAACATTTATGTTGCCCCTCTGGCCAGGGTCGTTAGATCCTTCAGATTGGAGGTGTTGTCCTATGCTGACGATACCCAAATTATGGTGTCTATAACCAACAGCATAGAGGCATCTGCTACCAATGTAAAAAACTGCACGCAGGCAGTTTCCTCCTGGATGGTAGATAACTATCTCAGACTTAACGGGGACAAAACTGAGGGTTTGATCTTTGGAAATCAACAGCATATCTGGTCCAATGCCTGGTGGCCTGACATACTTGGCCCTTGCCCTTGCCCAGTATCCCTAGGAAAAAATCTTGGTGTTATAGTGGACAATTCCCTCGCCCTGGGCCCCCAGATCAACAGAACGGTGTCTACCTGTTTTGGGACTATCAGGATTCTCAGGAAATTTTCACAATTTCTCTCTTTCACCTCTCGAAAGCAGGCAGTCATTGCCCTAGTCCTATCTAGACTGGACTATTGTAAAGCCCTCTATTTGGGTGTTAACAAGGGGCTTGTTCATCGTCTGCAGCTGGTGCAGAGCGCTGTGGCCAGGCTGGTGATGGGCCTTCCTAAATCCCATTCAGTCTTGGTTTCTGTAAGTAAGCTGCATTGGCTCCCTTTAAACTGGAGAATTCTGTTTAAGGCACATTGTCTTACTCACAAGGCCTTCTACAATCAAGGTTCAGAAGGTATTATTGGGCTCTTCCGACGATATGTCCCTACCAAGCAGTTAAGATCTGCCAGTAAAAATCTGTTGGTAGTTCCCAGCTTCAAGAGAGCCAGATGGGGGGGCAGAGCCTTCTCCGTTGCCAGGCTCTGGAATTCCCTCCCTTCTTCAATTTCTGGACGAGTGCCTCACTCTCTCTTTCACAAGGCCCTTAAGACCTGGCTCTTCACCAGTCTATTAGTGAAAGCCTCACGTGTATTTCTGTCTGATGGCCCTTTCCACAGCGCCTTGACACCTCTAGGCAAAGTTTGCGCTTTATAAGGCTGTATTCATTCATTCATTCATTCTTTCTGCAACTTTCTTCCTCTTTCTGCACATGTCCTACCTCTGTAGGCATAGTTAGAAATTAGCATTTAAAAAACCTTAGAAATTCACTAAAAAAAACACAGGTTTCAGGGATGATATAGTTAGAAATTTTCATTGAAAAAACCTTAGAAATTCACTGAAAAAGCCATAGGTTTCATGGAAGTTATAGTTAGAAATTGTCATTTAAAAAACCTTTGAAATTCACAAAAAAACCATAGGTTTCAGGGACGTTATAGTTAGAAATTAGCATTTAAAAAACCTTTGAAATTCACTGAAAAAAACATAGGTTTCAGGGACGTTATGTTTAGAAATTAGCATTTAAAAAAACCTTAGAAATTCACTGAAAAAAACACAGGTTTCAGGGACGGTATAGTTAGTTTGACATTTCACTCGTACAAAACCAAAGAACTTCAGCCGTTATAGTTAGTTGAGCTAACTATAACTCGCGCCCTCGCAATGCACTGCTGATGACATCACATATTACATCACTCATGACATGGTTAGTGACATCACTGATGACATCACTGGTGACATCTCAAATGACATCACTGATGACATCATCCATGTGATAATCTGCTGCACCTCCTCACAGCCTAATATAACCTTTGATACACCCGCTCTAAAATACAGACTACCATTTTCGTAACCATAGACACACCAATACCATTTACTACATACCCACTCACTGATTCCTAGGTCTACACACATATCCACTCATTCACCCATACAGTCACTCATACATACAGTCACTCATCAATACAACACTATCATATGCACTCATACGCCTATACATACACTCACACACTGCCACTCATCCAGAGTTACTCCCACACCTAGTCAGTCATGCAAAGAATCAATCACACTCCCATTTACTCACCTATACAGTTATACACACACCACCTCACTTAATCATACAGATACTAACACATACTTACTCTCTTATACAATCACTGATACAAGCACACACTCGTCCATACAGCCACTCTCACATATAGTCATTTATATACTCCAACACTCACATATACTCCCTTTCACATATGTAGTTACTCACACATGTACCACTGAGACATCCATTCACTCACCAACAACCCATACACACACTCACCCACCCATACAACCCTTCACAGATGCACTCTTGAACCCATACAGCCAGTGAATCACCCACTCACACATCTATGCACAGGGTCACACACCCCCACCCAACACACAGACACTCAGGCACCCATACAGATACTCAGAAAACCAATCAATAACCCATATAGACACTCATGTAGCTACTCACCAACCCATGCAGCCGCTTACACACCAACTGACATACGGATACAGACATTCACACAGTTTAGTCACTAACCCATACATTTAGTAAGACACGTTTAGTCACTCACTTATACAGTCAGTCACGCACCTACTAAATCATCCATTCAGACACTTATACACCGACTCATTCTTCAATACACCTTGGCATATATATATATAATACATATTTAAACTTTACAGAAACACACAATCACTGGATGATGTCATCAGTGATGTCATCAGTGATGTCACTGACCATGTCATGAATGATGTAATATGTGATGTCATCAGCAGTGCATTGCGGGGGCGTGAGTTATAGTTAGCTCAACTAACTATAACGGCCACATTTCTCTGGTTTTGTACGAGTGAAATGTCCAACTAACTATAACGTCCCTGAAACCTGTGGATTTTTCAGTGAATATATATATCTATATATATATATATTCACTGAAAAAACCATAGGTTTCAGGCATGTTATAGTTAGAAATTAGCATTTAAAAAACCTTTGAAATTCACTGAAAAAACCATAGGTTTCAGGGGCGTTATAGTTAGTTGGACATTTCACTCGTACAAAACCATAGAAATTCCCCCGTTATAGTTAGTTCAGTTAACTATAACTCGCGCCCCCGCAATGCACTAATGATGACGTTACATATTACATCACTCATGACATGGTCAGTGACATCACTGATGACATCACTGATGACATCTCAAATGACATCACTGATGACATCACTGATGACATCATCCAGTGACTGTGTGTTTCTGTAAAGTTTAAATATGTTTAATATATATAGGGAAAGGCGTATTGAAGAATGAGTGGGTGTATAAGTGTCTGAATGGATGATTTAGTAGGTGCGTGACTGACTCTATAAGTGAGTGATTAAACTTATCTTACTGAATGCATGGGTTAGTGACTAAACTGTGTGAATGTCTGTATCCGTCTGTCTGCTGGTGTGTAAGCGGCTGCATGGGTTTGTGAATAGCTACATGAGTGTCTACATGGGTTATTGATTGGTTGTCTGAGTATCTGTATGGGTGCCTGAGTGTTTGTGTGGGTGGGGTGTGTGTGACTGTGCATAGATGTGTGAGTGGGTGATTCACTGGGTGCATGGTTTCAAGAGTGCATCTGTGATGGACTGTATGGGTGGGTGAGTGTGTGTATGGGTGTGTTAGTGAGTGAATGTATATCTCAGTGGTACATGTGTGAGTAACTACATGTGTGAAAGGCAGTATATATGTGTGTTGGAGTATATAAATGGCTATAAGTGAGAGTGTGTGATTGTGAGAGTGGCTGTATGGATGAGTGTGTACTTGTATCAGTGATTGTATAAGAGCGTAAGAATGTGCTAGTATTTGTATGAGTAATTGAGCTGGTGTGTGTATAACTGTATAGGTGAGTAAATGGCAGTGTGATTAATTATTTGCATGACTGACTAGGTGTGTGAGTACCTCTATGGATGAGTGGCGGTGTGTGAGTGTCTATATAGGTGGATGAGTGCATATGATAGTCCTGTACTGAGTGACCATAAGTATGAGTGACTGTACGGGTGAGTGAGTGGATGAGTGTGTAGACCTAAGAATCAGTGAGTGTGTATGTAGTTATTGGTGTTGGAGTGTCTAGGCTTTTGAGAATGGCAGTCTGTAATTTAGAGTGGGTGTATCAAAAGTTATATTAGTGTGTGAGAAGATGCATGAAATTATCACATGGATGATGTCATCAGTGATGTCATCAGTGATGCCATCAGTGATGTCATTTGAGATGTCATCAGTGATGTCATCAGTGATGTCACTGACCATGTCATGAGTGTTGTAATATGTGACGTCATCAGCAGTGCATTGCGGGGGCGCGAGTTATAGTTAGCTGAACTAACTATAACGGGGGAATTTCAATGGTTTTGTACGAGTGAAATGTCCAACTAACTATAACGCCCCTGAAACCTATGGTTTTTTCTGTGAATTTCAAAGATTTTTTAATGCTAATTTCTAACTATAACGTGCCTGAAACCTATGGTTTTTTAAGTGAATTTCAAAGGTTTTTTAAATGCTAGTTTCTAAATGCCTACAGAGGTAGGACTTGTGAAGAAAGAAGAAAACACGCACAGAAAGAAGCAAAAGAAATGCAGAAAGAAGCAACAGAAGTCCACAAAGACGAACAAAAGTGCAGGAAGAAGCAAGACATGTGCAGAAAGAACCAACAGAGGAGCAGAAAGAGGCCTTGTTGCAAAATCATCCTGTGCCCACAACTTTTTCAGACGGGTACTGGTGGTAACTGAGTCTGACTAACCAGGCCTAGAGCCAGTGCTATGCTAAAAGTCACTTAGAATACAGTGAAAACACCTACATACACTAGGGAACACTATGCGTTGGGGTACCTCCTCTGTAAGGCCCTAGTACATAATAGGGCAGGGGGATTAAAACTACCTCTAAGTCAGAGGTGCAGAAATATGCTACTTTAACTAGTAGTCGCGTTTGCAGAGTGGTGGAGAAAGGGTGCTGGGCGTCCAACCAATGCTCAGGAATTCCGCTGCTTAGGACTTACAGGAGGTACCAGGAGGGATTCTTGGCCCCAAACTCCCTCAGGACAAAATTGGACTTCATCCCCCATCCCGTAGTCTGCCACGAGGCACATTTGCAGAGTGGTAGAGAAAGGGGGCCATGGCCTCCGAAGACGTTTTAGCAATCCCACTGTGTGGGACTTACTCGAGGTAACAAGAGGGTAGTTGGCCCCCAAGGACATCCTTGGGGGCCAACTTCCCAAACTATTACCTCCAGTCAGTCCCACACAGCAGCACTGGTAAGTACTCGTACCAGGCCACGCCCACTTTGCCCACCACTGTACAAACGCGCTCCCTGGCGCGCTCTTGGATGGGGATTGAAGTCCCCTTCACTGCTGGGGGTCCTTTAGGGGCCAACTAGCCTACCTTTTACCTCCAGTTACCCCCACGCAGTGGGATTGGTGAGAGGTAGACAAAGGCCATGCCCCCTTTCTCCACCACTCTGCAAACGCGCCCCCTGGCGTGTTGTATGTTGGGGGATTAAGTCCTCTTGAATCCTGAGGGTCCCTGGGGTCCAACTAGCCCACCAGGTACCCCCAGTAAGCGCCACAGAGCTGCATTGCAGAGAGGTGTAAAAAGGGGCGTGGCCTGGACCACCTCTCTGCAACGCAGCCCTGTGGCGCTTACTGGAAGTACCTGGTGGGCTAGTTGGCCCCCAGGGACCCTCAGGATTGAAGGGGAATTAATTCCCCAACTTAAAACGCGCCACAGAGTGTGTTTGCACACATGTCACCTCAGGTCCCGCCCCCTCCCTTCACCACTGTGCAAACGCTCCCCGTGGTGTGTTTTAAGTTGGGGGATAAAGTCCCCTTGAATCCTGAGGGTCCCTGGGGTCCAACTAGCCCACGAGGTACCTCCAGTAAGCGCCACAGAGCTGCGTTGCAGAGAGGTGTGAAAAGGGGCATGGCCTGGACCACCTCTCTGCAACGCAGGCCTGTGGCGCTTACTGGAGGTACCTGGTGGGCTAGCTGGCCCCCAGGGGCCCTCAGGATTGAAGGGGAATTAATTCCCCAACTTAAAACGCGCCACAGGGTGTGTTTGCACACATATCACCTCAGGTCCCGCCCCCTCCCTTCACCAATGTGCAAACGCGCCCCGTGGCACATTTTAAGTTGGGGGATAAAGCCCCCTTGAATCCTGAGGGTCCCTGGGGTCCAACTAGCCCACCAGGTACCTCCAGTAAGCGCCACAGATCTGCATTGCAGAGAGGTGTAAAAAGGGGCATAGCCTGGACCACCTCTCTGCAACACAGCCCTGTGGCGCTTACTGGAGGTAGCTGGTGGGCTAGTGGGCCCCCAGGGATCCCCAGTATTGAAGGGGAATTAATTCCCCAACTAAAACGCGCCACAGAGCGTGTTTGCAGAGTGTTGGTGGGAGGGGGCGGGGCCTCCGGCACAATCACGTTTTTTTTTTGAAGGGGGCTGTGTGGCCCCCCTTCTTTTTCCTTTTTTTGGGCCCTGGGGACCCCATCCCCCAGGGCCTGACCCCTTTAAAAAAAAAAAAAAATCTGAACAGGAAGGGGGCCACGTGGCCCCCTCCCGTGGCAATTTTGGCCCCGGGGACCCCATCCCCGGGGCATGGCCAAATTCTTTTTTTTATGGAGGGGGGCTGCGTGGACCCCCTCCTGAGGCCTCTATTGGCCCCAGGGACCCCATCCCCTGGGGCCGGACTTTTTTTTAATTTTTGGGGAGGGGGCCGTGTGGCCCGCTCCCGGGCCACTTCTAGCCCGGGGACCCCATCCCCCGGGCAGGCCCTATCTGTTGGGGACCGTGGGGGAGCCCAATGCCCCCACGGTCCCGCCTCGGCTCCCCGTGTCCTGCGGGAGCCGGCATTGCTTTTCCACATGGGGAGCTGCTGACATGCAGCTCCCCTTGTGGAAAAGCAATCTGCTTTGCTTCATTGAAGCGAGAGCAGGTTTCCTGCTCTCGCTTCAGTGAAGCAGCAGTTTGCACTGACAGGGCGGGAGCCGTGAGGCTCCCGCCCTGTCATTGCAAACAGCAGTGTCCCGGGGGTGGGCACCCCGGGACATTGCAGGAGCTGACCCTGGGGGGTGGCGGTCCCCAGGGCCATCAAGGGCTCCAGGAGGGGGGCTGCACGGCCCCCCTCCCACCTATTGCACAGCCCCGGGGAGGTGGTGGTCCCTGGGGCTCGGGGGTCCGTTACCGACCCCCGAATTTGAATATTAGTGCCCCGGGAGGTGGCGGTCCCCGGGCATGTGGGGGCTCGAGCCCCCCACACAGGTCTATGTTTAAAAAATAAAAGCCCCGGGGGTGGTGGTCCCCGGGCTTGGGAGAGGCCTGGAGGCCCCCACACATTGTAAATAAGAAGCCCCGGGGGTGGTGGTCCCCGGGGCTGTGGAGGGCCGTGTGCCCCGCAGCAATGTTGATGGAAAGCCCCAGGGGTGGCGATCCCCGGGGCTGTGGGGGCCTCCCTGGGCCCCCACAATTACATTATTGTATGCTCCGGGACTTGGCCCACCCGGGGGCTAAATAATAACAAAGTGCGGGAGCCAGCGCTTCGTTTTTTTAAAAATGTTTTTTTGAAGGGGGCTGTGTGGCCCCCCTTCTTTTTCCTTTTTTTGGGCCCTGGGGACCCCATCCCCCAGGGCCTGACCCCTTTTAAAAAAAAAAGAAAAAAATCTGAACAGGAAGGGGGCCACGTGGGCCCCCTTCCCGTGCCCAATTTTGGCCCCGGGGACCCCATCCCCCGGGGCATGGCCCAATTTTTTTTTTATGGAGGGGGGCTGCGTGGCCCCCCTCCTGAGGCCTCTATTGGCCCCAGGGACCCCATCCCCCGGGCCCGGACTTTTTTTTAATTTTTGGGGAGGGGGGCCCCGGGGCTGCGGGGGCCTCCCCGGGCCCCCGCAATTACATTATTGTATGCCCCGGGACTTGGCCCACCCGGGGGCTAAATAATAACAAAGTGCGGGAGCCAGCGCTTCGTTTTTTTAAAAATGTTCGGCCGAACTTCGCGCTAGGTGCGCGAAACTCGACGATTTTTTTTTTGTTTTAAATGCTTTTTTGGGCCCTGGGGGTCCTTGTGGGACCTCCTGAGCAGGCCTAGGGGGTCAGGGTGTTTCTACCCTACCCCCTTTTCTTGTTTTTCGTGATTGTTTTTCTGTTTTCTTGTGCCTCGGTTACCGAGGCACAAGATGGCTGCCAACACTTCCTGGTTTGGAGTGTTGACAGCCAATTAGAATAAAGCTCATGGTCGGGAGGGTGCGCGGATCCTCCGTGCCTCTATATATCGAAACTTTTATTTTTGGATCTTCTCAGCAACTACTGAACGGATTTACACCATTTAAAAAAAGGGCGCTTTCTGAACCAAGCACTACCTTTTTGCCAAATTTGGTGTCATTCCGTTCAGCAGTTCGAGCTGTAGCCGTGTCTAAAGTTTCCTATGGGAAATGCATTTTTCGACCTCTTTTTTTTAAATTTCTCAGGAACTACTGAACGGATTTACACCATTTAACAAAAAGGTCTCTTTCTGAAACAAGGGCTACCTTTTGCCAAATTTGGTGTAATTCCGTTCAGCAGTTCGGGCTGTAGCCGTGTCTAAAGTTTCCTATGGAAATTAACATGGAGAAAACACATTTTGGGACCCCCCTTTTTTCTCGGCCCCCGCTTGCCGAATCACGCCGAAACTTTCAAGACAGGAGCTGACCGGAGCGGGCTACAAGGTTTGAAAATTTCGTGAAGATTCGTCAACCGGCGCCAAAGATATTGAGATAACAAAAAACGAGTTTCCTATGGAAACTAGGTCCTAACTATAACTATCTACTGGCGACCGCCAGTAGATAATGTCATATCTGTAGCTCAGTTGCAGCAACTAAAATCGAAGCGCACTCCCGGAGCTTGCGATTATAAGTCTTTTATTGCCAACACACTGGACAGATGTGTTTTGGCACGTTCGCCTTTCTCAATGCCAGTGCGTCCAAAATTCATGGAACCTTTTAAACATAGAAAGGGGGCAGTTCATTAATTATCGTTGTAACAAAAATAAACTAAGGCCAATTCCCTTTTAAAAATCCCAGTAATATGGTGGCTATCTTAAAACAGGAAAGATAATTCATGTATTTACACATGTAATTATTAAAAAGCATAATTCATTGTAATAATACATCTTAAAACAGGAAAAAAGTTAATCTTTTCATATCAAAATTGTAGCCACAATAGTGCATTGCAAATTGTTTCAGCCTGATGTTCTATAATATTATTTGCTAATTTCATTCTACAATTTTAATGTTTGATATCCTACAATTATCTGTCAAGGGTATAATATGTATTCACAAAAATTAATTCAATCATGCCCTTGATGAGCTTATACATGTGAGACTTACTACCCTTTATCTCCTTGATATGATTATCTTAATTATTGATTTCACCTATTTCCTTTATTTTCTTCCAGTTTCAGTTTAAAGAAGGCCTATTTGTTGTATTTAGAAATGATCAGATGGGGAGAATTGTATTGCTCTCTCATTTTCAACCTATATCTATCCATAGTTCTTCCTCTTTATTCAGTCCCCTCGGGTTGTTAGTCTGTAACTCTAATATGTATTTCGATTCTAGGATTCTCAGTTTCTTTGTTCTATCCCTCCTCTTTCATCATTTGGAACCTGATCTATACAGAAATATTTTAACAGATTACAGTTTTTATTAGGTTTCTGTTCAAAATGCCAGGCCACCTGATACGTATGATCTTTATTCGTGATGGCCCGCATATGTTCAAGCACTCGTTATTTGGTGGGGTGTGTTGTACTTCCTATACACTGCTTCCCACATGGACAGTAGAGGCAGTAAATGGTGAACTCCGAATTACAATTGAGAAGTTTGTTGATCTTTCTTTTGGTTTTTCTACCTGGAATCTTAAATTCACAGAATTTTTAGCTAATTTTACATGCTTTACATCTCATGCATGGGAAGAATCCTGTTACAGGATCGTTCCTTATTTGTCCCGCTGAGTAGTGACTTCTAACCAAATGATCTTTAAGTGAGGGGCCCCTTCTGTACGTAATAAGGGGAGATGGTGAGAAGTGTGATCCTATCTCTATGGCACCCTTAAGAATACGCCAATTGTGTCCAAAATTTTGATACACTTCAGATGAATTGACATTGTAGTCTGTAATCATCCTTACTTTGCATTCTTCTTGTTTTTCTTTTTTTTCTCTTTCTAATAGCAAATGTCTCTGTATCTCATCTGTTTTCTTCACTGCCTCTTAAAAAATCCCTTTCAGGTATCCTCTCCTTTTGAATCTGTCCACTGCCGTGTCTCTTGCTTTGATGTACTCCTCTTGTGTAGAGCAATTACGTGTAATACGCATTAATTCTCCACATGGGATGCTGTTAATCACACTCCTAGGATGATAACTACCTGTGTGTAGTACACTGTTTCCTGCCGTGGGTTTTTGATATAGGGTAGTTTGTAGCTTGTTATCTTTCACATAGAGCATAAGATCTAGGTATGCCACTTTGGTGTCACTGATGCATTCAGTGAATTGTAGATTTGAATCATTGCAATTTAGGGCTGCAATATATCTTGCAGCCTCTAACAGTGTACCTCTCCAGATGATAAATAAATCATCTATATAACCCACTGTTCATTGTTACCTGCCAAGGACACGTGCTTCTCTCACAAGCCCACAAAAAGATTTGCGTAACTGGGGGTGAAGCACGTGCCCATGGCAGTACACTGTTGTTTTGGTAAAGCTGCCCTGAAAATAAAAAAATATAGGTATTTAAACAGAATGCTAGAAGCTCCAACAACATTGCATTATGTTCTTGATATTTTAGGGCTCTCTCATTAAAAAAAATTGCACTGCCACCAATCCTTTTTTGTGGGAAATACATGTATATAAACTGGTAATGTCCAATGTTATAAGTAACATGTTTTGTTCCCATGGTATACCATCAATTATTCGTAAAAAGTTCTTTGTTTCCTTCACATATGAACCCAAGCTTTTCACGAATGGGGAAAGAAAACAATCTATATACATCGAGGTAGTGTCTAAGAGACTCATTTTTGAGAATACAATTGGGCGTCCAGGAGGGTCCAATGCATTTTTATGCACTTTAGGTAGATAATAAAAAGTTGGTAGTTCCGGGTGTTCACAATGCATAAATTGGTGATCTTGTTGTTCTAAAACACCTTTATCTCTCCATTTTCCTAAAAGTTCATAGAAAAGCTGGACACTCTTTTCATATCCTGTTCTGGAAATTGGTATATAGCATTCCTTAACTGAGAGCTGTCTTTGTGCTTCCTTAAGATATTTTTCCTTACTTAGAAGAACAACATTCTCCCCCTTATCTGAAGGTTTAATTACCAAAGTCTTGTCGTTCTTGAGATCCATAAATGATTTCCACTGGCCTTGGTAAACATTACCTTCTCTTATCATTGGGCCCTCTGATTGTAGTTTTTTTAGTTCTCCAACCACCATTTCCCGAAATGTATCTATCGCATCATGGGGTGTGTGTGGAATGAATCTTGATTTTATTTTCAGATGACAAGTGCCACTTTTTGGGGTGAATCCTGCAATCTCCAAGCACTGTGCTACATCCATTCAACTTGCCTCTTCCCAGTCAGGATTTGTCAAATCTCCCAAATCTTGTAGAGTCAATAATGTTTCTAGATCCTTCCATGTGAGGAGATCCATCCCATCTTCTTCCTTTTGGACTGGATCTTTTCTTTTTACGATGTAGAAGATGTATATTCATTAATTTAAATTTTTCTATATATTTGTACAAATCAATTCTGATTTGGGCACAATCAACTTGTGCAGTGGGACAAAAGGTCAAGCCTAATTGTAGCACTGTGATCTCATCAGATGTAAGTGTTCTATTTGATAAGTTCATCACTGTCTGTTCTATTTCCATTTCCCCCATCGTTTGCTCTGTGCTATCTGCTGGGTAGGGAAATCTCCCCATTCCTTTTGTCCCCCTTCTTGTTTTCCTTCAGTTTTTTCTGGGGGGTTGAGTGCGTTGAGATGGTCGTTGTCGGGACTCTCTGATTAATTGATATTCGCGAAAATAAGTTGGCACATGGGAGAGATCTTCTCTCTCATGTGCGTGTCGATGGCTCCCCTTCCTACAACTCAACTTCTGATTCCGACGTTTCCCTCAATGGTATTTCAGCATGATTTGCTCCGAGATGTAATTGTTTCCTCTGAACATCAACATTTCTTTGCAAAAGTTAGAATGCTTCCAGACTCATAGTCTCACTCATCTCTTAAGAATTTGTTTTGATTTCAATGACTAATCAAACTCTTATAGTCTATCAGAAGCTTTTTCATCTTTTGCCTCAATTCTTCATTAAGACCAGTATCTTTGTCCTGTGCAATTAGATCCTCCAGATTCTTTAGTTCCTCTAATAGCTTCTTCTGCTCACTCCATGCATATTTAATCAGGATTTTTATCATCCCTTTGCAAAAAACAAACAAAAATATATATATATATATATATATATATTTACTCATAAACTCATTTCCACTAATGCTGAACTCCTTGAAAGCAGGTGCTCAGTACGTGAGAGTGGACTCACGAAATATTCACCAACAACCTCCACAAAGTAGAGCGGGCACTCATGGGGTAAAAATATAGATATTTATTAATCCAAGAGCAGACGCATTTTGGCGACTTGCCTTTATCAATGCTCATTCAGGTTAAAACACTTCACATGACAGTTTCATTTAAATTCATTCAACTGTGCTCCCATTGGGTGGTGAGAAATCGGCACTGAAAAAGGACTAGCCATCAGAGTTCAATACAATAATCTCCGGCCGCCATGTTTGTGTGTTCAAAACTGCATTAATATTAAATAGCAGCTCCTCAGTTCCATAAATGATATTGATCAAAAATAGATCTTACCTATAATAGGCATTGTCCATAGAACATAGTGCTGATTTGTATATCCCATGGCAGTCTGTATTTTAGAGTGGGTGTATCAAAGGTTATATTAGGCTGTGAGGAGGTGCGTCAGATTATCACATAGTTGATGTCATCAGTGATGTCATCAGTGATGTCATTTGAGATGTCAACAGTGATGTCATCAGTGATGTCACTGACCATGTCATGAGTGATGTAATATGTGATGTCATCAGCAGTGCATTGCGGGGGCCCAAGTTATAGTTAGCTCAACTAACTATAACAGCAGAATTTCTCTGGTTTTGTATGAGTGAAATGTCCAACTAACTATAACGTCCCTGAAACCTGTGGTTTTTTCAGTGAATTTCTATGGTTTTTTAACTGCTAATTTCTAACTATAAAGTCCCTGAAACCCATGTTTTTTTCCATGACTTTCAATGGTTTTTTAAATGATCATTTATCACTATAACGTCCCTGAAACCTATGGTTTTTTTCAGTGAATTTCTAAGGTTTTTTAAATGCTAATTACAAACTATAACGTCCCTGAAACCTATGGTTTTTTCAGTGAATTTCTAAGGTTTTTTAAATGCTGATTTATAACTATAATGTAGTAGATGTGTTTGCAGAGTGGTGCAGAAAGGGGGCTGGGCCTCCGACCAGCGTTCAGAAATTCCGCTGCATAGGACTTACAGGAGGTACCAGGAGGGTTTCTTGGCCTCCAAAGTCCCTCAGGAGTAAAGTGGACTTCGTCCCCTAACCCGTAGTGTGCCAGGAGGCGTGTTTGCAGAGTGGTGGAGAAAGGGGGGCGTGGCCTCCAAAGACCTCTTAGCAATCCCACTGTGTGGGACTTATTGGAAGTAACAGGAGGGGTAGTCGGCCCTCAGCACCCAGCACGAATTCGGCTAAAAATATATTTTTTAAATGCTTTATTTGGCCCTGGGGGTGCCCGTGGGACCACCTGAGCAGGCATAGGGGGTCAGGGTGTTTCTACCCTGCCCCTTTTCTTTTTTCTTTCTTTTTTTTACTGTTTTCTTGTGACTCGTTTCTACAGAGTCACAAGATACCTGGCAACACATTTTGGTTTGGAGTGTTGGCAGCCAATCAGAATGAAGCTCGTGCTCGGGAGGGTTCGCAAATCCTCCTCAGCCCTCAGATATCCATATTATTTTTTTTTTATTTCTCAGGAACTACTGAACAGATTTACACCATTTAAAAAAAGGTCACTTTCTGAACCAAGAGCTACCTTTTTGGCAAATTTGGTGTAAATCCGTTCAGCAGTTCGGGCTGTAGCCGTGTCTAAAGTTCCTATAAAAATTAACATGGAGAAAACATGTTTTGGGACCCCCTTTTTTCTCGGCCCCCGCTTGACAAATCACCCGAAACTTTCAAGACAGGAGCTGACCTGAGTGAACCATTAGTTCGTCAAACGGCGCAAAAGATATTGGCAAATAGAAACAAGGTCCAAACTATAACTACCTACTGGCAACCGCCAGTAGGTAATATATATATATATATATATATATATATATATATATAGTATGTAGTTATAGTTAGGACCAAAGTTTCCATAGGAAATGCGTTTTTTGTTTTGCCAATAACTTTGGCGCCACTGGACGAATCTTATGGGAATTTTTGAAAAACTTCCCCTTTTTGTTCAACTGCTGTGTTGAAAATTTCGGAGTGATCATCAAGTGGGGGCCATGAAAAAAGGCGGCGTTCCAAAATGCCTTTTCCCTATGTTAAGTCTATGGGGATTTTTCATTTTTTTAATACGACAACAGCTCGAACCGCTGAACGGAATTAGACCGTTTGGCAGAAGCATGTTTTTTGTGATTTTGTGTAAATCCATTTACTAGTTTCAGAGATATTTAAGTTTTAAAGATATAGATATCTGGTACCCCAAAATCCTACTGAAATGCTACTGAAACTTGATTGGCTGCCAACACTTCAACCAGGAAGTTTTGGCAGCCATCTTGGGACTCAGGTGAACTGAATCTGACAATAATATAAAAAAAATGAAAAGGGGGCAAAGTAGAAACACCCTGACCACCTAGGCCTCTTGTGGGGGTCCCACTGGGACCCCTCAGGGCCAAATGTTTTTTTTTTCTTTCAGCGGAATTCACGGATCCAGCCGGAAAAAAAGCAAAGCTTTGGCTCCGGAGCTCTGTTCATTATCAGTAGGCCTGGGCGGTAAATTCCGTTCCGCTCGCGGAATTTGGGTAATTTTGCGTTCCACGGAGAACGCAGAATTGCCAAAAATTCCGCGATCCGCGGCTTTGCGGAATTTTTTGCTTGTTCGCGCTTTCAAAATGCGTGTTCGCGAGATATTTCTCCCCGAGCACGCACACAGCATTCGCGAACAGGAAAAAAGCATCGCAAACGGGCGGAACAAGCAATTCCGCGTGTTCGCGGAACTTTTGCGTGCTCGTGGAGATTTTGTACAGTTTCGCGGAGCTTTGCGTAGCGCGACTAAGCAAATTCCGCCCAACCCTAATTATCAGCCAGTGCCAGGTCCTGGGTGCATATTTTTAATAATGTCAGGGACCCCGCACGGCCTCAAGGACCACCAATTCCCCAGGGCTTTCACTAAAAAGGATGCAGGGGGCCACGTGGCCCCCTGCAGCACCGGGGACCACCACCTTCCCAGGGCTAAATCAAACATTAGGAGGCATGTTTGCAGAGTGGTGAGAAAGGGTGTGTGGCCTCCAAAGACCTCTCAGCAATCTCACTGTCTGGGCCTTACTAGAGGTAACAGGAGGGCTTGTTGGCCCCCAAGGACCCTCTCGAGCCAAGGGGACTTCATACCCCAGCTAGCAGTGTGCCAGGGCCATCTACCCCTCCTGTTACCTCCAGTAAGTCCCACAATGGGGAATTGCTGAGAGTCAGCGTGGCCCGCCCCCTTTCACTACCACTCTGCAAACACGCCTATTGATGCACTACTAGTTGGGGGATGAAGTTTGCTTGGCGGATGAGGGTCCTTGGGGGCAAAGAATCCCCCTGTTACCTCCAGTAAGTCCCACAAAGCGGGTTTGCTAAGAGGTCTTCAGAGGCTACGCCCCTTTTCTCCACCGATCTGCAAACGTGTCTCCTGGTGCACTACTGGTCGGGAAATGAAGTCCTTGTGAGCCAGGACACCCTCCTGGTACTTTCTGTAAGTCCTAAACAGCAGGATTCCTGAGAGCTGATCAGAGGCCCGCCCCCTTTCTGCACCACTCTGCAAACGCCATTACTGCTTAAAAGAACATAGAAATTCACTGAAAAAGCCAAAGGTTACAGAGATGTTATAGTTAGGAAATAGAATTAAAAAAAACCTTTGAAATTCACTGAAAAAAACAAAGGTTACAGGGAAGTTATAATTAGGCTCAGATTTCACTCATACTAAACCATCGAAATTTATCAGTTATAGTTAGCTGATGACATCAATGATGACATCTCAAATGACATCACTGATGATATCATCCACAGAATCACTGACGTGCCCAGGCACACACCCACACAACCTTTCATACACCCACTCCCACACAAGCATTCACAGACTCACCATGAGTGGTGGAAAAATGAGGCATAGCCTCTGAAGTCCTCTCAGCAATCGCAGACTTTGGGACTCAGTAAAGGTAACAGGAGGGCTTGTTGACCCCCAAGGACCCTCAGCATTAAAGGGGACTTCATACCTCAACCGGCAGTGCACCAGGAGGTGCGTTTCCAGAGTGCTGGAGAAAGGAGATATGGCCTTGAAAGACCTCTCAGCAATCCCGCTTTGTGGGACTTACTTGACATAACAAGAGGGCTTGCCAAAGGCCCTCAGCGTCTAAGGGGACTTCATCCACCAACCAGCAGTACACCAGGAGGTGCTTTTCCAGAGTGCTGGAGAAAGGGGGCATGGCCCCCTGAAGTCCTCCAAGCAATCATGCTGTGTGGGACCTACTGGACATAACAGGAAGGCTTGCCAAAGACCCACATCATCTAAGGGGACTTCAGCCCCCTACCAGCAGTGTGCAAGACTGGTGGAGAAAGGGGGCATGGCCTCCCAAGAACTCTCAGCAGTCCCACTGTGTGGGTCTTACTGGAGGTAACAGGATGGCTTGTTGGCCCCAAATGACCCTCAGCATTCAAGGGGACTCCATCCCCCAACCAACAGTGCACCAGAAGGTGCTTTTGCAGAGTGGTGGAGAAAGGGGGCTTGGCTTCTGAAGTCCTCTCAGCAATTGCAGTCTGTGGGACTTAGTGGAGAGAACAGGAGGGCTTGTTGGCCCACAAGGACCCTCAGCATCCAAGAGGACTTCATCATCCAACCTGCACAGCGCCAGGAGGTGCTTTTGCAAAGTGGTGGAGAAAGGGTGTGTGGCCTCCAAAGACCTCTCAGCAATCCCGCTGTGTGGGACTTACTGGATGTAACAGGAGGACTTGTCGCCCCCAAGGACCTTCTGCAGCCAAGCGGACTTCACCCCCGAGCCAGCAATGCGCCAAGAGGTGGGTTTGCAGTGGTGGAAAAAGGGGACATGGCCTCTGAAAATCTCTCTGTTATCATGCTGTTTGGGACTTACTGGAGGTAACTCTAGGTCATGTTGGCCCCCAAGGACCCTCTGCAGCCAAGGGGACTCCATCCTCCAACCAGCAGCGTGTCAGGAGTTGCGATTGCAGAGTGGTGCAGAAAGGGGGCGGGCCTCTGGCGACTTGCAGGTCTTTTTTTTGCCTTTTTTAAATTATTCGGGGAGGGTGGCCGTCCCTCCATAGGCTGATTTTGGCCCTGAAACCCCATCCCCGGGACCTGGCCTCTCTGTTGGGGGCCGCGGGGGAGCCTCAAGTCCTAGACATGCAGCTACCTTGATCTCAAAGCAATTTGTTTGTTTCCCTGCTCGCTTGACAGTGGGCAGGGAAACAGACAAATGCTCTGCTTTCAGCAAGTGAGAGTGTTAGACCTGGCATCTTTTGGCGTGCTTCCCCTGAGTTTTTGCTTCCTGACCTCCCAGTTTCGACTCTGTTTTTCATGGCTTAGTGTCTCTGCGCACATTCTCACTGCTGATCAGTGTTAAAGTGCAAGTGCTCCTGTTGTAAATTGTGTTATGGATTGGTGTTTCCATGATTGGCATATTTGATTTACATGTCAGTCCCCGGTAAAGTGCACTGAGTGTGTCAGGGCCTGTAAATCAAATGCTGTTAGTGGGCCGCAGCACTGGATTGTGCCACCCACACAAACAACCTGTAAATGTAACTCTTGCCTGCCATTGCAGAGCCTGTGTGCAGTCTGGGACTGCCATGTCGACTTGGCAAGTGTACCCACTCGCCAGGCCCTAACCTTCCCTTTTCTTACATGTTAGTCACCCCTAAGGTAGGGCTAAGGTACCCCTGTGGGCAGGGTGCAGTGTATGTGAAAGGTAGGACATGCCCTGGTGTGTGGCATGTCCTAATAGTGAATTACTGCCAATTTCGTTTTTCACTATTTCAAGGCTACATGTTCCCATAGGACAGAATGGGGAGTTTGTTTATAATATCTTATAAACATAACTGGCCCTGGGAACAAGGTAGAGAAATAAAGCTTAGTATGCCTGAACTCAGAATCTAAAGATGCATCTTTTAGTAAAGGTGATTTTTACATTCTGTGTTTGAAAATACCACTTTTAGAAAGTAGGTATTTTCTTCCTTAGCCACCATGTGTGCCTCTGCTAGGATGTGTATTGACTGTCTGGCTTTGGAGTGACAGGGGCTGGGGAGGAGCAGTGGCTCCAGAGAGTCTAGATGGGTCAGGGATGGGCTGAATAGACTTGGGCTGCATTCAGAGAAGTGGGAGGAGTTGTCACTAGCACCCGAATATTCCTGGTCTGCATTTAGAGTGGTGGGAGGAGATTTCCCTTGCACCTGAATGCTGTCTCTGCCTCCTGCTGGGAAGCTGGGCCAGAGAGGACCAAACTGGTTTGGACTAAGCATACACACTCTCTGCCTGAGAGGACAAAGGAATTTGGAGTATAAATATTGGGGCCCAGAACTTTAGAACTCTTTTGGACCAAGTAGACTGCCAAGAAGAAGAGCTGGAGAAGCTCTGAGGAGGAACTACCACTTTGCTGAGTGCTTTGCTGTGTTGGCCTGCAGTGGCTGCTTCTGTCTCTGTCAGTGAAAGGACTGGACTGAACTTTCTGCAACTTCTTTCTTTGAGTATCTCCAAGGGCTTGAGGTAGAGCTTGCCCCCTGTTCAAGAAGTCTCAGGAACTGCAAAGACTTCAAGTTCTTCTGCCCTCAGCACTGGGGACTGTGTGTTTTGTGCTGCAACAGAAGAAAAAGCAACCTGACGCCATCTACAACGCCCCTGCCAACTCTGTGTCCTGAAGGCACCGCAGCAACGCCACACTGTGAGTCTGGTCTCACAGACGACGCCATCTGATGCTGCCACCAAGCCGCTGCTCACACCGAAACCTGTCGGCACCGCACTCCGCACCGCCTCTCTTCACGACGCCGCCTTGGTATCCCCGACGCCGCCACTTCACACTGAAATCGATGCCGCTGCTTGCATCATGGTTCAATTGCACCGCTCGTAAAGTTACACAACGCACCGCCCTCATCCCACACTGTAGCCTTGGCCTACCGATGCCAGCGCCATTGACTCTAGTTCGTCAGCCAACGACAGCGCTTCAGCAATGACAACGACGCTGCCTGCACCGTGACCTGCCAGCAACGCGACGAGCACCGCATCACTTCGCACGGCGACCCTGGTCTCACCAGCGACGCCACCTGATGCTGCCACCGAGCCGCTGCTCGCACCGTAACCTGAGGGCACCACACGCCACACCGCTGCACTTCGCACCGCAGCACCCGACATCTGCCAACGCCAGCACTCCTGTCTTCAACCGCGAGGAGTTCGATCTGCAACGTGTGTGACTTCAAGGGCCCGACGACTCCTGCACCGACCTCCGGAACCGACGCCTGCAGACGCCGTGCTTTCAGAGCTCAACGAGAGGCCGCTGAAACCCTGCATTTCTAAAGCTACTGTTTTGCGGGATTTCCCGACACCGTAGTTGGCCCGTGATGCCACGGTCAGCCAGAACTGTTTGGATTTGTTTGTTCATGAAGCCGTGATAGCTATCGACTTCAAGGAACTGTAATTCAAGGTTATTTTGATTACTAAAGATTTCTAAGTACTGTATTGTGGATTTTTGTTGTTTTTGGTCTTGTCTCAACTGGTGTGGTGTCCTTTTGTAGTTCTTACATTGTATTACTGTTGGGTATGTGCAAATGCTTTACACACTGCCTCTAAGATAAGCCTGACTACTCATGCAAAGATACCAAGGGGGTGAGCAGGGGTTAATTTAAGAAGTGTAACTCCCTTATCCTGGCTAGAAGGAAGGGTCCCTACTTGGACAAGGTGCAAGCCATTGCCAACTAGAGACCCCCATTTCTAACATTGGTTGTCAGCGGTGAGGATAGGACTTGTGTTTGGACTTGACTTACAGTGGTTGGTGTGCACTACTACCATATCGCAGACCATTACGCACCACATACTGTTTTTTGGTCTATTTTTGCCTTTCCATTGGTCTTGAACTTGACCTTTCCAGTACAACATGCCTGAATCAATTGCATCATCTGCTGCATCCTTGAAAGTGGCCTTTGAGGAGGAGAGGTTAGAAACCTACAACGTGAAGGAATTGAAGGCGATCTGCAAAAACCTCAAAGTCCAAATCAGGGGCCTCACCAGAGCAGAGGAGCTACAAAAGGCGCTGAGGGCCTGGGTAGCAGCCAGACATGCTAGTGAGCTGTCTGGGGATCTTGGCATGGAGGCAGAAGAGCCTATTCCAAGGGTGGATGTGCTTTTGGGAGGGGGGGCACCCTCTAAACCAGGCAGCAGTGGCTTGTCCCCAGAGGAGCTAGTGGACAGGCGGGAAGCAAGGAGAGTTGCTATGGAACTGGAGAAGCTTAAGTTAGCTATGGAGGAGAAAAGGATGATGCTAGACCATGAGCTCAAGATAAAGGAGCTGGATCAGAGGAGTAGAACCGGCACAGATGGTGGCAGCAATTCGTCCGGGCAGTCAGACAGAATCGTGCACATCCCCAAGAATCTAGGCAAGGAATTCAAGAAGGGGGATGACATACAAAGGTGGTTCCAGGGGTATGAGGCGTCTATTCATTTGAATGGGGTCCCTGAGAAGAATTTGGGGGCAGGGTTGTGGCCACTTTTCCCAGAAGAAGCTATGGATACTCTGATAGCTTTGGGTAAGGGGCAGAACCTTTCTTC
The DNA here is from genome assembly GCA_963921515.1 of Calotriton arnoldi. NCBI lineage: Eukaryota > Metazoa > Chordata > Amphibia > Caudata > Salamandridae > Calotriton > Calotriton arnoldi. The sequence continues at coordinate 928,105 of CAWUFW010004262.1, forward strand.
TGCTGATATGAAGGACGCTCTCCTCACCAGGTATGGTCTCACTCCTGAGAAGTATAGGGATCAGTTTAGGTCTAGCAAGAAAACCGATGCCAACACTTGGTTGGAATGTGTAGATTCTTTCTGCAGGTCTCTGGATGGCTGGGTGAAGGGCAGTAATGTAACAGATTTTCAGGGGCTCTACAATTTGATTGCATGGGAGCACTTGTCTAGTCTATGTTGTGCAGAGCTGCGCTAGCACTTGGTTGATAGTAAGCTAACTGACCCCAGGGAGTTTGCTATGGAGTCGGACCGCTGAGTGAGTACCAGGGTCCACAAGAAAGCGTTTTGGGGAGACTCAGCCAAAGGTTGGCAGGGTCCCCAGCAGAAAAGTGGGGGGGACAAGGGTAAAGCACAGGAGTTCTCTAAAGGGCCCCAAACTAACACCCAGGGTAAAGGTTCCTATCCCCAGGAGATAAGAAAGCAGTGGTCTCTTCAGGAAAGCCTGCAGAGACCGGCCCCCGCAAGTGTTTTGCATGTGACCAGGTGGTCCACTTGAAGGGGGGGACCCCAAGTGTCCCAAGAGGGCACAGCCACCCACTGGTGGGCAGACCAAGGTGTTGGCGAGTGTAGCGCTTGGGGAGGAGGGGTACCCAGAGGAGGGTGGGGATCCTGCAGAAACGATCCTCATCTCACTAGGGGACAGTGAGATGGTCCCAGGAAACCAGGTGCCCCCTAACACAAAGAAATATAGCACCTGTGTGACCATCAATGGGAAAAGGGTAGAAGCTCTCAGAGATGCTGGAGCCAGTGTGACCTCAGTCCGGTGTCACCTGGTCTCTGAAGAGCAGGTAGTCCCTGGGGCATTCCACCAATAGTTGCTGTGGACTTAAACCGAGATTCTCAACCCAAGCCTATTGGCGGATAATGTATATATCATTCTACTGATCATAAAATGTCAGCTAATAAAGTTTTTCTATATTGAATAACCGCTGAAAACATTGTGATATAACACATCCAAACACTAATAATATATAATTTAAACAGTAACGCCCCTGTGGGCAAATTCACTCATAGGCTTCTACACAGATGTACAGTTGATTACTATACCTTATATACCTTCATATCTTATATGAAGTAAGATGTAAATGCCGGCATTTCCCAGGCGGTAGGGTAGGCAGAAGAGCCACCTCGTAGCGGCGCATCTAGGCCCCGTTTTAGAACCGCTGGGACCCGCCGTAGAGGCACTCCGACCAAAACGAAGGGGTATTTAATCGGAGCACCACAATTGAGGTGTTCCCTGAGTACTTTCACTCAAGCAAAGCCTTAATTAAGGTATTAAAGGATCATAGGGGTTTAGTTCCCTGCTCCTTGATTTTATTCACACACTTATTCACTTTATAAGGTCCTGATGAAGCGCACTGGGATCCATTAGGGACCCCTTCCACAGCGCGAAACATGTCGACCAGGCCCCACTTTCACGAATACGCACGGGACTGAGAGCAGCAGAGTAACACTCAACCTCTACCCTATCTGCTCACTAGAGGCGCCCTAGTCCCCTAGACACTTGCTTTTTAATCTATATCCTCACGGACCTACAAATAAAATCCATATTAAGGTACCTGGGAGATATTTTTAGACACCAGCACCACATCCCTTTTTTTATAGGCCCACACACCCGCATGCACAACTGCGGCGTCTCCTAAAAGATCTCCGATAAAGAGCCCTCTCGCGGGGCCCGTGGAGGACAGCAGCGCCACCCCCACGAGGAGCAACGCCCGATGATGAAGCATGACACTCGCAAGAGTGTGTGAGGGCACTATTTTTCAAAGGAGAAATTCCCCATCTTCTCCAGATTAGTAATACATTCAGAGACTATCCACTTTTATTTTTATTTTTTGTTTCTTGCAACTAAATGAGTTGTACTTCTCTCTTATAGGAACAGTTACCAATTAGTGAGTACAGACACGTCTTTGGGAGCACTGGTACTGCACCTTCTTTTTCTTTAAGCCGCTCCCTGTCCCTCCCTCTTGTTAGTGTTTAGAGGGATGAATTTCTGGTGACTGGGAACCCTACAAGCAATGGCTGTAGCGGTGAGGACTGTTGTGCTTATTAATTTTTATGCGAGGATCTTCCCCGACCATGCAAGTTTGTTCATGTGGTGCAGCTTAAGGAGTTGGAGACTTTCTGAGACGAACGTGAGGACATGATTGCCCTGGACTTGTCATGTAAGCGCATATTGAAATAGATTTCTGAGAGAAGTTTTATGTTGCGTTACTCGAGTGTGATTAAAATATTCATGACATTGGATTTTCCTTGAGCTTGGAATTAAATAATCAAGCAACGCCAAATATGGCAGCATGTTTTGCCACATGAACTTTTTGTGCCATCCAAAAGTTTGGAATTATCTCTACATTTTAATATGGCATTATGGGACTAGTAGTCCCCTTTGACTCTAACATATTTGTATGGCAATCAAAATGTTTCGAAGCATACAATTGTACTCATTTTGGTGTTCGTACTGTCATTTTAGATTGGAAATTCAAGCATGTTCATTTTAGCTTATCTCTGAATCTTGAAGTATTTTCACACAGTTGATGAAAATGAGACATGAAGGCCATTGTCTATATACGTTCTATGAATTTAAGGGTACTGATGAGGTTAAATGAAGTCTCCCCAATGTTAGAAATATATGCAGCACAAACAATATGAAAGTGCTACTTGAGGGGGTTTGAGCTGTTTTTATGGAATGGGATAAAAAAGAAGGTGTTCCAAAAAATGAAAGAAATTGTGTTACATTTCCTTGTGGAAAGCGATTATCATATTTTAGTGGACTGCTTATGTATTCTAGACAAAAGGGATAGTTTGTGCATTATGCCTTTTAATATATATTTTTGAGAGTTTTAGCAGTTCAACTATTTTTATATAACACACAAAGTGTATTGCATTTCAATGCAATGTATTTTAAAGCAAAGGGTGATGTTTTAAAAAAATTTAAGCATGTGATATATATTATTTCTGTATCTATGTTTGGGACATGATAAATGGGTTGAGTAAAATGACGCTCATCAGATTGATAAAGGCTGTTGCTACAGCCGAAACACGTCTCTCCTGTTTGCTGAGTCGAGGGAGGCCCAATGTAATAAAGAAGCCTTAATCCAGCAGCCCTCGTGTGCGTGCTCTCTTCCTTTTGGGAGTAGGGGTTGTGTTGATATATATTGTGAGGTTATAGTGTCCCTTTAGCCTTTACTAGTGTTGGACTTCATTAAGAGATGTTTACTTCTGACTACTTGGGAGCATGATGCTATCCTGTTTAACAGTAACGCTGGTATTCTTGTCATATATAATGCATATCCTGCTGGCACACTACACAACAACACAGCTGTTATTATTCTGATGTCCTAATTGATATATCCTTAGAAAGGCATACTGATTAAGTTGCAGTTACTCAACGAGAAAGAGCCAATTAACTGATCTGTCCTAGATTGTTTTGACTGATTCGATGTGACAAATACAAAGAAAAACATCCTTGAAAACATTAATGCATATCATCTGTACACATCAGCTTTCAAATAAAGATTTACAATGTGATTTCAATGGCTTTATCGCAGCATTATTACTAACACTCACAATATTTTTTTTTTGTTTCGCATATTTTTACATTTACTACCCGTCATGTTTGCCGGAACAATTCAATATAAAAACGTGATTGCTTAAATTGTCTAATTATTGCAATTTGTGCTCTCTTTCCTGTTGAAAGGACAGTCTTGTCTTGTTTTCTGTTAGACACAGTGGTTTCCGGCTGGCTGGGACACATCGAAGCCAGATGGAATCCCGCATCCTAAATAGGATGAGTATGATACACATGTCTGATAACCTGTGCTCACCCTTAGGTAGCTTGGCACAGAGCAGTCAGGCTTATCCTCAGGGTCAATGTGTAAAGTATTGGCACAACACTACCCTCGCAACACATTGCATATGCTACAAGAAAATTACACACTGCATGTATAAAACACTGGTCTTTGTATTACACACAAACATTGAAATCAACATGATATATACATTGAAATCAAAACAATCTGTACAGTGAATATATACTTTACAGTTATACGAATGTTTCAAACTTTCCCATTAGCAGCAGAACGGCATAACCATATATGCCCTATTCAGATGTAATCAACAAACACAACATTCCCAATATTGCATACCCACAACATTTGCAATGGTCAATAAATCCCAGGTCTTTGACTGCGCCTTGTGACCCAGCCCCTCTAGTCACTCAACTTCCCCAGCGAACAATACACTTTGCACCATCTGGCAACATGTTGATTAGAATGTAGGAACCACCTAAAGAGGAAAGAAACAGTTACTTAGTTTCTTCCGTCTGAGATAGACTTCCAGGCACCCGAAGGCACCTGCACAAGTGTGGGATCGCTATCCCCCAGTAGACAAAGGTTTTGACCCAGGAATCAGCTGCGCTTCCAAGTCTGGAGAAGTGCTTTCCCTCAGGTGGAGGTGTGAGCTGCCATAGCTTCCAACAGCCAGCTGTAGGTGCCCACAAGGCACAACGAAACCCCTCAGTCCCAGTCGCAATGTTCTCTACAACAAAGTACCTTGTGACATGGGTCCAGGGAGAGGGAGCTAGTACCCTTGGATGGAGGCCACAATGTCAGGCACTGTTGCCCTCCCAATCTGGAGGTCGAAGACAGTTTCAGCTCCCAGCTCAGGTCCCATAACACCCCTTGGACACCACACACTCCAGAGTGCAAATTAGCACATGTCCCCAGATTGAAAGCATGGGTTCCTCAGACTCTGCAAGCTTTCCCTGCACTCCTCATGTCCCGGCACCTCAGGTGGTCTGCTGATCATTACGAGCAAACTACTCTGCACAGTGTGGTGATGGTGTGCATCTGGACGGTCCTCGTCCCAATCGCAGATTACTTCCACCTGTTTCCACCACCCTGCGTGGTCCTTGCGAGCTTGTGGAAACGGGGAGATCCTTTGTGTCCCTGGGATCTTGTGGACAGGAGGGCAGCCAACTGACCCTTGTAGAGTCCTTAGGGACCCAGGCCATGACAGCTGGCATTTAGCTGCAGGCCAGCAACGTCCAGGCAAAATCCACCAAGTAATAGTCCCCTTCCTTGGGCATGACAAGCTCCAGGCCACCACAAGTCTGCGGATAATCCAGTTGCAGTTCCTCCTGCCCGAATGATTCCTCTTACTGATGTCCCAGCATCGAACCAGCGTAGTATGGTTCCAAATCCAAAAGCGTCTCCAACTTCTCGGGCCAGAATCCCAGTAGTTATACCCTCTATGACCTCTAAAGATGCCATCAGTTCAAAAGGCCACCTTTGAAATGCACAGGCCCTCTCTAAATTCTGTCCTGTCTGTCATCCTACCCTGGGAGGTTAGATCACTATTTTAAGGGGGGCCAACTCCCTGCCCTTGGAATGCATGTGCCAATTCCAGAGGTCAGAGGTCTGCAGTTTACCTTGAGTCCCTAGTTTATGGCCTTCTATCAGGCATGCACATATGTAGTTGTCCTCGCAGCACCCAGATATGAATTGGAGACAGGCCGGCAGGCACACAGAGCACCGAGCATCGAAATGCCCACTGGATTATAGCCCGGGTCATTGCAAAGGCTGGAAGATGGGATTAATTAATTGCAGATCCCTTCCCAAACACGCGGTGGAGATCAGACTTCTATTAGAAGAAGAGGAACTGGAGGTCTTGTTTTTAACTGAAACCTGGCTCCGAGAAAGCTCTACCCCAGAAATTTTAGAAGCTCTACCTCAGGGCTTTGATATTCACCGCTGGGACAGAGTTGGAGCAATAGGAGGGGGTATTGCCATTATTTGTAAAACACAGATAGGGTGTATTATCTCCCTCTTAACATCGCAAAATCCGAGGCATTTACCTTTAGCTTATCACTCTCGCCTTCAAGCTCCTTCTCAGGCGCTTTGATCTATAGACCTCCAGGGGCCTGTACACAATTTTTAGATTCGGCCCCCGATATGCTAGCAAGCATGTTAATAGGGAAAAGTGCCTCACAGTGTTAGGGGACCTTAACATCCATCTGGATGACCTCAATGACCCCTTAGCCAGAAGATGCTTAGCTGACATGGAGGCCCTACAGCTTCTACAACTGACACCGTCAGCTACTCACGAAAAAGGTCATCTCCTAGACCCAATTTTTTCAAACGACCTCAGACTGGAGGTGCTTGCACCCAAACGGGTTCCATGGACAGACCACGCCATGATCCCGCTGTGCCTCCGTAAACCTCAGACAAGTGAGCAAAAAAAAAAACCTATAGTAGTGGGGCGCAAATGGCCTAGGAAAATTCCAGAGGAGTGGATCAAAGATCTGGAATCCTCCACCCCACCAGACACTAAGGACCTAGAAGAGGCCTCAGACAACTGGCACACCTGGATAAATAGTTCCATCAATCGAAACTTTAGGAAACCAGGCCCTCTAACATATAAAAATTTGAACAGATCGTCCTGGTTCTGCCTCCACGCTGGTCGCCCAAAAAAGAGTTGTAAAAAATTGGAACGTAATTGGAGGAAATCATATGACCCAGAGCTCAAAAGAGCCTATAAACTAGCAATACAGCTCTACCACAAGAGCATCAGGAAAGCTCAAGCAGCCTTCTTTGAAGGAAAAATTGCAAGGTCCTCTAATTCCTCCAAGGAGCTTTTTAAAATTGTTAAATCACTCACCACATTAGTTCCTGGAACTAACAGCTCCCAATATTCCGAAGAAAGATGTAATGGGCTAGCCTCATTTTTCAAGAGCAAAGTGGAAAACATCTATAATTCCCTCCAGCCCAACTCCCCTAAGATGCCAGATGCCATAGGAGGTCCCCATAGTATTTTAAATTCCCCAAGCAAGAGTGAACATCTGGAATTGCCCAATCAACCTACACCTGTCCTCCTGTCCTTCCCAAAAATGGAGGCAGATCAGGGACATTCCATACTGCAGAAGATTAAATCGGGCTCCCCGCTTGATCCAGCCCCACCACATATACTAGTCCAAGGGGGGAACGTTGTTTTCAATCAATTTTCCAACCTTATTAATCTTTCCTTTGAAAAGGGCAAGGTCCCCAAAGAGTGGAAACACACCATTATCAAACCTTTGCTAAAGAAAACACACCTTGACCCCGCAGATTTGGCTAACTATCGCCCAATAGCCCTACTGCCTATCTTAGGCAAGATTGCTGAGAAACACGTGAATAGCACGATTTCTAGCTTCCTTGAAAATAATAACATCATACACCAGACACAGATGGGTTTTCGACCTAACCACAGCACCGAGTCAGCCCTGCTGGTGGTTACTGAAAAACTCAAATCCATTTTAGACCAAGGGAGAACTGCGGCGGTAGTACTTCTGGATTTAAGCGCAGCGTTTGACACGGTAGACCATACTGTGCTAATCCATAGACTGGAAGATGTGGGAATCAGAGGAGTCGCTAGCCAATGGGTTGCGTCATTCCTGAGGGATAGATCATTCCAATGTATGGAGGCCGGATTTAAGTCTGACTCCCTATCAGCACCGTGGGGAGTCCCCCAGGGATCTTCCCTGAGTCCAACACTTTTTAATATTTATCTTAGCCCCTTGGCACACATAATTCAGGAATTCGGTCTCTCCATCGTGTCATATGCCGATGACACTCAACTAGTGTTCTCAATCTCAGACTCGCTTAATTCGGACCATAGACAGCTCGTCCCCTGCCTGGAAAAAATTGGATCTTGGATGGCAGATTGTAGCCTCAAACTTAATGAGGACAAAACGGAGCTAATGATTCTAGGCAACAATTTCAGCCCCCGCACTGAGATCTCCTGGCCTTCCGAATGGGGATCACCTCCTCCCCCAAAAACAGCCATAAAAAACTTAGGTATGTGGCTGGACCAGAACCTGACAATGGAGGTTCAGGCAAAAAAATTATCTGGCACCTGCTTTGGGATACTCCGCATGATTAAAAAAATAATGTCCCTGCTCCCAGAGGACTCTAGGAAAACCGTAGTCCAGGCTCTGGTGGTATCAAGGCTGGACTATGGCAACTCCCTCTTTCTGGGTTCCCCTAAATATGTCACTAACAGATTGCAGGTTGTCCAAAATGCAGCCGCCAGCCTGCTGCTGAACATACCCAGACATCACTCAGTTAGACCTGCACTCAGGGCTCTTCACTGGCTTCCGATACAAGCCAGAATCAAATTCAAGTCCTTAAGCCTAGCTCACAGAGCCATGCATGGGAGAGGACCCGCTCTGATTCAAAAGCTGGTCTCGCATTACTCTCCCTGTCGACAACTCAGGTCTAGCACCAACTTCCTGATGAACTCCACCGCAATCAAGAGATCTAGATGGGGTGGAAGATCATTTACCCACCTGGTGCCAAAACTCTGGAATAGTATGGACCTGGAACTCCGAATAATTGACAATGAAGTGGCATTTAAAAAAAGATTGAAAACTTGGCTTTTTCCTTAAACCCCAGTGCTAAACAGACTCCTCCTGCTTCATTTTAGCGCTGAGATGCCTACGGGTAGTCACGCGCTCTATAAATCCCATAAAGATAAACATAAACACTTTCCCAAAGTGACATTTCCACACACATAATGTCGAATCCACTTGCACTACCGGAGAGGATTCGCCATTAGGAACTCATTGATACCAAACACTGTACTGTTATGCACGTAGGGAATCCTGCTCAATAGCCTTTCCCTACATTCCCCCATGCTAATCCAATGTGAGAAGCAGGCTCCGTCGTACCGAACACACCATCCGGTGCCATTCACAGCCCTCGCATGTAATGCACATGCGCACTTGCCCTACCTCTTTCCAACACCAGAACCCTGTCAACAGGGAGAACACCACTATAGCAAGAGACATGCAGAACCTTGGCACGTAGCTTTTAAATGCCAAGCCTAGTAACAGTAACCTGCACACACAAATCACACCAGGGCAAACCTGTGGCACGATCGATGAGCTTCCTCTGTGGATGGCACAATCAGTGTTGTAGGCCTACGGAGATGCATTCAAGTTACATGCCCTGGGTATATGTTTTAAACCCAGACAAGGGACTTACAGCAAACTTGAATCAGCCAATCATGTATACACCAGCCACCAGTATGTATATGACAAGCACTGTGCTTTGGCACGGAATGGCAGTGTCAAACGTGTTCAAACTCCTAAGCTAGCAAAACAAGGCCCAAACCTGAGGTCGTCAGCCAAGAAGGTCAGGGGAGGCCATGCCAAAAGATGCCAGGTCTAACATGCTGCCATCCAAATTTCACACAAATGTTTATTTTTTGGGTTAACAACTTCTTTCTGAAGGATATCATACTTTTTATTAGCTCTGTCTGCCCATGGTCCTCACGTTGAAACGTCTGGAAAAAACTGCAAGCAGTGAATGTGGTATCTGAATCTGAGAGGCAACTTTTGCGCCAGGATCTTTACTTTCCTGAAGAACCCACACAGGGCAGCTCATACTCCTTCCTCATTTTAACTTCCTAAACGTAATAGATGTGAATTGCAGAATAATCACCACTGGGCCAAACTGAATTCTAATGGTTGAACATTCCACTAGGGGACTGGGAAGGTTCCCTGTCTGTCTTTGTACAGTATGTGATCCTGATCCTTGAGTAAAGCACGCTTAAGGAAATCTGTTCTGGCAAAATATTCTCCACAAATGTTTTTCTAAGATATTTTTCAATTGAATAGCAATCCCAGGATGTTCAACCTATCATTGTGAATGCTATTTATGTGGGAATAAATCCTTAAAGTATGTTTTTTCGTGGATCACATACACTCTTTGTTTCTCTCTTACATCCAACTAAACGCACCTTCTTTTCTCTCTGTGCCTACTCTACTTTTATTCGTCCCATCTTTCTCACTCTTCATCTACCCCAGCTGGTTCTGACACCTCTCCTTCGATTGTTTTTCCTTACCCCTGTCCTTTAATCCTGTCTGTACCATTGTAACTGTACCCATCTATATCTAATACCTCTACTCCTAACTATCCAATGGTTTTGGCAACTCCTACTACTACTCATGTACCTCTAACCCTACATATACCCTACATCCTTTATCCCATACCTCTGCATTTGCCTATAAACCTATTAACCTATTTATATGACCATGCCTATAGTATGCTGCAGAACATACACCAATAATATGGAAAAGTTAAATGTCACCTGTGCACTGCAGGGTATATAATGGCATCTCCTAGGCTGACAGAAGAAACACTGTTTCAGTCCAACCTGTATAGTCTGACTCCTGCAGCTTTTAGGCATGCAGACCTACCTTTCAAAATAACCCTTTTTCTCTGGAAAAACCCTACTTTTAAATATTAAATAAGTCAAACCCTAAGTAGGCCTTGTAGTCCAGAAGGTAGGGTGCCTACTATTTAAAAGTGGTGCATGCAAAAAATGTATGTTGACTTGTACTTACAGTGAATAGCTCCATCAAGCTATTTTCACTGTGAAGGGCTATAGTTGTCCTATAAGAACAACAAAAGTTCAGAATTAAATCATAAGACTGCTAACTTTGGTTTGAGACAAGCTGCTTCAAATAATTCAAACAATATTTGTAATGTTTATTAACAATCCAATTCAGTTGTGAACTTGGATTTTCAAGAAATATTTAGCAAAAGTGGCTTTTAAAAAGTTAGACTTTACCTGCCTGAATCCCCAGCAGACTAAATTATCGTTAGTCTAGCAGCAGCTGGCCTGTCAGTGCTTTCCGTTTGTAAGGTGAGAAAATGGCTTCCAGATAGAAACAATGACTTAGGCCTTTCGGCAGGAGGACCTGGGTCTGAGGTATATGGTACTTATCAGCTCAGGAAGGGCAGCTGGGAAGGGATAAGGAAATGTATTAACTTGAAAGTGACCTGTAAGTTATTGGGTATTGCTTGTGGGTGGTGGAAGCTCCACTTAGGAAAAACCACAATCCTTGACAGGGTGAACCACAAACATCACTAAATTAGGCTGTGCTTCACCCTCTGGTACCTTGGCACAAAAGTAGTCAGGCTTAGAGGCAATGTGTAAAGTATTTATGCAGCACACAAAATGTAATAAAGTGAAAACAAAACACAATTAAAATCCCATTCTATTTCAGAAGCATAGAATACATTTGAATAAATAAAATGATACCAGAACAACCAAAATCCAATCAGTAGAACCAGAGATATTTGCGGTCCTCTGGTTGTGCTAAACCGAGGGAAAGTCACAAATTCAAGTCGTCTGCAATGGAACATAGGCCGGATACAGGGACCATATTAGCCCTGCTGAAAAAGTTACCTTCTCAAAGTCCAGCACAAAGATTTTCTTTTGCTGTGAAGGAGGCCGTGAAGAGCAGGGAGCGTGTCGTGGATGGTTATCTCTACAGTGTAAAGAGCAGGCCGAGCGTCGCGGGCTATAATTGTGGTAGTGCAAAGAGCTGGTCCGGTGCAGACGTTGCTGTTACAGTGGGCTGTGGGCGGTTACAGTGGGCTGTTGTTGCTGTAACCAGCAATTTAGATCTCACATCGTCGGTCGTCGCTGTCAGTCGCTGTAGCATAAAGAGCAGGTCCTTCACCAGAACTTCAAATTCGTGATCGTCAATGGTGGCAGAGTCTCAGTACAGTCCTGGGGGCACCTCTGATCAGCTGGGTAGTTGCAGGGAGGCCTCTGGAACTTGAAATGTCCCTGTAGGAGGTCCACCAACTGGCACTTGAAGTCACTCATGTTAGCCTAGTATGAAAGTAGGCAGGTCCAGTTCTCCTTCTCAGACAGCAAGGCAGTCCTCAATCAGCAGGTTAGTCCTCTGGCAGCAGGTCAATCCTTCTTCTATAATGTCCACAGGTCCAGGAGTGTTCCGATGAGTGGCTCTGAGGGTCCAAAAATTATGCTTGGTGCCAGCATTTGTGAGGCGGGATTCCCTATACACTCCCCACATCTGGTTTTAGAAAGTGTGTCCCCTTCCCCTGTAAATGCTCCAAGCTGTCTTTGATGACAATAGATTGGTGTCAGGTTCCTTTGTTTATGCTGGAGGCCAGCCCTTTGAAGTGTAAGTGAAGGAGGGCACAGGTCCACCCCCAGCCATCCTGGCAGGATGGCCCATCCTTTCTACACCTAGTCCCCTTTGTGTCATTGTCTGGGAGTAATACACACACCCCAACAGCTCAGCCGTTCACAGACATGTAACCCAGGACACTGGCAGAAGGCACAAATGATTAGGACAAGAAAATTCCAACTTCATAAAAGTGTTTTTTCACAATTTGGACTTAAAATGTGACTTCAACATTCAAGAGGATTTTAAATTACCAATTCATTTGAGTGTAAAACCATATTTCTACCTGCTCCCAATCTAATCTTATTACTTAATAAATGTAAGAAGATAACCCAGTGTTAGCACCTTTAGGGTCTACCTAAGGGGTGACTTATATGCATTATAAAGGAAGATTTAAGGGTGACAAAACGTTTATTTTGTCAGGTTGAAATGACAGTTTAAAAATGAGCTACAGGCTGCAGTGGCAGGCCTTAAACATGTTTTAAAAGGCTATCTAAGTGGGTGGCAGAACAGGTGCTTCCAGGCCCACTGGTAGCATTTACCTTTCAGGACCTGGATACATGTAGTACTAGTTACTAGAAAGAAGTGGACTACAAGCATCAGTTGACTGGCCTCCTGTCTGGCAATAGGCAAACAACAATATGCAAGAGGCCTTTTTCCTGAAGAGCCCAGCTGACAATTAGCAACTTGATCTGAAATGGACCCTATTGAAGTGAGTTCTGGCCCATAAATTCTATCCCAGAGTTCCTGAGAGCTTTAGAAGAGACCAAGAGGCACTGCTCCAGAAACTCTGAAAAGTTGGAACTTAGAAAAACTTTGGACCTCGTTCATGTGGCTATACAGCTTTGAGAGGACATCATGGGATACAGCCTGTACCATGCCCTGCTGGATTTCAACTTTCAATTCAGAGACTTAGGGGCTTGCTGTGCTGCACTGCGTTACTTTGTGCAGGAAGGGACACCTTCCTGCACAAAATCAATCCTGGGATGCAGAATGCAGCACACACAGAAAGAGAAAGAAACGAGGAGAAATAGAGATATTACTCCTTGTTATGCCTCCCCTGGGAAGGTGTAAGATTTTGACACACCCCAGGTTTACAAGTTCTTGTGAATCTGGTGATGCATCAAAATCCATGGGAGTTGCATAGGAACACCCATGCAGCGCTCATAGAACGCCTTCCCAGGGCTGAGTAATGCAAGGCAGTGATTTGCACTGCACTGCATTACCCCATATTTTTGGAGCCACTCAAAGTGGTTTTGCGTGGCTTCAAAAATCTGTCTTAAGGTTTGAATCACTCTTGCACCACGTTGCATGGTGCAAGAGCTATGCAAGTGTCCTCATAAGTAGGCCCCTAAGTCTGAAGGCAAAATCTTTGACCGAATAACCTGCTGGTGTATCTGAAACACTACATCGTGGTTGGCCTGAAATGTCTAGGTCCAGGCTGTCCGCAAATAGTAAACACTGATTAGCACTCAGTTTTTTTCTTGGTGCTTCTTGTCTTTAATTTTTTTTTAATTCATATCTCAGGTTTCCCAATTTTATTTTTGTCATTGTGATGTAATTTTACCCATTTTATTCTTCTCTATCTTTATAAATTGGCTGCGGGAATTTGAATGTGTTTTGACTTTTTAACTGTTTTGTTACTGCTATTTACATTACTCATTTCCCTAAGTTAACCCTGTCTGCTTTGTGCCAGGGCTACAAGGGAGTTGAGCCCAGGTTTAAATTATTGAAACTATTTTATCCTGACAAGCTTAATTACCCACTTTCTTAAAATCTATAACTACCTATATCCTAACATGTGTACCCCAATGTTTACTCTTGTAACTCTACTACACACTATCTTGCTACCCACATCCTAGTTCCTTCACTGCCTAAATCCTCACACATCTATCTCCATCCATCCAATCCCCTTGCATTTACAGTGTCCTGAAAGATCTCGGCATTCCAATGGGGATAACTCCCTTTACTAGCCCCAACGAAATTAGTGGGGAGCCTGTAAATGGCCATAAGTGGCTCTTAGTTTAAAAAACATTGGTCTCAGGAAATACTATTTAATTTTTCCATGGAAAGATTTAAACATGTTTATTAATAAGAGTTCAACAAGAGAAGGGCATTGCTGAAATGTGATATCTGCAAATTAAAATAAATTTGTTAGCTATTTGCTTTCGGTAAGTTTAATATTTTTAGGAAAAAAAGGCAGCCAGTATTTAATCCCCTGATCTCTAAGAGAACATAGATTGACTAAGACTATTGAGCAGGAGGTGAGGGGGATCGAATTCAGGTTTAAACCTTGGAAAATCCCAAAGCAGTCGAGTTTTTATTCAAGGGTGAAGAATTACATGTACGGGTCCAAATATGATTGTAGAGACTTGAAAGTTCAATATTCCATACGATTTCATTTTAAAGGGTTATGTGACTGAAACTCTTTACAATGAAATATGTATACAAACGGGCTACATAGATTTGTTTCTCATATTGAGCCTGATTCTCCAAGGTAAACTTACACTTTTGTCTTAGTTTACGATTTTTTCCAATTCACAACACAATTTTATGAGTAGTATCTTTTCGGTGTCTCCGCACTCATGGCAGAGACATCACTCATGAAAAGATAGGTAGTCATAAAGATACTACTCATAAAATTGCTTTGTGAATTGCAAAAAAACATAAACTTACACAAAAGAGTGAGTATAGTTTTGTAAATCAGGCACTCAATATTTTATGGTTTTTTGTGCTGTTTGTTTGTAATCAATTGAGCCTTACTAGAAAATAATTTTATTAACTAAAACAATTAGTATTTTCTGTGACTTGAATGAGGTATTGCAGAATGAATTCCTTTAGAGGTTTGAAATGATGATCCAAGACCATATATCATTAAAAACTAACTTTGACATTAATTTTATTTTTCAGGTTTGGATTTATTCTCCACAAAGATGAAGCCACTCTACAGAAAATAGATCTTGAAACAATGTCATACATTAAGACTATCAGTTTAAAAGACTATAATTGTATTCCTGAGTCCCTGGCATATACACATCTTGGAGGATACTATTTCATCTACTGCAAACCTGATAGCACTGGGGCAATCCTACCACAGCTTGTAGTGGACAGTGTGACCGACTCTATTATTGGATACAATGGAAATGTCACAGGAATGCCCTATGTCTCTCCAGATGATCATTACCTTGTCAGCTTTGATGATGTTAGAGGTCTTGTGAGGATCCAGTCCATCTCGATCAGAGGCGAAATTGAAGATACCTTCGACATCCACACCAACTTGCACATATCTGACGTGACCTTCCAGCCTTCATTCATTGAGGCCCATCAGTATAATGTCTATGCCAGCTCTAGCACACAAACTGATGTTCTCTTTGTGGAATTGTCCTCAGGCAAGGTTAAGCTGGTGAAGAGTTTAAAGGAACCGCTGAAACCGGAGGAATGGCCTTGGAACAGCAAGAACAGGGTAATAGAAGGCAGTGGACTTTTTGGGCAGTACCTAATGACACCCTCAAAAGAGGCACTCTTCATCCTAGATGGACGACTGAATAAGTTAAACTGTGAAATTACTGAAGTTGAAAATGGCAACACGGTTATTTGGGTTGGAGAAGCATAAATTATCCAAAACAGGCAGCTATTCATTTTAAGTTTTAGACTACATTGCACTTATTTCCTGATCTAAACAATACTACTGTATGTTTCCTTTTGTATTGTTAGGCCTTTGCATACCCCCAGTTAATAATTTTTCTAAAATCCAAAGCTGTATACATTTTGACAAAAATAATTCTGGGATTAATCATTCTGGTATAATATTTGCACTTGTCTACACATTGGGTCCTGTTCTTTAATTAACGACAGTAAAATCAATGTTGTAGCTAGAAATTGAGGATTTTAAGGTGAATTAAAACAAACATGAGCAAAATAACTAAAGAGGGGCAAATTTTAGTGGGCGGAAGCCGACAGTTCTTCAGTTTCTGACATGTATATTTATTTTATATCTTTTAAATAAGAAATAAGCAACGTCTTGAAACCATCAAATTCTTAAGCTTAAACATCAAAGTCCTGTCCGCTGTTTTAATCTATTTGTGCCTTGAAGGGAATATCTCACAAGAGGAAAAAAGAGAGATAATGTATAATATATTCCTGTTGTGGCTACGGTTTGTCTGCCACTGAGGACAACACTTTTGCTGCACTTGGTCTCCATCTGGCTGTGGATAGAAGGGTTGAGTGTATCTGCAATGTTTTCCGCATTTCGTTTTTCTGTTCTTTTCTCTCATAAACTTCAAGGAGGTTATATTCATTGAAGATTTTAATTGAATTGTTATCAACATATTGCACGTTTTTGTTTCAAATTGTATAATCATGTCTATTTCATATACCGCAGAGTTGTATCAATGGGGAGTTTCAGTTCTAATAGAGAGAAACGTTGCATCCGTCTTGTAAACATCAGTTGTATTTTGTGTATTTTTTACTGCTTTAAATGTATGTAGGAAACATTCTTTGATAGAGACAAATATGAGAACAGGGCCCACTAAGCAGGGTCGGATAGTTTCGCCTGCTTTGTCATGAAAACAGCTTAATTTCATTGTATGCATTGCATGGTCACTATTTGTTTATTTTTCCTCATGTGATTGATATCACAAGTCAACATCATTAGCATACCATTTTAAATAAATACGACCATGACACCTACACAGAAATATTAATTTAATCTTGGTTGCTCAATAAGAAAATCTTCCAATATTAGATTTTTGAATAATCCAAATTTAAACACCATTATTTTCTCTTGCCTCTGAAGTCTCCTTTTATGTTAACCTCTAGATTCTAGAAAATAAATAGTAAAGGCACGCTTTCTCCATGTTGGGTGGATCACTTTGGAACTGCTTAACATCTCCCAGTGCTTAAATACTGAATCAATTGTCATTTGTAAGACCCCTGAAAAGCTATCCATGGAAGTACCTCCTTGGTTAGTTATCTCTGTAGCTTGCTTCCATTTCTTGTCAGGGTCTAACACTGGAATGATAGCAGTTTTTTAATGGCACTTACATACGATAGAAATCAATAAGACACCACAGCAAAGTGGAACAAATTGTAATATCCATTAAGAAGACAAATATGAATATAGCAAATAGTTTGCGGAGAGTTGTACTGTATTAACAAAACTAAGTTGCAATACCGGTTGTGTTTTATTTGAAAACAGTTACAGTGCCACATTATTTTTGTGTCCATTTATTTGCTATTAAACTGAGGAGACGAGAATTTCAATACAAACACTAAATCAGGCCATTGACAGAGAAGTAGGAGTATAATTTGGCAACGACTATAGACAATTTGTTTTTTTAACTAAGAGCTGTGTGGGCACTCACATGGGCCTGCACAATTTTTGTAGTTCTTTTTAATGGAAAGTATATTGATGCAATTCTTTGCTTTTGCACTACACAAGCACAAGTGCTAAATGTTAATAAAGAACCCCTTATGAGCATAGGGCAATATTAATTATTCTCACAGTTTGAAATGGGAGTCTCTAGTTCGCAGGTTGTTACCCTGTCCAAATAGGGACCCTTCTTCCTAGGCAGGATAAGGGGGATACACTTCTAAACTAAACCCTGCTCACCCCCTTGGTAGCTTGGCCCGAGCAGTCAGGCTTATCTCAGAGGCAGTGCATAAAGAATTTGCACATAACATACAGTAATACAGTAAAAACACTACGAAAGGACACCACACCAGTTTTAGAACAATATCCAATATTTTATTTGTGCAAACAAGACTAACACCGATAAAAATCCACCATACAGTTCTTAGAAATATCAATGAGGAAAAATAGGCTTAAAATACAGTTCCTTGAAGTCGATAGTTCACGGCGTCATGAACAACAAATCCAAACAGTTCTGGCTGACAGCGATGTTGTGGGCCAGCTACGGTGTCGGCAAGACACGCAAAACAGTGCCTTTAGAAATAGCGGGCTTCGGGGACCTCTCAGTGAGCTCCAAA
This sequence comes from Calotriton arnoldi, assembly GCA_963921515.1. Lineage (NCBI taxonomy): Eukaryota > Metazoa > Chordata > Amphibia > Caudata > Salamandridae > Calotriton > Calotriton arnoldi. Next base: position 946,115 of record CAWUFW010004262.1, read on the forward strand.
GATCCGGCGTCAGCAGGCATTGGTGCAGGAGGTCGGTGCAGGAGTCGTGAGGCCCTAAAAGTCACACACGTTATAGATCAAACTCCGTGCGGTTGAAGTCGGGAGCACCGGCGTCGGCGGGCATCGGGGCTACAGTGCAACGTGCAGAGGAACAGCGTGAGGTGCCCTCAGGTTGTGGTGCAGGCAGTGGTGATGGTCGTCCAGCGGCGTTGGTTAGACCAGGGCTGCTGTGTGAAGTGGTTCGGTGATCCTCGCGGTGCTGGCAGTCACTATGCAAGCAGCGGCATCATCGTTAATGAAACGCTTAAACACGTTAACACTTTAACACTGAACAGCAGGGAGAAAGTGCACAGAGGCACTAAACCAGCAAAACGAAGTACAACGTACCAACAAAAACAGGAGGCCAGAAAGCAAAAAGTCAGAGGAAACACACCAAAAGATGCCAGGTCTAACGTTCACCAATATACAAATATAAAAACAGTGAGAGCCTTAGATATTGTCATAGGCACTTTACTGTCAAACCTAATCACGAGACCCAAATTCTAAAGCTACCAATATAATCGAGCCTGTTGTGGTAATTAAACGTGGAAAATTAAATGAATATTATGTGATTCATTTTAAATGTTCATATTTAAACAGGAATATTCCAAGAACCAGAGCCTAAGGATATTCTAAGCCTGTGTTTGCCACAGGACTCTAGTTATTTTTATCTAGTATCATTAAAAGATCAGTTCCTATGTTTTGTTAGCCTCGTGGCTTCTTTGTATTTCCTGAATGTGGCTGCCTCAGTAGAACGGGCAGCACTTGTTCCTAACATAACATGACTGTTAGTAAGACAATGCAGGGAAGAACTATTGCAACAGAGACACATTAAATATATTAGGGAATAATTTACATTTTATGGTGTGAGATTTGAAGATAGCATCGCTCGTAAAAGCAAAGAGGATTGTTAATACATTGTATTGATATTACTATAATTATGGTATTAAGTGACAATAACAGTAGTTTGCAGTTTGAAAACAATTACAGGTGCACCTTCGCTGCAGCATTATTGTTGTGCCCTTTCATTTGCAAATACCCTTAGGTGCCCTGATTTTTCAAAACTAAAAACTGACACAGGCCACAGACAGAAGCAGCACTATAACTTTGCAGATATTATGGGTATATAATTAAAATGCCAGAAATCGTCGATGTTGAAGGACTCTAATAACACAAAGCTCCTGAAATGTTGCAATACACAGTTACAGATACTCTCTACCCAAGTATCAAATATTACAGCACCATTTTTGATTAGTCTTACACAGGAAAGGGTATGCAAATTGTGTGCTTGATTTTAAACGTGCATATTTCCACGCAGTGATATGGAAATGACAGGCTGAGTGAAGACAAAGTAACAACTATGAATCAGGGACAGTCTGAGGTGGTGTTTGCCATCGGACCGGCTTCTTTTACTTTCTAACAATGAAACACTTGATTTGCATGCCACAAAACGAAAATGTTTTTCCTGATGTACTCTAAAATGACACGTCACTAAAGTTTGACTTAGTATAAGATGCTAAATGACGAGCCACATAGCTGGTTTACCTGTTATGCATACTCTCTTAGTGATAGTAAGAGAATCCTGAAATGGTGCTGGTACATGACAATATGCAATGTTAAAAGACGGGGTCCCGCAGGAATGTGTGAATTTGAGCAACAATTTAAGTGTAGTGGGGCTTATTTACAAGGAGGAACAGCATAACCTTCTTCTTCTAATACTTCAATTAGGGCACCTATGCTGGACCTCCCTCGACACTGATAGAGGAAAAAGCCCTGTAGTCCCTCCTTTGTATACTGCTTATTTACAAGGCCCTTGCACCACTTCTGTGTCACTTTTAACATGGGAAAAGTGACGCAAAAGTGGCGCAAGGGGCTTGTAAATCTGCCCCAGTGTGTGTAGCGTGGATTCTGTCCGACCCTCCCTGTCCTGTCAAAATATTTCAGTTGGAAAAGTGTCAAGACCCGAGACAGATGCCTAAAAACTCTGATGGTCCCTGGAATTTAAATGTCCAAACTCACTAATGCTGAAACTTGTGCCTTGAAAACGGTGTATACAACCCACTTGATGTAATAAGCTAAAGGATGAAGTCTTTCAAACATTGTCAGATAATGCAACAGCATTTAATCCTGACGTGATATTGTACCTATTGTGTTTGTGGCTTTATGATTAGGCTTGTTCCAAGTTTCGTTTTCCACTTTAAGTAATCACTGTTTTCTGTCATACCACATACTCCTGCTGCTTAGAGAGCCTCGTGTAAAGCAGCACTGCATTCTACAGCTAGAGGGCCCCTGCTCTTGCCTTAGCTGCAAATGGGTAGGCTGGCCCAACAAGGAGCCACCCACGAACTAAACAAATAATTCTGAAGGGCTAACTCTAAAATGTATGTACTTCAATGCCAGATCTCTACCTAAACATTGTATGGAGATGTGGGGTATAATCAATGACTCCAACCCAGATTTAGAATTCATTTCGGAAACTTGGATCAATCAGCTGCACCCTACCCGAGATCACTGCCCCAGTTCCCATAGGCTATAAGTTCTTGAAGTGTGACAAAGTAGGCCGACAGGGAGGTTGTATTGCCATCATTTGGAAAAAACATCTTTGTCTGCCCCACTGAACACAGTTCCTCGACAGTACACTGTGAAATCGTAGCCTTCCAGCTGTTTTACAAAGCATAGGTGCTGCTCGGAGGCACTGTACTCCCAACTGGCTTCAAATCTCCTCACCTGGCTGTCCCTACTAAGCCGAAAAGAGTAGCAGGTCACACTTTACACTTATTATTCTCAAACACTGGAAACGACCAAAATCCATGACATTAATCCACTACTCTGGTCTAACCATTTTTTAATTAACTTCTCTCTTACATTACCAAAAGTTCCAAAAATAACTCCTCACTCGTCCCCTTCCCCTAACAAACCTTGGAGCAAAATGAACGCCAAATCTTTAAGTCATTTCGGGGCATATTATCAAGAATGGCGTTAAAAATTATCGCCGGTTTAGCGGCAGAAAACTGCCGCTAAAGCGGCGATAATGGGCTTGATAATATGCCCTTGAGAATTCCAATAGAAGCCCATGTTCTGGTGTCAACATGGGCTTCTATTGGAATTCTCCAGGGCATATTATCAAGCCCATTATCGCCGCTTTAGCGGCAGTTTTCTGCCGCTAAACCGGCGATAATTTTGACGCCGTTCTGATAATATGCCCTCAGTCCCTCAGAGCTTGAAAAGATATATCTCTTGACAGTTATTTAGACCACTTCAATTCCGCCAATTTTGAATTTCCTGGATAATTGAACCCCTTGAAAAGCAAACAAATTATCCAGACGTTCTCCATCGCAAAAATGGTACTCCCTTGAGCTCAAAACAGAGAAAAGAAAATGTAAATAGCTTGAGCAAACTTGGCGGCGTTCAAAGTTTCTAGAGGACCAACAGGCTTATAAACGCAAACTGATTAACTATCACAGAGCACTCAAGAGAACAAAAAAGGACTATTGGGGCATATTAGCAAGACTCACGTTAAAATTATCGCCGTTTTAGCGGCAGGAAACTGCCGCTAAAACGGCGATAATGGGCTTGCTAGTATGCGTTAGTAGAAGTTCCAATAGAAGCCCAGGTTAGATGTCCTGCACATCTAACCTGGGCTTCTATTGGAATTCCATAACGCATATTAGCAAGCCCATTATGCGCCGTTTTAGCGGCAGTTTCCTGCCGCTAAAACGGCGATAATTTTAACGTGAGTCTTGCTAATATGCCCTATTTTTAAAAAGATTAGAAGAAAATTGTAGTTCTTCTAAATAACTTTTCAAAATAGTAACTTATCCCAGACCATAATCCCTTCAGCTCCTCACTTGAAGAAATGGCCAAATTCTTCATTAATAAAATAGAACAAAATCTATTCATCATTTGATTCCCAATCCCCCCTTGATGAGCTCCCTTGAGAGCAGCTAGGCTCTCACAAAAAAGCAACAATTAATTTAGACAACTTTGCGAGTCTTTCAGTGGAACATGTAGAGAAGGTGATGACAGAGGTCATGTCTGGCTCCACACACGACCTTTGTACTGACTTCATTTTCTCCAGCTTGGGCCCTATATTTAGACCTTATTTGACCCAATTTTTTTATTTCTCCCTGACCAACGCACAGAACCCCGATATCTGGAAGCAAGCCTTAATACTTCCTTTAGCCAAGAAAACAGGGATAGATGTTTCTATCCTATCCAATTATCACCCTATATTCCTGCTCCCTTACATGCCCAAAGTTTTGGAAAGATTAGTCAATAGCTAGCTAACTTCATTTCTTGAGGACAACAACCTGCTAACACATCACAGACTGGCTTTAGAGCCAAGAACAGCCCAAAATCGAATCTTCTTGCTGTTTTAGGCAATTTCAGAACAAAAGTAGATCAGGGCAAGGCTGCCATCCTTATCCTACTTTACCTCTGCGCAGCATTTGATACAGTTTATTGAGAAAAAAAACCACACAAGACCGGACTACACTCTAAAGCCCTTGAATGAATGAGTAAATGAAGAAATGATTAGCACCTCTATAGTGCACGGCTACTCAGAAAGAGTGTCCAGGTGCTATTTAGGTGACTCAAAGTGGAATGTAGGTGTGGACCACTGATCTCTTGCTATATTATGGTCTGAATAGGAGGGTTTTCGACTCCTTTTTGAATTTTACTTCATCCGGGATAGCCCTCATCTGTTCAGGCAGTTGATTCTATATACCGGCTGCCCTAACAGTGAAGGAAGAACCTCCCCTCCATTGCCTTTTGTAGTGGGGAACCACAATTAGACCAACATTGCTAGAGCACAGGGGTCTTCCGGGGCTATATTGCTTACTTCTTTCATTCCGATATGCACGCCCTTTGCTGTAGAGGGCTTGGTGTGTCAAGGTCAGTGCTTTGTACACTATACAGTTCCAGACTGGTAACCTGTGGAGTCTGTCCCGAAATAGTGATACTGATGTATAATTCTGTATTTTATACAGTAGGCAGACAGCCATATTCTGCACAACTTGTAACCACTGAATCAGAAACTCCGGGAGGCCTAGGTATAATGAATTAGTATAGTCCAGCCTTGACGTGATTAATGACCTGACCACTGTGACTTGAGCATTTTGCGGAAGCAGGTAAAGAAACCTTTTCAGCATACGAAAAATCCAGACACACGTTTTCACTACTACTGATACCTGTGTATCAAATGAAAGTAGGGCGTCAAACATGATGCTCAAAATCCTAGCCACCGTTGTCGGAGGGGGCGGGGGTAATCGTGTTGGGCCAAGCTCTAACCCATCCCAACAGGATGTCCATTTTATCAGGTTACATTGTAATTTGTTGGCCTTCAGCCATTCAAGCAAGGCTACCATACAGCGAGCAAAAGCATCCTTCGCAATTATAGAATCCCCATTATATGTGAAGAGGCGTTTGGTATCATCGGCATATGAGATGACCTTGATCTTAAATGATTCAACCAAATATGCCAAAGGGACATTTAAATGTTGAAGAGTGTGGAACTTAGGGAAGAGCCTTGAGGCACCCCCAACTACAACTTTCTTGCACCTGAGGCATATGGTTTCATCCAAACTATCTGCTAACATCTCTCAAGGAAGGAGTCCAGCCAACTGAAGGCAGAACTGTCACACTCAGATATTGCAATCTATACAGCAAGATAATATGATATATCATATCAAACGCGGCTTATAGGTCCAAAAGCACCAGAGGCACATTAAGGCCTGAGTCCAAGCTGGTTTTAATGGACTCAGAGACCTCTAATAATGTGGTCTCGGTGCTGTGGCAGGCTCTGAACTCTCATTGGGCTGGATGGACAGGTTGTTCTCAGTCAGAAAGGTTGTAAGTTGTTTATTCACCCACCTTTCTAAGATCTTTGAGGCTGCTGGCAGCAGGGAGACTGGTCTAAAATTCACCAGACATTCAGGGTTAGCATTGGCCATTTTCGAAAGAGGAACCACATTAGCTCTTTTCCAATTCTGCGGAATGACCCTGAACTGGAGGCAGATGACAAAAAGGTCCTTATATATTGGGCCAATATTATCTGGGATGAACCTTAGAATATGAGGGAGTATTAGATCCCTTATGGACCCTGACTTACAGTTCCTGAAGGAGGTTGACACATCCTCTATGGACAGATCTGGAAAGGATGCCAATTTAGATTTTGGAATATGGTCAGCTAAATCACTTATTCCAGGTCCATCTGACTCGATTTTGAAGATTTTATCCTCAAAACAGTCGCTAAGATGGTCACATAGAGACTGCCTAGGTTTCAACGAAGGGGATGAAAATTTAGGGTCCTTCAATCGTTCGGCTCCTTCTTAAGCAAAAGAACCCAAGTAGTTCAGCTAAATGCCTTCAGATCGTCCTCCTATGTATCCAAATGTGGTGTCCCTAAAAGTTCTTCACTGAGTCCCACCCTTTGTAATGTGTATGTCTCTTTCCTGGCAAATCTTGTCAGAAACTTTTTGAGATTTGTTCGTATGCCGACGATACCCAACTGGTTATCTCTATCGGCGAAAGACATCAAGAAACCAGGAAAAACCTCACCAGCTATCTTTCAGAGGAACATTGCTAAAGCTGAATGCTGATAAAATAGAGATCCTACTCGTCAGTGGTGCCCATCAGATATAGGGCTCCTACTGGTGGCCATCTTCACTGGGCTCTTCACCAGAACCTAAGTGGAAAAAAGTAAATCCTGAGTGTCTTTATAGATGACGCCCTCTCCCTGCAGGAGCAGGTCAACACCACATGTGGCAAATGTTTAGGCCTTCTTAAGCTGCTATGGACATTTTTCTGTTGGATCCCCATAGATTAGCATAGAACCGTAGTTCAAGCACTAACTACAAGTAGATTGGACTATGGAAATACACTTTTTGTGGGCATGGCAGAATTTCTCTTCATGTGACTTCAGGTGATACAAAATGTGGCTGACAAACTCATTTGTAACAAAAACAGAAACAGCTCAGCATCAGGCTGTTTAAAAATGCTCCATTGCCAGCCAATACTTAAAAGAGCCAGATTTAAACTTCTATGCCATACCCACAAGGCACTCTACAACCTTGGTCCTGCAATTCTACGTTCAAAGGTGGAATTCTAAAAACCTGTGCGAAACCTGTGATCATCAAACTTAGCAATAGCCAATGCCAAAAGCACTAAAAAAGGCAGATTAAGCAGTTGCTTATTCTCCCATTTGGCAGCTGCAAACTGGAACCTAATGTTCATGGAGCTTTGTCTCACCTCCGACCATGTCAGGTTTAGAAAGAGCCTAAAAGCCTGGCTCTTCTCAGATTAAGACTAGTACATTGCTCCTAGGGCCTGCAGCAATCTAGCACTGTGATATCTCTGAAATAAATAAATGAACTGATGGTGATAAATGCTTATCAGATGCAGAACGTTGATTGAATATACCTAGAGAGTTAAGCATTTCCAGAGGCCATTAAGTCCACCTTCTTTCCTCAAAAGAAAAGAGTTTAAGAATTGTAACTTTCACTTACAGGATTAAGACTGAACCACTGCATCCCTCTTAAAGTCTTATTCTGTTGTAAATACCACTATAATCCAAGATATTGCCTAGCATTGTAGGTAGCCATGAAGGAACTTCCATTGTAGTTTAAACCAGTTTTATTGTGGTATGTGTAAGAGTTGAATACCGAGTGATTTATAGATATAATAACCTAAGCAGAACATATCCAAACTCAATTGCATACATGTTTTTGGGAGGATTTCTTTCTTTCTGTTGTATTAGATTACATGCTCATTATACTTCAATGCATTCATTGCTATTATGTCATGCAATTACACCTAATTTATTAATACTGCATATTAAGTTGTGTTGATGTGTATTACATTGAAATATAAAGCAAGTAAGCTTGTGATCTGTTTTGTGTTGCCAGCATCCTGTACCAAGTCATAGCTCTCTCTTTAGCCTGCGGAAACTTCCTGGGAGGTGCAGTGGATTTACAGAGATAAGTCTGCTTACCTTTCTAGTTACTATTCTGCTTTCCTTATAAATAATTTCTCCATTGTGAACAAACCCCTGTACTGTTTGCCATTCGATGATTTAGTCTGTCTCTTATACATTATTCATATGTAACCTACATCATGTGACTGTCCTGTATGTAGAAAATGCTTGACAAAGGAGAATAAACCCCTTACATTTTAATCAATGTTGTCAACAAATTTATTTCTTGTGTTCCATTGTGCTTGCATTGTACATATGTGGGACCTGATACAATGGTCTTGCTTGCCGTAATAAAAGGTTTTAAAGTGGTACGTTTCATACATCAGTTATCAAAAACAAAACAAGCAGCCTGTGGTGTACCTCTTATTTCTTCCTCCCGCTGGCCCTCTTCAGGACCCTGGTGATCTCCCTTGCACAAATCATAGACAGCTTCAGTGTCGGCCACCATATGTAAACTAACAATACTAAAACAGACATTTTGATTCCAATAAAACTGGCAAACAGGAGGGTAGAGTAAGATTGTCTCCACCACTGCAAAAATAAATGGATGAGGGCAACTAACTTTGGCTGAATGTTGAGCAGCACAACAAACTAAATCTTTGGCCTAAAGATGTTGAATCTCTGGCTATAATCCCATCTCACTCTCTGGGCACTATTCCCAACCCTTCAAGTCACCTTCATACAGATCTGCCATACATTCAACACAGCAGCCAATAGAGTGTTCTATCAGTTCTTTTACCTCACTGTAATGCTACATCTACTACAAACACATGCCTGAATTACCCTCATAATAGCTGTGGCTCGTCACATACTGAGACTGCTATGTAATTTATGAGCTTTCCTAGCACAAACTATAGGTAAACCCCAAGGAGCTCACAGCTTTGCTGTCAATTAATTCTCGTTTGTTGACCAAAGCACGTAAAATTACTCTATTTACCTATTCGAGAAATAATCTCAGCTCATTGAAGCCCTAAATGCTGCAATCAATGGGTATTTGGTGGGAGTCTTCCACTGCCAAAGATGCTCTGTGTTGGGAAATGAACTAGATGCTGTTCGGGTGCTTAAAAGCAAAAAAACAATGTTCACAAGGAACTCTTTTGTAAAAAACAATATGAAATAAGCAAGAAAGTATGACTTGCTAGAATTAATCAAAAAACAAAGACAATGGATATGCGATGAGACCTTAATTGAATTCAGTCAGACAGTATTCCATAGGTATAGAAGCCCACAAGACAATATAACTCAGTCGTACTCACTTCAGCCGAAGTGAGTGTGATTTATTTTGTAATCACAGCAATCATAAGTACCACAGAAAGAATTTCAAAGAAAGGAACTTTTTTTTTAAAGGTATATACATTATGTACAATTTGAGCATGATTTGGTGAGCCCCAGTGGAGGGACCATAACCTAAAGGTGGTGTAGGAAGAATTTTAAAGGTGACATAAGCAAAAGAAGTGGTTATTGGAAGTAACAATAGGATGAGCTTTTGGCAATTGTAATACAGTGACTTGTATTTGGGTTTTTCTTAGGCTCTCTCTTTATGAAGTCGACGACGTTTCGACCCTCTCGCGATACGGGGTCTCTTCAGGATGGGAGTGCTGGGGACTAATGAAGGAAAGATAGAGTAAGGCTAAAGTGGTACATTACGAGAAAGTAGGCATGATGTTGCGGGCAATGGTAAGCACGGCTTACCATATGATGCAAAGAGGTATGCAAGAATGAAGGTCTTCCAGATGTAATTACCAATTCCAATGTTGTCCGGGAGAAGGAGTATGTACCTGTTGATGATACACAGAGTAAGGGTGGCCAATCTAAAGAGTAGTGACTGTACTTAGTGAAAGGTAAGCGAAGGCATTGGCTTACCCGGGTAAGATCAGCTATGGAGTGCGCCAGGGTGCGAAATCCGTTGTAGAGAGGCAGGGTAGGTACAGTAGCCTAGTTAGAACTCAATAAGGAAGTCTCGGTCGGTCCGCTACAATCAATTAAGGGAACCACCGGACTGCTTAGGCAAGTGAAATCCCTTTTGTTTCCATCAGGGATCTAAAATGAACAAGGCGGTGTCAGTGTAGCAATGATCAACCATCGCGCCAATGTAAAAAGTAGGGCGGATACCAAAACCGGCAATTAACTCACCCGATGGGGGCTACGGCGATCAGTAATTGAATTACTATCGATTCGGCTGTCACGAGCTGGGGAGTGTAAAGAAGGGAATCAGCATTAAGGAATCAATAATCCAGTGCTTAAAGGCATCCTGTGAGAACACATTGAAATTCTTTGCTACAGCATGATTTGCTGGGCATCTCGTCAACCTTAGCGGTTAGGTGCAAGGTGAAGTCTCTGTTCAACTTACAATAAAGAAGTTACTTCATTTTCCTCCCTCAGTCACAGTCTAAATGATCTCATAAGCAGTGCATTGTGGGAGAGTCAGTTATAGTTAGCTCAGGTAACTATAACTGCTGAATGTCACTGGTTTTGTACGAGTGAAATCTGAGCGCAACTACAACATCCCTGTAACCTTTGGTTTTTTTCAGGGAATATATATATTAGCTCAGGTAACTATCACTGCTGAATTTTACTGGTTTCATATGAGTGAAATTTGAGCCTAACTATAACGTCCCTATAGCGTTTGTTTTTTAGTGTATATTTATATATATATATATATATATATATATTATCTACTGGCGGTCGCCAGTAGATAGTTATAGTTACAACCTATTATCCATAGGAAATCCGCGACATTCTATTTGAAATAACTCTCTTGCCGGTTGACGTATCTTCGCGAAATTTTCAAACTTCGTGGGGCGCTCCGGTCCGCTCCTACCCTGAAAGTCTCTGGGTGATACGTCAAGCGGGGGCCGAGAAAAAGGGGGTCCCAAAACGCGTTTTCCCCATGCATTTTCCCATAGGAAACTTTAGACACGGCTACAGCCCGAACTGCTGAACGGAATTACACCAAATTTGGCAAAGAGGTAGTTCTTGGTTCAGAAAGAACCCTTTTGTTAAATGGTGTAAATCCGTTCAGTAGTTGCTGAGAAAATCAAAAAGTAAAAGTACATATATATCTATGGGCACGGAGGATTCGCGCACCCTGAGCGCACCCTGCGCGCACCGTCCCGATCACGAGCTGCATGTTAATTGGCTGTCAGCTGGCTGTCAACATTCCGATTCAGGAAATGTTGGCAGCCATTTTGTCCCTCGGTAGAACCGAGGGACAGAAACAAGTGCGCAAAGCGCACAAAGGGGAGGGTAGAAACACCCTGACCCCCTAGGCTTTGCTCAGGGGTCCCACAAGGACCCCTGGGCAAAAATTTTATTTTTTTTTAAATCGGCAGGATGCGCTCAGGGTGCGCGAATCCTGCCGAAAAAAAATCGAAGCGCGGTCTCCCGCGCTTCGATAGTTAATTGGCCCCCGGGTGGCCCAAGTCCCGGGGGCATGGTGGGGGATAATTTAATGTGTGGGGGCCTCAAAGGGCCCTCAAGCCCGGGGACCGCCACCCCCCGGGGCTTTTTGAAAAATGGTTCGGGAGGGCTCTGAGCCCTCCCGCAGCCCCGGGGACCACCACCTCCCCGGGGCTTTTTAAAAAAATATTAAACCTGTGTGGGGGCTCCAGCCCCCACACGCCCTGGGGACCACCACCTCCCGGGCACTAAACATTTTAATATGGGGGTCCGTTACGGACCCCAGAGCCCCGGGGACCACCACCTCCCCGGGGCTGTGTACTGAATGGGAGGGGGCCGCGTGGCCCCCTCCTGGAGCCCTTGATGGCCCTGGGGACCACCACCCCCAGGGCCGGCTCCTGCAGTGTCCCGGGGTGCCTACCCCCGGGACACTGCTGTTTGCAATGACAGGACGGGAGCCTCGCGGCTCCCGTCCTGTCATTGCAAACTGCTTGGATATTGGAAGAGAGCAGGAAACCTGCTCTCTTCCAATATCCAAAGCCGACTAGCTTACACATGGGGAGCAGCATGTTAGCTGCTCCCCATGTGTAAGCAATGCCGGCACCCTAGGGACGCTGGGAGCCGGCGGGACTGTGGGGGATTGGGGACCCCCACAGTCCCCAACGAGAGGCCAGGCCCCGGGGGATGGGGTCCCCGGGGCAAGCAGTGGCTCGGGAGGGGGCCACGCGGCCCCCTCCCCAAAAAAAATAATAATAAAAAAAAAAAAAACGGAATGGCCGGCCCCGGGGGATGGGGTCCCCGGGGCCTTAAATGGCCAGAGGAGGGGGCCACGCAGCCCCCTCCAAAGAATATAAATAAAAACGAGGCCATGCCCCGGGGATGGGGTCCCCGGGGCCAATACAGGCCCAGGGAAGGGGGGCCACGCGGCCCCTTCCCGTTTTTTTTTAAATTACAAATTAAAAAAAAAGGGATAAGGCCCTGGGGGATGGGGTCCCCAGGGCATAAAAACAGGAAAAAGGAAGGGGGGCCACACAGCCCCCCTTCAGGGGACCAATTTTTTTTTTTTTTTTTAAACGATCGGCCCGCAGGCCCCGCCCCCTTCCTTCACCACTCTGCAAACGCGCCCCTGGCGTGTTTGCAGAGGGGAAACGAATCCCCTTGAATACTGGGGTCCCTGGGGGACTAAGTCCCTTGAATCCTGAGGGTCCCCGGAGTCCAACTAGCCCACCATATACCTCCAAAAGCGCCACAGAGCTGCGTTGCAGAGAGGTGTAAAAAGGGGTGTGGCCTCTCTACACGTCTCTGCAACGCAGCCCCTGGCGCATATTGGAGGTTCCTGGTGGTCTAGTTGGCCCCTAGGGACCCTCAGGATTCAAGGGAACTTAATCCCCAACTTAAAACGCGCCACGGGGCGCGTTTGCAAAGATGTCACCTCAGGCCCCGCCCCTCCCTTCACCATTGTGCAAATATTCCTCTAAAATCAGCCGAAATAGGAATTCCGATTTACTCACCTGTTATAAGGAGAGACCTCAGTGCTGCATCTTTCAGCCCAGTACTGGTCCTGAAAAGTAATTTTAACTGTACTTACCGGTAATTTGAATTTCCTTCATAGGCTAACATTGACTGGTTTCACTTGGAAATTCTTCTAAGTGTGGAGTTTTGGAACTTTAAAATATTCCTCTAAAATCAGCCGAAATACGAATTCCGATTTACTCACCTGTTATCAGGAGAGACCTCAGTGCTGCATCTTTCAGCCCAGTACTGATCCTGAAAAGTAATTTTAACCGTACTTACCGGTAACTTGAATTTCCTTCATAGGCTAACATTGACTGGTTTCACTTGGAAATTCTTCAAAGTGTGGAGTTTTGGAACTTTAAAATATTCCTCTAAAATCAGCCAAAATACGAATTCCGATTTACTCACCTGTTATCAGGAGAGACCTCAGTGCTGCATCTTTCAGCCCAGTACTGATCCTGAAAAGTAATTTTAAACGTACTTACCGGTAACTTGAATTTCCTTCATAGGCTAACATTGACTGGTTTCACTTGGAAATTCTTCTAAGTGTGGAGTTTTGGAACTTTAAAATATTCCTCTAAAATCAGCCGAAATACGAATTCCGATTTACTCTCCTGTTATCAGGAGAGACCTCAGTGCTGCATCTTTCAGCCCAGTACTGATCCTGAAAAGTAATTTTAACCGTACTTACCGGTAACTTGAATTTCCTTCATAGGCTAACATTGACTGGTTTCACTTGGAAATTCTTCTAAGTGTTGATTTTTGAAACATACAAATATTCCTCTAAAATCAGCCGAAATCCGAATTCTGATTTACTCACCTGTTATCAGGAGAGACCTCAGTGCTGCATCTTTCAGCCCAGTACTGGTCCTGAAAAGTAATTTTAACCGTACTTACCAGTAACTTGAATTTCCTTCCATAGGCTAACATTGACTGGTTTCACTTGGAAATTTTTCTAAGTGTGGAGTTTTGGAACTTTAAAATATTCCTCTAAAATCAGCCGAAATACGAATTCTGATTTACTCACCTGTTATCAGGAGAGACCTCAGTGCTGCATGTTTCAGCCCAGTACTGATCCTCAAAAGTAATTTTAACCGTACTTACCGGTAACTTGAATTTCCTTCATAGGCTAACATTGACTGGTTTTCAGCAAAAAGTTTCAAAGTGTTGATTTTCACAAACCACAAATATTCCTTAAAAATCGCCTGTATGACTTAAACGCATTCTTTCAACTGTTTACAGGAGATGCACCAGTGCTGGATCCAGGATCCAACACTGAGTAAGAAAAAGTAACGATAACAGTTTTTACCTGCTAAGTGAATTTCCTTCCATAGGATAACATTGGTGATTCTATGAGAAAAAGTTTCAAAGTGTCAACTTTTAAAATACAATAATATTCCTTAAAAATCACGACTGTAACCAAAACGCTTTTACTCAACTGTTTACAGGAGATGTACCAGGACTGAATCTAGGATCCAGTCCTGTGGTTACAAAAAGTAATCCATAAAGTAACTAATTGCATTTAACTAGAAATTCACATTGAGCTGAATGTTGCATTGTGTTTGAAAATGTGTTGCCCACTGCAACAACTGTAACTACTGTACTTAAAAGTCTATTGCCTATCTGCAAAGTATTTAAACTAAAGTAATTCATTCTGAGAAAGTATTTTTTGTAATGTAATGTATAATGTAATTACAATGTAATTTGACAAATAAAATATGTAAAAAAAAATTGTTTCTAAAAATGTAGTAAATCAGTATGAAAAAAATTAATATAACAATTAATACATTTAAAAATTGTCATTTACAAAACCTTTGAAATTCACTGAAAAAACCGTAGGTTTCAGGCACGTTATAGTTAGAAATTAGCATTTAAAAAACCTTTGAAATTCACTGAAAAAACCATAGGTTTCAGACACGTTATAGTTACAAATTAGCATTTAAAAACCTTTGAAATTCACTGAAAAAACCATAGGTTTCAGACACGTTATAGTTACAAATTAGCATTTAAAAAACCTTTGAAATTCACTGAAAAAACCATAGGTTTTAGGGACAGTTATAGTTACTTGGACATTGCACTCGTACAAAACCTCGTGAAATTCCCCCGTTATAGTTAGTTCAGCTAACTATAACTCGCGCCCCGCAATGCACTGCTGATGACGTCACATATTACATCACTCATGACATGGTCAGTGACATCACTGATGACATCACTGATGACATCTCAAATGACATCACTGATGACATCATCCACGTGATAATCTGATGCACCTCCTCACACCCTAATATAATCTTTGATACACCCACTCTAAATTACAGACTGCCATTCGCAAAACCATAGACACTCCAACACCAATAACTACATACCCACTCACTGATTCTTAGGTCTACACACACACATCCACTCACTCACCCGTACAGTCACTCATACTTACGGTCACTCAGTACAGGACTATCATATGCACTCTTACTCCTATATAGACACTCAAACAACGCCACTCATCCATAGAGATACTCACACACCTAGTCAGTCATGCAAATAATTAAACACACTGCCATTTACTCACCTATACAGTTATACACACACCAGCTCACTTACTCATACAAATAGTAGCACATTGTTACGCTCTTATACAATCACTGATACAAGCACACAATCATCCATACAGCCACTAGCACAATCACTCACTCTTGCTTATAGCTATTTATATACTCCAACACACATATATACTGCCTTTCACATATGTAGTTACTCACACATGTACCACTGGGACATACATTCACTCACTAACACACTCTTACACACACTTACCCACCCATACAGTCTATCACAGATGCACTCTTGAAACCATCCACCCAGTGAATCACCCACTCACACATCTATGCACAGAGTTGCACACACCCCTCCCACACAAACACTCAGGCACCCATACAGATACTCAGACAAGCATTCAATAACTCATATAGAAAATCATTTAGCTATTCACAAACACATGCAGCCACTTACACAGCAACAGACAGACGGATACAGACATACACCCAGTTTAGTCACTAACCCATGCATTCAGTAAGATACGTTAAATCACTCACTTATAGAGTCAGTCACGCACCTACTAAATCATCCATACAGACACTTACACACCCACTCATTCTTCAATACGTCTTTTCCTATATATTTTAAAAATATTTAAACTTTACAGAAACACACAGTCACTGGATGATGTCATCAGTGATGTCATTTGAGATGTCATCAGTGATGTCATCAGTGATGTCACTGACCATGTCATGAGTGATGTAATATGTGACGTCATCAGCAGTGCATTGCGGGGCGCGAGTTATAGTTAGCTGAACTAACTATAACGGGGGAATTTCACGGGTTTTGTACGAGTGCAATGTCCAAGTAACTATAACTGTCCCTAAAACCTATGGTTTTTTCAGTGAATTTCAAAGGTTTTTTAAATGCTAATTTGTAACTATAACGTGTCTGAAACCTATGGTTTTTTCAGTGAATATATATATATATATATATATATATATATATATATATATATATATATACATATATGCCGTGCTTCATTATCGCCCTGGAAATCATGCGTCAAGAGCAAAGGGCAATTGTGTGGAGTAAGTGAGGGAATATACATATATATATATTACCTACTGGCGGCCCGCTAGTAGGTAGTTATAGTTAGAACCTTGTTTCTATTCAAAAAGCATTTTTTCTTTTGCCAATATCTTTGGCGCCGTTTGACGAATCTTCGTGAAATTTTCAAAACTAATGGTTCGCTCAGGTCAGCTCCTGTCTTGAAAGGGGTGATTCGTCGAGCGGGGGCCGAGAAAAAAGAGGGGTCCCAAAATGCGTTTTCTCCATCTTAATTTCCATAGGAAACTTTAGACGAAGCTACAGCCCGAACTGCTGAACGGAATTACACCAAATTTGGCAAAAAGGTAGGTCCTGGTTCAGAAAGCGACCATTTTTTCAAATGGTGTAAATCCATTCAGTAGTTCCTGAGAAATTAAAAAAATTAAAATATCGATTTCTGGTGGCCGAGGAGGATTCACGAACCCTCCTGAGCACGAGCTTCATTCTGATTGGCTGCCAACACTCCAAACCAAGAAGTGTTGGCAGCCATCTTGTGACTCGGTAAAACTGAGTCATAAGAAAACAGTAAACAAAAAAAGATAAAAAACAAGAAAAGGGGGCAGGGTAGAAACACCCTGACCCCCTAGGCCTGCTCAGGGGGTCCCACAGGGACGCCCAGGTACAAAAAAAGCATTTAAAAAATAATAATTGGCAGAATTTGCACTGGGTGCGCAAATCCCGCCAAAACATTAAAAAAAACAAAGCCGGTCTCCTGCGCTTTGTTTTAATCAGCCCCCGGGTGGGCCAGGTCCCAGGGGCAATCCAAAAATATATGTAGCGGGGGCCCACGGGGGCCCCCACAGCCCCGGGAACTGCCACCTCCCTGGGAACTGCCACCTCCCTGGGGCTTTGCTCATAATGAGCGGGGGCAAGCGGCCCCCCGCAGCCCCGGGGACCGCCACCTCCCCGGGGCTTCATAAAAAAACTGTGTGGGGGGGCTCCTGCCCCCCCACGCTGCCCTGGGGACTGCCACCTCCCAGGGGCATCCGCAATTATGTGTGGGGGGCCCCCAAAGCCCCGGGGACCACCACCTCCCCGGGGCCTAAATGAAAATAAAGAAAGTGTGGGGGGGCTCCTGCCCCTCCGCACACTGCCCCGGGGACCACCACCTCCCCGGGGCAAACTTTAATTATGGGTGGGGGTCCATTGCGGACCCCCGGCCCCGGGGACCACCACCTCCGCGAGGCTTTTCATATGAAGGAAGGGGGGCCACACAGCCCCCCTCCTGAAGCACTCTATGGCTCTGGGGACCACCATCCCCCAGGGCCAGCTCCAGCAATGTCCCGGGGTGCCTACTCCCGGGACATTGCAGTTTGCAATGGCAGGGAGTGAGCATTGCTCCGGCCTGCCATTGCAAACTCTGCTTTGCTTCATGGAAGCGAGAGCAGGAAACCTGCTCTCGCTTCCACGAAGCAAAGCAGAATTGCTTTGGACAAGGGGAGCTGCATGTCAGCAGTTCTCCTTGTCCAAAATCAATGCCGGCTCCCACAGGAGGTGGGGAGCCGGCAGGGACCGCGGGGGCATTGGGGCTCCCCCCTGCAGTCCCCAACATAAGGCCAGGCCCTGGGGGATGGGGTCCCCGGGGCCAGAAGTGGCCCGGAGAAGGAGGGCCACACAGCCACCCTCCCATAATTAAAAAAAAAAGAGGCCAGGCCCTGGGGGGTGGGGTCCCTAGGGCCAAAAGTGGCCCAAGGAAGGGGGCCACGTGACCCACCATCCCCCAATTTAAAAAAGAAAGAGGCCAGGCCCCGGGGGATGGGGTTCCCGGGGCTAGAAGTGGCCCAGGGAAGGGGGGACATGCGGCCCCCCTCCCCTAATTTTAAAAAGAGGCCAAGCCCTGGAGAATGGGGTCCCCTCCCGTTAAATAAATAATAAATAAAAGAGGCCTAGTCCCGGGGGATGGGGTATCCGGGGCCAAAATCGGCCTCGGGAGGGGGGCCGTGCAGCCCCTTTCCCGTTTTTTTTAATTTAAAAAAGGGTCAGGCCCTGGGGATGGGGTCCCCAGGGCCCAAAAATTACTAAGAGAAGGGGGGGCCACACAGCCCCCCTTCTAAAAAAATAAATAAAATAAAAGCCGGCATCTCGCCGGAGGCCCCGCCCCCTCCCTGCACCACTCTCCCAACGCACCTCCTGGCACCTTCTGGGTTAGGGGATTAAGTCCCCTAGAATGTTAAGGGTCCTTAGAGGCCAACTAGCCCACCAGGTACCTCCAGTAAGCCCTACACAGCTGGATTGCTGAGAGTGGTCCGAGGCCATGCCCCCTTTTTACACCACTCTGCAAACGCGCCTCTTGGCACACTGCTGGTGGGGCGATGAAGCCCTATTGTGTCCTGAGGACTGAAGTGGACTTCATCCCCCGAGCCCCCCCCTTTCTCTACCGCTCTGCAAACGCGCCTCCTGGCACACTACGGGTTGGGGGATGAAGTCCACTATGCTCCTGAGGGACTTTGGGGGCCACGAAGCCCTCCTGATACCTCCTGTAAGTCCTACGCAGTGGAATTCCTGAGCGCTGGTCGGAGGCCCAGCCCCTTTGCTCCACCTCTCTGCAAACGCGACTACTAGTTAAAGAAGCATTTGCAATGTAATAGGTTTCACATTTGCGAGAGTTAGAGCTATAGGCGCTGTAGATGTAAAAGTGTTTTACTAATGTTTCTTGGAGTGGATGTAGGTTGTGTGCAGTAGAATTATGTGGAATGATGTGCAGTGAAATTATGTGGATAGACTTTGACTTTGATGTGGATAGAAGGTATGTGGTATTTAGTGTATAGGCATTATGTAGAGTGGGATTATGTGTTATGAAGAGTAATTATGTGGTATGGTAGTCTGTGTTGTGGAGTGGTAACCTCAGGTTTATTCTTCCTCGTTTCCAAAGCAGCTAAACTATAAACTCAATGAGACAAAAAAAAGAAGGAACCAATGAGGAACACTTCTGGACCTAGTCAGAGGTATGAGCAGGACCACTGGAATTATGCGACTGTTTGGCTGCTCCGACTTTCGCACAATTATACATTTTCCGCATTAGTCACATAATCCATCATCTGCTGCATAATCTGCAGATTTGAACAAAAAAAACTTGTTTCTAACTCAAACTGCTCAAACGCTACCAAAAATGCAGCGACAAGTGTTAAAGGCCCTTTGCAAACCTAGAATGGTCACCTGTTACTTATTGTTAAATGTGGGTATTAAATTGGTACTAATGGTGTGCAAACCACTCTTGCTTCTTTCTGCGCCTCTCTTACCTCTTTCTGCATTTCTGTTGCTTCTTTCTGCACCTTTCTTTTTTTCTGCACTTCTTTTGCCTCTTTCTGCACCTCTGTTGCTTCTTTCTGCACTTCTCTTGCTTCTTTCTCCACCTCTCTTGCTTCTTTCTGCGCCCCTCTTGCCTCTTTCTGCACCCCTCTTCCCTCTTTCTGCACCTCTCTTGCTTCTTTCTGCACTTCTGTTGCTCCTTTCTGCACTCCTTTTGCCTCTTTCTGCACCCTTCGTCCCTCTTTCTGCACCTCTCTTGCCTCTTTCTGCACCCCTGTTCCCTTATTCTGCACCTCTCTTGCCTCTTTCTGCAACTCTCTTGCCTCTTTCTGCAGTTCTCTTGTCTCCTTCTGCACCTCTGTTGCTTCTTTCTGCAGTTCTCTTGCCTCTTTCTGCACCCCTCTTCCCTCCTTCTGCACCTCTGTTGGTTCTTTCTGCACTGCTCTTGCTTCTTTCTGTACCTCTCTTGCAAATTTCTGCCTCTTTATGCACCCTCTTCCCTCTTTTTGCACCTCTCTTGCCTCTATCTGTACCCCTGTTCCCTCTTTCTGCACCTCTCCTGCCTGTTTCTGCACCTCTCTTGCCTCTTTCTGCACTTCTCTTGCTTCTTTCTGCGCCTTTCTTCCTCTTTCTGCACATGTCCTACCTATGTAGGCATAGTTAGAAATTAGCATTTAAAAAACCTTAGAATTTCACTGAAAAAAACTGAGGTTTCAGGGACGTTATAGTTAGGGATTAGCCTTTAAAAAACCTTAGAAATTCAATTAAAAAAAACCCACAGGTTTCAGAGACGTTATAGTTAGAGATTCACTGAAAGAAATCACAGGTGTCAGGGACGTTATAGTTAATTTGACATTCACTCGTATAAAACCAGAGAAATTCGGCCATTATAATTAGTAGAGCTAACTATAACTCGCTCCCCCGCAATGCACTGCTGATGATGACCCATATTACATCACTCATGACATGGTCAGTGACATCTCAAATGACATCACTGATGACATCATCCACGTGATGCACCTCCTCACACCCTAATAAAACCTTTGATACTCCCACTCTAAAATACAGACTACCAATATCAAAACCATAGACAGACCAATAGCAGTTTGTACATACCCGCTCAGTGATTCATAGGTCTACACACACATCCACTCACTAACTCATACAGTCACTCATACACGCATTCATTCATCAATACAGCCACTGATATATCCACTCATACACCCATATAGACACTCACACACTGCCACTCACCCAAAGAGTTACTCAAACACCTAGTCAGTCACCCAAAGAATTAATTACACTGCCATTTACTCACCTATCATACATGGAAAGGGGTTTGTCCCTGAGGAAATACCAGCAGGCCTGTATGCCCAGTTAATGATCAAATCAGGTGTACAGGGATACCACGTCAATGGTTACCAAAATATAACTTGACTTCCAAGGAATACTGTGAATCTTAGTCAAGAAATCTGTGCTATCCCTGCAATAAGCTGGAAAGCTAAGGACATAGGGACATGAAAATAAATCCAAATATAGCAACGTGTTTTCCAGTAAACTGTTACTGGCTGATATAATAGGTCTGCCCGGAGGGTCTGTCCTATGCTCGTGGATTTTAAGTAGCATATAAAAGCATATTGTGGTGGGATTCTTCACCGTTAAGAATTGGATATTATCAATGCCTGTTCGTGCAAATTAGAGAGTAAAGTGTGGTATTATGTAATGGTTTGTTTATACAACTTTGCTGATAACCTCACATAACTGCCTGACAGTTCTAGCTGTATTCTAGCCTCCTCCTTGTACATGTTCACATCCTAAAGAACCAAATTCCCACCTTTGTTGCAGGGTTGATGACAAATGAGGTTAACTTTTATAGTGAAGGAAGTGCCCCGATTCTGGTCATCTAGGTCACTAAGGCCCACCTCTCAGTCTTCCATAGTAAAAGAAGAGTCGGTCAGACAGTAGAGAATACAAGCCAATAACTGTTTATTCTAACACACTGAGAGTGGAGCCCAGTCTGCCCAGTCGCTAGGAGTGCGGCAGAGGGACTGACATCAGCAAGCATAAAGATACATTATGTTCATTTCAGAACCAAATGAAGACACGCCTACAGTGGAATTTTCCAAGCAGATGCAGCTGAACAGTGAAATACAAAAAATAAGTTTTGTTTCTCATATCTCATACTACCTAATACATCCCAAGGTCGTTTCACCCTGCACCCGCCACCAGACAAGTGGGAGAAGGCCTCTATCTAGGGGGAAAGGTATGCGCTAATATGAACAGTCTATTCATTAGTGAAGCAAAACCCAACCTTGGAGAAACGAATACTAAAAGAGGCCTTTTCTCAGAAATAGCAAAAGATTAGTTTCGATCATGATTCAAAATGGCGTCTAAGAAAGAAAATGGTGCCGCGAATGCTAACTTACATAGGTTAATGCGCAAGCATAAACGTTTCTATTCTAACAGACCCTCCTTTTAGCATGAGCTAAAACATTTTCTAACAGCCACAGAGAACATATAATATTAAGCAAACAAGAAATCATAAACAATAATAACAATAAACCTCACGAACATTCCAGTATCAGAAAAAGAGACTGTAAGGAGGGAAGAAGTCTCGAAGACGCCCTCATCTATCTGCATGAGGTCGTCTATCTCTTTCTGTACCATAATTGCAGCATTAGAGTCATGAATCGATATTTTCCTTTTTGGGGTGAGAATGGTGGCGCAATAGGAGCAACAGAAGGGGAGGCATTGAATGAGGGCACAACAAAGAACTAGTATGACGATCAGGTAAATCACTTTCTCAAGAATCTAGTCCCAACTACCGAAAAGAGACCAACTCCAATTTCCAATTTCCATTCCCCTGACATTCTCAAGAATATCAAGAATGTGCTTGGTAATATTCTTTTCCATATTTTTGATCCCGACCACACACTCGTCTCCCACTACCGCGCATACACCACCACTCTTGGCCAATAGGAAATCAACTGCATATCTAGTCTGTTCAGAATATATTTGCATACTTTCCAACTGAGTGGTGATGTCACGTAAAGCTGCCATGGTAGTATTAGATAAAATCTGTAACTTGCACCCAAAATATTCTCTAGCTCTCGCACCCCAAGCCATGGAGATACCACCCAAAGTGAAAATGGAAGAAAGGATGTATCCAAAAGTAATCCCATTACTATAATTATTGATCTCTATATCGGTCACTCCCTCACAAAACTCTTTGGTCAAAGTCCTCTTAACCCAACGGACATTAGGCTTAGCGTATTTACAGCTAAGCCTTATGCCTAAGGGCAACACCATCCCAAGAGCTGCATCGTCTGTACAATTATGCACATTGGAATAGGTACCATTAGACAAAAAGTAAAACCCCGGGTGTGCATAAATCGGTCCTTCATAATCTACTGCAGCATATCTAGTGTTCATTCCAAAAGAACTCAGGTCTTTATCATTCACCAGTGGCATTGTATTTTTGTACAATACTATTCCAGAACAATTTATATACAAGGAAGTGTCCGTACTATTCACAATAGGGCAACATGCAGGATAACCAGCCTCCCTGGTAACTGTCAATTCTTTATAATGCCAACCCACCAGTGTGACATTCTGTTCCTCCATGTAGAAGTTGTCGCAGTATGTATTGTTATCACAACCTGGACAACCCATTCCCAGTGACTTTCTATAGTATAAACAAGAACCTGGATAGCCAAAACCAATAACTCCCTTCACTTCTGTAAATTACGGTGGGCGAGTATATGTATAATTTACAAGTGATAATGGGTATGCAGTCCATAAACTAGTAACAGATTCAGTGGGATAACAAGCTGTCACTTCTCCAAAGAACTTCTTGTGTGTGTCTAAAAACATATTACTCGGGTCTGTTCTTTTCTTTCTTATTGGGGCTATGGCCTTAACCTTAGTACGTGAGGACACATCCTGATCTTTTTCCAAAACCCATGACAACCCACACATTAATATTAACAACAAAACCACAAGAACGACACATATTATTTTGTGTTTGCGAGTCCACACGATACCATGTTGAGCAACCAGAATCACTGGCTGCTCTTCCTCGGCAACCATTCTACCAAAGGGATGCATAGCGAATGATAAAAAAAGCGGTAAAGTGCAAAAGAAATATACAAGTTCCCAGTGTCTGTCAGAGCCTCACTGGTACAGGCTCCTATTGTCCATCAATACGTTGGCGCTCTTGAGCACCGGCAGTGGAGCTTGCTCTGTCCTAAGCTCTTTTGATGTATCCCACGTCGATTAGGATGGTATACCTCCACTTTGGTCTTCCCTATCTAATGTTCAAACAACTAAACTAAAGTAGCAGAAATCCTTCACCAAGCTCAATAAATCTCCATTGGTACTATAACTCAGTACAGCCTATCTTACGCAGTCCATCCCTAATCTTTTTCCTCCTTAGATGCACTTTTCCTCAGCCGAGGACGCAAATTTTACCTGGTAGCCCACGGCACTGTATGGTCAGTGAATAAAGGCTCTTGAATAGCTCGTATTTCCGGAGAACAGCCTCATTCAATACATCATAGTTTTCTTTATCTGTCTGTGTCCATGCTAGTTGGGCATCACTGAATGGGACAAACCGAGGCACCTGCTCACACTCGGTGTCCCCGACGCCATACTTGACCCACTGTAGGGTAGAGGTACAGGAACCCTCCGACAGTGGGAGGCATGCACCCAGTTCTTACGACCAGCAACCTTCACAGCAGTATGGGTTACCAACAGGACCTGTTCATCCCCCTTCCAGCGCAGCTCCAACCGTTTCTTTCGCTGGAAGTTCTGAGGAGCCCAAAATCACCAGGCTGGATATCGTGGCCGGGTCCCTCTGGTGTAGATGGTAGGGACTCCTGAGCCTGTTGGTGAATAGAAAGTAGATTCTCTGTTAACTGGCCGAGATAATCAATCAACACAGGGTACTCATTATCAGAAAACTTACGATGTCGCAGGACGCCCCAGACATTTGCCAGGCGCCCAAACACGACCTCGTAAGGAGACAATCCTGTCCTAGAATGCGCTGTTGTTCTTGTTGACAGAAGAGCTAACTGTAAAGCATCTGGCCACTTTAACCCTGTCATTTCCTGTATTTTTGCCAGTTTCAGTTTGAGAGTACCATTGTACTTCTCAACCAAACCCGCTTACTGTGGATGATTAGCAGCATGGAACTTTTGCTTCACATGAAGACCCTCACAAATCAATTGAATCACTTTTGCATTAAAATGACTTCCGTTGTCACTCCAGATGACTCGGGGCAAGCCGAAGCAAGGAAAGAACTTCTTGAGGAGTACCTTTGCAGTCGTAATTTTTTTTTGTCAATTTATAAGGCGCACAGCTACCCTAGGGTTTCCCGGCGCCGCCTGAAAGGAGCCAACGCAGACAGAGGGGTCTACATGTTAAATAACCAAGTTTTTAAGCCCCTACGGAAGTTCTCATACGAAGATTCAATTCGAAGATCGATCGGAAGGGAGTTCCATAAGGAGGGTCCCAAATGAGAGAAGGAATGATCGCCCATGCGCACTAGTCTCGTCCTAGGAACAATAAACTTGGCCTGGGTAGCTGAGCGCAGAGCACGAGATGGCACATAAGGATGAACAAGAGTCTTCAAGTAGGGAGGTACCTTTCCAGATTTTATCTTGAACATGAGACTCAGTGCCTTAAACTTAATGCGGCTTTCAATCCTGAGCCAATGGAGATCGCGGATTGAACTGGAAATGGGAGCAGTTTTAGGTATCCTACAAAGCAGCCTCGCAGCAGCATTCTGCGCTAGTTGTAACTTGCGTAACACCTCCTTGGCGGCACCCAGATACAAGATGTTGCAGTAGTCCAGTCTTGAGGTGATGAGAGCCTGGACCACCGTACGTTGGGTAGAGGAAGGCAACATCCATAAGATTTTTTTTAGCCATCTAAGGATTGTGAAGCAAGTCGAGGCTACTCTCACTGCTTGCTGCTTCATGGACAGTTGGTCATCAATTAAGACACCCAGGTTTTGAACTTGATGTTTAGGCTGGGGCAAAGGACACATTTCAGTGGGCCAGTGCTGGGAGCCCCACAGGTCTTTATTTCGGCCCACAATCAGCACTTCTGTTTTCTCGCCGTTAAGTTTCAACAGGTTGGTATGCATCCAACCTGCAATGTTCCTCAAACCGGCCTGAAGTAAGGAAGGATTGCGAGCTCCATCTGCAGAGAGGGAGAACACAATCTGGGTGTCATCGGCGTATGAAAAAAGAGACAACCCTGCTTCCTCAGCAATCCTCGCCATAGGTCTGACATAAATGTTAAATAGTAAAGGGCTGAGGATAGAGCCTTGGGGAACCCCATAAGGGGAATTGTGAATCTCGGAACATGCTGTCGGCAAGAAAACCTGAAACGTTCGATTAGTCAGGAAATCAGCAAGCCACTCGAGGGCTTTATCAGTCACTCCCAGTAATTGTAGCGCATGCAATAGCACAGAATGTGATACAGTGTCAAATGCGGCACTTAGATCCAAAAGTATAAGTGCCACAGTACCACCCGCGTCAACTTGCTGGTGCACCATATCTGTGACCCCGAGCAAAGCGGTTTCAGTAGAGAAGCCCGCTCTGAAGCCTGATTGAGAGCCATGAAGGAAGTTTTGAGAGGTCACAAAAAATGTCAATTGTGAATTGACATGCTTTTCCAAAATTTTGGAAAAAGCAGGAAGGAGGAAATGGGCCTAAAATTAGATAATTGCGTGGGGTCAGCCGTGGCCTTCTTTAACAACGGCAAAACCATTGCGTGTTTCCAAATAGATGGAACAATAGCCTCTGCTAAAGAGGCATTAAGCAGCTCCATGATCAAAAACAAGGATGATGGTGCAAATTTCTGAAGCACAGTAACAGGGATGGGGTCTCTAGGGGAGCCAGATTTAAGGCTGCCCAATATTCGCCTAAAGGAATCAGTGTCTAGGGGTGCCCAGCAATCAAGGTTATCAGAGTGTTTATCAAGCGAGTCAGGTTGTGCAGGCTCCTCATTAGTCGGAAGAAGAAGATTTCCGGAAAGCTGTGAGGCATTATTAGGCGTAGATTCTTGAAATGAGTCATAAATTAATTCAACTTTCCTCAAGAAGAAAGTAGCAAGCTCCTCACAGTGTGGAGCGCTCAAATCAGGCGAAGCAGGCAGACAGTCAGCCCCAGACAGATTTTTTACAAGCTTAAATAATTGCTTAGAATTATTATGTGCTCTGGAGATAACTGAAGTCACATAATCAGAGCGTGCAGACTTGCAAAGTATATGATAAGCCCTTAGAGCCATTTTGTAAATTGATTTGGCCTCAGGAGCATATGTCATTCTCCAACGCCTCTCCAAGTTTTTACATTTGCTTTTTTCCGCTTTTAAGATCTCTGTAAACCAAGGGGCAGGCGGACGATGGTTATTTGCCTTGATAGCAGATAGAGGAAGGCAGGCCTCTACAGAATTAAAAATCCAACTTTGGACAGCAGCAACATCGTTTGCAAATGAAAGGCCAACTGTTGGGGCAGTTTTAGATAACATATTATTGAACACATCAGTGTTCAATTTTCCCCATTTCCTCGATTTGGCTGTAAGACCAGAGATAGTTGGAGGAGGATCACGAGAGTGAACAGAAACTTGGAAGCCAACTAGAAAGTGATCAGACCACAGTACAGGCAAAGTTGGGGAGCAGTGAATATTATGCAGGTTCGAGAAAATGGGGTCAAGTAGATGGCCCGCCACATGCGTGGGTCCCGAATTGCAGAGCATCAGGTTAACCGCAGCAAAGTCTGCGATGAAAGTCACACTAGTGGCACAGGTTATTTCATCAAGATGCAAATTGAGATCACCCAATATGGTAAAATTAGTAGCGTCTACAAGATATGGCAGGACTTGACCCGGAAAAGACGCAGCCCAGGCCCCTGCAGGCCCTGGTGGCCGATCGAGCAAAATTCCAGAAAAAGTAAATTGGGGGGTTAAAACAAGTCTGAAATGGCCAGCCTCGCAGTCCTGGAAGGGTAGACTATCAAATTTACAGGTGAAGGATTTCTTAAAAATAATAGCTATACCTCCTCCGATTTTAATTCCCCTGTCTCTTCTAACAAGGGCATAATTAGGGGGCAGAGCAACTGCTATATCGGGTCCAGAGCTTCCATGAAGCCAAGTTTCGGTAAGGAAAATGGCATCTGGTTGCTCATTAAGCAAAAGGTCCAAAATATCTAGCTTGTGCTTAGCAAGTGAACGACAATTGATATAGAGAAAAGAGAAGGCATTCTTCACTTCCTTACGGTAACTAGCCAAAGGAGTCACCTGGGACTTATCAGAAGCTAGATTATGAGCCTTACTGGGCTTTAATGCGAGTCCACAACAGGGGCAAGGTGAAGTCATAGATTCGAGATCAAGAAGACTGCAGTCAGGGCGCTTAATAGTCCTCAGTTGCTTTAACTGAAACAAAGAGTAATTATAGGTACCTGGTTTAATAGGTCCAGCTTTCCTGGCCCCTGGACCCGGCCGGGCTCGGACGGGCGCAGACGGCTGTATTATCTTCGATAGGATAAGCCTCAACCCATTTACTGAATGCACAGACAACCACCAAAACATACTTCAGATTATTACATCTCTCCAATTCAATATAGTCCATTTGAAGGACTTCAAAAGGAAAAGTGGGTGGTGCGAAATTACCCCATGGTTTAGGGGTACGCTTCCCAGGATTATGCATCATGCATACCATAAAGTACTTCACTAAGTGTACTGCTGTCTTAGGGATGCTATCATTCTGCCATACAGGGTCTAGCAAATTTACAAACGCCTTTTGCACTAATATGAGCTGGACCACGGGCCATAGTAAGCACAGGGAGAACATATGCATCTGGCAAC
This sequence comes from Calotriton arnoldi, assembly GCA_963921515.1. Taxonomy (NCBI): domain Eukaryota; kingdom Metazoa; phylum Chordata; class Amphibia; order Caudata; family Salamandridae; genus Calotriton; species Calotriton arnoldi. The sequence continues at coordinate 974,802 of CAWUFW010004262.1, forward strand.
ATCCATCTCTGTTTTCCTGATTTATCAACCCAACATCCTTCCTCATTCACCTGTGCTGTACTTTCCTGCCACACCACTAATTCTTCTTTGGTGGCTTCACTTTGTATCTCCTTTACACTTTCAAGGGTATCTTGAAACATGACAACCTCAGGAACCCTCCTAGCTGGACCTGCTACAAACATTCTTTTCATTTTTGACTGGGCCGTTTCCTTAGCTGTCTGATCAGCAAAAGCATTTCCCCTACCCACATCATCAGTGACCTTTCGGTGGGCACTACACTTAACTATGGCCAATTTCTTGGGGAGTGTCAAAGCAGACAAAAGCCTCAATATGAGGTGTCCATGTTGAATTTTTGTGCCATGGGAAATAAGGAACCCTCTCTCAGCCCAGAGTCGCCCAAAATTATGCGTGACCCCGAAGGCATACTGGCTGTCAGTATAGATGTTGACAACCAGCCCCTCGCTCAATTCACAAGCTCGAATAAGGGCAGCTAACTCAGCAGCTTGAGCCGACTGATAAGGGATCCATGATGTCTCTACTACCGTGCGTAGCGTGGTGATAGCGTAGGCTGCAGTGGTGGTGCCATCTGGTAATTTAAAACAAGAGCCATCAACATATAGTTCCCCTTGTGGGTCAGTTAAGGGAACATCGGTCAAGTCTACCCGTCCTTTTGTCTCTTCTTCTGTTCGGAAGATACAGTCATGTTTATCAACTTGATCACTCTCAGAAGGGAGGGGTAGTAATGTGGCTGGATTCAGAGTGGCACATCTTTTGATCGTGATGTGTTTAGCAAACAATGTCAATTCATAGCCAGTAAGTCATGCACTGGTGAGGTGCTGTGTCTTCGTCTTATTCAAAAGTGTATCCACAGCATGGGGTACCATAGCTGTGAGGTCAGTATCAAGATCGAGTCCAGCCGATTGTCTGATTGAAGTGGCCACAGCTGCGACCGCTCTTAGACAACTCCGGAGGGCTCTCGCGACTGAATCAAGCACAGCAGAGAAATAAGCACACGGCCATTGCTTATCCCCAAATGTTTGTGTTAGGACAGAAAGCGCGCAACCAACCATCTTGTGGACGTAAAGCACAAACGGCTTGCCATAATTAGGAGTACCAAGCACAGAAGCCGAACAAAGCGCAATTTTCAATTGCTTAAAAGACTGCTGACATTCGGGCGTCCAAGGCAAAGGCTCATGCACTTCTTTCGTTCTTAATGCAAGCAAAGGTTTGATTAGTAGCGAGTAGTTGGGGATCCACTGGCGACAGTAGGAGGTGATACCTATAAAAGCACGCACATCTTTCAAAATTTGTGGAATGGGCATTTTAACAATGGTACTAATACGCTCAGGGGTCAACCTCCTACCCTCCTTCGACAGTAGGTGACCTAAATATGTGACCTCCTGTCGACAATACTGAAATTTTGAAAGAGAAACTTTGGGTCCATGATGAGCTAAATGCAACAATCATTTAACAGTACTATCTTTGCAACCTTGTTCTGTATAAGAATCAATAAGTAAGTCATCAACATACTGCACCTATACATTACCTGGGAGAAGCGAGAGAGAGTCCAACCGACCTTTTAATGCCTGACTATAGATACTCGGACTCTCAGTATAGCCCTGAGGAGCTCGACAGACCCTAAAGCTCCTACCAGCTAGGGTGAACCCAAACAGATGTCTACTGTCTGGATGAATAGGAATACTGAAAAAAATGAATTTTTCAAATCCATAACAGAAAAGAATTGGAAGGAATCATTGTCAAAAGCGTCGTGATATTAGGAATCACCGGAAAATGGGGAACCACAATTTTATTAACTTCACGCAAATCAATCACAAAACGGTTAACATCCTCATGATCATCAGAGGAACCTGAGGGTGTCCGTTTAAGAATCGGAAGAATGGGACTATTACAAATATTGGCAGATGTCTCTTCAACTACTCCCTTGTGTATAAAATCCTGAATGATCTGTAAGAGGGCCCGTTCTCCTGCCTGAGGTATTTTATACTGAGGAATACGCAGCAGAATAGCATTATCTTTAACCTGTATTGAAACCTGTGGTATATGCAATAGTCCTACATCTGTATCACCTTTCGCCCATAGAGTGGATGGCTCTTCAGCAAATTCAGCAGGAAGAGGCGCATCTTGAGACAGACACTGTTTAGTACCCACATTTTGGCCCGTGGTCATATAAACACCTAACCGGGAGCAATAAATGGTAGCATATAAATTCTTCAACAAATTCAAACCCATCAAATTTTCACCACAATTGGACGTCAACAAAAACGGGGAATCCACAGTGAAAGGACCAACAGTCAATGCAAGGGGTCGTGAAATGGGGCTTACAACCGGTACACCTGTAAAACCTACCAAAACATTATTATGGCCAGACAGAGCCACCCCAGGGACCAAATGTCGGGAAACAGAACTCTTCATTGCACCTGTATCCACAAAAAATTCCTTAGTCTAGTCTTGCAAATCCGTAGTGACATAAGGACCACGCTGATCTACAGGTATCTGAACTGGTCCCTTACTCTGTCCTTGGCTATCCTAGCTATAAGACATCCCTGACACCTCATCCATATCATAATCATCATGATAATATTGTCCCTCGCGAGGGTCATCAAAATAGTTATTATCAGAATGACCCCATGAGACCGCAGCATTCTGAGCTCTATCGGTCCCACGACCTCTTCCACAGGAACTTTGCCCTCTAGGAACCGCAACCGTCCGTAAAGCACAGGACACTCGGTGCGCCAATGACCCTCCTCCTTACAATATGCACACTGATTCGACCCCAAAGGTGTTGAGGTCGGCTGCCTGCTAGTGCGTGGAAGCTGTCTGGAAGGACCACCGCATCCTCTGCCATTTCCCCTAAACGCTTGCTGTAACAGCACCTTCGTCTTCAACTCCTCATGTTTTTTATCTGTCTTCTCTTTCTCTTCCTGATCACGATGCTCAAAGTAATGAGCCATATTCAAAATAACTGATGGGGAAGAGGTAGACCAGGTACTCTCAGATGCCTGTAAACGAGTCGCAATTTCAGGTAACAAGTTAGAAACAAATCTGTCAACAAACAACTGAACTCCTCCCTCGACAGACATATCCTGCCCACTATAATCCAAAAATGTGTCTTCAAACCGAGTAAAGAAATCAGACACACTCTCATCCTTCTTTTGTTCACAAGCTGTCAACTTATCCCAACTTACCTTCTTGGGCGGGATAAGAGAATGCATATATGTAGTAATGTGACCTGGCAAAGCTAGTATCTCAGCTCGGGGCTTATCACCTGGCTTCCTTTCCTGATCCCATCCCTTAATCTGCTCCCATGTGCCACCCAACTCTGCAACATGATCTTGAGTATGAACCTGTCTCCAAATATCAACCGGGACAAGGAGACCAAAAAACATTTCAATATCAGCAAGAGTCATTACAGTAGAAGAGGGAGCTTCGGTCAACTCTTTATAATAAGCAGTAGGATTTTTCCTAGGATCAGGCAAATGAGTCTTAAGGGATAGGACCTCACTTCTTTTCCATGGAGTATAAACCCATTGTTCCTGAAAACGGGCCGCTACAGCCGGTCTAGTAACATTACCACGCTGGTCCGTTATTTCAGGTATTTCTGGGTGCTATCTGCGATGAACCTCCCTCATCAGGAACTGAGATACTTTAGTCGGACTCCTGTCATGTAATCTACCCCTGTAAGCAACTAAAGTTGTAACATTCTCGAAGACTTGGCCTGGCTCCAAGTCACTAGCATACACACGATCTCTAATATCAAATAAAATTTGAGGCACTTCTGTCCCAATGTGTTGCTGCCAAAGACTAATCAACGTAGCTGATATATGCTTAAGGGCATGTTGTTGTATAAAAGGCTCAAAATCTTGCATAACTCCCCAGACATCCTCCACACTATAAATGACATTACGAGCCCCCAGCGCAGCCTGATCAGCTATTACCTTTTTCTATTCATCTCCCACCCCAGCGCGCACTAACGGGCCCATGCGCTCCCTGAATTTTGTCCAGTCTCTATCCTCATATCCACTTGCTGGCGTCTTGACACTCAGAGATGTCGGGGGATGAAAAACCAGAAAAGGAGAAACAACAGAAGTGACAGGTACAATCGTCGCTGGCGCTTGTAATGGAGGAGGGAGAACAGAGGATACAGAGCCAAGACAGTAGGTGTGCTAATAGTCACAGTTGCCAAAGATGGCAAAGACAAAGAAGGAGCAGGGGGTGCCGAGGCCAAAGCCCTCGAAACAACAGCTGTAGATGCGGGAACAATTGGAGCAGATGTAACAGGCTGTTGCGACTGCAAGGGAACAGCAGGGTTTATCCTCTGCGGGGCATATGGGGGCGGGGTCAAGTATCTAGCAATTCCTCCACAAAAGTATAATTTTCCTCTTGGGCCAAATAAGATTTGTCAATATGCAATTGAAACCTCCTATCTTCACATTCAACTCCTGTCTCCTGCTTTTCTCTATCATATGTTACAGCTTTCTGAGTCAATGTCTGCATTCTCCCCTTCCATGCACCCTTTTCCATCTTTAATCGTCTCTGCCTAGCCGCCTTCTGCCACGTTCGAAGAGAATCAAACATTGATTGCCTACTTCGTCTTTTAAACAACTGTTCTTGTAAAAACCCAGGGGCAGATTTACAAGCCCCTTGTGCCACTTTTGCGTCACTTTTCCCATGTTAAAAATGAAGCAAAAGTGGCGCAAGGGCCTTGTAAATAAGCCCCCCAATCTTTTATTCATCAAAAGTGCCCATCAATGGCCACTGTAACTGTAGCATTGCCCCTCGTATATTTGTGCCATAATGTACTAAACATAATAGAGCCAAGACCATGCTTCACATACATATCAAAATTAGGGGTGCCTTCTGGAGGCGCCGGCTGAGCTTTTTCCAATCGAGCATCTGCAGAACAACAACGGCAACAGAAAGACAAGAACTTACTAAGACAAGGCATTTTCAAAAAGAAAACAAATTCGTTATTGTTGCATGGCAAAGCAATTGCAAATGCTTTTGTCAAAAACATTCCTTAGACCGTACCAAACTCAAACCACACTGGTACCATATCCACAAAGAACCAAAAAAAACTCAGCTGATATGAGTAGTACAAACAAACCAATTCTCCACTGCCGACTCTTCTGACCAAAGGGTCAGATCCAAGGGTTTCGCCGTTCAGGACTCCAGTCGGGATGACCACTTGGCAAGGCACCGTCCGGCAGGACGGAAGGGGCAGCTGCGAGCAATTGATACTCCTCGTGCAGGGATCCCTGAACCGTCAGTCTGACCCAATGATAACTTCGACCTCCACCCGTACGCAGAAGGGGATGGATCAATCACCCGAAGGAGTCCCTGTTCCGGCGCCAACTGAAGGAAGTGGCCGGATTCGGGTCTCCCGGGACACTAATGACCACCTCTCAGCCTTCCATACTAAAAGAAGAGTCGGTCAGACAGTAGAGAATACAAACCAATAACTGTTTATTCTAACACACTCAGAGTGGAGCCCAGTTTTCCCAGTCGCTAGGAGTGCTGCGGAGGGATTGACATCAGCAAGCATAAAGATACATTATGTACATTTCAGAACCAAATGAACACACGCCCACAGTGGAATTTTCCAAGCAGATGCAGCTGAACAGTGAAATACAAAAAATAAGTTTTGTTTCTCATATCTCATACTACCTAATACATCCCAAGGTCGTTTCACCCTGCACCCACCACCAGATGAGTGGGAGAAGGCCTCTATCTAGGGGAAAAGATATGTGCTAATATGAACAGTCTATTCATTAGTGAAGCAAAACCCAACCTTGGAGAAACAAAACCTAACAGAGGCCTTTTCTCAGACATAGCAAAGGATTAATTTCGATCATGATTCAAAATGGCGTCTAAGAAAGAAAATGGTGCCGCGAATGCTAACTTACATAGGATAATGCGCAAACATAAATGTTTCTATTCTAACAGTAGTAGGTTAGTATGTATGTTTGACAACCATAAACTCTTAAAAACACCTACACACTTGAGTTGTCATCATTAATGTCATCAGTGACATCACTGACCATATCATGAGTGATGCAATATGTGAGGTCATAAGCAGTGCATTGTGGGGACATAAGTTATACTTAGCTCAGTTAAGTATAACTGCTGAATTTCAATGGTTTTGTATGAGTGAAATGTGAGCCTAACTATAATGTCCCTGCAACCTTTGTTTTTTTCAGTTAATTTCAAAGCTTTTTTTCAAATCTATTTACTAACGATAACTTCACTGTGACCTTTGTTTTTTTTCAGTGAATATATATATATACCTATATATTCACTGATTCACCCAGTCACAGACCCTCTCGGACACTCACATACCCACTCACAGATACATGTAGGGCGGCACTCACACACCGACTCACACAGCCATGCACACACCCGTACAGTCACTCATACAGCCACTCACACACCCACAAAAATATTCACACACCCACTCAGAGGCCCATAGACCCATTTGCACACCCACTCAGAGACCCATGCAACCATTCACATAGCCACTCACCTATCTTTGCAGCCACTGACATGCCCACTCTCAAATGTAACAGGTTACAGTTAGGAAATAACATTTTAAAAAACCATTGAAATTCACTGAAAAAACCAAAGGTTACAAGCATGTTATAGTTAGGAATTAGCATTTAAAAAACCTTAGAAATTCACTGAAAAAACCAAAGGTTACAGGGACATTATAGTTAGCAAATAGAATTTAAAAAACCTTAGAAATTCAATGAAAAACCAAACGTTACAGGGACGTTATAGTTAGGGTGCGATTTCACTCGTACAAAACCAGTGAAATTCTGCAGTTCTAGTTACCTGAGCTAACTATAACTTACGCCCCCGCAATGCACTGCTTATGATCACTCATGCCATGGTCAGCGACATCACTGATGACATCACTGATGACATCTCAAATGACATCACTGATGGCATCACTGATGACACCATCCAGTGAATGTAAGTATTTTGTAAAAGTATATGATTGGTAAACATATATACTAAGGTACTACAAAGTTAAAGTAGTATACTGGTGTGAGATTTACTTTCAGATTTTTTGCCGTGTTTGCATCACAAAAGTTATGCAAATCGGCGCAAAACCTTTTTTTCACGATTTACATTCCTGTGCTAAACTTGTATAGCGCTGGATAATAAGGGCCTGATTCACAAAACTAACTTACGTCAAAAACATAAAGTTAGTACTTTTTGGTATTCACAGAATACACTTACTCATTTTGGTATTCACAGAATGAACTTACTCATTTCGGTATTCACAGAAGTTAGTAGTCCTAACTTTAGGACTTCTAAATGCCTTCTGTGAATACCGAAAATCTTAAAGTTAGATTTTCTCAGTTTAGGAGTAGTAAAGTTCTAACTTTACTACTCCTAAACTGAGAAAAATCCTAACTTTAAGACTTTCGGTATTCACAGAAGGCATTTAGGAGTCCTAAAGTTAGGACTACTAACTTCTGTGAATACCAAAATGAGTAAGTTCATTCTGTGAATACCAAAATGAGTAAGTGTATTCTGTGAATACCAAAGAGTACTAACTTTACGTTTTTGACGTAAGTTAGTTCTGTGAATCAGGCCCTAAGTGAGTAATGCAAAGCAGCGCATAGCTTAGTACCATGGGTGGAGCAACCACACAAGGTTTCTGATGCTAAACCCAATTTGCTAAACAAAGTTGAATGGATTTAGCATCAGAAAACTGCGCCCTTTTAAAGTAGGTGCAAGGAAGGAGAAATGCTTTGATTTCTCCTTCCTTTTCCAACTTTGCATGTGTGTTGCACTGTACAGCAGGCATACAATGAGGGAAAAGGTCTGAAGTGAGTCTCAGCATAGATTTTGTACTGAAAGGGTACCATTCTAGTACAAAACGTATGCTAGACTCACTGAGACACCCTTGCAGCCTGGGGCAAAGGTGTCTCCATGGTGCACAGCAGCTGATTTCAGCGCAGTGCTAGGGAGAGGGGAGGAGAGGGCCTTATTTGAGTAAATTTGGCAATCTCCTCCTCTCTCCTTTTCAAGCAGCACAGTATTTACAGCTGCTGCACTGCGCTGTGTGAAAAAGTAGTAAATCTCCCCCAGGGTATACTACTAATTAGTGATATTACTTTTAATATATATTATGTGAGTGGCTGTGTGACTGTATCTATCCTTGTTTTTATGGGTGTGTGAGTGGCTGTTTGAGTGTATACATGGTTGTGTGAGTAGCTGTGTGGGTGAGTGAGATGCTGTGTGAGTGGCTATATTGGTGAGTGAGTGGGTGTGTCAGTGGCTGTATGAGTGGGTGAGTGACATTATAAGTGGCTCTATCAGTGGGTAAGTGGGTGTGTATTGACTGTATGGGTGAGTGAGTGGGTGTCTGAATGGCTGAATGAGTGAGTGACTGGGTGTGTAAGTGGCTGTTTCAGTAAGTGTTTCGTTAAGTGACTTTGTGTGTGAGTGACTGTATTGGACATTGAGAGTCTGTGTGAGTGGTCGCATAATGTTGTGACTGCAAGACAAGGAAGCAGGCGAGATCGACACGTGGGAAGGACACCGCCTTTGAGGTACTGCAGGGGGAGGCAATCCACTTATACTCTCTTATACTCTCTTTTACCTCTGGGTGCTCTGAGACCCCGGTTCCTGGTGGAGGCAAGGAGGCTTTAACGGCGGCCTACCCCTTTCCTGGTAGCGGCATCACTATTTGACCCTGAGGCGCCCAGGGTCCCCCTACCACTGGGATCCTGCTCAAATGCCCAACACTCTCTACTGCTGCTGGGAATGGGGTTAGATCAGCAGACTTTGGAACTGTCCCTTCCACCTCTCCTCTCACCACTCTTGACCTGGGGGCGAGCTGGAGGATGAGGCGGATGGCGCTTCCCAGAAACACCGTGACCGGTGCTCTCGATGGAAATATGATGATGCCCCCTGGGCGGAAACCATAACTGTCTGTATCTACAGCGGTGCCCAAGCAACCTTGGCCGATGCCCAGTGGAGCTGTCCTATGCAGCTATAGAGGAGTTTGGCTCTGGTTCACCCCTCGGCCGTCACCTACCCAGCCGGACATCGGACATTGTTTTTCCTCTCCTCCCCGTTGTATTTCCTACCTGTATTCCTTACCCTGTTTACCATTCCCCCTCTACCTTTCACTGCCCATAAGACGTGTATACACGCTAATAACTCACATTATTGTGTAATCTCATGTTTTTCTTCTATGTATATACTTGGCTATGTAACGATGTAACCTGTAACTCGCTGATCCTCATGTAAAGCGCTCTGATACCTCCAGGTCTAGCCAGCGCTATATAAAACTTTGCAAATAAATAAATAAATGGATGAGTATAGGGATGTGTGAGTGCTTGTATGGATCTTTGAACGGGTATGTAAGAGGTTGTGTGAGCAAGTGTATGATGGCTTGTATGGGTGAGTTAGTGGCTGGGTTGAGAGGCTGATTGGGTGAGTGAGTGGGTGGGTGACTTTGTAGATAAATAAGTGGGTGTGTGAGTAGCTGTATGGTTGAGTGTGTGGTTATGCGACTGGCTGTTTAGGTGAGTGAGTGAGTGGGTATGTGAGTGGCTCTATGGAGGAGTGAGTGGTGTGTGAGTACTGGTATAGGTCTGTGAATGGGCATGTCAGTGGCTGTATGGGTATGTGAGTGTGCATACAAGAGGTTGTATGGGGGTGTGAGTAGATGTGTGAGTGGTTTTGTGGATGATGTCATCAGTGATGTCATTTGAGATGTCATCAGTGATGTCATCAGTGATGTCCCTGACCATGTCATGAGTGATGTAATAAGTGAAGTCATAAGCAGTGCATTGCAGGGACGTAAGTTATAGTTAGCTCAGGTAACTATAACTGCCGAATTTCACTGGTTTAGTATGAGTGAAAACTAACCCTAACTATAACGTCCCTGTAACCTTTGTTTTTGTCAGTGAATTTATAAGGTTTTTTTTAAATACTATTCCTAACTATAAGTCCCTTTAACCTTTGGTTTGTTTCAGTTAATTTCTATGGTTTTTTAACTAATAGTCATGTTTGCAGAGTGTTGGCGAAAGGCGGCTGGGCCTCTGACTAGTTCTCAGAAATCCAGCTGTGTAGGACTTACAAGAGGTACCAGGAGGGCTTCTTGGCCACCAAGGTCCCTCAGGAGTAAAGTGGACTTCATCCCCCAACCAGTAGTGCCCAGGGAGTCGCATTTGCAGAATGGTGGAGAAAGGGGGTGTGGCCTCTGAAGACCTCTTAGCTATCCCACTGTGTGGGACTTACTCGAGATAACAGGAGGGGTAGTTGGCCCCTAAGGACATCCATGGGGGCCAGCTACCCATCCTTTTAAATCCAGTAAGTCCCACACAGCGGGATTGCTAAGACATAATAGGAGGCCAAGCCCCTTTTTTCCACCACTCTGCAAACGCACCTGCTGGCACTCTACTAGTTGGGGGATGAAGTCCCCTTGGCTCTTGAGGGTCCTTGGGGAGCAACTAGCCCTCCTGTTACCTCCAGTTCTAAAAAGCAGGGACATTATAAAAGATGTTTTATATGCCCTGGGGAGGGAAAAACAGCCCAAGTAATTTTCCCCATTGTAGTGCTGCTAGATCCATAAGCGAACATGGGAAGGCTTTATTAAACCTTAATAAAGTCTAACATTTTACAGGTGTGATGTGGCAACATGATTCAAAGTATCAAAATAATTAGTTACAATATAGCCAACAACCTGCAAAAGGTCAGATTTATTACAGCTACTGCAGGAAAGGAGTTTTAAACTTACTTTCCTGAAGTCACCTAAAGCAGCTCAGTAGCAGCCTCTTCTGACTGGCCAGCCAATGACAGCCTGGGCCAAGCTCCTCCCTGATTACTCTTCAAAGGGAAAAGCAGCCAGATGGGAGTCCCAATAATTAGATTAGTAGAAGGGCTGGAGAGGGAGTGCAGAGAAAAGTTACCATACCTGTGGGTTGGGTTAGCCAGATCTGAACTCCAAGGAGAGATTTTCTCAATTTTGATGTTTGCTGAGATGTGCATTCTGGAGCAAAAAGATGCCACACTTCCTAGGAAGTTTTCATAGCAGAGGGTGGCAACTTGAACCCCATTGGTTGGGGTGTCCCCCATCTTGCCAGCCCAGAATGAGGAATAAATATGGGAGAGCTGCAAGGGCACCTCAGATCCCTGCCTGAAAACATCTGGAGAAGCAGGACTGCCCTGCTGGACCTTTGGACAGCACAAGAGAGGACTGCACTCGAAAAGATTGCACATGCTGCACTCTAAGGCTCCACAACAGAAGGACTGTGCCTGTCTTGAAAGATAAGGAGTGGACTCCCGGAACAGCAACAGATAGAAAAGTGTTGGAAGAAGCCACCTGCAACAACCACTTCAACGATAACTCCAGTTGACCAGCTTTACCTTGATTTTACTTGGTTTGAACAAGTGCATTGTGGGAGTTGGAGTCCCAGACCCCGAAGAGGCAAACCACAACTTCTGATTCTTTGCGTGGTGCTGTGGACCCTTTCTGACCCTCAAGGGACCTTTCAGAAGAAGAAGAAGAAGATCTGCTAAGCCAGGAGGTTTGCCAACTTTTGTGAAGAAGCTCCAGAAGAAGACGACGAGAGTCAAGCCGGCGACGTGGAACCATGACTAAGCCTGACTGCGCAGGTTTGCCCCGCTGAATCGCCGCAGCTCCTCAGCGTCGATGATGAAAAGATCTCCAGGGCTCACATAGGCATTGCATTGCAGCAGGCCACACTGTCAAATTGATGCCACCAGCAATGGGGGAAGCAACCCCTTAGACAAGTACTTGTGTGCCCCCAAACACATGTAAGTGCACAAATCTTCCTACCCTCCAAGGGGCAGATGGGGAAGTTACCCCAAGCTGACCTCCCAGGGGGCAGATACCCAAGTAGATACCAGGGAAAGATTTTATTTTTAAATATAGGGGTAGAGGCTGCCCAATATAGGCATTTCCACACCCCCATCCCCAAAACAGTTGTCATCAGTCATTCTGCCCTACTGGGGGAAGATGGGGTAATTACCCCCATGTCCCCCCCATGGGTGGGCAGAAAACCCACTAGACACCGTAGTAAGCAAATTTCTCAAACAATATAGGGGTGAGGGCTGCCCAACATGGGCATGGCCATGTTCCCACCCCAATTAAATGGGGCATCAGTATTTCTGCCCCCCTGGGGGTAATTACTCCTGATCTTCCCCCTCAGGAGCAGCAAGCCCAGTAGATGCCAGGGAAAGCATTTTTTAATTATAGGAGTGGGGGCTGCCCAATATGGGCATGGGCATGCCCTACCCCAAAAAAATGGGGCAGTAGTCTTTCTGCACCCCCCTTGGAGCAGATGGGGAAATTATCATCTATGTTTACCCTCTGGTAGGGCCGGAAAGCCCACTAGAGACCAGGGAAAGTGTATTTTTCAAACGATTAAGGGGTGGGGGCTGCCCGCAATGCCATACTAGTGCCCCAATTAAATGAGTCATGGGTCTTGCTGCCTTCTGGGGCAGGAGGGGGTAATTACTCCTGACCTGCCCCAAGGAGGCACCAGTGAAAGCTTTTCTTTTTTTTAAAAATAGGGGTGGGGGCTGCCCAGCATGGGCATCACCATCCCCCCACCCCAACTAAATAGGGCATCAGTTTTTTGCCCCCCGGTTGACAGATGGTGGTAATTACCCCCGATCTGCCCTCTTGGGGAGCAAAAAGACCACTAGATTATAGGGAAAGCTTTTTTAAAAAATATAGGTGTGGGGGCTTCCCAATATGGGTATGGGCATGTCCTTCCCCAAGAAAATGCGACATCAGACTTTCTGCTCCCCTAATTACCCCAATCTGCCGCCAGGGGGCAAAAAAGCCTACATGGGGTAGGGGCTGCCCACTATAGGCATGGCTATGACCCCACCCCGAATAAATGAGATATCAGTCTTTTTACACCCCCCCCCGGGGAGCAGAAAGCCCACTAGAATTGTCCCTGAGACAAGATACACCAGTATCTAGTTCACTCAAAACTGTTGAGTACCAGGGAACTGGGTGGGACAGCAGATGTGTGGGTTTGCACCAGGGTGACCAAGAAGAAACAGGGAGGTGATCTGAAGAAAGGAGGACCGGTCTGCTTCCAGAGGAAAGCACTGTGCAACTCAACAGAGTGCATTAAAGGTCCCCAAAAACCTGAACAAGGAGGGGGGTCCCTGAGCCATTCCACGTTCAAGGGGAAGGGGTTTGCAGGGACGTTCTACTACCTTACAAAGGCAGGGAAGTGTTATATGTGCATGCAGCCAGGACACTAGAGGGGATATACTGTCTGCTTCAGGAAGCCCACCACTGGTGGGTAGTCCCAGGGGATTGCTAGTATAGGTGTGGGGGTAGAATGAGGCCCAGAGACGGGTAAGGGGTATACACAGGTGACCTTAGTTTCTGTGGGTGGGGTGGAAGTTGCAGACCTGGCAGCCTTACTCTCAAGAATGGAAAAGCACAGGCAGAGGCCTAAAATCAACAGGACTAAGCTTGAGGCTCTGAGGGATACAGGAGCCAGATTTACCATGGTGGTGAACAAACTGGTTTCCCTGGAGCAGATTCTACCTGGTGAATTCCACCAGGTTAATTATGCAGATAGCAGAGTCAATCTTCATCCCACGGCAATGGTGAGCTTGGAATGGGGAGGTGTGACTGGCCCGAAGAAGGTAGTTGTATCTCCTGTCCTCCCAGTAGTGTATCTACTGGGAAATGATCTTGAAGCTTCTGAATGGTCATGGGTGGAAAGGAAGGTCCATGTGTAGATGCTGGACCTTCCTAAGTGGGTATGTGCTGTGACTAGGTCACAGACTGCACATCAAGGGAGTGCTGGACACTTGGAACTTGGAACAATGGGCAATTCTTCAGAAACCAGAGAGAGTGCACAGGGTCTGGCGAGCCAGCCCAAACAGCTCAAGAGGACCAGGAGAAATCCAACCCTGTGTGGGAGGATCTGGCCTCTGAGGTAGGAATGCCACCCCTGAAAGATCTGTCTGACCTGGCAGAATTGCAAGGCGCCAGTGGACCCACCAGAGAGAAGCTGTGCCGGAGACAACAAGATTGTCTCAATCTTTAGAGTCTGAGGCAGGCTACCTCCAGGCAAGAGCTGGGTGATGTCAGTTGGTTCCACACATTCTACTGGGATTATGGAGTCCTCTATACTGAATCAAGGGACCACAAACCAGGGGCAACCAGGAGAGTGGTGGTCCCCCAGAAGTATTGAGAATTTCTCCTTGCCTTGGGCTATGACATACCCTTGGCAGGACATCTGGGTCAGACAAAGACCTGGAACAGGCTGCTCAATCATTTCTATTGACCCAAAATGTCTTCCAGTAGCCTTAGCTAAATTGAAGCCCTACAGTGGAAGGAGGTCTAGCTGTACCTGATCTTGAGTGTTACTATGTAGCAGCCCAACTGCAGTGGTTAAATCAGTGGGTTTATAATAGAATGAACCATGTGAGGGTATTATTGGTGAGGCAAATGTGTTGAGAGACTTATTGCAAGTCCTCTTAGTTCCTCAATTAAACAATCAATCAATAAATCAATCAATCAGTACTTGTTAAGTGCGATTCCTCACCCGTGAGGTTCTCAAAGTGCCCAGTTCCTCGACGTTGGCTACATGTGGCTTCTCAGGAACTCTTGGTTGACACCACTGTTTACAATGGGCCTTTGTCCTATTCACCTGATTTCCCACTTAGTTGAATGAAGTTGGTGACTCATGTAGGTGCGTTAGGAGGAATTGAGAGGTGGGCTGATTATGGGGTTAATTGTGTAAGTGATTTATACCAGGAAGGAGTATTAATTTTATTTGAGGATTTTACAGAAGAATTTGATGTTCCTGCTGGCGTCAAAACAAAGAAAAGAAAGCAGCAACCCATCCTGGCATCGTGCCATACCCCTACCCCAGAGGGGTCAATAAGGTCTTCCTGCTCCCCTGGGGGCAGGCAGGATGATTGTCCTAGTTCGGGGGTTGCCCCTAACATTTCCCTGATGTGGGTAGAAGTAGGGATTTTGCCTTTGGGGGGAAAAAAAGTGCTGCAGCTGTTGCACACTGGCATTGGCCACACCCTCACCCCATAAGGGGTACACCGGACTTCCCCTGTGGGCACACAGTAGGTGTGGTCCCAATTTGCCCCTGGGAGCAGATAGCCCACTGTATTACTGGAATATATTTTAAAGAAAATAATATGCTGGGTCTAGCTTATTCTAACATCAGGTTCCTCCCTCACCCCTAAAGCCTTAATAGTCTTTCTGCTCTCCTGTGGACTAAGGAATCCCATCCTATTGGCAAGCAAGAGGACATTTGATTCTTTTGGGTGTTGTTTTTACATATGCACAAAGAGAGTGTGGTTGACTCCAGAAATGGTGAATGGCTGCACTTTATTAGCTTGGGTAGGCTGCCATATGGAAAAACCTACCCAACCCAGACAGTTCTGAAAACTAGACATCTGGAGGAGTCCAGGGTGGCATGCTTCTCGTGGATCCCACACCATTTGTTACCCACAATGCACTGAACATCTTTCTTGACTTAAACACACATTTCCCTCTCATTTCTTGGAGGAAAACTACAATCTGTGGAGATCGACAAACTTTATGCCACACAGCATTCCCTCTAGTCTCTTCACAATAATGGTACCTCGCTTGTGTGAGTTGGTCAAGAGACCTTGACGTAAAAGGTCCTATAGCGTTACATGGTGATATCAGCAATAGGAGTAGCTGAAGGATTTAGGGCTGTGCTCTGCTGCTATCCATAGAAACCTACCAACCACAGAATTTTATTTTAAACTAGACAACCAGGGGATTTCAGGGTGGTGTGCCTTGCATGGATCCCACAAGATTGTCTTACCCACAATGCCCTGTTATGCAGAGCATTGTGGATAAGAAAACCTCATGGAATCCAAGCAAGACAGACCTCCCTGGTTATCTAGCTTTCAAAAACATCCCCAAATACCGCAGCTCCCCTATTGCTAATCTATGAATGTAGAGCTGTAGGGCCTTTTCTGTCGTGGTCTGCTGGGCCACCTACACAAGTGGGGTACACTTATCTAAGGACATATGGGAACTCAGGGTGCTATGAAATTTGTTGTTCCCCCACATTCCAGAATTTTCTGTCACAGGAATGTGAGAAAAAATTGTGGTTTTTACCAAAATCTGACGTTTCGAAGGGCATCTAGGTAGGATTACCTAGTGAAAGCCATGCAACTCATGCACCCGTAAATTTGCCATGTTGTTTAGTTTTCAAAAATATGCAGGTTCACTAGGATTCACTAGGTGCTGGCTGAGCTAGGACCCAAAATCCACAGCTACCTACTGTGCAAAAAAAGGGTCAGTTGTGAGTGTAAACATGTGATGTATCCAGGTAGCGTTTTGGGCCATTTCCTGACACAGGCATAAGACCTACCCACACAAGTGAGGTACCATTTTTAATAGATTATAACTGTAGAACAATTGTTATTACCAATTGTATTTCCCTTCTTGTGTGCCTTCCAAATGTAAGCCGATGTGTAAGAAAGAAGACATTTTGAAAAATACCCTCTAATCATATGCTGGTGCGGGTACCCACAAATTCAGAGATGTTCAAATAACTACTGCTCCTAAACTCCAAATCTTGTAACTATATCAGAAATACATAGGTTTCCCTGATACCCATTTTTACTCTACACATTTCACCATATGAATTGGTCTGTACTTGGTACACAATGAAAAACTATTGTGTGGTGCAGCTTAGCTGTTTGCTCTGGGTACCTTCGGTTCTTGTAGAGCCTACAAATTCTAGAAGTCTCTAGTAGGCATAATGGTATATTGCTTCTGTAAATCGGCCATCATGATAAAAAGTTACATATTGTCACAAATGACTTTTTTTCATATTCGTTTTCAATATTTTTTTTATTTTAACAGTTATTTTCTGAAGGAAACCTGAGATCTACTCATATAACCATTTGCTGAATTTAGAATTTTAAAAAGAGTGCAACGTAAGTTTCCATAAAATTAGGGGGTTCCCCTTCCCCTCCAACCATGTGTACCTATGGATCTCGCTATCCCAGATTTCCTGGCTCAGGGTGTCTATTTGACCCCCACCCATGGGACTCATTCCACTCGTGTGATTGAGATGAGCATCCCTGCACTGGAATTCAACATCTGGGGTCCATTTGTCATTATAGAAGGTGGCCCCAAAGATGTTATGGGCCATCTTGGGACCCCATATTTAGGTGGGAGCAGATGTATTGTGCATTGGTGTGGTGGTCTTGCTACCTCCAGGAATCTCTTTTCTGCAAAGTCCCAGTGCCAAACAGTGTCCCCCCCCTATGGTGCCCTTTCTGCGCAACCGGTCTACTTCAGATTGGCTATCACTTGGCTCAGTTAAGAGAAATAGTGCAGTGGGCTAGGTTTCATTCAGGGCGATGTTTACTATTGTCCTACGGGGCTCTACTCTATTGGATTGGATGTATAGGATGTATAGGTACAGATGGACAAGGTAAGATGGACAAGGCACTTTGCTTTTTCGGGGGCTATCTTCTGTGATAAGCAAAGCCTGTCTGCGCATACGGCGTGAGGTACCAGTGAACAGATGTAACGTGACCTGTTCGTAGTTTGTTTGCCTACGTCAGCCAGGTGCTGATACTAGATGTTGTGTAGAAGTGTGATGTGTAGCGCATGAGGAATACTAGCATTTGGTTCAGTGTAGGTGAATGTGAGGTAAGAAAGGTCTCTGCACACGCTTTGCAAGAATGTAGAAGTAGAGCTCATGAGATTAGGCTAGAGAGAGCCGAAAATACAAAAATACAAAAACAAGTAACTTAGGAATCATTTTGTAGCTGTGGGGTCATCTTCAAGGTAGTTGTCTGTCATCTGGTAGTTGTCATCTGTTGTTTGTTGTCTGATCTCTGAGCACCAGAGGTGTCTTATCCTGGTGTGGTGCAGAACAATGTCTTTTAAGATGAGGCTACAAAAGTCATTTTGGAATTTACTTTAGTTGATCGATTGGCCTTGTAAAACAATCTTTGAAAGCTTTGGTCGAAGAAATGGCGGACTGCGGCCATGTTGGTGCACTTCTAGTTCTGATTGCAGACTTGCAGGGTTGTACGTTAGCTTGGAATAAACACATTGTTGGGCAGTTTTGGAACATTCCTGCATTTATTTGTTAATGGTATGCTCTACGGGTTTTACTGGAGGACACATTTTTCTCACATGGGATGGAGGTGATAGCATTTTAGAGGAATGATAGGTTTAACCTAATTTCAGAGGGTGCTAGAATTTTGGGAAAAGTGGTGACTTTTAAACTTTTTAAGGCTATTTGTGCTATGGGTTTTCCCCCCACTCCTTGCCATAGCAGGAACAGTACTTCTCACTGTGGGCTGCTTCACTTAAAGGTGTGTTGTTTTAAACCGTTGGTGTCCTTTTGACCTACATGAGCAGCATTCAATTGTGAGGATAGGCAAATGTTTATTTTTAGGTTAATGTTTCCGTTGACCTGTGCACGTCCTTTGGGTCTCTGTATGTGGTGTGAAATGAGGTTTTATTCTAATTAGGCTAACTTACTGAAATATACCCTTCTTCTGGAAGGGTTGAAAATCTTTGCGCTGTTTTCAGGCTGTTTTGTGTGGGTCTCAGTGGGCGGTTACCTGTGGTTTTGGGCGTGGCTAACTTTAACAAGGTATACTGAAGGTTGTGTGTGGACCCCTGTTGGAACCTGCAGGAGAAAATGGCTGGCGCTATGTTGGTGATATTTTCTCGGCAAGAGTCAGTGGTCTCTTTGGGACTTTTATATGTTCAGCCTAATGGAGGAGGTGCTACTGATGTTGATGGATTTTTACGATGAGATACTGCAGCCGTTGGGGCCATCACTGAACTATGGTCTCTATGACATGGATGTGGCCACAGCTGGGGTTGGACAATTATGAGGTATTGTGAAGTAATTTCTCTCCCGCCTCCGGTAGGCCTGGCTTCCACCACTGGGGCAGTTGCCTCGTTTTGGAACTATAGGAGGGCTTCCATTTGGTGATAAACCCTGATGCGGTTGAGACTTACGTAGCCCGCTCAAAGTTGGACTTTGGTGAGTGGTCCTGGGTGCCTATTTTATGGCATCAGTGGGAGTCCCTTGTCAGAATGACCTTCCCAGGGAGTGTGGTCAGTCAACCCTTCCCCAGGGGACCATCAGCAGTGGGGTCCCTGGGCCCTCTTTAGGCACTCAGATGTCAGATTCTAGCATGGCTGTCCTGAAGGCCGAATGGGAAGACAGGTAAGGAAGTGTGACTGGGAGTGATGTGAAGGGAGTAGTTGTCTTGGGCACTGGTTTGGACTTTGGGTGTGTTTTTACCTTGTGATTGTGCTAGGGCAGTTCTGCCTTAGACAGGCACCCCATCTTGTCATAGCTGGGGGTCTGTCCCCTCCTGTACTGAACACCCTGTTTGTTGCAGTGCTTGCCGTGTGTGCAGTCACCCATCCAATGGGGTGGGTGCAGGCTGATTCCCTTGCAGATGATACCATCTGGGGTCCATATTTGAAGCTTCCCTTGAGACGAGTGCCATCATGATGTTGGCATCTAACGCAGCCCCCTCGTTGGCAGCCTTTTTCACTTCTGTTGGACCAGCTTGGCAGTGTCTCTCTAGGCCTGCTCCTGCTACTCCCTGTCCTTCTCCTGTCTCTTCCAGTAATAGTGCAGTAGGTTGTCATGTATTTCCTGCCAGGGTTTGGTGTCTAGCCCTCCTGCACTATCGAGTCTGGTCTGGATCTCCATGGGTAATCCCCTCTTGGGGATGTTGTAGAAGAAAGCAACCTGGGGACCCATGTCAGTCCAGGGCTGTCCTGTCTCCTTCCCCCACCACTCTCTCATTCTGTCCAGGAACTCAGTCATGGTTTCCCCAGGTCTCTGCCATTAATCCTCCTACATCTGGGCGGTCAGGGAACAACTCCCTCAGGGCCGTTCAGATCAGGTGTCTGAATGAATTAAAAGCAACCCCTTCATGCTTAGTTTTGATGAGCGTGACTGCAGGGATGTGGCCTCTGGAGAAGACCGTGTCGGTCTGCTCACCAATGAGGATGCTGAGCAGGCTTTTGATATCACCTGTAGCTATATTTATACCTGTAGTGTTCTTTTCAAAGCAGGAGATCCATTTCTCTGCCCCTACCAACAATGTTGGCAGTTTATTCCATAGCCCTTCTTTATTCATCTGTTCTGAAGGCACATAGATTATTCCTGCTATGTCTTTCCGGAGTAGCAGACAGATCCTGGCTTGTGGCAGCACTGTTGGTTTCTCATCAACATAGTGCTCTCATGGTTTCAGACACTCCTGCATGTAGGGGTAGTTTCATTTTGGAGCTCCCCCTCTTTGCCGGATGCAGTCTTCTGCAATGGCCATTTCCTCGAAGGATTACTTCTCTGGCCAAGGACGGTCATTCTGGTGGCCCTTTCTTTTGGTCCAGCAGTCCAGTAGATGACAAAAATGATGTGTGAAGGCCCGCCCTCTTTTCTGGATATTATCTCTCTATGGTTGGCCTGTCTGACCAGCATGTCAGGGAAAGAAGCGAATGTCCTCATCATCACTCTCCTTGTGCAAGCGTACAGGTGCCATGCTGCTCCTTCTATGTCTCAATTGTATCTCTGTCAGGCTTTCCTGGCTACTTATTTCTTGGTCAGCCTCGCTCCTACGTCAACAGCCCTGTGATGTATGGGCTGCCATTTTGGGGTCTTCCTACTGACTCATCCCTGGGCAGATCTCTATATGGGGCCTCGAGGCCGAGCTCCTGTTACCTCTGGGGGAGTTGTCCCTTCTCCTTGCTGGTCTTCTCAGGCGAGAGCTCTCTCTCTCGCCATCCTCATTTCTCACTGTTCCTCTAACTCCCAACTGGGTTCCCTCCTTCTCTCAGTGCTTTGTGCTGTTCTTTATGGCTATGTCTTTGCCTTGATCTCACTCCCTAATGCTTCTTCCCTGCCATAGGCCTGCCTTGCTGGAGTAAAGCCCATGTCTCGCCCTTCAGAGTCCGATGTTGTGGGGTTGATGCTCCTTTCTTCCCCTCCACTAATGGAATTGCCTTCTTGGAGGGCCACACACCTCCCTCTGACCTTATGATGCCTGGTGGGGCACTCAGGAGTATGTGCTCCTTGTTCAGTTCGGTCCCGCTGGGTTGTGGCCGATGGATGAAGAGTCAAACCTTGAAGGGGTTTGGTACTGGTCTGAGCAGGGCCGATGGTGACTGGGCTGGAACATGGGATCCCCTTCCTCACATAGCAGCTTGCTTCCCCGGAGGGGGTTCAGCAGCCTCCTCAACCAGTGGATTGGTGTAACCCAGCACGGTGACAAATCGGATAGCCGGTATTAGTGAGAGCACATCCCTGCCGGTGTATGGTGGGGGAGGTGAAGATGCCTTACTTGTGGGTTCAGAGATAGTCTTGTAGGCTGGGGCCACCTCGGTGATGGCCCATAGTTCTAATAGGACCGCCCACTTGGCCTTCTTATGTCTTGTGTACCTGGCCTGTATGCGTGTCTTTGAGTGTTATATGGTCTCTGTATTGAATGTGCCCCCCTCCGGCCAAGGAAATGCATGGGTTTTGGTATGGACGTACCACTTGCAGCAGTGTTTCTCTAGTTTCCTGGCCTGGGTGGGGAATCTGGCCTGCATGTGGTCTAGGGGAGTCTCCATAAATGATTGGGAAGCTTGTTTGTTCCAAGGTCTTTGCAAAATTTTGATTGTCTCAAGAGTTTTTTTATAATAATTACAATTCTACTTTTGGAGATCTGTGTACACAGGATGGCACCAAAAACTAATCTACTTGGTCATGAGCTCAAAAAATACCGATGCATCAGAGAGATCGATTAACATTAAATAGTTACAAATAGGAAATGAAATAATGACAACCTATAACAAAAGCGAAATTTTTAGTTTTGAGCAGTCCGAGTTGGTTTGTAGCAGTAAACTAGCAATCATGAACCTTTGATTTGGTAAAAAGGGGATTATCATTACCTAAAGCATAGACTTACTAACATGATATAACAATTAAACATGATTTGCTAAGTTTCAGCAGCACCACAACATCAAAGAAATGCATAAAAAATGGAAAAAGCTAATAGAAAATAAAAAGGTTGACAGAAAAAATCATAATTTTGTCCAAAACCAGGGCCCTCTCCTAGTGCCTATAGCCCTTGGAGAATGGATGCTCTGCGCAGTACGCAGAGCTAAGTGAGCCTGATAGTCTGTCACTATTGGCTCAGCAGACAAAAATTAGCAACAATTTAAGAGGAGAAAAATTAGCAACCTGATAACTATCAGGACCCTGTGGCCTGACACAAGCTACACTTGATTCACCAAGGTTCGAATTTTCCCTAATGTCTGACTTTTACCTTATATATCACCCAGGGGTTGTGCGTATCACTGCTAATTGCCCAGCGATCCAAACAGAGAGAAAAGGGGAACACCTCTCTCTTCTTTTAGATGCTACCAGTGTTGAATCTTTAGCACTAATAAAACTATTGTGACTAAAGAAATACGTTTGAAATATTAGCTCTAATCACACCCAGAGCCTATGCGTACTGACTTGCCACCACACCTAGCGGTCCAAGGTATTCCTTGCTGTCAGCCGGGGACGAAGTGTATCCTTAGATCCACACCCAGAGGAATAAGTGATCCCTTACTACCACCCAGGGATGAGGCGAACCTTGTTCCAAACCCAAGGTCAGGCAATCGCTTACTAACACCCAGGGACGAGGCGTACCATGTGCTCACACTCAAGGTCAGGCATCTACCTTTGTCTTCTTCTAACATGCTGACTAGGGTGAAAAACAAAAGTGATCTACACGCTTGTCCTAGTTTGTCATTTGCCACATGTTGGGACTAAGGATCAGATGTAGTCTCTAGCCTATGAGGGCTTTTTCCGGACGAACCTCCGCGCCTTGGATTCAGCAGAACGTCTAATCAATTATGGCATCTGCTCACCAATCATTTTGCACAGATGTGAATCCATTGGGCGCCGTGGTCCTTCCTTCGACAGCAGTCAGGCTCGATGAACCAATCTCTCCTATCTGGCTCACCAAAATGTTTCTTGGATATGAGTTTACCTTAAATAAATGAAAAAACAAGAGGCATTTGGCAAAGCAGGAACAAATTGATTTAATTAAATGTTGCGACAGGGAGAGCTTTGGCAGAGTGCATCTGCTCAAAGTCTCTCGGTGTACAAAGTTTTGGCCACTGTTATATATAGTTCATGATGTACAATAAAGACATTTTCTACATTCCAAAAAAGCATCTCAGTCATAAAGCGATGAATGAAGGCATCTGATAAGGACACAGATGGCTCTCGACCTCGGAGGAGAGCTAGTGCGGGCCAGTATTTGTGTCCTAATGTCCAGCATGAGGAGCGCATGATCACTAGCTAGGGGTGGGCGGAATTTGCGTAGTCACGCTACGCAAAGCTCCGCGAAACGGTAAAAAATCTCCGCGAGCACGCAAAAGTTCTGCGAACATGCAGAATTGCTTGTTCCGCCCATTCGTGATGCTTTTTTCCTGTTCGCGAGCGCTGTTTGCGTGCTCGGGAGAAATATCTCGCAAACACGCATTTTGAAAGCGCGAACAAGCAAAAAATTCCGCAAAGCCGCGGATAGCAGAATTTTTTACAATTCCGCGTTCTCCGCGGAACGCAAAATTACCCAAATTACCCAAATTCCGCAAATTTCGCGAGCGGAACGGAATTTACCGCCCAGGCCTTATCACTACATGTGGTGTGC
The DNA here is from genome assembly GCA_963921515.1 of Calotriton arnoldi. NCBI lineage: Eukaryota > Metazoa > Chordata > Amphibia > Caudata > Salamandridae > Calotriton > Calotriton arnoldi. The sequence goes on from CAWUFW010004262.1 coordinate 998,532, forward strand.
ATTTCGTGTCCTGATTGGTTGAGTGTTTCTATCTACATGTGGTATCTAGCTTTGTGTTTTTTGGGGGAATGTGAGCCCTTGGCCAAATGTGTTTTATTAGAACCAATTTCCTCAAACCTGTTTGTGGTGCAACTATCTATCTGTGAGATCGATAAGGGTTTTCCCTGGGCACGCGTTTGTATTTATTCTATGAGAGACCCTACCTGTGATCTGCTATTCGATAGGCATGGGTGTGGGTCATAGGTCACCTTGGGTGAATCCGACAGCAATGATACGAGTTCATTGGAACTCCTAAAAATAATATGGCAATCACTGGTATAATTTTTTTGACCTCCTTAACATTGTGCATACAGTTGTCGTAGCATATATTGAAATTGTTCTTACTGGTGCTGACATGGTTTGTTAGGTCATAACGCACATTGGCATTAATGTTACTTTTAATAGTATTTTCATTGGAGCAGGAATTATGACATACATTGATCTTGCTACTGTGCTGGTACAGGTTATGACTTACATTAACATTGCATAGATGGGCACTGGCATGGTTGTGCGGGCACAGGTTATGATATACACTGATATTGCATTTATTGGTATTGCCGTTGCAGGGCCTGCACATATCACTGTAATCATTGACATCGTATTCATCCATTTCAACATTATATAGTGGAGAAAAGTGTCTTAGAGTGGAATAAAGTCTTGTAGCCCGGCGTGCCATAGAGTGGAGTAGAGTGGAAGAAAGTGTCACAGAGTGGAGTGGCATAGCGTGGAGTGTTGTAGAGTGGAGGAAAGTAGCGTGGAGTGGAGTAGAATGAAGTGGCATAGAGTGGCTCAGAGTGTCATAAAGTGGCTTAGTGTGTCATAGAGTGGAATGTCATAGAGTGGAGTGGAGTTACCTAGAGTGAAGTGTTGTGGAGTGTCATAGAGTATCAAAGGGTAGTGTAGAGTAGCATAGTGTGAAGTAGAGTGGCTTAGAGTTAAGTGGCATAGAGTGGCTTAGAGTGGTTGAGAATGGTCTTTAGTGTTGTAGAGTGTCATAGAGTGGGGTGGCGTAGAGTGTTAAAGAGTGGAGTACAGTGGAGTAAAGTGTCTTAGAGTGGATTAAAGTTTCGTAGAGTGGAGTAGAGTGAAGTAAAGTGTTATAAAGTGGATTGGCATAGCATGGATTGCTGTAGAATGGAGGAAACTGGCATTGAGTGTAGTAGAGAGGAGTGTGTAGAGTGGCGTAGAGAGTCATAGAGTCTCATTTCACAGGGAAAAGCCAGGAAGGGTTCCACAGCGGTATGCGTACAGCGTCAGGACACCCCTTTGGGGGTATAAGTGCGCTTTACCAGTACAAATTTCATTTCATTTCATGGAGAGGAGTAGAGTGAAATGGGATAGACTGGAGTGCCGTAGAGTTGAGCGTTGTAGATTGGAGTGTCCTATAATGGAGTAGAGTGGCCTATAGTGGTGTAGAGTGAAGTGGCACAGAGTGGAGCAGAGTGTTGTAGAGTGAAGTGATGTAGAGGGGAGTAGTGTGCTGTAGAGTGGAATGGCATAGAGTGGAGCATCGCAGAGTGGAGTGGCGTATAGTGGAGTGGAGTGAAGTAGAGTGATGTAAAATAGAGTAGAGTGGTGTAGATTGGAGCAGAGTGGAGGGGTAAAGAGTAGAGTAGAGTACCCTAGAGTAGGGTAGAGTGGAGTGGCGCAGAGTGGCATAGAGTGGAGTAAAGTGTTGTAGAGTGGAGTTGCATAGTGAGGAGTATGCATGGTGTGGTAGCGCACTGTCAGGACAGAAAACACATTTTCAATTAAAATGACCACTACAATTGTACATACAGTTTTACTTATAGAACTATACAGTGCACAAATAATTATTTGTGGAAATGGCATCATCTAATGTATTGATTAGTTTTCATTGTATTGAATTGAATTGAATTGAATTGAATAGGAAGCTTATAAAGCACGAACTGTCACTCCGAAAGAAGCATCCTGGCGCTATCCAGTTAAGGTCATGCAGGATAGAGAGAAGCGGAACCATATAAGAGAGTGACAGACTTCATCTGGTATTCCAAAGATCCAGGTCTTTAAAGCCTTCCTGAACTGTTTTTCTGTTTCTAGGAATCTCAATTTGTCTGGCATAAGGTTCCATGCTTTGGTTCCTAGCACTGTTACTGATTTCCCTCGCCTGGTTTTATATCTGAAGCAGGGGTTTTAAGAAGATGCGCTGAAGAAGATCTGAGGGTCCTGATTGTGGTATAAGGGATAAATCTTGCTGACAGGTAGGTTGGACCCTGTTTGTGTGCTGCTCTGAAAGTGATTGAGGATTTTAAATAAAAATCTCTTATTTAAAGGGAGCCAGTGGAGAGATTTCAGAGCCGCCGATGCGGAGGCCCTGCGAGGACGTTTCAGGACCAAACGGGCTGCCGTGTGCTGGACCACCTGTAATCTCTTCAGTGTTGATTTATTGATCCCTGCAAGAAGGCTGTTACAATAGTCTAAGCGTGAAAGAATCAACACCACAGCAACTGTTTTCCTGGCCGTTAGGGGGATCAGATCGAAGAATTTTTTTAGAGTTTTAATTAAACCAAAACAAGTCCCTGCCACTTTTAGTTTTTAGTGCATGCGATTTAAAAGAGAGGGAAGCGTCAAATAATTTTCCCAGATTTTTTGCTACTTCAACAGTAGAGGGGGGAACTATAGCAACCTCCGGCCACCAGGGGATTATCTTTCCCTATCAAGAGGATCTCCGTTTTATCCGTATTACACCGGAGATGATTATCTTTCATCCACTGGATGACTGCTGAAAAGCAGAGCTTGAAATTTGCTTCTGCAGTAGTAGAATCTTTGTCAAGGGATAGGATCAGCTGGGTATCGTCAGCATACGATGTTACTTCAATCCCAAATGACGAGATGAGGGAGATAAGAAGAGACATATATAGATTGAATAGGAGCGGGCTGAGAGAAGAGCCCTGAGGTACTCTTGCTGTGATAGATCATTCAGGGGAAAGAAAGGTGCCCAGAGAAACCGCTTGCCTACGGTTGGTCAGGAAGGACTTAATCCAGGTCAGGACGGTATTCGAAATGCCGCTGGATTTTATTCGAGCCAAGAGTATATCATGGGAAATGGTATCAAACGCGGCAGACAAATCGAGCAGTAGAATGTTTTCGGCGAAATCCTGATTGGGGTGGGTGGAGTAACAAAGAGGTTTCAAGAAATTTCAAAAGCTTTTTATTGACTATTCTTTCCGTAATCTTTCCCAGGATTGGTAACAGAGATATTGGACGAAGATTTGAGAGATTGGAAATATCTACATTCTGATTTTTCTTTAAAGGTTTCACTATGGCGAGCTTCCATTCGTCAGGAACTATGCCAGTGAGTAATGAAGAATTTACAATGTGATTAATCACTGGGTTGACGATATGTAACATTTGATGTAAAATCGAAGGAGGACAAGCATCTAATGGTGAGCCCGATTTACAGGCTGCAATTGCTGACTATGTATCCTTCAACGAGACAGGTTGGAAAGCTTGCAGGGAGGGCCTACTGCCTGCAGGATCCAGTTCCTGATCAGTGTCGGTTTCTCGTATCGTAGCTGCTCCAAAATCCTTTTGAATGATCTTAATCTTATCGTCGAAATAAATTGCGATTTCATTACAAAGGGTCTGAGAGGGGGGAATTTCTTTTCACAATACTTTTGGATCAGTGAAGGATTTTACAATCGCATAAATCGATTTTTGATCGTGATTGGCCTCCACTATTTTATTATGAAAGTAATCTCTTTTTGCTATTTTGATAGAAGTCTGGTATTGTTTCCTACTTATTTTGAAAGCTTGCCGGTCTACTGGATCATAGGCCCTTCTCCACCTGCGTTCTAATTGCTTTCAGTGGTGACGTTGTATAGCGAGATCTGGCATAAACCAGGGATCTTTATGCGATTTAGCTTTGCCTGTCTTCCTGGGGGGGTTTAAGTGGAATTCATTCATCACTTATTAATGTCATCCAGGTGTCGAAATGGTGGGAGTCCTCTGTGAAATCCCCAGTGAGGGCTGGGGTACGGTCCTGTGCGATTTTGGCCAACGTAGGGTTGGAGGCTAACTGGGACCACTTACGCCTAGGCTGTGTAACGGCAGCCTTCTTGGCTATGTAGGTGGTATTAGGTATTGTGATTTTCAAAGGGATGAAATCATGGTCTGACCATGTCTGGGGTATGGGAGAGTCTATTGAGAGAAGGGAGAAATTTGTACAAACCCCATCAAGTGTATGCCCGGCCCGATGTGTCGGCGACCCTACTAATTGGCATAATCCAAGGGATTGATTATTTCCATGAAGGTAGCCACCCCTGGTTCGCTACAATTTTCCAGATGGAGATTAAAATCTCCAAGGATGGTGAAATTAGCGTATCTGAGCAGGTAGTTTCCCCTAAAGATTCTAGGAACGTGACACTAGAGCCGGGTGGACGGTCGACAAGTGAGCCGGTAAAAGAGAGGGAGGCATTTATTATGAAGCAGAAGCTGAGGCTTTCTGCTCTCTTAAGAGAGTGGAGATCGAAGTTTTTACATTGTAGTGAATCCCTATAAATAATAGCCAACCCCCTCCTCTATCTGCCCCTCTATCCTTCCTACAAATCGTGTAGTTGGGAGGGAGTGCAGCTACAATGTCTGGGTTGCACCTCTCATTTAGCCAGGTTTCAGTTATACACAGATAATCAAGTTCTTTTTCTAAGATTAACTCTCTAATATCCAATGCGTGTTTAACTGTGGAACGTGCATTGATTAGTCCCCCTTTTATCGTGATGTTACCAAAAGTAGAGCCTTTTTTTCCCGTCACTGTGTACTCTGGTTCAGTAAATGGTAGCTCAGCTCGACACCTGATACAGGTGACAGGGCCTATAACTTTATTTACTTTTATATGGCTATCACAATTACCGTTAATGTCCAGTTTCCTTAACATGGCGGACGAAAGCGGAGCTCCTGACTGAAAACCGGCAGCATGCCTGGTGCTGGCCGCTGTCCGGTCGTGGTCGGGCGCAGACAGGCTTGCCTTTGGCGCGCCGCTGGTGCGCCCGCTGCGCGCGTCCGCTGCGCATCCGGTGCAGCATCTCTTTTAAATACTTTAGAAAACTCTCGCCACCAAACCGATAGCCTGCCGGAAGTGGGGGTGGCCTCAGTGGGAGGGAGCAGAGTTACACAACGTTTCTCCGTACAATCGGCAACAAGGATGTCGCGACGGACCGGAAACGCTGGGATGAGTGCAAACTAGCAATGTGCAAACTACCACAACTTCAAGGTAAGGTAGCAAACTATACGCTACAAACAAATAACAGCAAAGTGTCCCAGTTAATAGGTAAAAGGCAAATGTATCAGCTAAAAGAGTACGAATTTAAAAACAGTTTTCTTTTTAAAAAACGTTTTCGGATCACCCCTTCCGTGGTATTGCAGACCTTAATCCACTGCGCATCCGGTGCAGCATCTCTTTTAAATACTTTAGCAAACTCCCGCCACCAACCCGATAGCCTGCCGGAAATGGGGGTGGCCTCAGTGGGAGGGAGCAGAGTTACACAACGTTTCTCCGTACAATCGGCAACAAGGATGCCGCGACGGAGCGGAAACGCTGGGATGAGTGCAAACTAGCAATGTGCAAACTACCACAACTTCAAGGTAAGGTAGCAAACTATACACTACAAACAAATAACAGCAAAGTGTCCCAGTTAATAGGTAAAAGGCAAATGTATTAGCTAATAAGAGTACAAATTTAAAAACAGTTTTCTTTTTAAAAAACGTTTTCGGATCACCCCTTCCCTGTTATGCAGACCTTAATCCGCTGCGCATCCGGTGCAGCATCTCTTTTAAATACTTTAGCAAACTCCCGCCACCAACCCGATAGCCTGCCGGAAGTGGGGGTGGCCTCAGTGGGAGGGAGCAGAGTTACACAACGTTTCTCCGTACAATCGGCAACAAGGATGCCGCGACGGACCGGAAACGCTGGGATGAGTGCAAACTAGCAATGTATTAAATTAAATTAATTACAATTAAATTGTATTAAAATGCTTTCCTAATTCTGATATATTCTGAAATATTTGCGCAGTTCATTTACAGACATTTAAATATTGTTGTGTGATAGAAAAAAGCCTTTCCTTTGCTACCCCCAGATTGTCAGATAAACCCTTTCACTTTGAAGTCAGAGAAAGAAAAGTGAACACCATTCTCCCTCGGAAGACAGAGCCTGACATTTGACCTCTGTCTCTGAATGCCCAGAAATTGTGACAATATAAGAACAACATTTTAAAGTCTGTGTACAGAAAGTGAGCACCCATGGAAGAATACAGGAAACAGGCTATACTCCACAGGAGGAACATAAAAACATGGTGGAGCCAGCAAACAAAAAGCAAGCAAATGTGAGCTACAAACCGCAAAGCCAATTGTATTGTATTGTATTGTAATTGCATTTATATAGTGCTTACTACCCCTGACGAGGCATCAACGTGCTTTTTCGGCCAAGTAGCACTCTACCCCGGAACCCATAAAGGATTAGTGTTGAATTAGTATAGTGAAATATGAAAGTAGTTTGAGTGGTGGATAGTTATTTGTATTGAGAAGGATAGCGGAGGGATAGAAGAGGGAAAAAGGTTTGCATTTATATAGCGCTTGTTACCCCTGATGGGATGTTGAAGCGCTTTTTGGTGAGTAGCACGCTACTCCGGAACCCATAAAGAATTTGTGGTGTATTAGTATAGTGAACTATGAAAGTAATTTGAGTGGTGGATATTTGTCAGTTATATGGATTGAGAAGGATAGCGGAGGGATAGAAGAGGTAAAAAGGTTAGCATTTATATAGCACTTGTTACCTCTGATGGGGTGTTGAAGAGCTATGTTGGCGAGTAGTACGCTACTCCAGAACCCATAAAGGATTAGTGTTGAATTAGTATAGTGAAATATGAAAGAAATTTGAGTAGTGGATATTAGTAAGCTATTTGGATTTGAGAAGGTTAGCGAAGGAACAGAAGAGGGAAAAAGGTTTGTATTCATATAGTGCTTGTTACCCCTGATGGGGATTTGAAGCGGTTTTTTCGGCAAGTAGCACGCTACTCCAGAACCCATAAAGGATTAGTGGTGACTTAGTATAGTGAAATATGAAAGTAATTTGAGTGGTGGATATGCTAGTCAGTTATTTGGATTGAGAAGGGTAGCGGAGGATAGAATAGGGAAAAGGTTTGCATTTATATAGAACTTGCTACCCCTGATGAGGTGTTGAAGCGCTTTTTCGGCAAGTTGCACGCTACCCTGGAACCTATACAGGATTAGTATAGTGAAATATGAGTGGACATGTTAGTTTGTTATTTGGATTGAAAAGGATAGTGAAGGGATAGAAGAGAGAATGCTTTTTTATTTTTTTGTAGCAGTAGGAGGAGGCTTGGAATGAGTAGAAGGGATGTGGAGGGGCAGAGTCAGAGGGAAGGGTTTAGAAAGGCTTTCTTGGGGGGATAGGTATAGTAAAAATGGTATGACATGATGCAAGGAGGGGTAGAGTAGAAAAGAGCCCTGAAAGGGGTATTTTGGGGATCATAGTAGTGGTATGGGGTTTGGGATGAATGAGAGAGTGGAGGTAGAGGATATACTGATAGAAGTATAGGGTGAGAAACAGGGTAGTGCATTGGAAAGAGTAGTAGAAAGAGGTTTGAGATAAGTCAGAGAGTTGAGGTAGAGGATATATTGAGAGAGGTATAGGTTGAGAAATAGGGACGTTTAGTGGATATGCTGAATGAGCTGAAAAGTAATAAATATATAGATCCAAGTACATGGAAGGTATATAGATGCATGAAGGAAGTAAGTATATGTAGATTAAAGATGCATTAAATAAATTCCGGCTTTCAAGTGTTGTTGTACTCCAAAAAATATTTTATTAATTTGTTTTAAAACATAATTATTCTACACGTTTACACAAAGCAGTACACATATATGTACATATCTATAGTACAAATAAATGTTTATATACAGAGGGATATGCTGCATATTTCTGTTTGTGTATGGTGCTTGTGTGGGGAAGAGCCAATTCTTGAGTAGTTTTCTGAAGATAAGGTGGTTGTCTGTGGATCTTATGTTAGGGGGTAAAGAGTTCCATAGTTTGCCCGCATGAACAGAGAAGGATGTGCCACTCATGGTTTTTTTCTTGTCTCTTGGGATTTTGAGGCGAAGTGCCACTCTAGAGCGGAGATTCCTTTGTTGAATGTGTTTGGTGATTTTATTCCTGATGAAGAGCGGTCCCGTTCCATGTATCGCTTTGTGGGTGATACAAAGCAGCTTGAACGTGGATCTTCTGGCAACCGGTAACCAATGCAGGGCTTTCAAGGCAGGGGAGATGTGGTCTTTCGGTTTGATATGTAAGAGTATTCTGGCAGCCGAGTTCTGATTCTGTTGTTGTCTTTTCATGGTCGTTAAAGGTGATCCATGGTAGAGGCTATTGGCGTAATCGAGTTTGGACAGAACAAGGGAGATGGTAGCTTGGACCTTGTGTGGGAATCCCAAATTGGGGAAAATTTGTCGCAAATTTTTATAGTAAGGAAGCTTGATTTTGCTAGTTTGTCCACTCGGGCATTCTTCGATAGCTTGGAGTCCATGGTCATTCCGATGTTTCTTACTTCCTTCGATACTTTAGGCGCTGATCCCAGTTTATCAGGCCAGGCGGTGAGCGGGTCATAATGTTTCCAATCGCCACACATGAGTATTTCCGTTTTGGAAGCATTCAATTTGAGATGGCTCCAAGTCAACCATTGATCCACGGCTCTGAGACAACTGAAAATTGGCGAGTTTCCAATGTCTTTGGGGCATTTCAGTTGAAGGAGTATTTGCGTGTCATCTGCATAGTTATAACACATGAGGTTAAATTGATTGATCAGTACAGGTAATGACTTCATGTAGATGTTGAAAAGCATGGGTGAGATTATAGAGCCTTGATAGACCCCTGCTTTTGTGGAGTATGGTTAGAGTGGGAGTGTGTGTCTAGATGGGTTGTAGTTAAGTATGGTGTGGAATTGGGTTGAGTTAGTAATGAGTGGATTGTTTAGTGGTATGGAATAGAGTTGTGTACTGTTCGTAGGTGATGATAGAAATGTGTGGTGGCTGGGATAGAAGGGTATATAGGTGTGGTTTGTGAGGTTTAGTAGTGTGTGCTTAGACATTGGATTGTGCATAGGGTTAGTTTGTAGTAAATGAGTGGAGTACATTTTGCGTTTCTGGTCGTGGATGTGGATGGGGTAGGGTGTGTGCTGATGACTGAGAAAATGGGCAGCATTTCTGGCCCTAGTCCCGACATGTCTCGAACAGGCTCAAACAGGCACTCACCCTTGTCCTCTCCACCCTTAGCCTGAGACGCCCTAAGCCTTGGCCTTTTATAACCCTAGTAGTCAGGTGACTCCTTCAGCCAATGGGATTGCTAGCCCTAACCCTAACCAATCACAACCCTAGCCCTAAACCCTAGGACCAATAGGAGACCAAGACCTTACACCCACTCATAGCCCTACTACAAGCACTCAATCAGGCACAAAACCCCAAACCCTACGTCCAATAGAAAGCCTAAATCCCAACCCTAGTCCCAACCCTGTTCACCGCAACCAATCACACAAGAAATCCTAAGCCCTATATCCAATAGAACACCTAACCCTAGGCCTAGTCCCAACCCTAGTCCCAGCAGCCAATCACACAGGAAACCCTAACCCTATATCCAATAGAAAGCCTAACCCTAGCCCTAGTCCCAAACCTAGACCCAGCAACCGGTCACACAGGAAACCCTAAGCCCTACGTCCAATAGAAAGCCCAGCCCCAGGAACCAATCTGAAACCCTAAACCTATCCACCAATCAGATCACTAACCCTAAGCCATACATCAATAAAATAACTGACCCAGGAACCAAACAGAACCATCAAATAACCAACCAATGAGTACACTAACTCTAATCCAATAAAAACACTAGATGCAAGCACCAATCAGTGCACACATGTACCATCCAATAGCAGACTATATAAGGTCCCTGCGACCTCAGTCAAGGTTTGCTGGCTAGGGAGTTGGAAAAGGGGGGGGGTCTGGTTTCACTCACTTGCTAACACAAAAAGGGAGCTGGGGTGGATTGCTTTACATACAGGTCTGAGCACAGAGCAAAGGAGAAATTAGGAGAGAAAAAAAATAGTCACAGGGAATGAGAGGAGAAAAACTACAGATTTTGGACTGCAAATCTCACAATTCAACAGGTTAAATGAATACAGTCACGGGCAAGTAAAAATCACAAGTTTCTACACAAAACAGGTGAGAAATCATGCAATAGTAAGCAATGGGCGGAATACATTCTTAGGTCAACTTTTAGATTAACCCCAATAAGACAAAAGCAAACCAGACACTTTCTGGTAGGCTTCAACCTAAAAATGAAGCAATAATTTAAATGTCTCATTCAAAATGGGCCACTCTATGTGACAATGATGACTGCAAAAGCCTGCCCAGTCAAACTCTTACGTAGCCACCTCAATTTTCTGAAATGACAATCGGGCGTTGCGTGGTTTCATAATCCAGGGATATATGCTTTGTCATAGAATTCAGTGTAATCTTGTTGAAACCTTATTAAGTATTACACATTTCTTTTGTTGACAAAATGGCAGCTGTCAGCTGCTGACTGCATGTCTCTAGAACGTTGTGTAACTAAAACTGCATACATTTTTTTTATCTGAGGAGCTGTGACCTTCTCTCTTGCTAAATTAATATTCATCCTTGCACATGATGCTGCTAGCATTAACTTGTGACACAGCACCTCTCTTTTCGCCTTTACCCACTTTAGAGAATCGATGGGTATACTGAAAAAAATCCTTTTAAATTAACTATCCTGAAGACTTAACTGAATAAGTCATCTTGTTTCACACTTCTGGTTAGCCTCGGTCCCACAAAACTCAAAACGTGTTTCCTTATCTGTTACATGTGTGTATATCAGATATTTTTGAGTTGGAGCTGGATTCACAAATGGCGATTGAGCAGAAGTAATGGGCAGAAAAATATGTATTGTGAGCCCCAAATATGGTGATGGGCAGCAGGAACAGAGCTACAACCAAACCATCTATTATTATATGGCATTGCATGCATATTAACAAGTCAGTAGGTGACCTAATGGCTTCCCAACTTCTGTGTTGCTTGACAGAGGGCCTCAGTAAATATACTGCTTTCTATATTTTGTCTGACAAATTTGACTGTAATATCTAAGAGCCTTACGTGTGACATCCAGGAAATGTCACCAAACATGTAAATGTACCAAACCTGTATAGGGGTCCTGACCTTGAAGTCTGCAAATATAAATCACTAGCTCTGAAGACCATTACATGTCAGACACTGGCAAGTAGCAAGACAATAAAGTAAATCAACCAGATGCAGAACGTGATCACAATGGGCAACTTACTACTCTCTCCCACCTGCATCCCACTTCTCACTACACGGCTCCTAATAATGTAGAAATGTTGATTTTCTCCACAGGCCGAGCTTGATGAAAGAGGGATGACTCCCACAAGTGATCTCATAACATTCACATGATCTCTTGGCCAGAAAACTCAGGTGGCAGTGCGATGCACTCTACCACCTCACCCCCTGATCTTCCTATCTGTTTTCTAATGAGGCACTACCAACAATGGAGAACTGCAAAGTTCAATTGTGCTCTTCATTCTCCACAGGCAAGGCCCAAGAATATCAGCCAGATAGAAGGCCTACAAAGAACAAGAAAGCAAAGTCAATCTCCCCTCAGGTGCTACCCTTGCTCCAATCTCCCACCAGAAGACCGTTGCTAATCATGTAACCTCTGGACCAGCTGGCTCACATAACCACGGCTGCATTTTACCACCTAGTCTTAATTTATGGCCAGCCTGTATCTTCTGAGCCCACTTGCCATGATAATTCTCTTCAGCAAATGTCAGATTTAGAAAGTGTCCATGAAGTACTGCAAGAAGAGGAACAACTCCTGAGGTTATACTCTCCCACCATTCTGCAGCCATCAGACTTAAACCAGTCACATGATCACACATCGCCATGTGGCAGAAAAATAAGACCACAGCCCACCATCTATTCTTCGTGTGAAGAACTAAGCCTTTTCGCTAGTGAGCTTATGTAACTTCTGTTTCATTTTTGAGCCCCAAGGCACCGGTTATGGGTGTTCTTTGCTAAAATGAACAAGGAAAATTGGATCACCTCTTTGTGCCTGTTCGAGAGTTTAAGGGCCAACGCGTTGGAAACTGTGCTTCTCATACTGCATTCAGCCACTTACCACTCTTGTCATGTGAATCCAATGCCCTGATTTTAGACCCAGCGGTTTCTGGCTGGCTGGAATGCATCGAAGCCAAACAGAATTCACCGTCCTAGATAGGTTGAGTATGATACACTTGTCCAATAACTTGTGCTCACCCTTGGGTAGCTTGGCACAGAGCAGTCTGGCTCATCCTCAAAGTTAAAGTGTAAAGTACTGACACAACACCACACACTGAGTACACTACAAAAAGACTCCACACCGTATGTATAAAATACTGGCCTTTGTATTACACACACATTGAAATCAAAACAACATACACATTGGATATATGCTTTACAGTTATATGTAATTGTTCAACTCTCCCATTAGCAGCATAATGGCAAGAACATATATGTACTAGTCATAGGTATTCACTTGTCCCATTTTCCGCTCAGAATTTGTAAGGAACATAAACCCATGTGCATACTTTCCCGAGGTGTTCATGATCCAAGCAATCCCTCCCACATCAAAAGCGACAAAAACATATATGCAGGCTGTTCAGAGGTATTTCACTTTCTTCCTAACACATTAGCATAGAACACAACATTCCCAATAGCTTGTAATGGTCAAGAAATCACAGGTTTTGATTATGCCTCGTGACCCAGCCCCTCAGCAACTTTACCAGCCAACGATACACGTTGCATCCACTGGTGACACTTTGATTATATTGTCGGTGACACCTAAATTGGAAGGAAACAGTTACTTGGCTTCGTCCCTGCAGATTAGGCCTTCAGGCACCCAGCAGCACCTTCACGAGTGCAGGATAACTATCCCCCCAGTAGGCAAAAGAATGTGAGACCGGAAGCTGGTGTGCTTCCAAATTGGAGAAATGTTTCTCCTCAGGTGGAGGTGTGAGTTTCAGTTGCTTCAGGCAGCCAGCCATGGGTGCAAACAAAGCAAAATGAGACTCCTCGGGTCCAGTCACGATATTCTCAAAAACAGAGTACCTTGTGGAGTGGGTCCAGGGAGAGGGATCCGGCAACCTCGGATAGAGGCTGCAATATCAGGCACTGTCGTCCTCCCGATCTGGAGGTCAGAGATAGTCTAGGCTTCCAGCTCAGGTCCTGCGGACTCAGCAAACATCCCTCAACACACCTCCGACACCACACGCCATGGAGTGTGAGCTTGCACAGGCTTCCGGTTGCAGGCATGGGTCCCTCGTACTCTGCATACTTCCCTAGTACTCCTCAACTCCTCATGTTTCGGCACCCAGATAGACCGCTGATCTTTAATAGCACACTCCTCTGCACAGTGTGATTACGGCTTATGTCAGGATGGTTCTTGTGCGAACCGACGATCACTTTCAACTGTTTTTGCTGCACCCTGCGCAGTCCTTACGATCTCATGGAAACGGGGAGATCCTTTCTGTTCCTTGGATCTTGTGGACAGGAGGCCAGCCAACTGGCCCTTGAAGAGAGCATAGGGACCCATACCACCAAAGTTGGCAGTTAGCTGCAGGCCAGCAACATCTAGGCAAAATCCATAACATGATAGCTTCCTTCACGGAGCACAAAAAGCACCAGATCACCACAAGTCTATGGATAATCCAGTTGAGGTCCCTCCTTCCCCAATGGTTCCTCTTGTCGATGTCCCAGCATCGAACCAGCATAGCATGGTTCCAATCCCAAAAGTGGCTCTCTCTCTTGAGGGCAGAGCCCCAGTAGTTATACCAACAATGGCCTTTGAAGATGAGATCAGTTCAAAAGGACACCTTTGAAATGCAAAGGCCCTCTCTACATTGTGTCCTGTCTGCCAGCCTACCCTGGGAGGCTTGATCAATATCTTTAATGGGGCCAGGACCCTGCCCCTTGGAATGCAGGTGCCAATTCAACCCCTCGTATCCGTCCCATGTAGGCCCCTCAGAGTCAGAGGACTGCAGTTTCCTTTGAGCCCCTAGTTTGTGGTGGTCTATCAGGAATGCACAGATGTGGCTGTCCAGCCAGCAACCAGATGTTGAAGGGAGACAGGCTGACAGGCACACAGATCCACGAGCACAGAAATGGCAACTTTTCCAAAGTGGCATTTCCACACTTGTAATGTCAAATCCACTGGCACTACTGGAGAGATTTTACCATTACTAACTCAGCGATATCAAACACTATACTGCTACTCTTCTGTACGTAGGAAATACTGCTCAATAGCATTTCCACTGATCCTGCATGTTAATCAATGTGAGAAGCAGGCCCCACCATACCAAACACACTATCCGGTGCCATTCACTACCAGCGCATGTAGCGCACAAGCGCACATGTCCTGCCTCTTCCTGACACTGCATCCTGCCTCGAGGAAGTACTCCGATGTAGCGAGAGACATGCAGAACCTTGGCAAGTAGCTTTTAAAATGCCAAGCTGAGTAACAGTATCATGCACCCACAGGCCCTGACAGGGCAAACTTGTGGCACATTTGAAGCGCTACCTCTGTGGGTGGCACAACCAGTGCTGCAGGCCCAATGAGGAGCATTTGAGTTACAGTCCCTAGATATATGTCTTACCCCTAGACAAGGGACTTACAGCTAACTCAAATCAGCTAATCGTGTATACACACATCACCAGTATGTATCTGACAAGCCCAGCACTTTGGCACTTAGTGGCAGTGTCAAAAGCGCTCAAACTCCTAAGGCTAGCACATAGATCAGGGGAAAACCAGGAGATACAAAAGGAAAAAGTAAAGGGAAAACACCCTGGAAAGGGCCATTTCCAACACCTGACTTACCAGATGAGAACCATCTTTCAAATATGCCCACCACAATCCGAGCACCTGCACACCATGTTGCATTAACCTAAACACCTTCATCAAAATCCCACTCATTTCCACCCACACTAAGCATGCAGAATATATGGCTCATGCCTCTCAGTTCATAAACAACTGTCACACATGCAGAAAAAAACAACTGAAAACTTTAAGGAAATATGGTTCACTTCAACTAATATTTATGTTTTACTTGCCCTTATCCCTCAAGACTATGGAGAACATGCTGCACAAAAATAAACTGGCTTGCATAGTCATTTACTGATCATGAAGTCCATGTACTCTCTAGCAGTTTCTTATGCACTGCACCATCAAGCTCTTCCCATGCCTTTTTCGCTTCAACACTACATAAACCATTTGATTCCACTTGATTTACTGTCCATGAAGGTCCAACAAGCAGTCAGCACTGAGAACTTCATTGTAACCGGGATCTCCAGCATGGTCAACAACATTATTCTTGTGTCCTCAATCATCTGCAACATATTTGAGCCAACATTGAATTGTAATGCAATTGCATTTATATTGTGCCTGCTGTCATTCAAAAGGAAGCAAAGAGATAGAACAATCAATTGGTTTAATTCAGGGCAAGTTTTCATGCATGTTTTAGGAATATAGTCATAGGATGCAGATACTGGAGAAAGAAGTTTGCAGTCAGAGGATGTAGATACTGTAGAAGGGTTAATGGTTGTCACCAGTGGGCTGGTGTTATATTTTATTGAATCTTTGGTGCTTTACTTTGCCGGCAATGGTGTTGATCAGTTTGTGCTTTGATAGGTTACCTTAATAGAAAATACTATTCCCATTCTTTTCAGCTTTGTACTGGCTCTTTCAAATGTGAGGTACTGTGTTTTGTGGTATGTCCTGAATGCTGGTCAGTTCAGTTTGTAATGTAGGATTTTGGAGAATGGACTATGTCTCCAATTTGCATTAATTGTTCTGTTACATATTTGTTTGGAGCAAAATAATGGGTGGTATGTTTGTATGGGGATCTGGTAATAAACGTTTTTGCAGCACAACATGGTCCACTTGCATATGTGTTGCTTGCAGTGCTTAATTTGTAAAACAATTACTGCAAGGGCCCTCGTCAGAAGGCTACCATGGCTCACACTACCCAGTGCTCCAACCAGTGCTGCCAATCAATCAATCAATCAATCATAGCATTTGTAGAGCGCACTACATACCTGTGAGGGTCTCAAGGCGATGGGGGGGGGGGAGTGCTGCTACTGCTCAAAGAGCCAGGTCTTGAGGAGTCTTCTGAAGGTCAGCAGGTCTTGGGTCTGCCGTAGGTGGATGGGGAGGGTGTTCCAGGTCTTGGCGGCGAGGTGGGAGAAGGATCTGCCCCCGAGGTCGCTCTTCGGATGCAGGGATTGTGGCGAGGGCGAGGTCGGTGGAGCGAAGCTGGCGGGTGGGGGTGTAGAGGCTGAGTCGTCTGTTGAGGTACGCAGGTCCGGTGTTGTGGAGTGCCTTGTGTGCGTGGGTGAGGAGCTTGAAGGTTATCCTCTTGTTGACGGGGAGCCAGTGCAGGTCTCTCAGGTGGGGAGTGATGTGGCTGCGGCGAGGGATGTCGAGGATCAGGCGTGCAGAGGCGTTCTGGATGCGTTGAAGCCGCTTCAGGAGTTTGGCAGAGGCTCCAGCGTAGAGGGCGTTTCCGTAGTCCAGCCTGCTGCTGACGAGGGCCTGGGTGACCGTTCTTCTCGTTTCGGTGGGGATCCACTTGTAGATCTTGCGGAGCATGCGGAGGGTGTTGAAGCAGGAGGAAGAGACGGCGTTGATCTGCTTAGTCATGGAGAGGGTGGAGTCGAGGATGACTCCTACGTTGCGTGCGTGGTCGTGGGTGTTGGAGCTGTTCCCAGTGCGGTCGGCCACCAGGAGTCGTCCCAGGCCGAGGGGGTGGATCCGAGGATGAGGACCTCTGTCTTGTCCGAGTTCAGCTTCAGTCGGCTATTCCTCATCCATTCGGCGACGGCCTTCATTCCTTCGTGGAGGTTTGTTTTGGCGGTGTGGGGGTCCTTGGTGAGGGAGAGAATCAGCTGGGTGTCATCTGCGTAAGAGATGATGTTGAGGTCGTGCAGTCGGGCGACGTGGACGAGCGGTGCCATGTAGATGTTAAACAGCGTTGGGCTGAGGGATGAGCCCTGGGGTACGCCGCAGATGATCTCGGTGGCTTCCGAGCGGAAGGGGGGGAGGCGGACGCTCTGTGTTCTGCCGGAGAGGAAGTAGGTGGTTCAGTCCAGGGCCTTCTCTTGGATCCCGGCGTCGTGGAGGCGTGTGCGTAGTGTGTGGTGGCACACCGTGTCGAAGGCGGCTGACAGGTCCAGGAGGATGAGGGCCGCGGTCTCTCCGTTGTCTAGCAGGGTCCTGATGTCATCGGTGGCGGCGATGAGGGCAGTTTCGGTGCTGTGGTTGTTGCGAAACCCGGACTGGGACGGGTCCAAGATGCTGTTCTCCTCGAGGTAGCGGGTCAGTTGTTTGTTGACGGTCTTCTCGATGACCTTCGCCGGGAACGGGAGCAGGGAGATGGGCCGGAAGTTCTTGAGGTCCTTGGGGTCCGCCTTGGGATTCTTGAGTAAGGCGTTGATCTCGGCGTGCTTCCAGCTTTCCGGGAAGGTTGCTGCCTCGAAGGAAATATTCATGGCTTTCCGGAGATGGGGTGCGATGGCGGTGCTGGCTTTGTTGAAGATGTGGTGTGGGCAAGGGTCTGACGGAGATCCGGAGTGGATGGTGTTCATGATCTTGATGGTGTCGTTGTCGTTTATGTTGGTCCAGGAGAGCAGGCGGTTGGTGCGGATGTTGGTCGTGGGGGCGGAGGTCTCAGTGGTTGTCGGGGCGGTCGTGGCGTTGAAGCTGTCGTGGATGTCAGCGATCTTGCAATGGAAGAAGGTGGCCAGCGAGTTGCACAGGTCTTGCGAAGGTGGGATGTCGTTGGTGTTGGAGCTGGGGTTGGAGAGTTCCTTCGCGATGTTGAAGAGCTCTTTGCTGTTGTGTGCATTGTTGTCTAGACGGTCTTTGAAGGTGGCCCTTTTGGCGGATCTGATAAGGTGATGGTGTCTGCGGGTGGCGTTCTTGTGGGCTGCGTAGCTGTCCGGTGTTTGTTCACGGTGCCAGTTCTTCTCTAGCTTTCGGCAGGTTTGCTTGGAGGCCTGGAGGTCTTCAGTGAACCAGCTGGCTTTCTTGCTGGTGTGGCTGTTGGAGGGTTTCTTGAGCGGGGCGAGGGTGTTGGCGCAGTCGTCGATCCACTGTCTGAGGTTGCGGGCGGTGGTGTCGGGGTCGGTGGGGTCGACGGGTGGGCTCCGGGCGAGGGTGGTGGTTAGCTGGTCTTCGGTGACTTTGCTCCAGCAGCGGCGAGGTATCTGTTGGGTGCGGTGGTGCGTGGTGGCTTTCTGGAAGGTGAAGTGGATGCAGCGATGGTCGGTCCAGTGGAGTTCGGTGGTGTGGCTGAAGGTGACGTGGGAGCTTGCAGAGAAGATGGGGTCAAGCGTGTGGCCGGCGGACTGGGTGGGTGTTGTGACGAGTTGTTTTAGTCCGAGGTTGGTGAGGTTGTCGATCAGGGTGGTGGAGTTGGTGTCGTTGTTGTTCTCGAGGTGGAAGTTCAGGTCCCCGAGGAGGATGTAGTCCGTGGAGGCGAGGGCATGTGTGCTGACGAGGTCGGCGATGGAGTCGCTGAACTGTGGTCGGGGTCCGGGGGGTTTGTAGATGAGGGTTCCTCTGAGGGTGGTGTTGGGGTTGGTGTGGATCTGGAAGTGCAGGTGTTCGGCGGTGCTGAGGGTGTCGTCGTTGTTGGTCGAGACTCTGAGAGTTTTCATGTGGACGATGGCAATTCCTCCTCCTACTCTGTTGGTGCGGTCCCTGCGGGAGATCTTGTAGCCTTCCGGGATGGCAATGGCGATGTCGGGTGCCGAGGAGGGGTTCAGCCAGGTCTCCGTCAGGAAGGCGACGTCTGGGGAGGTTGAGTCCAGTAGGTCCCAGAGTTCAACGGCGTGTTTGCGTGCGGAGCGGGTGTTGAGAAGAATGCAACTGAGGTAGTTGGGTTCGTTCCGGGTTGGCGGGCTGGGTGCTGGTGAAGCTGCAGTTCCGGCAGGAGAAGGGTCCTTGGGTGCGCTTCGGGGCGGCCAGGAAGCAGGTGCGTGATTGTCCGGCGTTGAGTGCGTGGAGGGTGCTGGAGTCGTAGCGGAGACGGGCGTCATGGCGTTCGCGGGGGCAACGGTTCTGGTGCTGGGCGCGGTCCAGGCGCAGACGGGCTTCCCTTAGGTGCGCCTTTGGCACGCCAGCGGCGCGCCCGCTGCGCGCGGCCGGCATATATGGGGAGGTGGGAGGGAGGAGCAGCTGGGAGGCGGGAGCGGGGCGGCGAATGGGCGAGCGGGGGGCGGGGCCGCAGGGACACAGCGGCGGGAAAACAGGTGAGGAGCGGCGGGGGAAACAGAGGGCAACGGGGCACAAGATCACAGGGGGGAAAAAGAAAATAAAGGCAAAGCTAAACACAGGGCACAAAAATGAAATACAGGGCGCAGAAACAAAAGGAAGAATACAGGTGGCAATACAAAAGACAGTACAGACCAAGTGCAGCGAGCGAGCCTCGAACTCGCAACCGGCAGCAGTAGCGAGCTGGGGGAGGCGCTCACACCAGGAGGAGCTGTTGCGGAGGTGAGGGGAGCGACCTGCCTGAGAGCAGGGTCAAAGGTCACTCCTTTCACCGCTGCGCGGCCGGCATATATGGGGAGGTGGTAGGGACGTGCGGGGGGGCGGGGCCTCAGGGACGCAGCGGTGGGAAAACAGGTGAGGAGCGGCGGGGGAAACAGAGGGCAACGGGGCACAAGATCACAGGGGGGAAAAAGAAAATAAAGGCAAAGCTAAACACAGGGCACAAAAATGAAATACAGGGCGCAGAAACAAAAGGAAGAATACAGGTGGCAATACAAAAGACAGTACAGACCAAGTGCAGCGAGCGAGCCTCGAACTCGCGACCGGCAGCAGTAGCGAGCTGGGGGAGGCGCTCACACCAGGAGGAGCTGTTGCGGAGGTGAGGGGAGCGACCTGCCTGAGAGCAGGGTCAAAGGTCGCTCCCCTCACCTCCAATGACATTACCAACACAACTTCTAATAATTACACTCCTATAAGTGTGACAATTAATATTTGTCCAGGCCCCAAAGCTACAAGAATAGCTTGGATGCAAGGTATTGGTCAGTGGTAATGTATTTTGAATTAATAAACAACTGTTTTTGTGTTCATCTCTAAATCAGACAAACAGCGCCGCCATGTGGCAGACTATAAGTGCTTGTGTTGACAACTGAGTGCCGGTACTGAGCACCTGAATCCACTGGCACAAATTAAGCACTGTTTTTTTTAGGAATGTAGAGTTTAGAAGAGGTAAAGAGGACTTCCTCTTAAAGAGGCTCCTAATGCAATTTAACTAACTAGCATGCCCCATGTGAATGACATTGCACATAGAGAGACTAATGAAGGAGTACACATTTCAACTTGCTATTTTGTAATTCCTGTGGTGTTAAAGGTTACTTAAGAGTTCCACAAGTGCATCCATCTTAGATTGTAAACTTTCTGCCTCAGAGTTAGGCGTTATCAAAACTGCTACTCCCTTTGAATAGCATGACTGGTATGTGTGCTCCTGGAATGACCACACCTTTGTCCACTTCATCATATCCATTCCTCATCACCACAGGAACACCACCATCAAATCCACAAATTTCGACTGGAACAAGGTTTTGGAAGAACCTGTTCCTCAGAGCATACCATAACACTTCCCCACCTTACTACTCTTTTGCTCTCCTTTGCACCCTTTTTCCTTCCCCTCCTGGTGGGCTTTCGCGTCTCCTCTGCCATGCCAGGGTCCCCTTCTGCTTCCTGCTACCAGAATGACTCTGCCAGAAGAGTATTCTGGCACTGAAAGCATGCTCGGTTTGTACCTATCCCAGGGCTGAGAATTAGGGAAAGAGATATAAGTCTTAGGGCCATATTATCAAGAACGGCAATAACATTATCGCCGCTTTAGCAGCAGGAAACTGCCGCTAAAGCGGCGATAAGGGGCTTGATAATATGCCCCATAGAATTCCAATAGAAGCCCAGGTTCTGGTGTGAAGGACATCAAACCTGGGCTTCTATTGGAATTCTATAGGGCATATTATCAAGCCCCTTATCGCTGCTTTAGCAGCAGTTTCCTGCCGCTAAAGCGGCGATAATGTTATCGCCGTTCTTGATAATATGGCCGTTTGCTTTTTGAGGAATTCAGAAGCTGACGAGGCAAGTCTGATGAGTAGAGAGGTAGGTTGTTCCAGGCTTTAGGAACAGGATAGAAGAAGAGGTGACCATTGTATATGTTTCTGTGCATGCGGGTAGGAGTCCGGCAGACCGGATGTGACTGTAGGTTTGTTGTTGGTAGCTAATACTCCACAAACTTCTTTGAATGTAAAAGTCTTAAATTTCCCTGGTAAAATAACAATCTTGTTTATGCAGCTAGAGTTCAAAGTTATTACAAAAGACTAAAATAGGCGAAAAATAAACCAGAATATTAATCACTCTCAGATTCAATAGTTAAAAAAAATGGAGTCGTACATAAGTGCTAAAAGAGGCAGATTAGAAATGTTTCAAGGGACGCATGCAGAAAGTAGACAGCTTTAAGCTCATACAAAGATAAGCACTAACCTGGTCATAGAACCTATCTGCATATCGTATCATGCCTGTGAAATAAAAGCTTACCAGAAGAGCCTGCAAAGAGCAACATCCTTTTCGATGACATAGGCCAGTATTTTACCGTGAATGGACTCACTTGTAAAAAACCTCCCCATGTCATTTTGTGTGCTTCATATAACTAATTGGCAATCTTTACAGAAACATGACAAGCTAAAGGGTACCTAGGATATTCATAAAAGATGGAAATTGGTGAACGCTGGTGCAATGGCGTGCAATTCCACAGAGCACAAGCTTCTTCCACACTTGGTAGCGCCAGGCTTGCTCATAACAAAGTTAGCACTAGACAGTGACAATATAACTTAGATTGCAATGCATTCAAAAGTAATTAAAATGATTCTTAGAAAAATCACATATACAAAATTGTTAAACAGAAATGTCCATCTGTTTTACAGGTAGCAATGCGCCCTTTATTTAGACAGCAAAGCAGTATAAAATAACAAAAACAAATGCATATATAAGCATTATAAGTAACTTCATGAAACCTATACCTGAGACTAAAGTAGACGAATATACAAAAAAAAATCAGTGTATACAAAAATTTACATTACAGCTAGCTCCAGAGAGGGCCACCAAACAAATCCATATTGGCCAAAGCAGGATTTATACCTGCATGGTTAAAATTTGAGGGCAGCCCAGATTGATAGACTGACGTTTGTCCCTGCCCCTACTTCGTTTCATATTATATAGTGCTGCCTCAAGCTTATAGCAATGGACAAACTTAGCCTACCACCGCCACAAAATGGGGAGGGTGGTTGGCATGAAATAAAATTTGTTATGTTGTATGTAGCCATGCACCCATGTCCACCAAATGAATGCCTCCCAGCTTGAAATGTAACGTACTGCAGTACAAGTAGCTGCGTTGGATACAATTTCTTTAAAAAGCCACCCAAGATGGTGCATATCGCCCCTTACATGGCTTTGTAGATATTACTGAAGACTTTGTATTGTGCTTGCGTCCCCTTGTGTGACGCAAGGACAACATAAAGGCTTCATAAATCTGGCCCATTGTCCATAGGACGTTTCATCAATGATAAAATAGAATTCATATTCAGACTGACCCCCGGATCTTAAGGAAAAAACATGCAATCTAAGTGTGTAAAGAAACCAAATTTGAAATTGAGTAATATGTATCTTCTGAATCAAGCAAAAAAAAAAGATACAGTGTAAAAAAATAGTGCTCAATTTGATAAACACCAGACTACTGCCATATTCAACACTTTTGGGTCTCAAGCTATGCTAGGTAGAGAAGATTAAGTGCATAAAAGTTTAAGCAGTGTATCTTGTTAACTTCAAGTCATTGCCATGCCCGCTTAATAAATAACATGAATATCTTCCAATGTTTTGAATCTAACTCTGTTTTAGAGGGTGTTGAAGCAGACAGCCTGCAGCTTCAGCCCCAAATGATAATTTGAATAATGAGGTTTGTCAAGGACCACCTAACCCAGCAAACTCCAGCTCCCAGATAGATTTTCGGAAGATCTTAAAAGCACCACCATTAGTAGCCCTAGACCTCTTCTTGCCCCAGGTCGCCAATCCCCCACGCAGCTACAGTAGAACAGAAGGATCACTCCAGGCCTTCCAGCTTCGCAGCATGCAGTTCAAGGCCTGGTGCCTCCAGAGCTGCCTCCTTCAGCCTTTACTTTCTTGTTTCATTTAATTTCTTACTATCCTTGCGTTATCTAACATTGCCTTTCCTGCCCTTCCTCTTTCCCATTCTTGCTCCTTTATTGTCTCCTGTCTGCTTCCTGGTCCATTTTCACTCCAATTTCATTTCTCTTTACTTTTTTCTATTTTCTCCCTCTTGTGCCCTCAGACAGCGGTCCACTCCGATTCGCCTCCCCCGTAGCTCCCGACCCTTGCCTTCCTGCCTCCCGGACTGCCCCTCCCACCTCCTAGGGCTATTTAATGGAGGCCACAGTACTGTTGCACCACTGGTGCGCCAAAGGCAAACTTGTCTGCGCCTGTCCGCATCTGGACCACGCCTAGTGCCAGAAACCCTGGCCCCGTTGCCCACCGCCAGTACACCTCTGATGTGTTTCGAGTCCAGGACCCCAAGAGCCTGGACATCAGCTGCGGCATCGCCTCACCTCACTTCACAGAAGGACCCTTCACTTGAAACCTGTCTCACCCTCTCATCAGCCCCCAACTTTGCCACTGTGACCGCTCCCGGATACAAGATGATCCATTGCGACTGCCCCAGAAGACATGGCGGAGGCATCGCCATCATCCACAAGGACTCCCTTGAATGCACCACCTCAGACGACAACACAACTCCGATCTTGGAACACCTCAACTTTCAGATCCAACCAGACTCCAAAACGACCATCAGAGAAACCCTCACTTACAGACCCCCTGGCCCCGTCCCAGCTTCTGCAACTCCATCCCGAACTTCATCACCCCTCTGGCAATCAACTTCAACCACTACATCTTCCTGGGAGACCTGAACTTTCGCCTAGAAGACCCTAAAGACATAAACTCCACCACCCTCCTAGAGAACATGAGGAACTAGACCTCTCACAGCTAGTCACCACCCCGATGCTCAGCACAGGACTCACTCTAGACCCATATTCTCCACCAGCTACAGAGTCATGTTCTCTCACACTACTGAGATGACCTAGACGGACCTCAACATCATCCATTTCACCCTCGATGGCCAGCTTGAGACCCTGACAAGACCTCTCTCCCACCCACCCAATCCGAAACTGGAGCAGGATCACGGAACCACACTGGATCTCCACCCTCAAAGAAGCAAGACCCATCACTTCTGACACCCTTGAACTCAGGGCTCAAAACTTCTCCAACTGGATCTCCACAGCTGCAGACACCATCACCCCCCCAAGGAACACAAAAAGCAACACACACTCTAAGCACACCAGTTTGTTCACCCCGAGCAACTCACCATCAAACGCCACTGAAGGAAGCTAGAAAGACAATGGCGCTCCAGCTAGACCCCGCCAACCTCACCACAGACAGAGCTGCCCTCAACAGCTACCACCACTGTCTCATGGAGGCCAAGAAGGAAGCCCTCACCAACTGAATCAATGCAAGTGCCAATCACACATTGGAACTCTTCAGCATAGTCAGAGAATTCTCCTGCCCCACCACCACCAAGAAAATTATCCACCCCTCTCAAGCCCTCTGTGACACTCTGATGGACTACTTTCACCACAGGATCACCGACATCTACAGCAACTTTGACTTCTAACCCACTGACCTCAACCACTTCTGCACCCAAGCCAGTGCCTCCCACTCACACCAAATCACAGAGTGGAAGCTACTCACGACTGAAGAAACCGTTTCCATCATAAACTCCATCCACTCTGGAGCACCCACAGACCCCTGCCTGTACCAAATCTACAACCTAGGAAGGGAGGTCGTCAGCAGTGTCCTCACAAAAATCCTCAACACATCCATCACCACAGCCACTTTTCCTGATGTCTGGAAGCACACAGAATTCAAGTCCCTCTTTAAGAAACGCTACACCAACCTCAACAAACTCAAAAACTACCACCCCATGTCGCTACTCCCCTTCCCCACCAAGGACCTTGAAAAAGCCATCAACTGCCAGCTCACAGACTACCTCGAAGAAAACAACCTGCTCAACCCCTCTAAATATGGCTTCCGGCCCAACCATAGCGCCAAGACCATCCTGATTGCAGCAACGGACGATGTCAGATGCCTCTTCGACATAGGTGGAATGGCAGCCTTCATCCTCCTTGACCACTCGGCAGCCTTCAACACTGACTCCCACCGCACCCTCATCACCAGACTACACCACATTGGAATCCAAGGCAACACACTCAAATGGATCTCCTCCTTCCTCTCTGGCCGAACACAGAGGATCCACCTACCTCCTTTCTCCTCCACATCCAAAGCATCATCTGCAGCATCCCCCAGGGCTCCTCCCTCAGCCCCACCCTCTTTAACACCTACATGACACCTCTTGCAGACATCACCCGCACACACGGACTCAACATCATCATATCGTAGGCTGACGACAGACAGCTCATCCTCTCCCACACAGAAAACACTGACACCACCAAGAACAACTTCCGTAACACCATGACCAACATTGCCACCTGGATGAAGGCCAACTACCTAAAACTCAACTCAGAAAAAATAGAGGTCCTCATTTTCAGAAACAAGCCCTCCCCTTAGGATGGCACCTGGTGGCCCATCACACTCGACCCCTCTTCCACCCCCACCGGCCACGCTCACAACCTCGGAATCCTCCTGGGCAGACAACTGGCCATGAAGCAGCAGATGTACGCCATCTCCACTGCCTGCTTACACACCTTCTGCATGCTCTGCAAGATCTTCCCATGGATCTCCGTCTCATCCAGGAAGACAGTCACCCGGGTCCTCATCTTCAGTCGCCTCGACTATGGCAACACACTCTACATCGGAACCACCAAACAGCTCCTGAGCTGCCTCCAGACCATTCAGAACACAGCAGCTAGACTCATCCTCGACCTCCCCAAAAGAACCAGCACCTCCCCCCACCTGAGACCCTCCACTGGCTCCCTGTCCGGGAAAGAAGCCTCTTCAAACTCCCCACTCACACCTACAAAGGCCTCGACAATTCCGGACCTGCCAACATCAACAACCGCCTGACGCTCCACCAGCCAACCAGGGAGCTCTGCTCTTCCACGCTCACCCTTGCCCACATCCCCCACATGTCCTGGCCCACATTCCCCATATCCACTGAAGCCAATGCGGAGGTCGTTCCTTCTCCTACCTTGCCGCCAAGTCTTGGAAGTACCTCCCCCTTCACCTACGCACCTCCCCTTCATTGGAGAACTTCAAGGAGAAGCTCAAGACCTGGATCTTCGACCTCCACAGCCACCCAGCCGAGGATCATAGAACCCCAGCGTCTGGAGACGCCCTGGGATGACAAGTTGTGCGTTACAACACCTTATGATTGATTGATTAATTGTTCAGTATCCTGTCGCAGCCCAAATATGTATCTTTAAATCATTGTTTAGGGAAGAATTTAGGCAAAATAAAAATTTAAACAAATGATGTGCTGCACCAAAAGGCCCATTGACTGTGACAATTTTGCATTGCTATGAGAGACGCATAATTGGATACTAGGGCATTGGGGTCAAGTGAAACCCTAAATATATGGTTACTGCAACAAGCTGTCAAGTCGTAATTCTTGTATTTTTTTAATCTATGTTTTTATATATTCAAACGATACCCAAATATCACCCAAAAGGCAATGGCTTCTCTGTCAATAGCTATGTCAATTATTTCAGAAAATACCATCTGTATAAGACACTTTTATCTCAAACCCATTCAAAACCTCTGACTTGATCATCTCCAAAGCTATCAGGCATCAAAAGTAAAGCTCAAAGTTTAGCACAAACAAAGACGAAACTGGGCACCCTGACCAGTACCCAGGTCACAAAATAGGTTTTGAAAATGCTTCCATTATAATGATCCCAAACCACTGGGGATTTGTGCAGAGCTTCTATATGTATCAGAACCCGAGTCACAAATCCTAATTGAGTACGAACAAAGAATGACTGGACCATGCCACAATAACAGTTTTATCACTGATAATGTCAACTTTTGATGGGTCATCAATGTTTGAGCCACCTATCCTTGGAATCTTTATTCCAAGTTGCCCCCTGTTCCATCTTCCTAATGGCAACATCCATATGTGTGGAATGAGACCTGCCATCTGCCAGGCCTCACTAAAAAAGCTACTCCACAACGCCCCCTGTTGTATTCATTTGGCAACCCAGGGGATGAAACAATCCTCATTATTTATAAGAAAAGTGCCTCCTGCAAACAGTGTATACTAGCATTATTACCTGGAGCTCTTCCAACACAATTCATCTAGTGCTAGCATTGCTCAGACCCTTAACTTTCCAAAGTAAATCACACAAATCGGCTATTGGATAGTAGAAGAAGGAAACTCTACTTGACATTTGAGAGACAAACATAGCAATTGTTTTTGCTGCATCCCTCCATCCCAAACACATTGCCACCCAAAAAAACTAGAAACATAGCATAGACCTCATAGGTTTTGTAAGAAATTGGCTTGTTTTCTGACTGGGGTATGAGCCCAGGTCAAGCAGCCACCACACTCCTTCTCCGGGGGAGAGGCACAAGTCAACCCTAAATTAACCTGTGCTCGACCCTCTGGCAGTTCTGCACAGATCAGTCAGGCTTTTTTTTTTTTTAAATGCCTTTATTTATTTTCAAAAATAACAAACAGTTCAACAATGACAGGCTGCCGAGAATCACATCATCAGAGCAAATGATGAATGCACAGTAGCAGGGAAGAAATATTATCATGATAAACAAATGCGAAAATCATGGATCAGCGTAATCAATGTATATAATTATAAAGTGAATAAATGGAGAATGACTGAGAAGAAGTCTGTAGTTGAAGAGAAGGGGAATTTGGCCTCAATCTGTAGATTCATCTTCTAAGGTGATGAGCTATTCGTGCAGTGGTTGCCAGATATCCGTGGGGCAGGACAAGGAAGGCCAAAGGAGGGCATAGTCTTCATTAACGTTGTCACATTGCATCATGCTTCTAAGCCAAGCTGAGGAGGTGGGGGTTTTGTTGCTGCCTCAATGAAGCGCGATCTCACGCTTTGCTAGCAGGAAGGCCTTTGAAGTGAGTCGGCGCAGAGAACGCGGTATGTCTTTGGCGTACACTAAGAGGGCCAGGAGAGGATCGGATGTAAGCTCTCTATCGGTCATGGCTGAGACCTGAGTGAAGACAGAAGCCCAATATGCAGATATCACTGGGCAAGTCCACGTTAAGTGTGCAAAATCTGCTCCTGGGGCATGGCATTTAATACAAAGGTCGGATCCAGCGGGTTGAATTTGGCTATGTCTGAGGGGAGAGGTAGATTCTGTGAAGAAATATAAAATGTAATAGTTCATGCCTGTGGTTAATCGAAATACGCTGAATCTGTGAGCAACAATATGACCATATCTTGGCTGTAAGGGGGATTCCCAAGTCTGCGTCATGCCCAGCAGGTTGTGGATGCAGTTTTAATGTCATTGGTATCTAATGGGATGCCCTTCGGCAGGATCGAGGAGTGTGAGACCATTCCAATTGATCCTGCTTAGGCCTCAAATAGGGGATCCGCGCATCTGGATGGTGCACATCGATATGTGCACATCAATACGTGCACTGACACTGGGCAGTAACATAATAGAGGTAGAGATCAGGGACCTCCAATCCTCCCTGATCGTAAGGTAGAGTGAGAGGGTCGACCCCCGGCCCAAACAAGGCGCAAGAGTAGACTGCACGGAGAGTGGAAGAAGGTCTGTGATAGAGGAATGTGAATGTTTAATAAAAGGTATAAAAAATGGGGAAGTACGGCCATTTTAATGATATCCACACCTGCAGCCATAGACAAGGTCTGCCATTGCTGGGCCCTAATTGAGCTGCAATATTTGGTACTTGCCTCCCTGGAGCCATATGCATAAATATTTGGTGCTGACCGCAGCCTACGTGAAGGGATAATCTGCAGGTGCAGACTGTGCGGAGTCTGTCAATGGAAAAGTTCTGACCTGGCCCACTTAATCTGAAGCCCAGATAGATTGCTGAATCGGTCGATATCCTGCATTAGAGGAGAGAGGTTGTCTGACGGGTAGCGTATGAATAGCAAAATATCATCTGCATATAAAGAGAGCAATAGAGAGCCATGAATGAGCTGAAAGCCCCGATTCAAATGGCCTCCTGGTGCATTAGAACCATCAAGAGGGCCAATAGCTTTGACAATTTCCTCTACGGAGATTGGCCTAGCGAGAAACTGTTGCTGGCCGTCTGTGAGCCAGACCATCGTGACCTCCTCAAGGTACGCAGAGATCTCAGAGGGGATGCCAGGCACTCGAGAAGTGTAGAGGTGCTTAGAATAATGTTGAAATTCAGCCAGAACTCCCTCTCTGTGCAGTATTCGCAGTCCGGAGTCCACTTGCAGCTCAGTGATGTAATTATGTAGTCGGTCAGGGTGCAGTAGGCATGCAAGAGTGTGACCCGGGAGCTCTCTCTCCTCGTAGCAGTGGGCTGTGGTATGTTTCCCCAAATATGTGACCTCCCTGTCAGCGGGTGGCGAAACTCCCCTAACAATACAGAGCAGTGTTGTAAACGAGGATCACCGCCAGCAGCGGCGACGGATTCTATATCCCTATATATGTCTCAAAATGTTGCAATTGGGCACGGATATCACCGAGGATTCCTGTGTGTTTTGAGATGCATACCCCGCAAATAAAGGCCTTGAGGACTCTCAAAGAGTGGCCTGATTTGAAACCGTTCCCATATTCAATTCAAAATATTCAGTTCCAGATTCCAGAACTTTGCCTTGGAACACCAGGTCATGAAGGGCTCCATTGTGGAATCTACAAGTGCACTCCAAGCCACATCCATATGGAATCTGCAACTAGTGGAGGACTGAGCTATGGTCAGACAATGTCCACTGCAGTACAGCAACCTCCAACACCCAAAGGTGCACATTAGCCGAGAGGAGCCAGTAGTTCAGTCTTGTCTAGACAAAATGGGGAGGGGAATAGAAAATAAACCCAGGAGTGGATGGGTAACCGGTGTGCCAAGCGTCTCGGACCGCATAGGTATCTGTAATATGTCTGAATATTTCAAGTCCAAGGCTTACTGCTGGGTTGTGAGCTAGTGGAATCAGTGTATGAGCATTGTGGCATATTAAGATCATCACCCAATATCACATGATCAGCATCCAGAAGTCCCATATGGGCAAAGAGTTTCTGGAAGAAATCCGGGTTGTCTACATTTGGAGCGTAAATATTTATCAACAGAGTGGTCAGGCTTAACCCTAAGGCAATGTGTAACATATTTGTGCAACACTTCAAACAGTAATAAAGTGAAAAACACCACACAAGAAGGATCCCACACAAAGTAAGAAAATAGAGTTTCTTTTAATAAATAAAACAAATAAATGGAACAGGGCCAAAAACACAAAAATCCATATAGTAGAACTGGAGATTTGCAATTTTAAATATTTCAGTGAAAATTGTGATAAAAAGAACAAAGCTCCAACTGTGGATATCTGGTCGCTCAGACTGGGGCAAAATCACAAGTTTGGGCGACCACCATGAAGTGCGGGCTGGCCACAGGGACCCCGTTAGGCACGCAGAACAAAGTACCTTAAATCCTGGTTTGTGGAGTGTTGCGAGGGACCTCATCAAAGATGCGTTGAGCAGCCAAATCAATGCGTTGGGTCCGAGATGTGGCAATGCTGTGGTGATGCATCTGTTCTGAGGAGCTGTGACGCAGAATCGAGTGTCGCCATCAAGACTGCTGCCAGCGAGGGCCTATGCAGAGGATGCACTATATAGCAGCGGATCTGATGAGGCGACGCACTGCGATGTGATGTGGGGCTTTGTGATGGAACTGATCAAGGCAGCAGTGGCAATGTGTTGGTTCTGCTCGGGGTTGCGCAGCAGATGAGATGTATCAGTTCTGCTGGATCTACAGAGGCTGGCAGGGCACCTTAGGCCTAGTACCAAGGGTCCAGGACTGGGGTGGCATCACTTGGCAGAATAGACTCAGAAATGACAGAGTCATTGTGTTCAAGGTTGTCCATGAGGCACAAGTCAGGAGTCTGGCCAGCTAGCGCTTGGAGTCACTTTGGGGTCATGAGTTCAACAGATGTTGCTCCAAAGAAGGGCAGCAGGTCAGCACAGCAGAGCAGCAGTACTTCATAGCAGCAGTCCAGTAGAGTTGCAGGCCTTTCAGCAGCTCAGCAGCCCTTTTTCCTCAGAGTTTCCACAGATCCCGAAGTGTACTGAAGATGCAGTGTCTGAGGTCCAGTATTTATATCCAGTAATGCCTTTGAAGTGGGGAGAAGCTTCTAGAGGCATGGCTTTGAAGGGCACAGATGCCCTGCCTTCCTCGCCCTTACTCCAGACTAACTGCAGGGGGTATGCAAACCTTTGTGTGGAGAAAGTACACAGCCTTTCCAAGTGTAAGTGGGGCTGTGTCCAGCATCTCTCTCCCCTCCTGCCAGGTACACCTAAACTCCCTATTATGTGTGGATGCCTAGGAGTAATACACAAAGCCCAATTGTCAACTACTCCCAGTCATGTGACCCTGAGACAGGCTGCAGGCACAAAATGGTTAAGGCAGGAGACTGCTAACTTTCTAAAAGTGCCATTTTCAAAACTGAAATGTAAAATCTGACTTCACCATAAGTTAGGATTTTTCTTTACAATTCCAAAGACACCAAACATAAACTGCTTACCTGCTCCCCATTGGAAATTACAGTTTATTAAATGTAATAAGGTAACTCCACTGCTATCCTTTGGGAGAGGTAGGCCTTGCAGTAGTGAAAAAGAAATGTAAGAGTGTTTCACTACCAGCACATGTAAAACGTAAAAGTACATGTCCAAACTTTTGAATATACTGCACCCTACCCAATGGACAGTTCAAGATCTACTCTAGGGGTGACTTATAAGTATTAAAAAGGAAGGTTTGGGCCTGGTAAATGTTTATTTTGCCAAGCCGATATGTCAGTTTATAGCCACACACACAGGTTGCAATGGAAGGGCTGAGACATGTTTAAGGTGCTACTTAAGTGGGTGGCACAATGAGTGCTGCAGGCCCACTAGTAGTATTTAATTTGCAGACACTGGTCACAGGTAGTGCCACCTTATTAGGTACTCACAAGTAAATTAAATATGCAAATTGGGCATAAGTCAATCTTACCATGTTTTAAGGGGAGAGCACAAACACTTTAGAACTGGTTAGCAGTAGTAACGTGCTCAGAGTCCTAAGGCCAACAGAAATGATGTCAGCAAAACAGGAGGTTTGAAGGCAAAAGCAGCAGGGGAAAACCACGCCAAGGATGCCAGGTCTAACACATGTCCCTCCCAGCTGAAAGTGGGGAGAACTACACAAAACCTTGGGAGTTCTCTTCACTAAGTTAGAAAAACATGGAGAGACCATCAGCATTGGTGTGGTCTGACTGTGCTCCAGGACAGTGTTCCACCATAAAGTCCATTCCATTTAGGGAGATGTACCACCTCAACAGCTTGGGATTCTCACCCCTCATTTGCATTAGCCATCTGAGGGGGTCTGTGGTCTGTCCGAACCTAGGAGTGAGCACCAAGCAGATAGGATCTCAACTTCTTCAGTGCCCAGACCACTGCAAAGGCTTCCCTCTATAGAGCACTCCACCTCTGTTCCCGGAGAAGTAACCTCTTACTAATGAAGACTACAGATTGATCCAGGCCCTCTTGGTTTAGTTATGAAAGCGCCGCCCCTATGCCATGTTCTGTCTGGACAATATCTGGATATGACATGGGCCTTGATCATGACTGCTGTGTGCCTGGCCTCCTTCAGGGTATCAAAAGCGTTCTGGCACTCCTCTGTCCAGATCAGCTGTCTGTGCTGATTCTTAGAAGTCAGCTCTCTCAAGGGTGTAACAATGGTTCCATATACCCCTTGACAAATCTTTTGTAATAACCATTGAGGCCTATGAAGACTCTCATCTATGTCAGGGACTTGTGGGGGTTCCCAATCCAGGATTGTTTGGATTTTGGTTTGGAAGGGCTGCACCTTGCCTCCTCCCACTTGATGACCCCAGCAGACCATCGAACCCTGCACTATCTGGCACTTACTGGCCTTGATAGTCAGGCCGCAAGTTAAAGTGAGGATACAAGAGCGCATCAGTACCATTGGGTCAGGAAAACTTACAACCCATCTAGTGAAACATTTTCAGGAACAGGGGCATGGCCCACTGGACTTCAAACGTATGATCATTGAGAAAATGGATCAGAGAAGTAGGGTAGCAGAAGAGGCACTATTCAGACAGGAGGAGCGCTGGATTTTTTCTGAACAGGAGTATAAGATCAACCTGAATGATTTGGGTAGGTGACACGAACTGTGGGGCTGACCCCAATTGAGGAATATAGGCCCAAATGTGGGGCTGTCTGGGGGTACCCTTCAGAGAGAGGGGCCATTATCACTCTTGACTATATGATTTTTGTTGACTTATGATGTAATTAGGTACGGAATAGAGGCGCATGTTTGCATGAATGGAATAGGTACGGTATAGCACCATTGATAAATGCTGAGATCCCCATTGTAAG
Source organism: Calotriton arnoldi (assembly GCA_963921515.1). Lineage (NCBI taxonomy): Eukaryota > Metazoa > Chordata > Amphibia > Caudata > Salamandridae > Calotriton > Calotriton arnoldi. The sequence continues at coordinate 1,032,361 of CAWUFW010004262.1, forward strand.
TGTGTAGGGGCAGTTTTATTTCTCCACTGACCTCCCTCTCCCACCTATTCTTATATGTCAAGAAACAAAAAACATATGTAACAACTCTCAAACAATGATGTGTCTAAGATGTTTTTATCCTGGTAAAAAATCGTTAGGGTACATCAACTCCCCCAATAAGGGTAGGGGCCCATATCTTGTCTAGTATAATACTGGGCCAGTTTGTAAATGTAATACTAATGTTGGCCTAGAGTAGAAGGGGCGTACTGACAACTATACTGGACCAGGACATGGTGGGTCATACACGCTGTTAGACTTGGAATCCTTGGCGTGGTTTTCCTTAACTTTTTAACTCTTCCTCTTGTATTTATGACGGAATGCTGGATCTCGTTTTTGCCGTCTTAGATGCATAGGTCACTCTGCCACTTCTGATCAGTGTCAAATTGCAGTTGCTCCCTGTACAAATTGTAGTTATGATTGGTAATCACTAAATGGCATATTTGATTTATTGGTAAGTCCCTAGTAACATGCACTGAGTGTGCCAGGGCCTGTAAATCAAATGCTACTAGTGGGCCTGCAGCACTGATTGTGCCACCCACACCAGTACCCCTTCAAATGTACCTCAGACATGCCCCTGTATTGTCTGCGTGCGCAGTTTTCAACTGCCCTGTCGACCTGGCAAGTGATTCACTTGCCAGGCCCTAACCTTCCATTTTCTTACATGTAAGGCACCCCTCAGGTAGGCCCAAGGTACCCCCATGGGCAAGGTGCAGTGCATGTAAAAGGTAGGACATGTACTGGTGCATTTTACATGTCCTAATAGTGAAATACTGCCAATTTCGTTTTTCACTATTGAAAGGCTATCTGTCCCATACGCTAACATGGGAGTTGCTTTGTAACATCTCACAAGTATGGCTTTCCATTGGGACAAGACAGAGAAACAGAGTTTAGGCTCGCTGAACTCAGACTTTAATAACACATCATTTTAGGGAGATGGTTTCTTATTTGTGTGTTTAATAATGGCATTTTCCTGTTTAACCATTCTGTGTGCCTCTGCTGTTCTGTGTATTGACTGTCTGGTTTTGGAGTGACATGGTCTGGGGGTGTGCATTCACTGTAGACAGCCAAAATGGGGTTGAGGTGTGTCCTGCTGGCCTGGGTGACTCATAGCTGGGCTGATTAGACCTTGGCTGCATTTAGAGTGGTGGAAGGAGTTTCACTAGCACCTGAATAGGCAGTGTCTCCTCATGCTGTCTCCACCTCCTGTGGTCATGCTGCACCAGAGAGGACAGAACTGGATTGGACTGGGTTCAGAGACACAAAGAGAATAAAGAGAAAATGTTTTATTAGTATTGGACCTTAAACCCCAGATAATTAGATCACTTCTGGACTCAAGAGGAACCTCTGCCAAGGAGAGCAGTTGGAGAGCTGGAAGGGGAAGTACTGCCTCTTTGCTGTGTGTGCTTTGTTGGGTTGGCCTGCATTTACTACTCCTGCCAAGGAGAGGACAAAGACTGGAACTTTGCAGAAAACCTGCTTGAAGAAGAATCTCCAAGGGCTTGTGTGTGCTGGCCTCCTGTTCTGAAGTCTCAGGGACACAAAGACTTCACCTGCAACCCACTGACCAGTCCCTGGACTCCTCTGTGGACCCCTGTATTCAAAGGTACGCCACTTCCATTTCCTGGGCCCTGAGAATTGTGTGGATGGTGCTACAAAGCAAGAAAAATAACTCCGACGCTGTCTGCGATGCCGCCAATGACGCTGCGACCTGCACCAAGGTCAGGGGCAACGCTCATGAAGTGCACAACGCACTGACACACCTGCACTGCAGCTCCGACGCCCTTTGAATCCTGCAGTTATTGGCCTTCCCAACGCTGGTGCTCGCTCTGACGCTGTCACCGACAGTGCCAGCATCCCGTTATCGTGGAGCCGATAACTGACGAGGGTGACTTCACAAACTCTTCGACTTCGCATTGCCTCACCAGAACCGACGCCTCACCTCACGTGGCAACCAGGGTACCAGTCTCGACCTCGGCCCCAACACCTTACCTCCACGATGCCGTGCAACATCTATAGACTTAGTTTCCAAGGCTCTGTTGTTTGGGGGTCCGTGTGACTCCATGCACAAAGCCGCACACCTCACGGTCGGCCCTGTACTTTGGATTTATTCCTGTCTGCTCGTGCCAAGCTACCAAGGGGGTGAGCAGAGGTTATCTTTTGTGTGTAGTTCCCTGATTAAAGTTTTTTTTTTTATCAGTACTCAGTAATTTTTTAATCAGACATTGGAGATTTCGCTAGTGGGAACAATACCAATGACATCAAGGGGTTTCTTTTGCCGTATAGCCAATATGTTAATAAAAGGCAGGTGCCTTAATCAATTAATCAATCAATTAAAGTTTGTATAGCGAGACAGACAACTCACCCATGAGGGTCTCAAGGCACTGAGGGGTTGGGGAGCTGCTTATCCGTCTGGGCTCTGGGGTTCAGTTGAAGAGCCAGGTCTTGAGATCCTTACTGATTTGAGTCAGCGACGGGGCTTGCCTGGGGTGGAGAGGCAGGGTGTTCCCGGTCTTGGCGGCGAGGTAGGATAAGGATCTTCTTCCGGCGCTTGTCTGGGGGATCCATGGGACAGTGGCCAGGGCCAGTTGGGCATAGCAGACGTGTCTGGTGGGTACGTGGAATGAGAGGTGGTGGTTCGGATTTGCTCATCCTGCATCGTGGAGGGCTTTGTAGGCATGTGTAAGGAGATTGAAAGTGACTTTTTTGCTGACTAGGAGACAGTGGAGTTCTTGCAGGTGTTCAGTGATGTGGTTGCGGACAGCCTGGCTGCGGCATTTTCAATGTTCTGTCGTTTCCTGAGGAGTTTCTGGGTGACGTCGGCATAGAGTGCATTGCCATAGTCGAGTCTGCTGCTGCTGAGAGACTGGGTGACCGTCTTTCTGGATTCGGTGGGAATTCATTTGAAGGTCTTTTGAAGCAGATAAAGCGCATGGAAGCATGATGACGCTACGTCATTGATCTGCCAGTTCATTGTGAGCGAGGAGTCCAGTATAATGCTAAGGTTTCGTTGGTGGTCGTGGGTGTGGGGGGTGTTATTAGTTTGGTGAGCCACAAGGAGTCATCCCAAGCAGAGGGGGTTGGTCCCAGGATGAGGACTTCAGTCTTTTCTGATTTGAGTTTGAGGCAGCTGTCTCTCAAAGAAGTTCTTTCCGGCAGCTGTAGGTTGGTTGGTGAGGGAGAAGATCAGCTGGGTGTCATCAGTGTAGGAGACGATGTTAAGTCCGTGGTTCCTGACGATGGCTGCGAGTGGGGCCATCTAGAAGTTGGAAGTGCTATGTTTTAAAAGGGGACAATAAATACCCTACGAAGTGGGCAGTAGGCACTGAAGCATAAGAACACTCAGCATACAACACAGGATTATGTGTTTCATCTGTAAAGCATATTGGGTATGTCTCCCCTTTTTTCAGGCTATAACAGTTTTTACCCAGATGAGCTCTTCCTATGGCCTACTGGTTGGCATCCACCTGGGGGTCATATGGTAAACATCATAACTTTACGCTGCAACTGGTCTACTTGGAGGTTGTATTTTTTAAGAAAACTTGAGGGGTATAATTTCCCCATACAGAGAAAGGTTTGAGATTGAGTAGGCAAATCTCTGCACACTCTGCAGCGGAGCGGAGTTGGCGTGCCCCGCCTCCACCCCCACTATTAACAGTTAATCCTACATTAATCAAAAGTAAAATAAAAGACACTTACCTGTACTGCGGCGTCCCCGGGCTGCCCTCCTCCTCTTCCTCGCTGTCTGTGGGTGATCCTTGAGAAAACTGCGCATGCGCGCGCTTGTGCGCATTTCTCGCAAGAAATGCGCATACGCGTGCGCATGCGCAGTTTTCACAAGGATTACCCAGATGGCGCAGAAAAGGAGGAGGGCAGCCCGGGGACGCCGCTGTACAGGTAAGTGTTTTTTATTTTACTTTTGATTAATGTAGGATTAATAATAGGAGGGGTGGAGGCGGGTGGCGTAGCGGGACTACGCGGAGTTCCACAGAGTTTGTTCCCAACTCCGTGGACCTCCGCGTAGTCCCGCTATGCCAACTACGCCCAGGGTTAGTTAAAATGCAGTTCACAAATATTTTCTAGGAGTGCAATTTCCTGACCTACTTCTGTACATCTGCACTAATGCAAGGACATATGCCATGGGTGCAATTTTGTGACTTTCTTTAAGAATTGAGCCCCTATTTAAGTCTGGCGTTAACCCAGACCTTTTTTTTTAAACATTTTCTCTCTCTCTACAAGCATGCATTAATACACTTTGCTAAATAATGCTTCAAAGAAATGGTACTAAAAATTACACAGAAGTTTAGCAAAACGTTTTTTTCCTAGTTGCATTTTTTTTTAAAGCAAAGAATCATCAATCTTGCTTTCAAGCTTTTGCATTTATTTGCATCTAATCAGAGAGCATCCTGGAAGCATTATATGTAGCCTCAAATTGTTAAACTTTGCAAACGTGTACACATTTTTATATTGGAACCACTGTCAGTAGTGCAGTCTGAACTTGCATTTCCTTAGAGCGGCCACCCTAATAATAAAGGCTTTGTATTAATGAACCCTAAATACAAGTTCAAACAGCATTAACATACGGACATAAATATTACCTTAAATGTAGGCAATGCCCTTCCCTGATTCATAATGTGGTACTGTAATGTGGCAGCCATAAGGTCTGTGTTGCAGGGGGTTGGGCCTACTTGTCCCAAGGACAAAATAAACATGAACACTTGCTGTCCTTGACCCCAAACTTGTTCTGGGCATCTGACTATAGGAATTCTACATCCCTGGTATCGAAATGGGATAAATACATATGCTAAATGCCACATTTATCTCATTTTTAATTTTACTTTTGTGAGGAAGACAGTACAGTCACCTCTTCCTCTACGAGGACCTATGGAGGATAATGTGTGTGTTTGACTTGATAGGGTGCACACAAACAGCGCTGTTTGATTCAGTCTGGCTGGTGGCTCTTCTGGTTTTTATAGGAAAGCTGCCAATGATGAGAAAGCCAGCCAGTTGTTGAGTAAATGCCAACTGGCTCATGGTGGTCGCTTACTTATTATATATTTTTTTTTCACGCAATCTTCATGAAGTGTATGGATGTGGAAATCCTTTGTCACTGGGCCTGGCAAAAGAATGCAAAACACACATGATGATGGACGGAATGTTGCACATTGGCAAACATTCACCCCCAGTCACAGATCTGGGTTTAATCCATTGTTATTTTGCTTCACCACGCCACCCCAGTTCAGACATAGCTATATGCAAATCAGTCTTGACCCTGTGCCTCATGGGAACAGTCCAGACCGAACTGCCAAGCCATGTCTTCCCTGGACCGGAATCAAGCATCCTAGGACCGGTTTCGGGCTTTCAGCCCTCATCAGCCAGGATAGCTTGACTCCAGTGGCGTAGTGAGCATGGGACCCACGTCTGGGCATACCCTTCCCACTTAGGGCAAAATGCAAAACACACAAGATGATGGACGGAATGTTGCACATTGGCAAACATTCACCCCCAGTCCCAGATCTGGGTTTAATCCATCGTTATTTTTGCTTCACCACGCCACCCCAGTTCAGACATAGCCATATGCAAATCAGTCTTGACCCTGTGCCTCATGGGAACAGTCCAGACCGAACTGCCAAGCCATTTCTTCCCTGGACCGGAATCAAGCATCCTAGGACTGGTTTCGGGCTTTCAGCCCTCATCAGCCAGGATAGCTTGACTCCAGTGGCGTAGTGAGCACGGGACCCACGTCTGGGCATACCCTTCCCACTTAGGGCGAAATGCAAAACACACAAGATGATGGACGGAATGTTGCACATTGGCAAACATTCACCCCCAGTCACAGATCTGGGTTTAATCCATCGTTATTTTGCTTCACCACGCCACCCCAGTTCAGACATAGCCATATGCAAATCAGTCTTGACCCTGTGCCTCATGGGAACAGTCCAGACCGAACTGCCAAGCCATGTCTTCCCTGGACCGGAATCAAGCATCCTAGGACTGGTTTCGGGCTTTCAGCCCTCATCAGCCAGGATAGCTTGACTCCAGTGGCGTAGTGAGCACGGGACCCACGTCTGGGCATACCCTTCCCACTTAGGGCGAAATGCAAAACACACAAGATGATGGACGGAATGTTGCACATTGGCAAACATTCACCCCCAGTCACAGATCTGGGTTTAATCCATCGTTATTTTGCTTCACCACGCCACCCCAGTTCAGACATAGCCATATGCAAATCAGTCTTGACCCCGTGCCTCATGGGAACAGTCCAGACCGAACTGCCAAGCCATGTCTTCTCTGGACCGGAATCAAGCATCCTAGGACCGGTTTCGGGCTTTCAGCCCTCATCAGCCAGGATAGCTTGACTCCAGTGGCGTAGTGAGCACGGGACCCACGTCTGGGCATACCCTTCCCACTTAGGGCGAAATGCAAAACACACATGATGATGGACGGAATGTTGCACATTGGCAAACATTCACCCCCAGTCACAGATCTGGGTTTAATCCATTGTTATTTTGCTTCACCACGCCACCCCAGTTCAGACATAGCTATATGCAAATCAGTCTTGACCCTGTGCCTCATGGGAACAGTCCAGACCGAACTGCCAAGCCATGTCTTCCCTGGACCGGAATCAAGCATCCTAGGACCGGTTTCGGGCTTTCAGCCCTCATCAGCCAGGATAGCTTGACTCCAGTGGCGTAGTGAGCATGGGACCCACGTCTGGGCATACCCTTCCCACTTAGGGCAAAATGCAAAACACACAAGATGATGGATGGAATGTTGCACATTGGCAAACATTCACCCCCAGTCCCAGATCTGGGTTTAATCCATCGTTATTTTGCTTCACCACGCCACCCCAGTTCAGACATAGCCATATGCAAATCAGTCTTGACCCTGTGCCTCATGGGAACAGTCCAGACCGAACTGCCAAGCCATTTCTTCCCTGGACCGGAATCAAGCATCCTAGGACTGGTTTCGGGCTTTCAGCCCTCATCAGCCAGGATAGCTTGACTCCAGTGGCGTAGTGAGCACGGGACCCACGTCTGGGCATACCCTTCCCACTTAGGGCGAAATGCAAAACACACAAGATGATGGACGGAATGTTGCACATTGGCAAACATTCACCCCCAGTCACAGATCTGGGTTTAATCCATCGTTATTTTGCTTCACCACGCCACCCCAGTTCAGACATAGCCATATGCAAATCAGTCTTGACCCTGTGCCTCATGGGAACAGTCCAGACCGAACTGCCAAGCCATGTCTTCCCTGGACCGGAATCAAGCATCCTAGGACTGGTTTCGGGCTTTCAGCCCTCATCATCCAGGATAGCTTGACTCCAGTGGCGTAGTGAGCACGGGACCCACGTCTGGGCATACCCTTCCCACTTAGGGCGAAATGCAAAACACACAAGATGATGGACGGAATGTTGCACATTGGCAAACATTCACCCCCAGTCACAGATCTGGGTTTAATCCATCGTTATTTTGCTTCACCACGCCACCCCAGTTCAGACATAGCCATATGCAAATCAGTCTTGACCCCGTGCCTCATGGGAACAGTCCAGACCGAACTGCCAAGCCATGTCTTCTCTGGACCGGAATCAAGCATCCTAGGACCGGTTTCGGGCTTTCAGCCCTCATCAGCCAGGATAGCTTGACTCCAGTGGCGTAGTGAGCACGGGACCCACGTCTGGGCATACCCTTCCCACTTAGGGCAAAATGCAAAACACACAAGATGATGGACGGAATGTTGCACATTGGCAAACATTCACCCCCAGTCACAGATCTGGGTTTAATCCATCGTTATTTTGCTTCACCACGCCACACCGGTTCAGACATAGCCATATGCAAATCAGTCTTGACCCTGTGCCTCATGGGAACAGTCCTGACCGAACTGCAAAGCCATGTCTTCCCTGGACCGGAATCAAGCATCCTAGGACTGGTTTCGGGCTTTCAGCCCTCATCAGCCAGGATAGCTTGAATCCAGTGGCGTAGTGAGCACGGGACCCACGTCTGGGCATACCCTTCCCACTTAGGGCGAAATGCAAAACACACAAGATGATGGACGGAATGTTGCACATTGGCAAACATTCACCCCCAGTCACAGATCTGAGTTTAATCCATCGTTATTTTGCTTCACCACGCCACCCCAGTTCAGACATAGCCATATGCAAATCAGTCTTGACCCTGTGCCTCATGGGAACAGTCCAGACCAAACTGCCAAGCCATGTCTTCCCTGGACCGGAATCAAGTCCCGTGCTCACTACGCCACTGGAGTCAAGCTATCCTGGCTGATGAAGGCTGATAGCCTGAAACCGGTCCTAGGATGCTTGATTCCGGTCCAGGGAAGACATGGCTTGGCAGTTCGGTCTGGACTGTTCCCATGAGGCACAGGGTCAAGACTGATTTGCATATGGCTATGTCTGAACTGGGTGGCGTGGTGAAGCAAAATAACGATGGATTAAACCCAGATCTGTGACTGGGGGTGAATGTTTGCCAATGTGCACCATTCCGTCCATCATCTTGTGTGTTTGCATTTCGCCCTAAGTGGGAAGGGTATGCCCAGACGTGGGTCCCGTGCTCACTACGCCACTGGAGTCAAGCTATCCTGGCTGATGAAGGCTGATAGCCTGAAACCGGTCCTAGGATGCTTGATTCCGGTCCAGGGAAGACATGGCTTGGCAGTTCGGTCTGGACTGTTCCCATGAGGCACAGGGTCAAGACTGATTTGCATATGGCTATGTCTGAACTGGGGTGGCGTGGTGAAGCAAAATAACGATGGATTAAACCCAGATCTGTGACTGGGGGTGAATGTTTGCCAATGTGCAGCATTCCGTCCATCATCTTGTGTGTTTTGCATTTCGCCTAAGTGGGAAGGGTATGCCCAGACGTGGTCCCGTGCTCACTACGCCACTGGAGTCAAGCTATCCTGGCTGATGAAGGCTGATAGCCTGAAACCGGTCCTAGGATGCTTGATTCCGGTCCAGGAAGACATGGCTTGGCAGTTCGGTCTGGACTGTTCCCATGAGGCACAGGGTCAAGACTGATTTGCATATGGCTATGTCTGAACTGGGGTGGCGTGGTGAAAGCAAAATAACGATGGATTAAACCCAGATCTGTGACTGGGGGTGAATGTTTGCCAATGTGCAGCATTCCGTCCATCATCTTGTGTGTTTTGCCTGGCAAAAGAATCACACACAGGCACTGGGTTAGTCTCTAAATATATATGGAGCTGGACCCTCCCCATACACACAAAAAACGATAGGGGTTGCCTATTGAGAGACATATATATGTTTATATCCTGTGCGATACATTTCAGGATCTCTGCAGTTTGTATTGTATCTGCCCTCTGCAGACTTAATAACGCAATGTCATCTAGGTAGTCAGCACTGAAGTTCTGCAGCCCAGCTAAGGACCTGATTTACCAACCTCTGGAAGGGGCAGGGGTATTCTTTAACCCGAAGGGCATTGCCCAGAACTAGAACTGCGCTTCTGGGGTAGCGAACACAGACCTCTCTTGGCCCCTTCCGTCAAGGCAATCTGCCATTACCCAGATGTCAAGTCATATGTGCTGAGGAACTTGTCAGCTCCCAACCGATTATGAGCTCATCAGCTCTGGGGATGTGCATCAGTCATGGTCAGCTCATCAAGCGACTGCAACGCATACAAAACACCTCCGCACGCCTGATCCTCGACGTACCACGCCACAGCCACATCACCCCCCACCTGAGGAACCTGCACTGGCTCCCCGTCGACAGGAGGATCACCTTCAAACTCCTCATCCACGCACACAAGGCACTCCACAAAACTGGCCCAGCCTACCTCAACAGACGACTCTTCTTCTACGTCCCCAACCGCCAGCTCCGCTCCGCCGACCTCTCCCTCGCCACCGTCCCTCGCATTCGAAGAACAACCACCGGCGGCAGATCCTTCTCACACCTCGCCGCCAAGACCTGGAACACCCTTCCACTAAGCCTACGACAGACCCAAGACCTGCTGACCTTCAGGAGGCTACTCAAGACCTGGCTTTTCGACCAGTAGCAGCACCACCCCCCCTTCCCTCTCCCCAGCGCCTTGAGACCCTCGCGGGTAAGTAGTGCGCTCTACAAATTCTGTGATTGATTGATTGAGCCCCGGTAATCCACACAGAACCTAATTTCTGGGGTGGTACCTAGAAGGGCAGCCTTGGGAACCAACACCACTGAGCTGGACCAAGGGCTGTTTGAGGGCTCAATAACCCCTAACACCACCATTTTGGAGTCTTCCTCCTTAATGCTGATTCTCACTTTGTCATACAGCCTGTACATCTTACTCTTCACAGACATGTTGTCCCCAGCATCAATTTCATGGGTGCACCATGCAGTGTATCCTGGGGTAAGGGAGAAGAGAGAGGCAAACTGCCCTAACACCTGGCGGCAGTTTCTCTGCTGTACTAGGGTCATAGTAGGTAAGAGACTGACACCCTCTACTGGCCAATCCTACTCCTTGGAAGATAGGAGGTTAGGGAGAAGTTCACTATCCTCTTCCGCTCCATCATACGTGACCAGCAGCATGGTTACTTTGGACTTCTCAAAATGGCGTTTCAGCGGATTAACATGCAAAATCCTTCGAGGGTTCCTGATAGTCTTGAGGTCTACCAGGTAAGTGGCCTCTCTCTTGTGCTCTTTCACTTCATGGGGCCCAGACCAGGACTTTTGCAGGGCCCTGGGCTTCACAGACTCCGTTACACACACTTTTTGGCCAGGCTGAACCTCGACCAGAGTGGCCTTCTGGTCATACCACTGTTTCATGACTTCCTGGCTGGATTCTTGATCTATTTGGCTTTCTTTCAGAAGTGCTTCATCTGGGTGCAGAGTGCCAGTGATGCAGCGCGTACAATAAAAACTATTCTCCTCCCAGGTTACTTATAGGTCATCCAGGGGCAAACTATATTTCTCATATCCACATGACGATGGGGCCCATAAACATCGCCTAACACACACACACACTCCTGGATTTCCTTTACACCTTTATGAAATTCTGTACTCCTAGGAGAAGCATGAGAACTAAATGGAGAACACCATTTTATGTACCGCTGGAAGAGCCAGGATATCTTATTACCTTAATTTGTCACTTTCTTTTAGTTATTTCTTAAGATATTCCTGCTCATTGTTTTGTCGATGAATCATTCATTTAAGAAATTAGTTCATAGTGATTAAGACCAGCTGAATCACAATAACCAATTACTGATGTCACAATCATTTAGGAAAATAACCACTGAGTCATTTTGGGTTTAAAGAATCTTAAATTTTATATAGTTTTAAAAGCACGAAAATAATTTTTAATACTTTATTCAATTATTCATTTTTAAATTCAAATATTTATTAAGCATAATCAATTTATTGCAGAAAGGAAATTTGGTCATGAAGCCAAAACCCTAATTACCTGCCTAGCTTCCTAATTTAGCCTAATGATTTTTAACCTAAGTTAGGAATTAGAAATAGCCTGATTCTCATACTCAACTGTAAAATTAAGACAGCAACAGCAACTTCAGCTCGTCAGCATCAGCTACCTGCAACCCGTCTCCTCTAACAGTCTTTCAGCATCTCCCGCTCAGTAAGGGATCGATCAGGACCACCCAGCACTGGAAGCCACCAACGCGACTCTTCAACTCCTCTCCTGACTGTGACTGCAACCACGACTGACCCCTCCCACTAAGAGTAGGCCCTCTTATACCCTAATTCTAACTTTGCTAACTAACTGTTGCAACATTAATATCACGCTTTTCTTTCATTGGTCCATGCATGTCAGCTTATTCATTCTTTTAATCAAGTTCTCTTGGATTCAAGGGTCCTTGGATCATTTCCTTTCCCATACGCTTAAACATTTCCATCCGATTCGATCAGTTCATTTGTAACTTCTTTCGACACATTCGAGAACTCCGCAGTCATTGTCCTTTCTCTTAAACTTGTTTCCCACGGGCCTTCTGCTGATCATCATGGCACACTATCAGTTCAATTAGGTCACACCAGCCTTGACCATTTCTTGCCTCCAAACGTCTCAGAAACCTCACGAGGTTTTAGCTTTTTTCTCCGTTTTCATCCCATATTACGTGTCCCCTTTGCGCCTGCGCACATCTTCCCTCTGGCGGCCATTTTACATCGCCACTCGGTTATACTTTTAGAAGCACTAATTTGAGGCAAACAAAACATAATTAAAATAGAGAACAAATATCCCTTTCGTTTCCCTCCCGTCGTCTACGTACCCCAATTAGTTGTTACCTAGCAGAAAGCAACATTTAAGCTTGTTCCTTACTTACCATCACTATTGTTTTTGCAACGACACATTTTATTTCTATGAAGCACAATCATGCATTTATTTTAATTAGTACGCATTTATTTTTACATTATAAATTAGACTCACGGACATCCATTAATAGATTATTTAGCACATACATTGGCATATTACCATTCCCATACATACAGTGTTGATTAATACATTTAAACGAACATTTTATTTAATTAATTATAAAATTTGTTAGGGGTTACATTTTTTATTTTCCCTGCTCCATCAACTCCCCCTTTGGTGATTTTTAAATCACCACATAAAACCCAAGTCATACTTCTTTTCAGGCAGCATGTCTTTCATCCTTTGCTTTCTGTTATTTATACATCTGTTTCTTCTTCATCTTGCCTTTTAGTCTCTTTATACATGCTTTCTTTCATTTTCTCCAACTCAATTTCACCCATTTCTCTCTCTCTTTCTCTCATTATTCTGTTATTTCTTTTTATCTTATTTTGTCTTACTTTTCTCTTTATACATGTTATTACTATTTTCAATATCATGGCTAACAGTATTACTATAGTTGCTACTATTATAACTTTCCCTATCACTAGTCTACTCATCCTAGTTAACCAATTCGCTACTGAAGAAAACCCTCTACCAAGTTTTCCCAAAACACTTTCAACCTCCAGTGGAACTAATTCTTTGTGCAAACTTGTAATATTTGTAATATACTTCTGTATATTTTCACTGTTATCAGGAATGTAAGTACAACAATGTTGGACTTTCAACATTCCACAGACTCCACCCTCTTTTGCCAAAAGAATATCAAGGGCAAGCCGATTTTGCATCACCATAGCTCTCATGGCAACCATTTCGGTATTTACCATTAAGAACCCTCCCGCAGTATCTGTAGACAAACGATCTACTACTGTGGATAACTTCCGAATTTTAAATGCATTCAAAGATATTCCCACTGCTGGTATCAATGCTCCAAAAATATCACCTACAATTTCTGAAAAACTTTCCCTCTTTCTACGTGTAAATCTATTAATCATCTTGTATGTTCCCTTTTCTTCTCTGTCCATGTGAAAATTTTTTGGAAAGACCAGGCCTACATAGCAAGTTCCATACCAATGGTCCGGTAACCTGTAATAAGCTCTATTCCCACAAATATAATAGATACCTGGAAATATTGGATCTTTTCCACCTTTGAATCCCCAACCTCCCAGAATTTGATAATTGTCATGGCAGATACTGGAACCTACAAAGTAATTGTCATAGACTGTCTTATTTCTCCTAATACACAACTTTCCTGTTTGCGGCCAATCTAATGTCATTGCGGCATTTACCCTTTTCCTTCATGATTTCCTTCCTCAAACGTCCATAAGCGTTTTCCTTCCTCTTTTATTGCTTCTTTTTGAAATTTCATTCTTCTTTCTTCAACCATTTCTAAAAATACTTTTTCTTCTTTCTTTAACTCACAGGTAAGGTTGTTACTAACTATTTCTTCTAACGTTAATTTTCTATGTTCTAAAAAGAATTCTCCTAAAACTTTTGCTGGTTTTACTTTGTTAAGTTCTGGTACTACTGGAATGTTTGCAAAAATCTTATCTATATCAGTATAATAAGATTCTAATCTACCTGTTTTATAAAATAAACTCGCTATTACACTACATGTTATTCCATAAGTCAGAGGTAAGTGATGATAAGTCACACCTTCTGATACTGATGCAGGCAACTGCATACAAACATAACAATCTCTCACGTCCATTGTCTCTACGTACTCATACAACAATTTTGTAAAAACATTCTTTGAAAAATCTGTTACTGACTTATCCTTATGCAACTCTGCACTACTTCTTAAAATAACTGGTTCTTTAATACTAGTTTCTTTTTCTGGTTTAGTATCATTCTTTGCTTCTATCACAGCTACACTAATAGGAATTGTGATTGCTAAAACTATCCATATGGTCATTAATAACCCTGTACAAAAGCAGCACATTTTGCACCATCTCTTTATAAATTCACATTTATCTCTTCTATCCCTATTATTTTCCATTTTTCTTTTTCTTTTTGTTAAGTTTCAGAAAATTGTGTCACTACACCTCAGAAATGACTTAGATGCCACTCTGCTTTCAAAAAGTCTTTGCTTGGTACTTTCTTTAATTCTCTCCAGAATTCTTTCGTTGTCACATCCGGTGATTTGTCACATCCAGTAAATTGTCATGTCCGGCAGAAACACTATAAGTCTTCACTTCAGTTTTGTTGCATCTCACCTTTTCCCATCCGACTTCTCAGTCTCTGGTTTCCGTGAGTGTTTTCTTCTTCTTCTTTGTAATCGGTTAGTGCAATATACAGCCACTCGGGTGACTTATACTTTGCATTCACTTTCTTTGTCCTTTTGGACTTTTGTAATCTTTTTCCACTGGGTTTTTCTTGTCCCTTTTGACTTGTTACCTCATTTACTTGTTCAGCACCTTCGTCTTCCGCTCTTATTATTCTATATCTCAATTTTCTTACAGAGCTGTTGGGCCAATTATCTCCTTTTCTTGGCCTTTTGACTTCACCTTCTCTTTCTTCTCTTTCTGATTTCCAATTTCTTTTTCTTGATTCAGTCTTTGCTTTTTCCTCTCCTCCACTTTCTTCTGTTTCTGTTTCAACTGTTTCACTATTGTCTCTTATTTTGAAACTTATAATCTCGTCATCTCCTACTGGTGGATCTGTCTTCTCCTTTTTGTTTTCCCTTATTACTGTCCCTCCTCGGTGTTCTTCCGATTTGGTGTTTTTCTCCTTTTCTGTTTCTAAATTTCCCTGTTCTTCTGTTTCTCTATCTGTCCCTATTGCTCCTCGGGGTTCTTCTCGATTTTCTAACTTTTTGTGTACTTCTTTCCCTACTTCATCTATTAATATTGTTTCTGAAGGAGTTCCACCATAACTTGTACCTGGTTGTTCGTCTAACTCAATTTCTTGCTCAGTTTCTTCTCTAATTGGTTTATAACCCCAAGTTTTCCTTAGGAATTCTTCACGGTTTTCAACTGAATCATCAGAGTCTGAAGTTGTGTCAGATATTTCCAGATGTCGACTTACAGGTCGATCTTCAGGTTCTGGAATTTCTGAATTTCTTTCTTCTTCTTCTTCTTCTTCTTCTTCTTCCTCTTCTTCTCTAGAGGTTTTTGTCATTGGGGTTTCCAGATGTCGACTTTCAGGTCGATCTTCAAGTTCTAGCACCCTTTCCTTTATCTTCGTTGTCCCTGCCGTTAAACTTTTATCCCACACTTCCAGACGCCGACTCACATGTCGATCTGTAGGTTCTGGAACTCTGATTGTGTGGCTGGCATGAACCCAGTTCTTCACTCCTGCACACTTGACGGCAGTCGTTGTCACTAGGATTACCTGTCGTGGCTCGTCCCAACGAGGAACTAGACAGTTTCTTCTCCTGTGGACTTTTATGCGGACCCAGTCTCCTGGATTCAAGTCGTGGGCTGGTTTTCTTTCAAGAGTGGTCGCATCCGGTCCAACCTGATGAAACACAGAACGCACCACATCAGCCAGTCCCTTGCAATAATCCAGTACTAGATCATCAGTTATAGTTAATAACTTGTTGACTGGTACGTGTGCTTGTCTCATTGCTCGTCCCATGATCATCTCATGAGGACTGAGTCCAGTTTTCTTTTCAGGGATGCTTCTGATGGTCATCAGAACAAGAGGCAGTGCATCCGGCCATTTGAGTCCTGTAGCTTGACACATTTTTCCTAATCTGTTTTTAATTGTTCCATTAATCTGCTCTACTACCCCAGAAGCCTCTGGTCTGTAAGCACAATGTAGTTTTTGTTTAATACTCAATGCTTCACAAATCAATTGGATCAACTCATTTTGAAAATGTGTTCCTCTATCTGTCTCAACCGTGACTGGAAAACCATACCTTGGAATGAACTCTCGCAGCATAAGTTTTGCCACTGTTGTTCCATCATTCCTTCTTGTGGGGTATGCCTCCACCCAACGAGAGAACAAACAGACGACCACTAGAACATATCTTAGTCTGTTACTAGGGGGCATCTCGATGAAGTCTAACTGCATTCTTGTGAATGGACCTCCTTCTCGTCCTATTGTTCCTAGACTCACTACTGTTTTTCTTCCTGGGTTAAACTGTTGACAAATAAGACATCTTTGACAAAGACTTTCAGCAATGGCTCTGAATTTTGGGTTATACCAGGTTTGTCTAAAAAGTCTGATCATTGCATCTCTCCCAATATGAGCTTGTCCATGGTACATCCGTGCCATGTCTGCAATCATGCTATCAGGCATAACTGGTCTTTCATCTCTGTATACCCACACACCATTATTTTCCTGTCTTCTACATCCTGCTTTTATCCAGTAATCTTTTTCCTCATCTCTTGCTGTTTCTTGTAACTGCCTTACTTCATCCCATGTTTCGACAGTATTAGTGAAAAGCAAAGGACAAGAGACATGCTCCCTTTCTCTATTTTTGTTCAGGGACGCCATGTTTTCCGCACAATATCTAGCGATCTCATCAGCATAATTATTGCCGACCGCTATGTAGTCTTCGTTTTTCTTATGCGCCTTGCACTTCACTACAGCTATTTGTTTAGGCAACTGTATCGCCTCAAGCAGTTTTTTAACATAATCTCCATTTCTAATAGGTGTTCCTGCAGATGTCAAAAATCCTCTTTGTGACCAAATCTGACCAAAATCATGTACGATGCCGAAACCATATTGGCTATCGGTCACTATCGTGATTCGTACATTTTTCCCCAATTTACATGCTTGAATCAAAGCAATTAGTTCCGCAACTTGGGCAGACCTAACTCCTTTCAGACAAGACGCTTCCATCACAGTTGCCACTGTGCATACTGCGTAAGCTGCACTTAACACTCCTTCTTTTGTGCGTAAACATGAACCATCTACAAACATGACATAATCCGATTCCTTTAACGGTTCATCTTTTATGTCAGCTCTTGGTTTTGTGCAATATTCCAGCACATTCAGACAATCATGATCTACTTCGTCTTGTTCAATTATACTCTCTTCATCTGGCAATGATGTAGAAGGATTTACATTCATGCATCTATCTATGGTCACATTTTCAGCACTCAAGATGACTTTTTCGTACTTAGTCAGCCGACTATGTGTCATGTACTGTGTTTTTGTTCTTGTCAAAAGAATTTCTACTGAATGGGGAACATATACTCTCAGTGGATACCCCATCACTATACCTTCACTTTGTTCCAGACTTACACAAGTAGCAGCAACTGCTTTCAGACATCCAGGCAATGCTTTTGCTATAGGATCTAAAACAGCTGAAAAATAAGCGATTGGTCTTTTCATGGTCCCGTGTTTCTGTACCAGTACTGAAAATGCACATCCATCTCTTTCACTGCAGTACAACTCAAAATCCTTCTCATAATCAGGCATGCCTAAAGCAGGGGCCTCACACAGTTTCTTTTTCAATTCTTTGAAAGATTTCATTTCTTCTTTGTTTAACTCAAAAGGGTCTTTCACATCTTTCTTTGTCAATTTTTGTAAGGGTTTTGCAATCAAAGAGAAACCACTTATCCACTGTCGACAATATCCAACCATTCCCAAAAACATTCTTACCTCTCTCTGAGTCATTGGTGCTCTCATTCCTTGAATCATTCTTACTCTTTCTGTCGCTATTTTCCGCACTCCTTTCTCAATTTTATGCCCTAAATACTGGACTTCTTTCTGACAAAACTGTAATTTTGAAGGAGACACCTTATGTCCTCTTTCTTCTAAATGGTTCAGTAAAGCAATTGTGTCACTTACACATGCCTCTTTGGTTTTCGATGCCACCAATAGGTCATCGATATACTGCACCATCACTGATTTTTCTGGCATTTTCAAATCTTCCAGAGATTTCTTTAGAATCTGATTAAATATTGAGGGGCTTTCTGTATACCCCTGTGGAATTCGGCACCATGCCAAAATACGCTCTCCGAACCGGAATGCAAATAATGGCTGGCTATCTGGATGCAAAGGAATAGAGAAAATGCGTGACACAAATCTATCACAGTGTACCACTCAGCTTCATGTGGGATTTGATATAGAATTACTGCAGGGTTTGGCACTATTGGACAACATGGTACAACTATTTTGTTGATCTTTCTCAAATCCTGTACTATTCTATCTGTTCCATTTGGCTTTTTCAGTCCCATAATAGGTGAATTACATGGACTGCTCATGATTTCTTTCAGAATTCCCTGTTCAATCATCTTATTTATCACAGGAGTTATTCCTTCAATTATTTCTGGAGTTAATTTGTACTGTGGCGTGTTTGGATAAATTATCCCTTCTTTCACTGTCACTTTTACGGGATCAACTTCTCTCATTAACCCAATGTCTTCTCCTGTAAAATCCCACACACTTTCTTTTACTGCACTTTTTAGTTCTTCTGGAAGTTTTTCTGCATCAAATGCAGGAAACAAACCATTCGTTTCAGGTTCTTGATTCATCAAAGTTACTTTATACAAAACATCTTCATCTGAAGTTTGAAATCCTATTCCATCTGGTGTACAATAAATTGTGCAATTCATCTTACATAAAAGGTCACGACCTAAAAGATTTACAGGACTACAATCGCACACTACAAATTTATGCATTTTGCTAAAAGAACCAATTTTTACTTCCACCAATTCAGTAAGTGGGGTTTTAATCTGCTGATTGGCTACTCCTACCACTTGGATGTATTCACCTGAGAGAGGAAGGTTTGGAATTTCCACTGATCTAACAGTAGAACGGGTAGCTCCAGTATCGACAAGGAATGTTACGTTTGTACCATTCACTTCTCCATCCACAAAGGGACCAGACTGATCTACCTCTAGAGTTGCGCCAAGCACGCACTCTTTCCCCTCTCCTGCGCACCGTCAGAAACTTTCATCCGGGTCATCCTCACTCTGACGCAACCAATACTGAGAAATGTTAGCTGCTCGCGGCAACTGTGTTACCTGCTCTCCTCCGTAGAATCCTGTTTCTGTACTGTATCTTTGCTGGTTAACAGTGTTGGGAAGTGGTGGTTGTGGCACCTGACTTTGTTGAACAACTACCTCATTCTGCACCTGTGGAGTTAATGATTGATGTTCCGGATTAGGTTTAGGTGGGAACTTACACTCATTTCTCCAATGCCCTAATTTTCCGCAATTATGACATGGCCATTTCTTCTTTGCCTCTTCTAGACTCACTTGACCTTTTCCTTTACCTATGTTTGGTCGCATTTTATTCTGTCCTGATTCGTTTCCATTATTATTGTCCAATTGGGCTTCTTGTTTTTCTGCCACTTTCACTTGTGCCCACATTGCCTTTTCTTTCAACTTACGCTGTTTACTCTCTATTTCATCACTACAATACTTAGCATATCTCAGTACCTTATCTACACTTCCATTCTGCCAGTTTATCATGTGTTGCTTAATCATATCACTTATTTCTGGTTTCAAACCAAACACAAATCGGTATACAAAATGACTCATGTCCTTTTCACTCAACTCCTCATAACCACTATACTGCTTGAAAACCAATAACAGTCGCTCATAATATGCATGTACAGACTCCTTGCTTTCCTGTGTAGTTCTATCAATCTTAACCCAATCTGTCTCTTTGGGAGGAATCTTATTTTTCAAAAAGGTAATCACCTTGTCGTATTTCTTCATCACATCAGGACCTGGAGCTCCTGTTTTAGGATCTCTTGGATATTCTGTAGTTGGCCAGTCAACTGTAATCTTACATTCGGACCATAAATCTGTTGGTACCACTATGTCAAACAATCCATCTAAATCTATCCACAACACTTTTGACACCTTTACAAACCTTTCTACTTGTCGGTACCACTCAACTGGCTTCTCTCTTAACTTTGGAAAGTCATTGGTAAATGACAGTATGTCCTGCCTAGTCCAGGGAACATGCACGTAACTACCACCTGGAGTTTCTCTCATGGGATATTCTTTGACAACAGATTCTTTTTCGGTTACCATAAAAGCCAATGAACCTTTGTCTATACTTTTCTCATTCTTCTTTGTCCATCTAACCTTCCATCTGTCCACATCACCCCATTTTCTCAACAACACAATTAACTCCTTTATCTGTGTCAGCCTTCCTGCCGTGTTCAAATTTTCAATATCTTTTTCACAAAAGTCTACTCTGTATGGTTTTTGCAACGTTTTCACTTTTGCTAAATCTATTCCAATCTCACTAGCCACTTCTTCTAATTTGTCATGTAAATTCTTTGCCCTCCATGTTATACTTTTGCACAGAAACATTATTTCATCATCCTGATAATTTTTTATCTTTTCAGTACCAATCGTTCCTAGAATTAATTCTTCCATATCTATTTTTAATCTGATCACATCTAATGGTTTTTCTTCTGTTTCTTTTATTTTAAAAGCTTTCATCCACTCATTCAACTCATCAGGAGTCGGACCTATGGGTGTATTATTTAGTTCTACCCAGTTACCACTCTTTTCAGGCGTTTCTGTTGCAGATTCTGTTACCATATGCATTTTCTTACCATTGCATTCATTCACTGTTAAATTTGTAGGTGGACTTGGTCTGTAAGTACTAGCCAAATTACTTGTACTTGCACTTTGTTCCATCCTTTCCTTTTCTCTCTGAAATTGTGAACTCAAGGGAATCACCAAAGATCGTTCATCAATTTTCTGATTCTCAAAAACTGGTATTACTGGACCTATTGTTACAGGCACAGTAACTGCTTCCATATTTTTCGTTAATTCTCAAATTTTCTCAGTTAGTTCTTTTGTTGTCCTTGCCAATTCGCTTGCATTGTCGCTTTCTATTCCTTCATTTTGAGAAGTTCTCATTTGTTCTTGTGACCTATTTATTTCAATTCCCTTTTCCGGACTTTTATTTCGCATTGTCTCTATTAGTGGCGCATTTGGTGTCACCACTGTAGAACTCTGCTGATACGGAGGTGGATTTCTATTTAATATATCTTCCAGCAATTCGTCATCCGTTTCGCTCTCATGCATATACTTTTCTCTCTCTATATGTTTCTTTTTCTCAGTCCGTTTTTCTTAGTCCCTTCCTCAACTGTAAAAGCTGGAAACAAACCTCCTGTCATGTTAGCACATCTCCATCGTTTTATTCTGTCCTCATGATTTACTCCCCACAATCTTCCAGGCATAAATTCATGATCTCTCATTCCTCTGAATCTCTCTCGTTCATACATCTCATCTTCCCATTCCGTCAAAGCCTCAAACTGTGTTGGTCTAGGTCTAGGTTCCAACTTACACATTTTTTCTCGCAAATTTCGCAAAACCGCTACACTGAACGATCCATTCTCAGGGAAAGCCAAAGCACCATCATTCTTTGTATATTTAGCCCAATTTTCCAACCATATGCACGTATGATATCCATATTTCAGCATCATATGTGAAGCTGCTGATTTCGGCGGAGGAATTATTTGTCCCTCTCTAGTCACAACCTTTTTGTCTTTCTTAAAGAAATTCTTCAATTTCGTCGTCCATGACGTTCTCTCCCTTTCATACTCGTAATACGGCATGTTTTCTATTTGTTTTCTCTTTACTCTAACGCTGTTTCTGTGTACGGAACTTCGACCAATTACAGCGCGACTCACACTAACGTACCAATCAGAACAATTCCCACCGTCCGCGAACCAACCAATCCTAGCGCGGCACTTTTCTACGTCACTCCTGCTCTGTGTTCACGTGACTAGCGCACTATCCAATCCTAGCGCAGCACTTTTCCACGTCACTTCTACTCTTTACCCCTCCTTTACAAAATTTATCGGCAATTTTTCTTTTTGCTGTTTTCTTTGTTAGTTACAACAATAAAACAATTCCATAGTCTGATTCGCTAAACAAAAGTGACAGCTTTGTCCTTTTACACAAGAATCCTGTTTTTCCAGTAGGCAGCGCTTACCTCTACCCTACCACAGAATTATTTACTCTCGCCGATAAAGTAGCACTTCCCTCTACCTTACCCTTCTTTCAAACAAACAATTTACTCGTTTCTCTGGGGATAAGACACATGTGGAGACTAGGCTCCTGAGAATTAAGGCCAAAGTTTCACAAGTAAACGTGATTTGCTATTTCAATTACACACTTTTCACACAGAAATCCCTAACATAACACAACCTGCGTTATAACCAAAATGAATTCAGACCATGTACCAAATTCCATGTGACTTCTCTTGCCACACGTGTTCCACTTCCTACATCCCAGAAGCGTGAAAACTTACATATAACATAACGTGACTCAACATATAGTGTTAGTCATCAAAAATAATCAATAATCAATAAACAATAATCACTAAACTAATCTATAGAAAACCATAACTCTGCTACCAAGAAATCTGATGCAGCGCGTACAATAAAAACTATTCTCCTCCCAGGTTACTTATAGGTCATCCAGGGGCAAACTATATTTCTCATATCCACATGACGATGGGGCCCATAAACATCGCCTAACACACACACACACTCCTGGATTTCCTTTACACCTTTATGAAATTCTGTACTCCTAGGAGAAGCATGAGAACTAAATGGAGAACACCATTTTATGTACCGCTGGAAGAGCCAGGATATCTTATTACCTTAATTTGTCACTTTCTTTTAGTTATTTCTTAAGATATTCCTGCTCATTGTTTTGTCGATGAATCATTCATTTAAGAAATTAGTTCATAGTGATTAAGACCAGCTGAATCACAATAACCAATTACTGATGTCACAATCATTTAGGAAAATAACCACTGAGTCATTTTGGGTTTAAAGAATCTTAAATTTTATATAATTTTAAAAGCATGAAAATAATTTTTAATACTTTATTCAATTATTCATTTTTAAATTCAAATATTTATTAAGCATAATCAATTTATTGCAGAAAGGAAATTTGGTCATGAAGCCAAAACCCTAATTACCTGCCTAGCTTCCTAATTTAGCCTAATGATTTCTAACCTAAGTTAGGAATTAGAAATAGCCTGATTCTCATACTCAACTGTAAAATTAAGACAGCAACAGCAACTTCAGCTCGTCAGCATCAGCTACCTGCAACCCGTCTCCTCTAACAGTCTTTCAGCATCTCCCGCTCAGTAAGGGATCGATCAGGACCACCCAGCACTGGAAGCCACCAACGCGACTCTTCAACTCCTCTCCTGACTGTGACTGCAACCACGACTGACCCCTCCCACTAAGAGTAGGCCCTCTTATACCCTAATTCTAACTTTGCTAACTAACTGTTGCAACATTAATATCACGCTTTTCTTTCATTGGTCCATGCATGTCAGCTTATTCATTCTTTTAATCAAGTTCTCTTGGATTCAAGGGTCCTTGGATCATTTCCTTTCCCATACGCTTAAACATTTCCATCCGATTCGATCAGTTCATTTGTAACTTCTTTCGACACATTCGAGAACTCCGCAGTCATTGTCCTTTCTCTTAAACTTGTTTCCCACGGGCCTTCTGCTGATCATCATGGCACACTATCAGTTCAATTAGGTCACACCAGCCTTGACCATTTCTTGCCTCCAAACGTCTCAGAAACCTCACGAGGTTTTAGCTTTTTCTCCGTTTTCATCCCATATCACGTGTCCCCTTTGCGCCTGCGCACATCTTCCCACTGGCGGCCATTTTACATCGCCACTCGGTTATACTTTTAGAAGCACTAATTTGAGGCAAACAAAACATAATTAAAATAGAGAACAAATATCCCTTTCGTTTCCCTCCCGTCGTCTACGTACCCCAATTAGTTGTTACCTAGCAGAAAGCAACATTTAAGCTTGTTCCTTACTTACCATCACTATTGTTTTTGCAACGACACATTTTATTTCTATGAAGCACAAACATGCATTTATTTTAATTAGTACGCATTTATTTTTACGTTATAAATTAGACTCACGGACATCCATTAATAGATTATTTAGCACATACATTGGCATATTACCATTCCCATACATACAGTGTTGATTAATACATTTAAACGAACATTTTATTTAATTAATTATAAAATTTGTTAGGGGTTAAATTTTTTTATTTTCCCTGCTCCATCAACTCCCCCTTTGGTGATTTTTAAATCACCACATAAAACCCAAGTCATACTTCTTTTCAGGCAGCATGTCTTTCATCCTTTGCTTTCTGTTATTTATACATCTGTTTCTTCTTCATCTTGCCTTTTAGTCTCTTTATACATGCTTTCTTTCATTTTCTCCAACTCAATTTCACCCATTTCTCTCTCTCTTTCTCTCATTATTCTGTTATTTCTTTTTATCTTATTTTGTCTTACTTTTCTCTTTATACATGTTATTACTATTTTCAATATCATGGCTAACAGTATTACTATAGTTGCTACTATTATAACTTTCCCTATCACTAGTCTACTCATCCTAGTTAACCAATTTGCTACTGAAGAAAACCCTCTACCAAGTTTTCCCAAAACACTTTCAACCTCCAGTGGAACTAATTCTTTGTGCAAACTTGTAATATTTGTAATATACTTCTGTATATTTTCACTGTTATCAGGAATGTAAGTACAACAATGTTGGACTTTCAACATTCCACAGACTCCACCCTCTTTTGCCAAAAGAATATCAAGGGCAAGCCGATTTTGCATCACCATAGCTCTCATGGCAACCATTTCGGTATTTACCATTAAGAACCCTCCCTCAGTATCTGTAGACAAACGATCTACTACTGTGGATAACTTCCGAATTTTAAATGCATTCAAAGATATTCCCACTGCTGGTATCAATGCTCCAAAAATATCACCTACAATTTCTGAAAAACTTTCCCTCTTTCTACGTGTAAATCTATTAATCATCTTGTATGTTCCCTTTTCTTCTCTGTCCATGTGAAATTTTTTGGAAAGACCAGGCCTACATAGCAAGTTCCATACCAATGGTCCGGTAACCTGTAATAAGCTCTATTCCCACAAATATAATAGATACCTGGAAATATTGGATCTTTTCCACCTTTGAATCCCCAACCTCCCAGAATTTGATAATTGTCATGGCAGATACTGGAACCTACAAAGTAATTGTCATAGACTGTCTTATTTCTCCTAATACACAACTTTCCTGTTTGCGGCCAATCTAATGTCATTGCGGCATTTACCCTTTTCCCTTCATGATTTCCTTCCTCAAACGTCCATAAGCGTTTTCCTTCCTCTTTTATTGCTTCTTTTTGAAATTTCATTCTTCTTTCTTCAACCATTTCTAAAAATACTTTTTCTTCTTTCTTTAACTCACAGGTAAGGTTGTTACTAACTATTTCTTCTAACGTTAATTTTCTATGTTCTAAAAGAATTCTCCTAAAACTTTTGCTGGTTTTACTTTGTTAAGTTCTGGTACTACTGGAATGTTTGCAAAAATCTTATCTATATCAGTATAATAAGATTCTAATCTACCTGTTTTATAAAATAAACTTGCTATTACACTACATGTTATTCCATAAGTCAGAGGTAAGTGATGATAAGTCACACCTTCTGATACTGATGCAGGCAACTGCATACAAACATAACAATCTCTCACGTCCATTGTCTCTACGTACTCATACAACAATTTTGTAAAAACATTCTTTGAAAAATCTGTTACTGACTTATCCTTATGCAACTCTGCACTACTTCTTAAAATAACTGGTTCTTTAATACTAGTTTCTTTTTCTGGTTTAGTATCATTCTTTGCTTCTATCACAGCTACACTAATAGGAATTGTGATTGCTAAAACTATCCATATGGTCATTAATAACCCTGTACAAAAGCAGCACATTTTGCACCATCTCTTTATAAATTCACATTTATCTCTTCTATCCCTATTATTTTCCATTTTTCTTTTTCTATTTGTTAAGTTTCAGAAAATTGTGTCACTACACCTCAGAAATGACTTAGATGCCACTCTGCTTTCAAAAGTCTTTGCTTGGTACTTTCTTTAATTCTCTCCAGAATTCTTTCGTTGTCACATCCGGTGATTTGTCACATCCAGTAAATTGTCATGTCCGGCAGAAGCACTATAAGTCTTCACTTCAGTTTTGTTGCATCTCACCTTTTCCCATCCGACTTCTCAGTCTCTGGTTTCCGTGAGTGTTTTCTTCTTCTTCTTTGTAATCGGTTAGTGCAATATACAGCCACTCGGGTGACTTATACTTTGCATTCACTTTCTTTGTCCTTTTGGACTTTTGTAATCTTTTTCCACTGGGTTTTTCTTGTCCCTTTTGACTTGTTACCTCATTTACTTGTTCAGCACCTTCGTCTTCCGCTCTTATTATTCTATATCTCAATTTTCTTACAGAGCTGTTGGGCCAATTATCTCCTTTTCTTGGCCTTTTGACTTCACCTTCTCTTTCTTCTCTTTCTGATTTCCAATTTCTTTTTCTTGATTCAGTCTTTGCTTTTTCCTCTCCTCCACTTTCTTCTGTTTCTGTTTCAACTGTTTCACTATTGTCTCTTATTTTGAAACTTATAATCTCGTCATCTCCTACTGGTGGATCTGTCTTCTCCTTTTTGTTTTCCCTTATTACTGTCCCTCCTCGGTGTTCTTCCGATTTGGTGTTTTTCTCCTTTTCTGTTTCTAAATTTCCCTGTTCTTCTGTTTCTCTATCTGTCCCTATTGCTCCTCGGGGTTCTTCTCGATTTTCTAACTTTTTGTGTACTTCTTTCCCTACTTCATCTATTAATATTGTTTCTGAAGGAGTTCCACCATAACTTGTACCTGGTTGTTCGTCTAACTCAATTTCTTGCTCAGTTTCTTCTCTAATTGGTTTATAACCCCAAGTTTTCCTTAGGAATTCTTCACGGTTTTCAACTGAATCATCAGAGTCTGAAGTTGTGTCAGATATTTCCAGATGTCGACTTACAGGTCGATCTTCAGGTTCTGGAATTTCTGAATTTCTTTCTTCTTCTTCTTCTTCTTCTTCTTCCTCTTCTTCTCTAGAGGTTTTTGTCGTTGGGGTTTCCAGATGTCGACTTTCAGGTCGATCTTCAAGTTCTAGCACCCTTTCCTTTATCTTCGTTGTCCCAGCCGTTAAACTTTTATCCCACACTTCCAGACGCCGACTCACATGTCGATCTGTAGGTTCTGGAACTCTGATTGTGTGGCTGGCATGAACCCAGTTCTTCACTCCTGCACACTTGACGGCAGTCGTTGTCACTAGGATTACCTGTCGTGGCTCGTCCCAACGAGGAACTAGACAGTTTCTTCTCCTGTGGACTTTTATGCGGACCCAGTCTCCTGGATTCAAGTCGTGGGCTGGTTTTCTTTCAAGAGTGGTCGCATCCGGTCCAACCTGATGAAACACAGAACGCACCACATCAGCCAGTCCCTTGCAATAATCCAGTACTAGATCATCAGTTATAGTTAATAACTTGTTGACTGGTACGTGTGCTTGTCTCATTGCTCGTCCCATGATCATCTCATGAGGACTGAGTCCAGTTTTCTTTTCAGGGATGCTTCTGATGGTCATCAGAACAAGAGGCAGTGCATCCGGCCATTTGAGTCCTGTAGCTTGACACATTTTTCCCAATCTGTTTTTAATTGTTCCATTAATCTGCTCTACTACCCCAGAAGCCTCTGGTCTGTAAGCACAATGTAGTTTTTGTTTAATACTCAATGCTTCACAAATCAATTGGATCAACTCATTTTGAAAATGTGTTCCTCTATCTGTCTCAACCGTGACTGGAAAACCATACCTTGGAATGAACTCTCGCAGCATAAGTTTTGCCACTGTTGTTCCATCATTCCTTCTTGTGGGGTATGCCTCCACCCAACGAGAGAACAAACAGACGACCACTAGAACATATCTTAGTCTGTTACTAGGGGGCATCTCGATGAAGTCTAACTGCATTCTTGTGAATGGACCTCCTTCTCGTCCTATTGTTCCTAGACTCACTACTGTTTTTCTTCCTGGGTTAAACTGTTGACAAATAAGACATCTTTGACAAAGACTTTCAGCAATGGCTCTGAATTTTGGGTTATACCAGGTTTGTCTAAAAAGTCTGATCATTGCATCTCTCCCAATATGAGCTTGTCCATGGTACATCCGTGCCATGTCTGCAATCATGCTATCAGGCATAACTGGTCTTTCATCTCTGTATACCCACACACCATTATTTTCCTGTCTTCTACATCCTGCTTTTATCCAGTAATCTTTTTCCTCATCTCTTGCTGTTTCTTGTAACTGCCTTACTTCATCCCATGTTTCGACAGTATTAGTGAAAAGCAAAGGACAAGAGACATGCTCCCTTTCTCTATTTTTGTTCAGGGACGCCATGTTTTCCGCACAATATCTAGCGATCTCATCAGCATAATTATTGCCGACCGCTATGTAGTCTTCGTTTTTCTTATGCGCCTTGCACTTCACTACAGCTATTTGTTTAGGCAACTGTATCGCCTCAAGCAGTTTTTTAACATAATCTCCATTTCTGATAGGTGTTCCTGCAGATGTCAAAAATCCTCTTTGTGACCAAATCTGACCAAAATCATGTACGATGCCGAAACCATATTGGCTATCGGTCACTATCGTGATTCGTACATTTTTCCCCAATTTACATGCTTGAATCAAAGCAATTAGTTCCGCAACTTGGGCAGACCTAACTCCTTTCAGACAAGACGCTTCCATCACAGTTGCCACTGTGCATACTGCGTAAGCTGCACTTAACACTCCTTCTTTTGTGCGTAAACATGAACCATCTACAAACATGACATAATCCGATTCCTTTAACGGTTCATCTTTTATGTCAGCTCTTGGTTTTGTGCAATATTCCAGCACATTCAGACAATCATGATCTACTTCGTCTTGTTCAATTATACTCTCTTCATCTGGCAATGATGTAGAAGGATTTACATTCATGCATCTATCTATGGTCACATTTTCAGCACTCAAGATGACTTTTTCGTACTTAGTCAGCCGACTATGTGTCATGTACTGTGTTTTTGTTCTTGTCAAAAGAATTTCTACTGAATGGGGAACATATACTCTCAGTGGATACCCCATCACTATACCTTCACTTTGTTCCAGACTTACACAAGTAGCAGCAACTGCTTTCAGACATCCAGGCAATGCTTTTGCTATAGGATCTAAAACAGCTGAAAAATAAGCGATTGGTCTTTTCATGGTCCCGTGTTTCTGTACCAGTACTGAAAATGCACATCCATCTCTTTCACTGCAGTACAACTCAAAATCCTTCTCATAATCAGGCATGCCTAAAGCAGGGGCCTCACACAGTTTCTTTTTCAATTCTTTGAAAGATTTCATTTCTTCTTTGTTTAACTCAAAAGGGTCTTTCACATCTTTCTTTGTCAATTTTTGTAAGGGTTTTGCAATCAAAGAAAATCCACTTATCCACTGTCGACAATATCCAACCATTCCCAAAAACATTCTTACCTCTCTCTGAGTCATTGGTGCTCTCATTCCTTGAATCATTCTTACTCTTTCTGTCGCTATTTTCCGCACTCCTTTCTCAATTTTATGCCCTAAATACTGGACTTCTTTCTGACAAAACTGTAATTTTGAAGGAGACACTTTATGTCCTCTTTCTCTCTAAATGGTTCAGTAAAGCAATTGTGTCACTTACACATGCTTCTTTGGTTTTCGATGCCACCAATAGGTCATCGATATACTGCACCATCACTGATTTTTCTGGCATTTTTAAATCTTCCAGAGATTTCTTTAGAATCTGATTAAAAATTGAGGGGCTTTCTGTATACCCCTGTGGAATTCGGCACCATGCCAAAATACGCTCTCCGAACCGGAATGCAAATAATGGCTGGCTATCTGGATGCAAAGGAATAGAGAAAAATGCGTGACACAAATCTATCACAGTGTACCACTCAGCTTCATGTGGGATTTGATATAGAATTACTGCAGGGTTTGGCACTATTGGACAACATGGTACAACTATTTTGTTGATCTTTCTCAAATCCTGTACTATTCTATATGTTCCATTTGGCTTTTTCAGTCCCATAATAGGTGAATTACATGGACTGCTCATGATTTCTTTCAGAATTCCCTGTTCAATCATCTTATTTATCACAGGAGTTATTCCTTCAATTATTTCTGGAGTTAATTTGTACTGTGGCGTGTTTGGATAAATTATCCCTTCTTTCACTGTCACTTTTACGGGATCAACTTCTCTCATTAATCCAATGTCTTCTCCTGTAAAATCCCACACACTTTCTTTTACTGCACTTTTTAGTTCTTCTGGAAGTTTTTCTGCATCAAATGCAGGAAACAAACCATTCGTTTCAGGTTCTTGATTCATCAAAGTTACTTTATACAAAACATCTTCATCTGAAGTTTGAAATCCTATTCCATCTGGTGTACAATAAATTGTGCAATTCATCTTACATAAAAGGTCACGACCTAAAAGATTTACAGGACTACAATCGCACACTACAAATTTATGCATTTTGCTAAAAGAACCAATTTTTACTTCCACCAATTCAGTAAGTGGGGTTTTAATCTGCTGATTGGCTACTCCTACCACTTGGATGTATTCACCTGAGAGAGGAAGGTTTGGAATTTCCACTGATCTAACAGTAGAACGGGTAGCTCCAGTATCGACAAGGAATGTTACGTTTGCACCATTCACTTCTCCATCCACAAAGGGACCAGACTGATCTACCTCTAGAGTTGCGCCAAGCACGCACTCTTTCCCCTCTCCTGCGCACCGTCAGAAACTTTCATCCGGGTCATCCTCACTCTGACGCAACCAATACTGAGAAATGTTAGCTGCTCGCGGCAACTGTGTTACCTGCTCTCCTCCGTAGAATCCTGTTTCTGTACTGTATCTTTGCTGGTTAACAGTGTTGGGAAGTGGTGGTTGTGGCACCTGACTTTGTTGAACAACTACCTCATTCTGCACCTGTGGAGTTAATGATTGATGTTCCGGATTAGGTTTAGGTGGGAACTTACACTCATTTCTCCAATGCCCTAATTTTCCGCAATTATGACATGGCCATTTCTTCTTTGCCTCTTCTAGACTCACTTGACCTTTTCCTTTACCTATGTTTGGTCGCATTTTATTCTGTCCTGATTCGTTTCCATTATTATTGTCCAATTGGGCTTCTTGTTTTTCTGCCACTTTCACTTGTGCCCACATTGCCTTTTCTTTCAACTTACGCTGTTTACTCTCTATTTCATCACTACAATACTTAGCATATCTCAGTACCTTATCTACACTTCCATTCTGCCAGTTTATCATGTGTTGCTTAATCATATCACTTATTTCTGGTTTCAAACCAAACACAAATCGGTATACAAAATGACTCATGTCCTTTTCACTCAACTCCTCATAACCACTATACTGCTTGAAAACCAATAACAGTCGCTCATAATATGCATGTACAGACTCCTTGCTTTCCTGTGTAGTTCTATCAATCTTAACCCAATCTGTCTCTTTGGGAGGAATCTTATTTTTCAAAAAGGTAATCACCTTGTCGTATTTCTTCATCACATCAGGACCTGGAGCTCCTGTTTTAGGATCTCTTGGATATTCTGTAGTTGGCCAGTCAACTGTAATCTTACATTCGGACCATAAATCTGTTGGTACCACTATGTCAAACAATCCATCTAAATCTATCCACAACACTTTTGACACCTTTACAAACCTTTCTACTTGTCGGTACCACTCAACTGGCTTCTCTCTTAACTTTGGAAAGTCATTGGTAAATGACAGTATGTCCTGCCTAGTCCAGGGAACATGCACGTAACTACCACCTGGAGTTTCTCTCATGGGATATTCTTTGACAACAGATTCTTTTTCGGTTACCATAAAAGCCAATGAACCTTTGTCTATACTTTTCTCATTCTTCTTTGTCCATCTAACCTTCCATCTGTCCACATCACCCCATTTTCTCAACAACACAATTAACTCCTTTATCTGTGTCAGCCTTCCTGCCGTGTTCAAATTTTCAATATCTTTTTCACAAAAGTCTACTCTGTATGGTTTTTGCAACGTTTTCACTTTTGCTAAATCTATTCCAATCTCACTAGCCACTTCTTCTAATTTGTCATGTAAATTCTTTGCCCTCCATGTTATACTTTTGCACAGAAACATTATTTCATCATCCTGATAATTTTTTATCTTTTCAGTACCAATCGTTCCTAGAATTAATTCTTCCATATCTATTTTTAATCTGATCACATCTAATGGTTTTTCTTCTGTTTCTTTTATTTTAAAAGCTTTCATCCACTCATTCAACTCATCAGGAGTCGGACCTATGGGTGTATTATTTAGTTCTACCCAGTTACCACTCTTTTCAGGCGTTTCTGTTGCAGATTCTGTTACCATATGCATTTTCTTACCATTGCATTCATTCACTGTTAAATTTGTAGGTGGACTTGGTCTGTAAGTACTAGCCAAATTACTTGTACTTGCACTTTGTTCCATCCTTTCCTTTTCTCTCTGAAATTGTGAACTCAAGGGAATCACCAAAGATCGTTCATCAATTTTCTGATTCTCAAAAACTGGTATTACTGGACCTATTGTTACAGGCACAGTAACTGCTTCCATATTTTTCGTTAATTCTCAAATTTTCTCAGTTAGTTCTTTTGTTGTCCTTGCCAATTCGCTTGCATTGTCGCTTTCTATTCCTTCATTTTGAGAAGTTCTCATTTGTTCTTGTGACCTATTTATTTCAATTCCCTTTTCCGGACTTTTATTTCGCATTGTCTCTATTAGTGGCGCATTTGGTGTCACCACTGTAGAACTCTGCTGATACGGAGGTGGATTTCTATTTAATATATCTTCCAGCAATTCGTCATCCGTTTCGCTCTCATGCATATATTTTTCTCTCTCTATATGTTTCTTTTTCTCAGTCCGTTTTTTCTTAGTCCCTTCCTCAACTGTAAAAGCTGGAAACAAACCTCCTGTCATGTTAGCACATCTCCATCGTTTTATTCTGTCCTCATGATTTACTCCCCACAATCTTCCAGGCATAAATTCATGATCTCTCATTCCTCTGAATCTCTCTCGTTCATACATCTCATCTTCCCATTCCGTCAAAGCCTCAAACTGTGTTGGTCTAGGTCTAGGTTCCAACTTACACATTTTTTCTCGCAAGTTTCGCAAAACCGCTACACTGAACGATCCATTCTCAGGGAAAGCCAAAGCACCATCATTCTTTGTATATTTAGCCCAATTTTCCAACCATATGCACGTATGATATCCATATTTCAGCATCATATGTGAAGCTGCTGATTTCGGCGGAGGAATTATTTGTCCCTCTCTAGTCACAACCTTTTTGTCTTTCTTAAAGAAATTCTTCAATTTCGTCGTCCATGACGTTCTCTCCCTTTCATACTCGTAATACGGCATGTTTTCTATTTGTTTTCTCTTTACTCTAACGCTGTTTCTGTGTACGGAACTTCGACCAATTACAGCGCGACTCACACTAACGTACCAATCAGAACAATTCCCACCGTCCGCGAACCAACCAATCCTAGCGCGGCACTTTTCTACGTCACTCCTGCTCTGTGTTCACGTGACTAGCGCACTATCCAATCCTAGCGCAGCACTTTTCCACGTCACTTCTACTCTTTACCCCTCCTTTACAAAATTTATCGGCAATTTTTCTTTTTGCTGTTTTCTTTGTTAGTTACAACAATAAAACAATTCCATAGTCTGATTCGCTAAACAAAAGTGACAGCTTTGTCCTTTTACACAAGAATCCTGTTTTTCCAGTAGGCAGCGCTTACCTCTACCCTACCACAGAATTATTTACTCTCGCCGATAAAGTAGCACTTCCTTCTACCTTACCCTTCTTTCAAACAAACAATTTACTCGTTTCTCTGGGGATAAGACACATGTGGAGACTAGGCTCCTGAGAATTAAGGCCAAAGTTTCACAAGTAAACGTGATTTGCTATTTCAATTACACACTTTTCACACAGAAATCCCTAACATAACACAACCTGCGTTATAACCAAAATGAATTCAGACCATGTACCAAATTCCATGTGACTTCTCTTGCCACACGTGTTCCACTTCCTACATCCCAGAAGCGTGAAAACTTACATATAACATAACGTGACTCAACATATAGTGTTAGTCATCAAAAATAATCAATAATCAATAAACAATAATCACTAAACTAATCTATAGAAAACCATAACTCTGCTACCAAGAAATCTGATGCAGCGCGTACAATAAAAACTATTCTCCTCCCAGGTTACTTATAGGTCATCCAGGGGCAAACTATATTTCTCATATCCACATGACGATGGGGCCCATAAACATCGCCTAACACACACACACACTCCTGGATTTCCTTTACACCTTTATGAAATTCTGTACTCCTAGGAGAAGCATGAGAACTAAATGGAGAACACCATTTTATGTACCGCTGGAAGAGCCAGGATATCTTATTACCTTAATTTGTCACTTTCTTTTAGTTATTTCTTAAGATATTCCTGCTCATTGTTTTGTCGATGAATCATTCATTTAAGAAATTAGTTCATAGTGATTAAGACCAGCTGAATCACAATAACCAATTACTGATGTCACAATCATTTAGGAAAATAACCACTGAGTCATTTTGGGTTTAAAGAATCTTAAATTTTATATAGTTTTAAAAGCATGAAAAGAATTTTTAATACTTTATTCAATTATTCATTTTTAAATTCAAATATTTATTAAGCATAATCAATTTATTGCAGAAAGGAAATTTGGTCATGAAGCCAAAACCCTAATTAGCTGCCTAGCTTCCTAATTTAGCCTAATGATTTCTAACCTAAGTTAGGAATTAGAAATAGCCTGATTCTCATACTCAACTGTAAAATTAAGACAGCAACAGCAACTTCAGCTCGTCAGCATCAGCTACCTGCAACCCGTCTCCTCTAACAGTCTTTCAGCATCTCCCGCTCAGTAAGGGATCGATCAGGACCACCCAGCACTGGAAGCCACCAACGCGACTCTTCAACTCCTCTCCTGACTGTGACTGCAACCACGACTGACCCCTCCCACTAAGAGTAGGCCCTCTTATACCCTAATTCTAACTTTGCTAACTAACTGTTGCAACATTAATATCACGCTTTTCTTTCATTGGTCCATGCATGTCAGCTTATTCATTCTTTTAATCAAGTTCTCTTGGATTCAAGGGTCCTTGGATCATTTCCTTTCCCATACGCTTAAACATTTCCATCCGATTCGATCAGTTCATTTGTAACTTCTTTCGACACATTCGAGAACTCCGCAGTCATTGTCCTTTCTCTTAAACTTGTTTCCCACGGGCCTTCTGCTGATCATCATGGCACACTATCAGTTCAATTAGGTCACACCAGCCTTGACCATTTCTTGCCTCCAAACGTCTCAGAAACCTCACGAGGTTTTAGCTTTTTTCTCCGTTTTCATCCCATATCACGTGTCCCCTTTGCGCCTGCGCACATCTTCCCACTGGCGGCCATTTTACATTGCCACTCGGTTATACTTTTAGAAGCACTAATTTGAGGCAAACAAAACATAATTAAAATAGAGAAAAAATATCCCTTTCGTTTCCCTCCCATCGTCTACGTACCCCAATTAGTTGTTACCTAGCAGAAAGCAACATTTAAGCTTGTTCCTTACTTACCATCACTATTGTTTTTGCAACGACACATTTTATTTCTATGAAGCACAAACATGCATTTATTTTAATTAGTACGCATTTATTTTTACGTTATAAATTAGACACACGGACATCCATTAATAGATTATTTAGCACATACATTGGCATATTACCATTCCCATACATACAGTGTTGATTAATACATTTAAACGAACATTTTATTTAATTAATTATAAAATTTGTTAGGGGTTAAATTTTTTTATTTTCCCTGCTCCATCACCAGCATGAAGCTGATCACATTCTGTGGGCCTTCCAGGGAGCTTACCCTCAGTCCTCCTCTAGCAGACTGAGAGGTCATCTCACAGGGTGCTGTGCAGAAGTTCAAAGGGGCTGAAGCCAACCCCTTTCTTCGGTACTTCCCAGGAAGTAAACAAAAGGCATGGCAAGAGGATGTCCCACTTTCACCTCAGGTGCTTCGATAGGCCCATGATCATTCCTTTGAGTGTCTTGTTGAACCTTTCAACAAGCCTGCTAGTTTGGGTGCAAGAAGAAGTGGAGAATTTGTAGTTTACCCCGTACTCCCGTCATATTGACCTCATGTAGGCAGACATGAGGTTGGTACCACAGTCAGATACCACCTCCCTGTGGAACACCACATGAGTAAAGATTCTCATCAGTTACCTGGCCACTGCAGATGAAGTCACCATCCCCAGAGGTATAGCCTCTGGGTACCAAGTGGCATGGTACACTAAAACCAGGATGAACCTGTTGCCAATGGCCATGTTAGGATCCAACAATGTTGGTGCCCACCTATTCAAAGGGAGTGCCAATGACAGTGAATGGCTGCAGTGGAGTCTCGTGCTTACCTCCTGACTTGCCACTGGCCTGCCAGGTAGGTCATGATCTGCAGATCGCATCTGAGGCCAATAAAAGTGGGTGACAAGACTTTGAAAGGACTTGTCCTGCCCTAGGTGACCTGCCATGGGTACATCATGAGCCAGCTCCAGTCGGAAGACCCTATGGTACTGGCGGGGCACCAACACACAGGTTTCACCAGGCTCAGGAACCATTCTCCCATTAAATCAGGCGATCACCAGGGTATCTCCTGCTGTATGGGCCTCTGCCCTCATGAGTGGTGCACTCCATCTGTGCCTTGTAGAACTCTGCTCCGGTGGGACACCCTTCCTTCTGCCAGTTGGTCAGCTCAGGTAGGTTCCCCAGGGTGGCAATGTACATCCCTGTAGGTTATGGGGCTTCACCCTCAGGCTCAGCCTCCTCCTGGATGTGGGAATTTCAGGAGCAGGTTTCCCCACCCCTTGACCTTCCTCTTTTTGGCCGGCACCTGGACAATTATTCCAGGCTCCAGGTCCTCCTGACTACCCTCTGAGGGTGGCCATGGACTGCGTGGTCAGACACTCTCACTAAGGCAACCCTAACATCTCCAAGTGCCACCTGAGCACCACCTCCTGCCAGATGTTGTGCTTGAGGTCATTGCCAAGCAGAACATTTGCAGGCATGGATGGACTCACAGCTACCCTGAAGGAACCTGAGACCCTCCCACTGAAAGGGAATCAGATCCACTGGGTAGTGACTCTCATGGCTATCAGCTGCAATAACCTGTTGGAATGCATTATGGACTACTTATTCTGAGGCCACCGGATGATATTTGACAGTTGTCATGCTGCCTAGTGTCTCTCAGAGCCTTCACCCTGTGCCCATTGATGGTAACCTACTGCCTATATTTCCTAGTGTTACTAGGCATGTGAGTTCTCTGCACATCTCTGTGTCACACAGGGACACTAGGGTAACCTCTATGCTCTACCCCACACTATCTGGGGCCATCTCTTCCCCAAGCACTACACTAACCAACCCTGTTTCTACCCACCAGTGGGCAGCGGCATCCCCCTTGTAGTGCACCACCTGTGGACAATCATAGCACTTAGGAGGGTGTTTTCCCTGAAGACTTACTAACAGGGAACCATTTTTTCTTCTGTTCAGGTGGGTATTGGGAGTCCTGACCCTTACAGCTAGTTTAGGGACTTTAGAGAACTCCCTGTTTTTTTTATGTTTGTCTCCCCCCTCTTTCTTCTGGTGGGGACCCTTCCGACCCTTGTGGTAATCCCCCCAGATACTTTCTTATGGACCCCAGCCCTGAGCCAGTGGTCCCCCTTCTTGGTAATTTCACTGAGATCAGTGAGCTTGCTATCAATAAGGTGTTGGTGCAGACCTGCAAAAAGAAGAATTAACGTGCTCTCCCACAATCAAATTGTACAGCCCCTGGTTCCCCTCTACTAGGGCCAGTAGTGCATCACTCCCTTCACTAGGAATGTGCTTCCAGAGGCTAGCCCACAATCCTCCTCATGCATCCTATGCATCTGTAAAGCCACCTCATAAGCTTCAAACCACTTGTCAATATCGTCCGCCACAATAAAGTCAGGCATCAGACCTTTGGGAATATTGACCCTCTTGTTCCCAGAGGACACTGCGGGTATTCTGCCACCAAGTTTGCTGGACTGTGTTTTCCTAGACCTTATGTCCAACTCTCTGAGTCTTCTCTTGAGAGCCATTTTCTTTTCTTCTGCTTTCATGGCCAGTTTCTTCTCCATGGCCAGT
Organism: Calotriton arnoldi; assembly: GCA_963921515.1. Taxonomy (NCBI): domain Eukaryota; kingdom Metazoa; phylum Chordata; class Amphibia; order Caudata; family Salamandridae; genus Calotriton; species Calotriton arnoldi. Next base: position 1,070,801 of record CAWUFW010004262.1, read on the forward strand.
TTCAGCTGGGCTATCTGCAGTCTAGACTCAATTCACCCTTCCTGTCAGCCAGCTCCTCTGGGGACAGGCCTTGAGAAGAAATACTGCTCTTCACGCTGGCAGGGGGTTCCAGCTAGGGGGTCAAGTCATCCCCCTTGGCTGTGTGCTGCATCTTAGGACTGGGATCTAGATCCTCTCCTTGTCGGTCCACATCTTCATCTCCTTCGGTTGCTGTAACCAGTGACTGGTGCACTTCTCGCCAGGCCCTCAGTGCCTTTTGAAGCTCCACCTTCCCATGTTGCTTTTGGCTGGGAGTCCCTTCTCTTTTCAGAACTCCTAGAGCAGGGCCACAGAATAGGCATCCATGTTGGCAAACTCAAGCTCCATTCTTGCAGGTGCGGATTTAGGCACAACAGTCAGAAAGAGAATTTAGAAAAAACAAAAAGGCCAATCATGGAGAATTTAAACTTGAATTGGTCTCAGATATGGGATAGTAGTGTACTGTATGACACTGCACAAACACAAGACCTAGTGCTCACCACTGATCACAAATATAAGAAACTGGGTTGTTGGTTGATTAGGGTATGGGCTCAGGTCAAGCAGCAACCACAATCCTTGTCAGGGTGAAGTACAAGTCAGCCCTAAATTAACTTCTCTTATAAAACATTGTACTGAAATGAGCGTGCTGATTGGGACCACTCAGTTAGATTGCATATTCATTACTGTGACATGGACCAAGGATAGATCAGGTCCTGACTTTGCGTTAGCTATTCTCCCGGGGTATGCCGCAGTGAGGCTTGATAGGAGTGCATGGAGAGGTGGGGAACTTGCCATTATTTTTAAGGAGCAGTTGAGTTGCACTTTAGAGTCCCTTAATACGGCTGCCATTGAGGACAGTGAGGTGGGACATTTCTGAATCAAACATAGACCCACTCAGCCCCTTGCAGGGATGCTGGTCTACTGCCCGCCTGGTGCTAAGAAGCAGTTGGTTTTGAACTGGAACCAGGTGTTTGAACCCTTTATCTCATGTAGCTACTTTACCAAACGGAGTACAGACACAAGGAACAGGATTAGCTCAAAGAAATGTGGGGGCTGTACCTAAAATTGGAAAGTGGAGAACAGAGCACCTTTATTTTTAGAAAGGAGGACATGACAGATTGAAAGAAGCAGCAAATAATTGGGTACAGTATGAGCAGCGAACAGATGCCGCCTCAGAATAAGAATGGGACACAGAGGAAGACACAGAGGAAGAAAAGGAAGAGCTAGGAGACCTAATACAAATACCAACACAAGCACCGTCACACTATTCCTCAATGCCCACACCCCCACATCGACTCATGCCAGGGAATATACATAATAATAATAATAATATGCCACCACCAACACAAATGTCATTGGCAGATACAGTAGTAGGGGAAAACAGGGGCAATACAGCACCAAGGATGAGAACCGCAAACTTCAATAGAATAGCAGACCGGTTACTGGCACATTTAGGAGAGCAAGTAGGAAGACCAGGAATGACTACTAGAAGTATGAGCTCAGCTGCAAATGCTGCTGCATTGATTGTAAGGAATGAAGATAGAGTAAGAAGTAGAGATCTCACACATAAACAAATAATGTCTGAAAAAGAAGGGGATATATATGTGAACCCCTTTTGCGAGTATTTAGCTGGATGGACAGAAGGACAGGCCCCACAGAGGAGACCATGGCCCAGGGAAGGATCATTTGACCCAGATGACATGGCTATAGCAGAACAAAGCATCAGGGTTGGGGAGGGGGACGCAGACTGGGATTATGATTATATGCAAAAATGTATAGCAGTTTGGGAAAAGTATTCAATACGACAATCTATAAGCCAAATTCAACAAGGAATTTGCAGCAGAGAAGGAGATAATGATATGGACACCTATGCAATCAATAGTAGAATAATGCAGTTACCACTAATTCAGAAAGGAGCAGGCCAGTTAAATTATATCCTATGGGCACAGATGGACAAAGAAGGACTAAAAATCAAGTTACCACCTCTGTCAGATGGGGCAGATAAGTGAATCAGTGGCTTTGAGAGACATACAGCCAAACTGACAACATTTTCAAAACCGCTAGAATTCGATAAGTATCACTTACAGAGAATAAAGTTGATGATCTCAATTTAACAATTACAGAACAGAAATATGGGAAGCACTGAGAGAAAACTGTTCCTATAAACCAGATATAGGAGGCATGATGGCAGAGACAATGAGACCAGATGAAAATGTAACTGATTATATGAATAGAATGAAAGAGAGATGGAGTCAAGAGACAGAAAAGCATGGGAGAATGAAGGAAGTAACACTATATTATTTTATAATATAATAAAAAGGAGGCTACAGGCAGATGTACAGGCCAATTTAGTTAATATAGTGGGGTTGGAAACAAAGCCCTGGATGGAAATCCTGGAGCATATTGTTCACTTTTACAAACAGAAGGTAGAAAAACAAACAGAAAATGAAAGAAAAAAGGCAGAAACAGAAGGGGCAGTATTGGCTGCAGAGACATCCCAAAATGTCGCAACCACAGCAGCAATGTTACAGAGGGAGCCAGTCAAGTGGTGGAAGGGGAAGAGGAAGTCTTAGAGGAAATATGGGCAACCAAAAGTCAATACAATGCTTCTACTGTCATAAACCCTACAAGAAAACTTGATACAAGGACAACTAATTCTGAGCCCACCCCAGCAAAATAACTTCCAAGGGTATCAGAATCAGGGTCCACAAATTCAGCAGCAACAGAGCAACCCCTTAAAACAGCAAAGACAAGGAGGATTGGTAGTGATGGCAGGAACTAATCCATTCCATGGAAATATGGGAGACAATGGCCAACAACAACAATACTACATATAATGAAGGGACCCACAGAGCATTCCAATGTGTCCAGTTTTATCGGTAACACACAGATAGGATGATGAACCCACTGTGACAGTTGCCATAAACAAAATTTCATTTACCTTTCTAATAGCTACAGGGGCAACAAAATCATGCATCAAAGAAGGAAAAATCCCATTATCAAATACAGCTATGGACACACAGGCAATTTCTGGGGCAGTAAATAGGGTTCCATTTACAGAAACAGTTGAGATGGAACCAGGAGAAGCTTTAGTAGATGGGAAACTGTTATACTAACCATCATCTCCAGCTAATCTCTTAGGAAGGGATTTGATGTCCAAACTAAATATGACAATGCATTTTGGCTCCCATGGCACAATGGTCTGCACAACTCTAGGGGTTTCCAAAAAAGATCAATTATGTTACTTATTAGAGCAGAGATCAATAAACAATACCGAGCCAGGCCCACAGATGAAAGAGGGTTTCTAAGGGCAGTATATGCTATAATAGCAAATGCACCCCAACTGAAGGGAAGATTAGTAGAAATATCAAAAGAATTCCTTTTCAGATGCCAAGGAACACCCCAATCACATTAATTGCAGGACACACTATCCTTGATAACCAGAGATGGAATTGAAATAACTCCCACAAGTGGTATACTATTGGCCACTGTCAAGCACCAAACAACATGGGCATGTGTAATATTCATGAAACCCGGACTAAGATTACAAGACCTACTAGATGAACAACTGTTTGAAGATAATTTCCCTGGCTTCTCTGAAACCTTCCAACCATTTCAAGGACCCACTCCCCGCCAAGTTGCTCAAAAACCTCAACTTGGCAGTTCTGCCTCTCTGGTCCAGGATCATCCAACAATCTCTCTTATAAGGGAGGATTCCCGACTGCCTTAAAATGGGGCAAGTCACACCCATCCCCAAGAAGCCCAATGCAGACCTTACAGATCCCAGTAACTTCCGACCGATCACCAACATCATGTCCCTAGCGAAATTGCTCGAGAAATGTGTTCACACACAGCTTTGCGACCACATTGAGAAATTTCAGCTCCTAGACCAACATCAATCAGGCTTTAGATCAGGTCATAGCACAGAAACAGCGCTAACTCACATTGTTGATGACGCATTGAGAGCTCTGGACCAAGATACACCTTGTCTTCTAATCCTTCTGGACTTGTCCTCTGCTTTTGACACTAACAAACATGATAACCTGATTAACCTTCTTCAATACAGGATGGGGCTATCGGGCCCTGTCCTAAATTGGTTTTCCTCTTTCCTGCATAATCGAACACAAAGAATCAAAGTCAACCAATCTTTGGCGGCCAGCACTTCAGTCTCTATTGGGGTGCCTCAAGGTTCTGCACTTTCGCCCACGCTCTTCAACCTATGCATGGAACCTCTAACTGCCATTCTAAATGACTCAAACATTCAGTACCACATGTACGCGGATGACACTCAACTATATTTGAAAATCTCCTCTCCAGATGACATTAAAACTCTTAACGGAGCGCTTCAAAAAACTCAACAATGGCTAACACATAACCACCTATTGCTTAACTCTCTCAAAACTGAATTTCTCCTGATTTCCCCACGCAACCACGAGGCCCCCACGCAAAACTGGATAAAAAAAATCTCAGCACTCAACTGCACCCCGCATTTGGTGGACTCCGCCTGCTCTTTAGGGGTCACCCTAGATAAATTTCTAAACATGCAAGGTCACATCAGTGCAACCATTAAGAGTGCCAACCATCAGCTCAACACTCTTAGGAAAATCAAACCGTTCCTACCTCCAGAAGACATGCAATCAGCAGTCCAATCCTTAGTCATATCACGAGTTGAATATGGCTTGGTGACCCTAGCTGGTCTTCCTAAATCTAGGTTAGCACCGCTAAGAGCTACACTGAACGCCTCTGCCAGACTAATCACAGGCTCAAGAAAACATGATCATATCACACCTGACCTAATCCAGCTTAACTGGCTCCCCATTGAAGCTAGGATCCGCTTCAAGATAGCCTGCCTGACACATAAAGCTTTACATTTCAATAGCCCCGTTTACCTGGCAAAAAAACTTGAGCTCTCCGGATCCAGAAGAAACCTAAGAAGCTCCAATACCCTTCTACTGAAACCACCGAAATTCAATAAAAAAAGAACTTACAATCGTACCTTCTCAGGACTGGCTCCAAGAATTTTGAATGCCCTTCCAACAGAGATCAGAGCCAATCCCTCGACTGCCTCATTCAAAAAACAGGTCAAATGGCTACTATTGGAAGAACTGCATCAACAATAGCCTCCATGTCATTTGCTAGTCAATTACCTGCATTCTTGACAAGCATTTTTACTTTGTTGTGTTGAAATTTATGCTTGACAATGTACTTTCACTTTATGTTTGTAACACGTGCTTGACAATCATTCTCACTTGGGGTTTAAAACGTATCTCAGCTGTCTTAATAGTAAGGTGATGATGAAACTGCTCGGCCTCATCTGGGTGGGCTGTTTATTGTTTGTTCATTTTCTACCTACTCTTCCCCTAGCGTCCTCATTTATTTTATGCCTCAGGTTCCTCTCATGTTGCCTTATGGGGGTGCTTGGGTGTGTTATTGTATGCTTAACAATTTACTTTCACTTTATGTTTGAAACTTATGCTTGACAATCATTTCTACTGGGGGTTTAAACTTACTTCGTTTGTCTTTGAAGTCAGTCTATGATGACACTGCTTGGCCTCATATTTGCTTTTTTGTAAGTGTATTTATATTGTCTCTGAACGTATACGTCAGCTTTCCTCTTTGTACAGCGCTCTGATACCCGGTTGGGTCTTGTTCGCGCTTTATAAAACTTTTCAAATAAATAAATAAATAATACACCAGCAATTTCCACCGTGGTGTTAGAAAATGCAGTTGCGATTCGGGTAGAGTTAGAGATAAGAACATCTATACCCAAGCCAAGTCCCAACTCTATGAAAGAACAAGATTTAGCAAAAGTACCACCACAGTTGTGGACAGCAGGACCATATGATGTAGGTTTGATACAGACAGCAAAACCAGTAAAAATTACCATAAAGGCAGGAGCACCTTTACGTAGGGTTGAGCAGTATCTATTGTCAAAAGAAGCAGATGAGGGGATAGCACCCACTATTACAGCATTGGAGCAGCAGGGGGTACTATATCCAGGAGTTTTACCCTGCAATACTCCTATATACCCGTTTAAGAAATCAATAGGGGGGTACTTGGAGGATGGTACAGGAATTGTGCCCACTTAATAATATAGTGCTACCCAAGTTCCCAGTGATACCGGATACGTCAATAATATTGACAAACATCCCAGCTGATGCAACACATTTCTCAGTGATTGATTTAAAAAATGCTTTCTATAGTGTCTCCGTACACCCTGTAAGTCAATATCTAACAACATTTACCTATAGAGAAACCCAGTATGTTTATACTTGTCTGCCACAGGGGTACTGTGAGTCCCCTAGTATATTTAACAGGGTAGTCAAAAATGATCTTTCAAACTTCCAGTGTGACAGTGTGCTGCTGTAATATGTGGATAACATCCTGATAAGTAGCAGGTCAGAAGAACAGTGCAGAAAAGATACCACCAATTTGTTAACCATCTTAGCGCAAAAAGCGTACAGAGTTGAAAAGGATAAATTGCAATACGCACTTCCTGAAGTGCATTCCTTGGGCCAAATAATATCCGCCTCAGAATGAAGAGTTACACCAAAAAGAGCAGAATGTATCAGAAAAAAGGGATCACTGATAGAATATCGACAACAAAAATGTCGAGGTACAAAAATATCGGGACAAAAATATCATTGTCCAGAATATCGAAGTCCTATCTACATCATGGTAAGTACAAAAATATCGAGAAAAACAATATTGCTGTAAAAAATATCGTTTTTTTAAATGCTTAAAAAATAATGTAAAATAAAGTAAATAATACATATAATTCCCACTCCAGAGAGTGCAACAGTAGGGAAAGTGTTGGATAGCGGAGGGGTAAAAATTACTATTCCCACTCCAGAGAGTGCAACAGTAGAGAAAGTGTTGGATAGCAGAGTGGATAAAATTATAGGTATCTAATTAGTTGTAGTCTGTCCATTCTCAAGATGGATAGAGGCAGGCCCATGTGTACATTGTGATGCAAAATCAGCTGCTAACTTCCTAGTAAGAGAGGTGATACCAAGATGGGGAGTCCCAGAAGCAGGTCAGATAACGGAACTCATTTCACAAATGATATCTTCAAGCATATCACAGAAATGTTAGGAATAAAGCATTAACTGACTTCAGCTTCTCACCCACAAATGGAATTGTAGAATGCTAATGGCCTTCTAAGAAACAAAAGTAGCAAAATATCAGCAACTTTTAACAAAAAATGGTTAAACTGACTTCCCATTGCCTTCCCCCCACAGGAGAGGTGTGGTACAGCAGCTAGAGTAGCTGACTCTGGAGCACAGGGCTCGTGGTTCAATCACCGGCGGCGTCTCAGCTCAGCAGTATGTGACTCTGGGCAATAGCTCACTTAATCTCCTTGATGGCACCCAGCGCCTTGAGACCCTTTGGGGTGATTAGTTCACGCTTTACAAATACCGGATTTATGTATTGCATTATTCTCAGTATGAAACTCACCAAGTACTGATCACCACCTCACACCCCATCAGATAGTGACAGGGAGGACTATTAAAATGCAGCATCCTCCATCCAGACGAAAAACAGACGCTGAAACAAGTAGTGAGGTACTAGGAAAAGAAATGTATGACTATTTGTCTCAACTAACAAAGGCAGCAGAAGTGTTTTCTAAACAGGTTTTATGGTACCAACAAAAGAGCTCCAACGATCCTGCAGAGGCAGACACAGTCCCACAGCCAGGAGACACAGTGTAAATCAAGCAGGGCATCAGGAAGTAGAAAGACCCTAAGTTTGAAGGACCTTACACAGTCGCTGAATCAACGGATACAGCATGAAAGTGAAAGACAGAACACCATGGATCCACCTGAGCCACATACAATGGAAAGACAAAGATTAATACCAGGAGATGTAAAGGAAATAAAAAGGGGAGGCCAAAGAAAGGAGAGCAATGGTAGAAATCCTCCCCTCCAACATGGCATTTGGACTTTGTTTCACCACAAAGAGATTCGAGATATGTATTATTTTGTAATTTGTTCTGTTATGCAAAGCTGGGTTGAGTATGTATTATGTATATATATTATATTTATTCAGCTAAAGAATTAATGAGCGATAAGGATGGGTGTAATACTAGCAATATTGACAATGATAGAATAAACAAGCATTCACATAGAGAAATTAGAGAAAAGAATAGCGTACACTCAAACACTTACACTAAGGATGACAAAATTCACACATGAAAAACATTGGAGAAAAGACCACAAGTACATCATGTTATGTGTGCTTATTAATACCCCACTCAACATCTGCCCCAATTCTATACTTAACAAAAGAGGTAGACCCAAAGATCACCCGCTGCTTGATACACCTTCTGGCCTGTAGAGTAGGAGGTCAAATATAGCCCTATTTATTTCAAGCAACAAACAGATTCACAAACGCCTCTGCCTATGAAACAAGTAACAATTTAACCAAAATCATAACAGACGGATCCATGATACGTGAAGAACTAACAGATATGGGAAGAAGAGGACAGATTTTAGGAAGTTATAAAATAAATGAATTCCTGAAAGAATATATGATACAGCAGGGAAAGCTAGCAGTATACAATCCCTGTCTTAGATGTAATATTTATACAGACATTCTGAGACTCCCCAAGATGGGTGTGAAATTAGGCCAGCAATGATAATAAATGGATCCATTTATTCACAGGGGGGGTGGAGTCACAATCTCATAATTTTTTGCCAAGAAAGATCTCTGTGGGAGGAGGTACTCAATGGTACACACACAAAAGGGTGTAAGCCCATTTGGAATATATATGCCTCCAGTTACTTCACTGTTAGCCCTACTCCTAAAAATATACAAGTGATTAAATTAACAGATATTTCTTTATGTTTTAAGGGCAATGGTAGTGTTCCAGTGGGGATCAACCATAATTGCAGCACCACTAAAAATCTAGAATGCTTATAACAAGGCACCTCCGGACTAATGGATTACAACAGACAGTGAGGAGAAAAAGTCTATGCCCATCTGCCCCCGGATGGCACGGCATCTGTTATTAGGTGACCCTGCATACCCCGGTGCTAATAATTCCAGGGGAGGATATTTCAGCATTGCACAAACACCCAATGAGCAAAATGATTACCAATCTTCACCAAAAAAGAACACGAAGAGAACCTGAGTATTTCAGATGGAACATAACCAAAAATATCCCCCAAGACTTCTGATTTTTCTTTGAAAGCCAAGTGAATGCAGGAGGGTCAATACACTTCTTCACCTTGCACATAAAAGCAAATGCAAGGTGGTTGCAGATCACAAGGTGGGAACTTTTTAAAATGATGAACGATACTGAAGATGGCTTCAACTCTATTAACCATTTTGCTGCTAGGCCTTTTCCCCTCCTGTGCTAAGGCTTTTTTTTTTACTATTTGGGGTAGTTCGCGCTTAGGCCCCTGTAACTTTTTGACCACATAAGGTATCCACGCCAAATTTGCATCCTTTTCTTCCAACATCATGGAAATTTTAAAGGTACCAAGGGATTGATGACTCCCCTGGAGGAGACTCAGAAATTAGCCAAAATACAGCTAATTTCTTTTTTAAATAGGAAAAAAGTGCTGCAGAAGAAAGCGTCTTTTTTTCCCGCTGCAAATGGTATCAACAAAGGGTTTGTGGTGCTGAAATCACCATCTTTCCTGCTTTCAGGGACTGACAGACTTTTGTCAGAAAACCAACATTTTTTACACAGTTTTGGAATTTTACTGGGAAATAGCCTATTTTTGCTATTTTTTGTGCTTTGAACTTCCTTCCAGTTAATGGTAGAAATGAGTATGAAAGCAATAATGGATCCTGGAAAGCTATAATTTTAAGAAAAGTAGACAAAAATCTGAATTCAGCAAGGGGTCATTTGTGTAGATCCTTCAAGGTTTTTTTTATAGAAACTAACAGCTGAAAATAGGAAAAACTGAAAAAGAGTTGAAAAAAACAGCCATTTGTGCCAACGTTTTCACCTGTAACTTCTTCCAAGTATGACAGATATTTGAAAGCAATATATCGTTACATCTGCTGGACCCTTCTGGTTGTGTGGATATATAGGACTGTAGGTTCACTAAGAACCAGAGGAACCCAGAGCCAATAACTGAGCAGCGTCTTGCAGTGGTTTTTCATTGTGTACTGGGTATATAGCAATTAATTTGGCAAAATATAAAGAGTGAAAAATAGGTATCAAAGACACCTATGTATTTCTGAAATGGAAACAAAATATAGAGTTTAGAAATAGTAGCTATTTGCACATCTCCCAAATTGTGGTTACCCATACTAGCCTGTAAATTGTAGGACATTTTTCAAAGTGACTTCTTTTTTACACATTGTCTTACATTAGGAAGGCAGAAATGCATAGAAAGTCAATAGGTAATAACAGTTCCTCTACAATTCGGAGTTCCCCTAAGTCTCCCGATAAAAGTGGTACCTCACTTGTGTGGGTAGGCCTAGTGCCCGCGACAGGAAACGGCCCAAAACGCAACGTGGACACACCACATTTTTACAGTGAAAACTGACCCTAGTTTTGCACAGTGAATAGGTGTGGATTTTGAACCCTACCTCAGCCGGCACCTAGGGAAACCTAGCAAACCTATACATTTTTGAAAACTAGACACCCAGAGGAATCCAGGATGGGGTGACTTGAGTGGCTCTCATCGGGTTCTGTTACCCAGAATCCCTTGCAAATCTCAAACTTTGTCAAAAAAACATACTTTCCTCACATTTCTGTGATGGAAAGTTCTAGAATCTGCGTGGATCCACAGAATTCCACCCACCCTGTGTTCCCCAAAGTGTTCCGATAAAAATGGTACCTCACTTGTGTGGGTAGGCCTAGTGCCCATGACAGGAAACGACCCAAAACCCAACGTAGACACACCACATTTTTACAGTGAAAACTGACCCTTTTTTTGCAAAGTGCCTAGCTGTGGATTTTGAACGCTAGCTCTGCTGGCACCTAGGGAAACCTAGCAAACCTATATATTTTTGAAAACTAGACACCCAGAGGAATCCAGGATGGGGTGACTTCTGTGGCTCTCACCAGGTTCTGTTACCCAGAATCCCTTGCAAACCTCAAACTTTGTCAAAAAACCCACATTCTCCTCACATTTCAGCAATGGAAAGTTCTGGAATCTGCGTGGATCCACAAAATTCCACCCTCCTCGCATTCCACAAAGTCTTCCGATAAAAAGGGTACCTCACTTGTGTGAGTAGGCCTAGTGCCCGCGACAGGAAATGCCCCAAAATGCAACATAGACACACCACATTTTTACAGTGAAAACTGACCCTTTTTTCGCAAAATGCCTGGCTGTGGATTTTGAACCTTAGCTCTGCCAGCACCTAGGTAAACCTAGCCACCCTGTACATTTTTGAAAACTATACACCCAGAGGAATCCAGGAAGGTGTGACTTGTGTGACTCTCACTAGGTTCTGTTACCCAGAATCCCTTGCAAACTTCAAACTTTGTAAAAAAAAAACTAATTTTCCTCACACTTCTGTGATGGAAAGCTCTGGAGTCTGCGTGGGTGCACAAAATTCCACCCACCCCGCATTCCCCAAAGTCTTCCGATAAAAATGGTACCTCACTTGTGTGGGTAGGCCTAGTGCCCGCGACAGGAAACGGCCCAAAATGCAACGTGGACACACCATGGGGCATATTAGCAAGACCGGTGATAAAATTATCGACGTTTTAGCGGCAGGAAACTGCCGCTAAAGCGGCGATAATGGGCTTGCTAATATGCGTTATAGAATTCAATAGAAGCCCAGGTTAGATGTCCTGCACATCTAACCTGGGCTTCTATTGGAATTCTATAACGCATATTAGCAAGCCCATTATCGCCGTTTTAGCGGCAGTTTCCTGCCGCTAAAACGGCGATAATTTTATCGCCGGTCTTGCTAATATGCCCCCATATTCTTACAGTGAAAACGGACCCTTTTTTGGCAAAGTGCCTAGCTGTAGATTTTGAACTCTAGCTCTGCCGGCACCTAGGGAAACCTAGCAAACCTATACATTTTTGAAAAATAGACACCCAGGGAAATCCGAGAGTGGATGACTTGTGTTGCTCTCACCAGGTCATGTTACTCAGAATCCCCTGCAAACCTCAAACTTTGTAAAAAAAAAAACATTTTCCTCACACTCTTGTGATGGAATGTTCTAGAATCTGTGTGGATCCACAAAATTCCACTCACCCCGCGGTCCCCAAAGTCTTCCGATAAAAATGGTACCTCACTTGTGTGGGTAGGCCTAGTGCCCGCGACAGGAAACAGCCCAAAACGCAACGTGGACACACCCCATTTTTACAGTGATAACTGATCCTTTTTTGGCAAAGTGCCTAGCTGTAGATTTTGAGCCCTAGCACTGCCGACACCTAAAGAAACCTAACAAACCTATACATTTTTGAAAACTAGAGACCCAGAGGAATCCAGGAGTGGGCGACTTGTGTGGTTCTCACCAGGTTCTGTTACCCAGAATCCCCTACAAACCTCAAACTTTGTCAAAAAAACTAATGTTCCTCATATTTCTGTGATGGGAAGTTCTGGAATCTGCGTGGATCCACAAAATTCCACCCTCCCCGCATTCCCCCAGGTTTTTCCAATAAAAATGATACCTCTCTCGCGTGGGTGGGTCAAGTACCCGTGACAGGCAAGGGCTCAAAACCTATTGAGGAGACATCAAAATTACCTATCACAAAACGACCAGGTTTTGCAAGGGGGGTCACCTGGGTTTTTGGCCCCGGGCTCGGCGGCCATCTACGGAAACCTACCAAACCCACATATTTCTGAAAACTAGACACCTGGGGGAGTCCAAGGAGGTATGGCTTGTGTGGACCCCCCAACGTTTTCCTACACAGAATCCCCTGCAAATCTCAAAATTTGCTGAAAAAATCACTTTTTTCTCAAAGTTCTGTGTGGGAAAGTTGTGGGATCACCGGGCTGACACAAATTTCCTACCACCCAGCGTTACCCCAGGTCTCCTGATAAAAATGATAGCTCACTCGTGTGGGTGGCCCAAGTACCCGCGACAGGCAAGGGCTCAAAACATATTGAGGAGACATCAAAATTACTTATCACAAAACGACCTGGTTTTGCAAGGGGGGTTACCTGGGTTTTTGGCCCCGAGCTCGGCGGCCATCTAGGGAAACCTCCCAAACCCACACATTTTTGAAAACTAGACACCTGGGGGAGTCCAGGGAGGTATGACTTGCGTGGACCCCCAACGTTTTCCTTCCTAGAATCCCCTGCAAACATAAAATTTAGCTTAAAAAATCACTCTTTTCTCAAATTTCTGTGTGGGAAAGTTGTGGGATCACTGGACTGATACAAATTTTCTACCACCCAGCATTCCCCGAGGTCTCCCGATACAAATGATACCTCACTCATGTGGGGAGCCTAAGTACCCGCGACAAGCAAGGGCCCAAAACGTATTGATAAGACATCAAAATTACCTATCACAAAACGACCTGGTTTTGCAAGGGGGGTCACCTGGGTTTTTGGCCCCGGGCTTGGCAGCCATCCAGGGAAACCTACCAAACCCACACATTTTTGAAAACTAGACTCCTGGGGGAGTCCAGGGAGGTATGACTTGCATGGACCCCCCAACGTTTTCCTACCCAGAATCCCCTGCAAACCTCAAATTTAGCTGAAAAAATCAATTTTTTCTCAAATTTCTGTGTGGGAAAGTTGTGGGATGACCGGGCTGACACAAATTTCATAACAACCAGCGTTCCTCCAGGTCTCCTGATAAAAATTATACCTCACTCGGGTGGGTGGGCCGAGTACCAGTGACAGGCAATGGCCCAAAACGTATTGAGGAGACATCAAAATTACCTATCACAAAACTTTCTGGTTTTGCAAGGGGGGTCACCTGGGTTTTTGGCCCCGGGCTCGGTGGCCATCTTGGGAAACTACCAAACCCACACATTTTTGAAAACTAGACACCCGGGGGAGTCCAGCGAGGTATGGCTTGCGTGGACCACCCAATGTTTTCCTACCCAGAATTCCTTGCAAACCTCAAATTTAGCTGAAAAATGTCCTACCCCACAGCGTTCCCCTCAGTCTCCCGAGTAAAATGATACCTCACATGTGTGGGTGGGGCAAGGGCCTGTGACTGGTAAGAGCCAGTACCATTTTACTCGGGAGACTGAGGGGAACGCTGTGGGGTAGGACATTTGTGCCGGCATGGTGATTCCACACAAAAATATGTGGAAAATGTGATTTGTTTTCAGCTAATTTTGAGGTTTGTAGGGGATTCCGGGTAGGAAAACGTTGGGGGATCCATGCAAGCCATACCTCGCTGGACTCCCCTGGGTGTCTAGTTATCAGAAATGTGTGGGTTTGGTAGGTTTCCCTAGATGGCCGCCGAGCCCGGAGCCAAAAACCCAGGTGACCCCCTTGCAAAACCAGGTCGTTTTGTGATAGGTAATTTTGATGTCTCCTCAAGACGTTTTGGGCACTTGCCTGTCACTAGTCCTTAAGCCACCCACATGAGGGAGGTATCTTTTTTAATGGGAGAGCTGGGGGAACGCTGGGTGGTAGGAAATTTGTGTCAGCCCGATGATCCCACAACTTTCCCACACAGAAATTTGAGAAAAAAGTGTTTTTTTCAGCTAAATTTGAGGATTGCGGGGATTCTGGGTAGGAAAACTTTGTGGGGTCCAGGCAAGCCATACCTCCCTGGACTCCCCCGGTTGTCTAGTTTTCATAAATGTTTGGGTTTTGTAGGTTTACTTAGATGGCCGCTGAGCCCGTGACCAAAAACGCAGGTCACCCCCTTGAAAAACCAGGTAGTTTTGTGATAGATAGGTGGGCACCTGTGTTTTTGGTCCCGGGATTTGCAGACATCTAGGGGAATCCAAAAAACCCAGACATTTCTGAACACTAGACACTCATGGGAGTCCAGGGAGGTGTAGCTTGCATTGATCCCCAAACATTTTCCTTCCAAAAATTCGCTGCAAACCTCAAATTTAGCTAAAAAGTCAAATATTCCACTAATATCTGTGTTGGAAAGTTGTGGGATCACCGCACAGCACAAATTTCCTACCACCCAGCATTCCCCTCAGTCCCGATAAAAATGATACCTTACTTGTGTGGATGGGCCAAGTGCCTATGACATGGAAGGGCCAAAAACATGTAGGGGGGCCCAAAGCGGGTCTAAAAGGGCATTTGGTTTATATGTTTTTCTGCTGACGGTACACAAGTGAGGTATCATTTTTCTCGGGAGACCAAGGGGAATGCTGGGTAGTGGGAAATTTGTGCCTGTACTGTGATCCTACAACTTACCCACACAGAAATATGACTTTGAAAGTAAATTTGAGGTTTGCTGGGGATTCTGGGTAAGAAAATGCTGGGGGATCCATGAAAGCCTCACCACCAGCAAAGAGTCAGTACACGCACACAACCATCCACACACACCACCAGCCAAGTGCCATCCACGCACACCGCCAGCCAAGCGCCATCCACACAAACCACCAGCCAAGCGCCCCTTTGTATAAATAAAACAACAAAATCCTTGGCTCCTAGTGGGCTTTCTGCCCCTCCTGGGGGGCAGATTAGGGACTATTGCCAGGCTGTGGCAATTTTTTGGGAGGGGTGGAGGCACTGGCATGCCCATTTTGGGCAGCCCCCACCTCTACGTATAAAAAAAACAATCCCTGGGGCCTAGTGGGCTATCTGTCCCCTTGGGGGGCAGATCAGGGGCTATTGCCCCATCTGCCTCCGGGGGAACAGAAAGACTGTGGGATTTTTTGGGGGGCATTGGCATGCCAAGTTTGGGCAGCCCCCACCCCTAAATTCAATGGAAAAAAATTCCCTGGCGTGTAGTGAGCTTTCTACCCCCCCAGGGAGGCAGATTGTGGGCTAATGCCCCATCTGCCCTCCTGGGGGGTGGCAGAAAGACTGGAATTTTCTGGAGGGGAGAGGTGGGGGCATTGGCATGCCCATCTTGGGCAGCCCTCACCCCTAACTTCAAAGGGGAAAAAGAACCCTGGCATCTAGTGGGCTCTCTGAAAGACTATAAATTTTGCGGGGGTGGTGGTATAGGCATGCCCGTTTTGAGCCTCCCCCACCCCTAATTAAAATTGCCCAAAAAAATCCCTGCTATCTAGTGGGCTTTCTGCCCCCCTAATTCACCCAAATCATATGGGGGAGCAAAGGCCCTTGCCCAAGGGGCTGATTTACCCTCCCTGGTGCCTGGTGGGTGCATCCCTGCTTGGTATCACCCTCCTAGGACAATCCCCAAGGTGGGACCCACTGGGGAGGGGTAAAATTGTAAAGGGGAGATTCTTCCCTTTCAAACGATACCTCTCCTGACTTTCTACGTGCTCAGGGGGCTGAGATAGCCCCCTGAGCATGTAGAAAACAAAACTGAAATGAGCCTCTAGGCTCATTTCAGTTTCGGTTTCCATGAAATGACGTCAGCGCGACGTGCGTGCTGATCGTCATTTCAGGGAAACCTAAAATACAGCTTTGGGAGCTGGGGAAGCTCTTCCCTAGCTCACAAGGCTGTTGGGGGGGAAAAGGGAATCCCTCTGGTGCAGGCACCAGAGGGATTCCCTGTGCCATGGTGGCGGACGCGCGGGAGCCATCAGACGCACATGAGCACTTATGCGTCGTGCGGCTCCCGCGCGTCCGACGCATAGAAGGGGTTAAAGAAGAACTAAGAGCCATGAGAATGATGGTAACAAAAAACAGATATGTGTGGGATTTGCTCATAGCTATTGACGGTGGAGTTTGTGCAAAAATAGGAACTGCATGCTGTACCTTTATACCAGGAAATTATGCTGAAAATTGGCTCTATAACTAAAGCCATACAGACTTTATATAATTTAAAACAGACTATGCATGAAGAAGGAGGTGCCCCAGATGAATGGTTCTCAAACTGGTTTAGTTGGCTTCCGAATTGGGCATTTGGACTATTTAAATCCTTAATTACAATAATAGTGGTGCTGCTTGTTATATGTTGTATCTTCCAATTAATATTACCTTGCTGTAAAAACGCAGTCACAAAATTGGGAGAGGAAATGTATGTTAGCTGACTGTTTGCAAGCCCTAGGTCCAAGATGAAAGAAGATAGGACAAGATCTGAGATAGTTGAAGAATCAACTAAAGGGGAAATGCTAGTATAGAAAGTGTTAATATAGACAGTGAGGAGGGGGACTCCGAAAAAGTGCCACTGAAAAACCTCACCTGCACCCACACAAAAATGTATATGATTAGACATCAGTATTTGACCAATGCTTCGTGTTAATGAATTACAGTAGAAAAACTCAGAGAGAGAACAGATCCATTCTTTGATACATACTGACGGTAGCCAGTCATCAATAAAACAATCAAATCAAGAAGTCTCTAGTATAACAAACAAACCAGTATTGACAGTTCCTTTGGAGAATCATTGTGTGAGGGGTGGAACAGAGAGGTGAGATGCAGGAAACCAATCAGCTTTGAGGTCAATTTAGTAGGGAAAGATAAGACACAGGGATGTTCATATTACGTTGCAACAGGATCACGCATTCTGCTTATATTTTAGAAATAGACACGCAGTCAGATGGCACAAACCAAATAACACACATAGTCAGATGGTTGCACCAATGAACAGAGGAGGGTGGAAGGATTGGTTTTAGCCCCCAATCTGCCCCCCCGGGGGGGCAGAAAGCCCACTAGATACCAGGGAATTTTTTTCACTGCAATTAGGTGTGGGGGCTGCCCAAGATGGGCATGTCAATGCCCCCACCCACCCCCACAAAATTACAGTCGGTCTGCCCCCCAGGGGGGCAGATGGGGGCAGAAGCCCCCAATCTGCCTCCCTGGGAGGGGTAGAAAACCCACTAGATGCCAGGGATTTTTTTCTCCATTTAATTTAGGGGTGGGGGCTGCCCAAAAAGAGCATGCCAATGCCCCCCCCCAAAATCCCACAGTCTTTCTGCTCCCCCGGAGGCAGATGGGGCAATAGCCCCTACTCCAAGGAGACATGAGCATGGTGGGTTAAAGAAGTAGCCCACATACCTCCTGGATGTCTGGATTATACTGAACCTAGACAAGGAGTGTGATGGCTCTCGGTTTGTATTTCCATTTTTGTCCCAGGGCATGGGGCTCCAGGAATTATTTACTTGCACCAAGCCCCCGAGCATAGGGTCCATATGGCCAAATAAACCTCTGAGAAGTGGGTCCCACATACATCTCTTCCCTACTAATAAATAAAATGTTTGTTGAACCAACCACTGGGCCTTTGCCACCCTGGGGGTTCGAAAGGGAGATGGAGTGGAACACCAGGCACTTTGGTCCTTGTTTTTCTTTGTTTGTTAAAAATGGTAAATCTGCGAAGATAAAAAATTCCAGATTCTTCCTAAAGTGTCCCCATCGTTATTAAATGGGTCTAGAAATGATTAAAAACAGATAGATTGAGATGCTTACGGGTGCCAAATACCCCTACATCTGCTTGGTCAACATATTTCAGCCTTCTATAGGCCCTTAACTGGGGACCTGGCTTTCATCAGGACTGGGATCCTTAGGGCCAGATTTATCCGTATTTGACACAGCACAATGCAGGAAAACAATTTGCTGTGCTGCACTGCTTCAAATGCAAAGCGCAGGAATGTGCCATGTTTACCAAGATATGGTGCATTCCAGCTCTCTCACTGCGCTAGTGCACTGTGTGCTGCCTAGCGCCAACACAGGCACCCATGCGCCATGGTGCAAGAGTGCCTGCATTGCAGGCAGGATTGTTTTTGTGCAGAAAAGGACACCTTTCTGTACAAAATCAGTCCTTAGAGGCTTTTTCCTCTTTTTCAGTGTGCTGCAGAATGCAGGATAATTCTCCTCATATTACATCTATCAGGAAGGCATACATTTATGAAGCATTCCCAGAATTACTACTCATGGTAAATCTAGGAATGCGCAAAAAAGAATGGGTGTATACTTGGGAGCACCCACTCTCCACCCATGTAAAGCCTTCCCGGTGCAGATTAATGCAAGCTGGTGACTTTAGCTCCCTTGCATTACTGTGATTTACCAAACCACACAAGGCCACACAAGGTGGCTTTCCATGGCTTGGTAAATCTGACTTAAGGATTATGTTGCACTTGTGTAAGAAGCAGGCTCTCTATGTAGTGTACTAAAAAGACATACACTGTGCAAAGAGTCCAGAGAATCTCCAACTGGCACACAGAGGTAAAAGAAGATAATTCTAATGCTCTTTTTGTGGTAGTGTGGGAAAGCAGTTAGGCTTATCAGAGGGCAGTGCTAGGCATATTTTGTACTCCAAAGAGGCAATAAATGGGACACACACTAAAGAATAAATCCAAGACCAATTTATAAAAATAATACCAATTTTTATAGAACTTTTTAGACCCAGAACACAGTTCTCAGGTTGGGACTTTTGGATTTACGATTTTTCAAAGTTCTGAAAATATATATCACATTTATGCCCAATTACGCACCATAAGAAACAATACGGAAAAACAGAAAAATGCATAGAAAATCAGACAATGTTTTCATGATGTTCACCTTCTCGTTTTAGGTCAATGTCCGGACCAGGTACAAAGATCCAGCAGAAGAAGTTCAGGAGCGTCCGGATCAGCCGAGAGCAGAGTGCAGAGGAGCTTGGAAACTGGTGCGCAAAGACGAAGGGGGCCACTTGAAAACACACTGCATAGGTGGACTTTCAGGTAAGTCAGAGGGGCTCCTTCGAGGGAGGAGGTCGCAACGGCCTGGGGACCAAAGGAGCACAGGGGGTTAGTCAATGCTGGGGCCGTTGGGGCCAGGTGCAGAGCAAACAGGTCAGCCGGGCATCGTGCATCTTTAGGTCCTCGCGGTCCGGAGCAGGCAACTTTGAGAGGTGACCTCGGAACAGCTGGGCCACTCAGGAAGTTGGCCTTGGGTGCCTCAATGTTTATCATAGGGCGCTTGCTTCTGGTGCTTTGGAAGTCCGGTGTGTGGGTCTGGTACACCAAATATTGGTGCACCGCTGCCCCAGTAGGTCCTGGTGTCACCAAACTTGGTGAGGAGACAGATCTGACCCACTGGAGCTGTTGTACCTTTTTGTGCTTTGGTGCTGCATTGAGGTCATCGAAGAGCAACATTTTGACACACCAGTCTTCACGGGATCGGTGCCTGCGGTGTGCAGGGGAATGATTCCTTCAATCCAAGAGAGCTTCATGGCAATTTTTTTAAGGCTGGAGGTGCTCCGGAGTTCTTGGAGTCCTTTCAGGTTTCAGGATGACTCAGCAGCAGCGATTATAGAGTCCTGGGAGCAGCAGGCAGGGTTTGGCACCTTTTTCTTCTTCAACAGAGCTTCAGTTCTCATGCAAGGGGTCTTCTTTGTCCTGGTAATCTCTTGTCCATCAAATCTGATTTTAGGGGCGTTACAAGGGGAGACAGGTAATATCAAATGGGCTACTTACCTTTAGAGTATCTACACCCTCTAGCAACCACTTCATGTGGAAAGAGGCACTAACCTTACCCTAATAGGTTGTCTTCTCACCATCCGAAAGATAGTGAAATTTCAGGAGAGGGGTTCACATCACCTGCCCCACCCTAGGGGTGGTTTAGGCTAAGTGGGGACCTTCCCCCTAATCTAACTACTTTTCTCACCTTTCCTTCATCAAAAAGTGGAGCAGGAAAGAGGGGTTGGTTTCCCCCGCTATCTGGAGGTTGCTCGGTTGGATTTCATAGGCGGCTCGCCTTTGAAGCTTCCCACCCAGGAAGGCCATCCTGTCCTGGAGGTGGTGTGAAGCACCTCTGCCCAGAGCAGGCTTTGTTTCTGTCCTCTTAGAGCGCTGACTCTCACCCTATGAGGTCATAAACATGTCTGGTAGTTGCAGACTGGCAAAAAGAAGTCAGGAACCACACCAGTTCTTGGTAGGTTTTCAGGGGACCCACCAAAGGGTCACTTGTATGAATTGATTAATAAATCCATCACTGCCATCAGTGAGGTTTTATTAAGGCAAGATGTTTGGTAACAAACATCTTAGAAATCAGTGAAGCCTTCATGGAGCTAGGAAACTAATGTTGACAAGTATCCAGTCCATGTACTCTTCTTGGCTTCCCTGTGTACTTACAACATCTCAGTATAGACTGGACATTGTAGGGGCATAACTGCTTAGGCTAATATGCCCTCACATACGATATAGTGCACCTTGTCTTATGGCTAAATGCCTGCAGTAGGGGTGACTTACCTATACCTTATGCAATATATGGAAGGCAAGGCACATAGGGCTGTGTGTCATGTCGACTCTTCGGATTTCTCTGTACCAATAGATGCAGCCTGCAATGACAAAGTGCATAGCCTTGGTGAGGGGTCTTTGGGGGTGGCACAACCAGTGCTGCAGTCCCAGGGGACCCTCTTCAGTACCCATGCCCTAGGTACCGGGGGTACCATTTACTAGGGACTTACAGAGGTAGCTGAAGGTGTGTCAATCTTGGTACAGTGTTTGGGAAAGAGATCTGGCACTGGGAGTCTTGTTAGCAGGGAGCCAGTGCACTTACAGTTCAAAATCCTATCAGGCAAAAAGAGGGGCTAACCTTGCAAAAATAGATGCACTTTCCTATACCTTGTGTTACTTTGTGTAACATAAGATAAATCTACCCCCCCAGTATCTTACCTCACTGGCTATTCACGTTCACTCCTTCACATCATGCATGCAACATCTATGCATACTGTACTCAATTTGAGAAGTTACCTGGAAAATGTGCACCTGCTTTGCAAACGTTTGGAAAGTCCCTGTCCCATATTTAGGTGCTGTCAGGATGTCACCCCATTATTAACAATAATCACATGTATGTTTCAATATGACATGATCATTTAAGTCAATTTCCTAAGTCAGTCTTTGCAGGGTATCAGGTGACTTCTATTTCCATCTGGGCACTACTTCCACCGTCATATCCTCCCAAGGTCAAGGGCCTTCTTAATTTTCTCTCTCTTGTGCTGGATTTTTTTTATATAGCGGCACAAATTGTAGGTTACAGGCACCCCTGGCAATCCTAAAATGTCACAGAATCACTTTATCCCTGTCCCAACACAGCATTCAAGGACAATACAAAATGGTGACTTCAAGTTTTCTCTGGAAAAAGTTCTGCTGACAGCCTCAGCTCTGCCCCTAACTTTCATCACTGCCTGATTCCTTCCCACCAAAATGTCATAGGCAAGCTCCTTCTGTGTTGGCTTCAGCGGTCTGGCTCTTCACTTTTATTCTATTCTACTGGCTGTCCCAGCCCAGGTGCAGTGTGACAAACTAATTATCAGATGCAGATTTCCTTCCCACTCCTTTCTTTCCAAGTAGCTTAGTCAATCACTGATAATTGGTCCTTTTGTTTGGTGAGGCCTTTGTTTCCTCTGCTGAGGAGGAGAGTAATTAATAGGGGTGAGTGATAAATTCTTCTCGGCAGGTGAAGTTCACAGAGTTTTGGCCACTCTGAATTACACTTGTAATGCGGAGTTCAGACAAATGCCTCCAATTGCACGTCGTAGAGTTTTTTCTCGCACGCGGCTCGCCAACAGTGAGTGTGCGAGTGAGAATTGATGTCCCCTAGCACCATTTTCAGGCACTAGCAGTGTACTAAATGATATTTTTCTCAACACAGGAATTAAACGGAGGTCGCGACCATTCATGGTGACAAAGCTACGGCTCAAGTAGGGAATATACTCAAGCGGCGGCAAAGAAGCAGTGCCCTCTGTGGCCACGTGTTGCCATTCATGCAGATTTTGCAGCGCAGAAGAATCTCCTAGCGCTAAAAATCAGTGCGAGCAGAGCAATGCCTTATGCAGTGTGTGGAAGGCATAGTAAACACTTTTCCTATCGAAACTAGGTCCTAACTATAACTACCTACTGGCAGTTGCCAGTAAGTAGTTATAGTTAGGACCTAGTTTCCATAGGAAGAACATTTTTTGTTTTGTCAATAACTTCAGCGCTGTTTGACGAATCCTCATGAAATTGTCAAAAACCTTCAGCTGCTATCTTGAAAGTTGTGTGGTGATCTGTCAAGCGGGGGCTGAGAAAAAAGGGGGTTCCCAAAATGCATTTTCCACATGTTAATTCCCAAAGCAGCTTTAGATACGGCTACAACGCGAACTGCTAACATTTTGGCAGAAAGGTAGATATTGGTTCAGGGAAGGGCCTTTTTGTGATTTTGTTTAAATTCTTCAATAGTTTTGGAGATATTAACCAAAATTTAAATTTGTATATATTGGGATGCGGATCCTCTGCAACATCCTCGTTCAGTTTCACACACTCTCGCACCACAAGATGTACTGTGATTGGCTGGCTGCAACCTGTCTAGAGAGTTGCATCTGCCATTTTGTAAACTGAGACCGTGCCCAAGGGATAAAAATACAGATTCAAAAGTATAGAAGGGGTCAGGGTAAGGGTACCCTGAATCCATTGGTGCATTGTAGGGGTTTGTAAAGGACCCCTTATGAGTAAGAAAATGCTATAAACCATTTTTGTCCACGCACTAGGAGCCACGACTCCATCGCAATGCTCAGAACAGTCCCCTGTGTAAGATCGTGGTAGAGTCGCAAACCTTGCCCCCAAAAAATATTTAGATATTCAGTGTCAGAGTAATGCATAAACTCACAGACCCACACAGAGTTACGGAGCTAGGCAGAGGCCCACTCAGAGACTTATGCCCTGACTAACAGACCTACTCACACACTCAAGCATCATCTGACTCATGCACAGTGAGTCATGCATCTACTCAGAGACCCAGTCAGTGAGTCATACACTCACTCACAGACCCACACAGAAACTGATCCAGCCACTCACAGACCCACTCAGAGACTCATGCACCCACTCACAGACCCACTCAGATAATTTCACACTTACTGACAGACTCACTCTGAGATACATGCACCTACTCACGAATCCACTGAGAGACTTATGCACCCACTCTCAGACCTACTCAGAGATGCATGCACCCACTCACATACTCAGTGAGAGGCTCAGGCATGTACTTGCAAACTCACTGAGACATTCATGAACCTACTCACAGACCCACTCAGACACTCATGATTCCACACACACACACCCAGTGAGAGACTCATCTCCCACTCGCAGATCCACTGAGACACTCATTCACCCACTGACAGACCCACTCAAACACTAATGCACCCACACACACACCCAATCCGAGACTAATGTTCCCACTCAGAGGCCCATTCTGAGACTCACACACCCACTCAAAGAGTCATGCATCCACTCACAGAGCCAGTCAGAGATAGATGCACCTAGTGATAGACCCCGTGAGAGATCCATACACCCACTCACAAATCCACTCAGACACTCATGCACCCACCCACACACCCAATTAGAGACTCATGCATCCACTCACAGACCCACTCAAAATTAATAATAATAATTCCACATTTATAAAGAGCAAACTTATCATCAGGGAGATTAAGGGAGCTGTTTCCCAGAGTCACATGATGCTGAGCTGAGATGCCACCGGTGCCGGGGTTAGGACCATGACCCTTATGCTCCAGAGTCAGCCGCTCTGGCTGCTGCTCCACACCCCTCCCTCAAGCACTCACACACCTACTCACAGACCCACTCAGTCATGCACCCACTCACATACCCAGCCAGAGATGGATGCATCCAGTTACAGACACACTGAGAGACTTATGCACCCACTCACAAATCCTTTCAGAGACTTATACACACACTCACAGACCCACTCAGACACTTGGGCACACACTTACAGACCCACCGAGAGACTCACTTACCCACTCACAGACTCATGTACCCACACCCACTCACAAACCCATTCAGACATTCATGCACCCAGTTACACACCCACTGAGAGACTCATGCACCCACTCACACACCTACTCCACCCCTCATGCATGCAGTTACAGAGCCACTCAGACACTCATGCAGCCAGTCTCAGACCCACTGAGACATTGTTGCACTAACATTCACTCAGGAACTGATATATGTACTCACAGACCTATTCAGGGTTATGCATTCATGGTGGTCACCAGTAGATAGTTATAGTTAGGACCAAGGTTCCATAGGAAAAGCATTTGCTATGCCTTCCATACACTGCATAAGGAAAAGCATTTTTTGATTTGCCTATAACTTTGGCGTTATTTGACTAATCTTCATGAAATTTTCCTAAAAAAAGTGTCTAGGTAGGTTTTGGCTGTCATGGAAAGTTTAGGAGTGATTGGTGCAGTGGGGACTGAGAATTCAGGGCATGAAATAAGGGTGCATTTGTATTGTTAATTCCCAGAGGAACCTTTAGCCACTCCTATGACCCAAACCGCTGAATGGACTTACACGGACTTTGCCAGGGAGGTAGGTGTTGGTTCAAAGAAGTGCCTTTTGCCAATTTGGTGTAAATCCGTTCAGTAGTTTTTGCGAAATTTAAGCTGATAATTATAAGGATATCTCTGGTTGCAGATATTTCACGACAGTTTCATTATTAATCGCAAATGCACGCGCCAACAGGAATACTGTGATTGGCTGGACGGAATCTGAACAGAAAGTTGTGGCCGCCATTTTATTGCTCGGTAATGGTTCCCAGGGCTGAAAATGTCTGAAAAAACTAACATAAGGGGTCAGAGTAGAGGTACTCTGATCCCATGTTTGAGAAATGGGGGTGTTAGCGACACAAGTTATGTGTCCAAAATGATATTCGCAATGATGCCGTGACCATCAGCGTGGACCCCGTGCACCATCGCGGGGATATCGTGACTATCGTGAAGTCATCGCGAACATTGGTGGGAATTAAAAAAAATATATCAGTCAATCATTAATACGCATTGTTATAAAGTTATGGTATTGAGATTCTGATAAATGTTTCCATAGAGTTATTTATATAGTGAGTTATCTACTCTGATGGTTAGAATTAATTATAATATTTTAATTTTTGAATGTGGTGGTGGCTATTTAATTCCTACTTTTGCTTTCCCCTTTCATGACGTACCCGCTGGGATCGCGGGGAACAATGCCATTGCGCTCTCCGGCCTCATTGCGAAAAAAGAAAATAGGTTTTAGAGAAGGTTCTTCTAGAAATACACTAGAAAAACCTGAGTTGGAAGTGTACAGTAATAAACCTATAGTGTGTAAAATACTGTAATATGTGTGCATATAAGTGTTTTCACTTTATGGAAATGGCGCAATCGTTGTGGTTAACGGCAACATCGCAACGCCCCAAATAACCGCGAAAATGGAAAATAGGTCTGACAGATGTTTTTTTTGAAAACTTGGTTCAAAAACATGCTTTTAAAGAAGTATATATATAGTAATATGTGTAGTGAAATGTTCAGAATGATTTTTTTATGCATATTACTTTTGGATGTAGTGGTGGTCATTGAATGTCTGCTTTTGTTTTCTGTTTTCACAACGAGTCCACAGGGATTGCGACATCACCACGAAGATTGTCAAAAGCAAAACAAAAAACCTTTTGAAAAAAACTTAACAATAATTCGGGTACTAAGGTGGCTCTGACAAGAGCCGTTGTGTTGGTTGTGTGTCTATGGCTGCTACAGATAAGACGGGATGCAGAGTTTCATGTTACTTAAAAACACCCTGTTGCCTTCATCTGTAAAGTGCTCTCCATCATTTCTATTAATTCCATGCATGTCAAAACGCAGATTGTTGTTATAGATACAGCCCATGCGATGGTCTCTGAGGAATGCGGAAACAGTTTTATTAACATATTTTCTGGCTTTGTCAACCTGTGGACAGAATTGATTTGACCACTGCCATTTCTGTCTTTGGCATATATTAGAGTACACCAAGACAGTGTGATGGAAAAGCGAAACCAGTTTTGCAAAGATTTTTTTCATTAGGATTTCCAGCCCTACCCCAGTCAATGTGCCTAAATCATGCCACCACAGTGCACAATCATGAGGTGAGGAGCTTGGGAATCCACAATGGATTTAACCAAAGCCAGCAACTGATGAAACTTTAACCCTCTCTGATCAAACCAAGTAATCTGCACATTTGGCAAACCGAAGTCCCTGCCAATACCGCTCTTTTTTGCAGCCTCTTTAGCCCAACATATATAGCTGTGGCCCACGATCCATACTCTTAGCACTTTGAAGTGAAGAAGCAATAGTAGTCAGGAGAAGGCTGGAGCTGTTTGAGGTAGTTTTCCAAAGGAAAAGCAGTTAAAATGGAGGTTTATTTATGTATTTATTTATTTTAAAAGAAGATATATTTCAGTAGATGCTGTCAGCATTAACCCTGGGCGTAGTTCGCGTAGTCGCACTACACAAAGCTACATGAAGACGTTGAAGCGCTACGCGAGCAACGCGAGCGTGCGTAGTTGCTTGTCACGCCCGTTCGCAATGCGTTTTTCTTCTTCGGGAACGCGATGTGCGTGTTCGGGACGCTGTTTGCGTGCTCGGGGGATAGTATCTCGCGAACTTACCCATGCGGTCGCCTATGGGCGCGGCCATCTTGTTTTTCACTTGTCCCGCCCATTCGCGATGCCTTATTTCCTGTTCCGGGTCGCGTATAGCGTGCGCGCGATGCGCATTTCATGTTCGGGAACGCGTTGTACGTGTTCGCGATGCTTTTTGCGTGCTCGGGGAGAAATATCGCGCAAACTTACCCACGCGGTCGCGATGGGCGCGGCCATCTTGTTTTTCACTCTATGCTATGGTTCTGGGCCTGCTTTTCTATCCTCTCTCAATCTTTGCAATCCTTAGTTTTTTACACTGTTTTTCAATTTTTTTTTATTTCTTATCTATCTCTCTCTCTGTGCCTAAGTCTATATTTTGCATTTATTTCTACTTTTTACTGTGTTTTTTTTACTTTTCTACTGTTTTATATTACTTTCTTCTTTAAGCTCCTACTTCTTCCACTAACTTTATTTTTCCCTTCTAACTTTTCTTTTCCGCCTCCTCCCACACACCCCAGAACCATGGCGAAGGGTAGCAGCACCAATAACGGCTCCAAGGGCAAGGCGCGTGCGCCCAAGAGCCGCCTGCCTTGCGGCAGACTGCGCCCTGCAGGGGTGCAAGCCTGGCAGCTTTTTAGTGAGGCAGAGGTGGCCGCCCTTGTTTTTTTTTGTTCAGGGCCACCTCCCCATGACCTTGGCAGCAGGCGGCAGGCCAGGGTCTGGGTACCCAACCCAGGAGCGTCACCGCCGGTGGGCGAAGGTGCGCCGGGCAGTGTTTCGCTGCTCAGGGGTCCGGCGCACCCATAACCAGCTGGCATACCGGTGGTCAGACATCCTGGACCGGGAGCAGGACCTGTTGGACCTGCTAGGTATTGAGGTCGTGGGGCTTGGTGAGTAGCTAATAGTAGTAGGATAGCTATAGTCACGTTTCACTTCTTATGGAGGGACTGTTAAAGGCAACATTTCTTGTACTCCAATGTCTGGCTTGATGGAAATGTAATTTGGGCGAGACAGAAAGATGAAGCAGGACTCTGAAGAGTGGACAGTTAAATGCACAGATGTGCAACTCCAATAGGGAAATAAAAAGAGAAGACGGTGGTGATGGATTTGTTGTGATTTGATTTGAACCAGAAAGACAGATACACAGACAAATAAAGGAAGGAAGAAAGTAACAATTTGAAAGCCTAGTTGTCAGGGAAGAGGAGCTCGTCCTCAAACTCTGGTGGTTCGGACAGAAGTAGGTCCTGTAACCCACTACTTACGTCATCCAAGTCTTTCTCCTCTTCCTGCTGTGATTCACGTATTTTGTAATCCGGTGGTATAAAGTGCTGATTCATTTTGATCATGGTTAACCTCTCCACGCTTTTGGGCGAGAGACTGGTCCTTTTCAAAGTTACAATGGCACCAGCAGCACTGAAAACACGCTCAGAAGAGACACTTGCAACAGGGGAAGCCAGATACTTTATCGCCAGCCTGCTGAGCACTGTCCATTGGCTTCTTTTCCCATACCAATACACCAATGGGTTTCGATCCATGAAGACCTCTGTTGGGTCATCCAGATAGGCCTGGACCATCCGCTCAATGTTCAGGGGTGCTCCGATGTGCTCGGCCTGTTTTGCCTTTGCATCAGCACTGGACTTACCATACCCCTGCCGTAGAAACCAATCAGTTGCCGATTGTACTGTGGATGATCCTGTTCTTGCTGTTGTTGATGTTATTGTTCGTGTCGGTGACTGCTGGGAGGCAAACGCACTGCCCTCAGGCTCCGAAGTAGAACTTGACTCTGGATGCCCTGTAGTACTTGTTATGGACTGGGGTGGGGGGCCTGTAATTAACAGCCGTTCGTTTTTGAAAATAGTGGCTTCCTCAGCTATCAAAGTTTTGCAGTTGGCAACATCCACTTCCGAAAAGGAATTACTGCCTTACTGTTCAGAAATACTTTGTACCGTGGATCCAAAATTGTGGCACTAATGTAATGTTGTTGTGACACAATGTTATTTTTAATCCTTGTATTTACAGATAAGCGAGCGGCTAAGGACTCCGCCAAATGATATGCGTCTTGTTTGTCATCCACACGTGCATAGGTTTCAGACACCTCCTTCAGCTGTTGCTCTAGCATGTGCAACAATGGGATAGCTTGGCCCATAGTACAGTCCTCCCTGCTGACTTCACGTGTGAAGATCTCAAAAGGAAGTAGCATCTTAGTCAGGCATTTAATGAGGTCCCATTGACCCATCTCAACGGTCATGCCTCTCACAGTAGGTTCCCCTAATCTTTGCATGACATAAGCATTGAGTGGTATGTACAGGTCAAACAGACGATCAAGCATGTAATAAGTTGAGTTCCAACGTGTTGGCACCTCCTGGATGAGTGCTTTGACTGGCATTTTATGCTCACGTTGAATGACCCTCAGCTGCTTCCGGGCTTTAAAAGAATGGCTGAAATGTGTGCATATTCTTCTGCAGGTGGCCAGTAAGTTGCTGACTTTGGATTCATTTTTCAAAAAGTCTTGAACAACAATGTTAATGCAGTGTGCCAAACACGGGACCCTGAAATAGCCACCATCGCCCATGGCCTTAACTACATTACTGCCATTGTCCGTGGCAACAAAACCAATCTTAAGCCCTCTTGGGCGCAGCCACTCAAAGACCTTGGTGTTAAACTCTTCCAAAATGTTTGCAGCAGTATGAGATTTCTCCATGGCAAACATGGCTACAGTTGCATGTTTGCGAGTGGCATGAAAAATCTCAGCAGCGTCAACACCAGCAGATATCTGTTCTCTAACCCCCGCAAAGAGATCCAGTGTGCAGTGATGCACATGTAATCTGTGGCTTGGCAACTGGTCGACATGTCTGTTGTCAGGTGGATACTGTGAACAGCACTCTGCTTCAAGGCTTTTCTAAGCAATTCTAGCATGTCGTGATGTAGTGCTGGAACAGCAACTCTGGCAAAATAGTAGCGGCTGGGAACATGCCATCTTGGGCAGATGGTTGTCACAAATTCCAGAAAACCCACCCCTTCAACAAAAGAAAAAGGGAGAAGGTCCAGTGCTAACATTTTAGCCACTTTCGCATTGTACAAACGTGCTATTGGGTGGTTGCGTTCGTACTGCCCCTCCCCCCGAACATTCTGATAATGGTAGGCTGCATGGTTTTCCTTTCTCTTAGGCTCAACAACGCACTTTTTTTCATTGCGGTACTCCTTGGTGTCTCAGGCTGACTCTTACTCTTGTGCCACTGAGATGTTGCTGAAGATGTGGGCGACGTTAACACTGCACTGCTGGGGACAGGGAGACTTTGTGTACCACTACCAGAGAGAATGTTCTCCCTGTCCTTCCTCTTCCACCGTGATCGGATCTTCTACTCCTTTATCCCCACCAACACCAATGGTTGCAGTTTTTATGCCGCGAAGGTGGTCCTCCCAGCTGATCAAGTGGTGTTTTTTCAGATGGGTCATTTGGCCTCCGGTACCATAGTTTGTACCAAGCTTACCACGACTAACAGAGGTATTACAAATGGAGCATAAAGCAATGTTCTCCTCCTTTTCGCTAACCGTAAAGAAGTCCCAAACTGGGGAGCTTAACTTTTGCCTCCTGCCGGAGGTGCCACTTCCAATGCCGGATGAACTGGAGGGTGTGTGTTGAATTTGACTTCTGTGCTGTACCACTACCTACTTCTACTGAGGTGGTGGTTGTGCTGGATGTAGGTCGCTGCCGGGCCTTTGCTAATGCAAATATGGAAGCTGTAGGTCATGTTGGTGTTACCTGTGGAGGTATGCGTGCTACATCCCTCGCAGCGATTTTGGATAGGGTAATAATGTTGGTCTCCATCTCCTCGGGGCCGGGAGTGATGTTCGTGATGACTGGCTCATCATCATCATCATCCTGCTGTTCTACATCGACCTCCATAAGTGTAAGGCTTTCTGGAACCTTCCTTTTCCCTAGCTTGGTCTTGGGACGTGTCTCCCTCTCAGACTCAGTTTGTGGCTTCCAAGTGGCATCTAGATCATCAGAAGGGGGCTTGGCGAAGAACTTGATGGACTACCCCTCCTTTTCCTTGCTGGAGATTTGGAAGACAATGGATCTTCTGAATGAGTGGCTTCTTCTTCTACCTCTGCATGAGGCTCAATTTCCTGAACTGCCCCTACTTCGGGAGGAACAACAACTACTATTGCGGGCGGTGGTTGCGGCTGTTGTAGTTGTTGACCACTTATCTGCTGTGTTTCCTCCTGCGTTGATTGGGTACTACTTTGAGATAGCGATAAGTTTATCTCAGGCTCAGCATCACTGCTTTCCACCATTAGGCTGGCTACCTCTTCCACACTCATGTGCTTGGGCCTGGGTTGGTGGGTTGGGCCCACTGATGTGGAGGTGCTGCCCTCAGCTTGCCCCCCGGACACCGCTGCTGCAGGCGTAATTTTTTTTTCCCAAAAAAGGTATTGGGCGGCACACCAGACTTAAGTGTCACTTCCTTCTTCTGTTCCTTCTTCTCAATAGCAACTTTCTTGGTACTGGAGGACCTGGTACCTGCTTTCTTTGGGCCCATCTTCTTCAGATGTCAGCAGCACTCAGTTGCAGAGATGTCTGGTCAGGTCACACGTCACGTTGTGTACAGCAGCAGGATGTCTGTCTGGCAGTGCAACGGGCAATGATGACACACCTCCTCCTCAGTCTTTGTGCACCTAAAAGCAAAAAAGCCAGAAGAACATCAGTCAAACGATAGCACAAATCAAACTAATATAATATAGAACTTAGTGTGGGGTTGCCTCAATTATTAAATTTTAGAAACTCAGTGAACAACAACAGTGTAGCCATTTATGAGACTTTGACAACAAGGCCAGGGCTTTCCTGGTGTACTGTGTAGTGTGTACACTCTGGAAGAATAAGAATAGCAAAGAACAAAAACTAAAATGTAGTGGAGCATGTTTGGCCTAAATTTGTGCATCACGTGGGATGTATGCAGCATCAGGAGCTGCAGCTGGCAATGGGGATGGATTTGGAAGCAGTAAGACAAGAGGAACAATGGAAAGACACGCAGGCCTATGTGGCAAAAACAGCACACTACTAACTACCACCACAAAATGGCCCCCAGCAACATGGTGACTCACAGGCACAAGGCACGGCAAACAATGAACTCAAGCAGGCCTATATATGGCCAGACAAAGGATGCCTGATAAAACACACACAGCTTTAATGCAAAAACTAAAATCCACATGGCTAAAAACAGTTTGGAAAGTTAGACAACAACCACTACAACAACACATACACACGCAAAAAAGGCATTTATTTAACACACCCAAAAAGTGAAATCGACCCCCCAAAAAAACCCACATTTTGCAATTCAATCCAATGCCATCCATGGCCTAAATGATGTTAAAATTCCACAGACAACACAGAAACTGTTTTTATGCACCAATGATGACTACCTCTGGGCCTACTGGCAGCCTAGGCCGCAAGCTTGGAGGCCTATGGCAAAAGCACAGTGGCTGGTCCCACAAAATGGCCGCCACCACATGGCCAGGCCACCCAACAACTTCCTTCCTCTTGAAAAAAATTGTAAAAAAAAAAAAAGCGACTCCTTGCTCACAAAACTACATCTAAATAACAACCTGAGGAGTTTTTGGAGCAAAATGAACTAAATCACCATTTTCGAGAAGGTTTTATGCTGCTCGAGAGATATTCTTCGCCATATTGTAAATTCTGCGTGTTCGGCATCGCAATCGTCACAAAAAGTCGTTATTGCGCACCCGAAAACGTATATTGAGCGCGCGAAGAAGATAAAAAGTGTAAGTCCGAGTTGTCGCGCAGTGCGGAGTTGCCCAAAGTCCGCGAGCTGAACGCCCAGGGTTACCTACTGGCTGAAAAGGTTTATTTAACACACACCCAAAAACTGAAATACCACCCCAAAACCCACATTTTGCAATTCAATCCAATGCCATCCATGGCCTAAATGATGTTACAATTCAACAGACAACACAGAAACAGTTTTTATGCACCCATGATGACTACCTCTGGGCCTACTGGCAGACTAGGCCGCAAGCTTGGAGGCCTATGGCAAAAGCACAGTGGCTGGTCCCACAAAATGGCCGCCACCACATGGCCATGCCACCCACAACAACAAGAAAAGGAAGACAAGACAGACAATGCAGGCCTATGGCAAAAGCACAATGCCTGGCTTTACAAAATGACCGCCACCCACATGGCCAGGCCACCCACAATAACAAGAAAGTGAAGACAAAGGACAGGACCAGGAAATTGGAGACTCTGGGCAACTTCCTTCCTCTTGAAAAAAATTGTAAAAAAAAAAAAGTGACTCCTTGCTCACAAAACTACATCTAAATGACAACCTGAGGAGTTTTTTGAGCAAAATGAACTAAATCATCATTTTCGAGAAGGTTTTATGCTGCTCGAGAGATATTCTTCGCCAGATTGTAAATTCAGCGTGTTCGGCATCGCGATCGTCACAAAAAATAGTTATCGCGCGCGCGAAAACGTATATTGAGCACGCAAAGAAGATAAAAAGTGTAGGTCCGCGTTGTTGCGCAGTGCGGAGTTGCCCAAAGTCCGCGAGCTGAACGCCCAGGGTTACCTACTGGCTGAAAAGGCCTATTTATTTAACACACACCCAAAAACTGTAATACCACCCCAAAACCCACATTTTGCAATTCAATCCAATGCCATCCATGGCCTAAATGATGTTACAATTCAACAGACAACACAGAAACAGTTTTTATGCACCCATGATGACTACCTCTGGGCCTACTGGCAGACTAGGCCGCAAGCTTGGAGGCCTATGGCAAAAGCACAGTGGCTGGTCCCACAAAATAGCCACCACCACATGGCCAGGCCACCCCCAACAACAAGCATAAGCCAAGGGGAACAAAGAAAAGACATGCAGGCCTATATGGAAAAAGCAGCGCACTACTAAACTACCACCACAAAATGGCCCCAAGCCACGTGGTCACTCACAGTCACAACAGGCCATGGAAAACAATGAACTCAAGCAGGCCTATAATATGACCAGACAAAGGAGGCCTGCTAAACAACACAGCTTTAATACAAAAATGCAAAAACGAAAATCCACAGGGCTACGAAAGGTTGTAAAGTTACACAACAAGCACACACACACATCCAACAAAGGTATATATTACACCCAAAAAGTGAAATACACCCCAAAAACCACATTTACCAATTCAATCCAATGCCATCCATGCATGCCCTACATGATGTTTAAATTCAACAGACACCACAGAAACATGCACCCATGGGTACCTCTGGCTCTGGGCCTACAGGCTGAAATTCCAATCAAAGAAAAACAACTAGGCCCCTACTGAAACTACAGGCCACAACAATACATTTTAAAAACGATGAAAATCCCCAAAAATGTAGGTACAAACAAGCCCCAATCAAACAAACAAGTACACCAATTCTCCAACTTACTTGTAAAATCTCAAATCCAAAAGTCCTCAAATCCAATCCAATGATATGATGCAGCAGACAGACACAAAAAGTGATCCTTCCAGCTCCAAATCCAAATGAAAGTGAACAGCACATGGACAAAGCACTGGGAGGAGCCTGCTGGACAGGAACAGGAAGTTTGAGAATCAGGGGCACTTCCTTCCTCTTGGAAAAAAAAGTAAAAAAAGAAAAAGGACTCCTTGCACCAAAAACTACAGCCAAATCACAATCTGAGGAGTTTTTTTGAGCAAAATCATCATTTTCGAGAAGGTTTTATGATGCTCGAGAGATATTCTTCGCCAGATTGTAGTTTCTTCGTGTTCAGGATCGCGATCTTACCAACACTGCCGCCGGAGGTCAGATTCCACGTCCGAATGACGTGTTCGCGTTCGCACACTCTCGCGGGAGCGTGCGGCCGGATTCCAAATCTCGTGGCGCCCGCGAACGGATAGGAAGTCGCGTCGGCGAACGCAGAATCACGGTAGGTCGTTACCGCGCGCGCCAGAACGTATATTGAGCGCGCGAAGAAGAAAAACAGCTACGCTACGCCGCAAATTGCGTAGTGCTCGGTAACTTCGCGCTCTACGCGAATCGCGAAGTTACCGAAACTCCGCAAACTCCGCGAGCGTAGCGTAGTTCACCGCCCAGGGTTAGTCAGCATGAAAGTGAATGAAATTAGGTAGTGTGTTGGATGGCTTAGCAAGAAGTCTTATTATTGGCTGTTGTTTAAGAAAAGAAATGTAATACAGACATGGATATGCTTTTGAATTTGTGGAGTAAAGCACACCTGCTGTATCTTATTTGGAAGTAGCATGTTCCTTCTAGAATGTGATGTGAACTTGTGACCTAATGGTTCCACTGGTTTGCTAGGTGCACTGAGCTAAGAGTATATTGAGGGGGAAGAGTGTTAAAGAGACAGAATTATTTTTTTTAAATTGAGGAGTGATGTCACAATTTAAGTAATGGCAAGCTTTAATTTCCAACTCAGAACTGTGTAATAAACTGTTGTGCAGTATGTAAATTCTAAAAACATGAAGCTAGCTGTAGGTTTGAACTCCTGTTTTTTCCGCGATTTCTCTGCGATCATCGCGAAAACATAGCAAAAATGCACCTACAGAAGCCTCACTTTGAAAGAGAGGGACAGGGTTAACAGATGCTAACCATTTACAAGTGGAGATGGCGTAGTCCAGAATGAAAGATTTAATTTGTTGTCTTTCTCATGATGATAAAGTGGAAAGTTAAAGAGGTTGCCATTTTAGAGTTGCTTTCTATGAGAGTGGTGTACCATTCATCTGTGTAGTTTTTACAGTTCTTAACAGTGCCAAAACAATCCGGAAAGAGCTAAAACAACAATATAATCTACTAACTCAAATCACTGGGATGTATATAGCTTTTTAATTATATAAAAAATTTACATTAGAAATAAAGATGTATATGGGAGTTTGATTAAAAAGAGTATCACAGTGATGTGAAAAAAATATCAGATGAACTGTATCTGGCAGAGGGTATGTGTTTAAGATGTTAGTACTGTTGAAAATTAGCATGAGCAATGCCTTTAACAATGACAATGTTTTAAATGTCTAAGCAATATGTGCAGAATAGATATATCTATATTATTTGCATTCAGAGAGTTGTGGTAGTTTTAGTCACCTTATTAAACAGGAGTACTGTAGTCATGAATAAAACATAAGAAAATGTTGTTTGCCTGTATATAAATTATGCAGTAGTAGTACTTGTTATATATGTATTAGGAAGTATTTTTCAATGTGGTTTTTAACATATATGATTGGTTTGCATATGTTTAGATGGTGAGATATGGTTTTTCTGGTTGCAGATAGTTATATGTACGATGAGACTGTTGAGTTTACTTAAAGATGCAGAGAACAATATATTTTTGGAAAGATGGCCTGAAGGTGTATATGTTTTATGAAATCACATAAATGTTTACATGGTGATCTATGTTCTGTAAGGCTGTTGAAAATGTCATGTTTGTGGTGAGAATGGTGTATTTGTTTAAACATGCTGGGCCTGATTCACAAAAGTAAACTTAGACCAAAAGTCTAAGTTTAGACCTGAAGTCTAAGGGCCTGATTCACAAAGGTAAACTTAGACCAAAAATCTAAGTTTAGACCTGAAGTCTCAGTTTAGACCTAAAGTCTAACTTTACTACTACTAATGTTAGACTTTTGGTCTAAGTTTAGCCTAAAAGTCCAACCTAGACCAAAAGTCTAACTTTACAACTACTAAAGTTAGACTTTTGGTCTAAGTTAGACTTTTGATCCAAACTTAGACCAAAAGTCTAACTTTAGTAGTAGTAAAGTTAGACTTTTGGTCTAAGTTAGACTTTTGGTCTAAACTTAGACTAAAAATCTAACTTTACTAGTAGTAAAGTTAGACGTTAGATCTAAACTTAGACTTCAGGTCTAAACTTAGACTTTTGGTCTAAGTTTACCTTTGTGAATCAGGCCCAATGTTTAGACCTAAAGTCTAACTTTACTACTACTAAAGTTAGACTTTTGGTCTAAGTTTAGACCAAAAGACTAACTTAGACCAAACGTCTAACTTTACTACTACTAATGTTAGACTCTTGGTCTAAGTTTAGACCAACAGTTCTATCTTAGACAAAAAGTCTAACTTTACTACTACTAAAGTTAGACTTTGGTCTAAGTTAGAATTTTGGTCCAAACTTGGACCAAAAGTCTAACTTTACTAGTAGTAAAGTTAGACTTTAGGTCTAAACTTTGAATTTTGGTCTAAGTTTACTTCTGTGAATCAGGCCCGCTATGTTTAAAATTGAGGAAGGTTAATAGTGCAGAATGTCTCTTGAGAGTTCTTATGCTACCTTCACTTGGCGTGTAACTTTTCTTTGAGAAATGCTGAATATATGTTTTAAAGACAAGAACTATTTACAAAATGTTCTAGGTATGACATTAGGAAAAGGTTTGTGCTTTATAAAAAGTGAGAATTGTTGTTTTCAGTTTTAGAAACATACTAATGCATGTGCATGCTGAGTAACAGACCAATGTATGTTCTTAGAGAGCCATGTCTGCAATTATATATCAATTGTGATATCTTGACTTATTCAATCACCCAGGCACTACACATGCACTCTTCCAATCAGGCAGGCACTAATTATGCACTCATTGAACTACACAGGCAACACCCACGCATTCAACGAATCACTCAGATAGTAGCAATATAGTTTTGTGAATACACAGGCACTAACTATGCAGATATGGGATCACCGATGTAGTTTGTACTACTCAGGGAATCATGCAGGCACTACCTATATTCTGAGGGAATTAGGTAGGCACTATCTATGCACTCATCCAATCATCCAGGGATTATTGTTGTACTCACCCACAAACACATGTATTTACAAGTTTTAGTGGGAAATATGTACTCTTTAGAAACATCTGGTGAATTATATATGTAACCTGTCACATACTGTTTACATGTACTCTGAAGAATTAGAGAGCTATATACTGTGATACAGATTAATGTTCAAATTTTTATATGCAGTGCTTCTCAAAATATAAATCTGACACATCTAAGTAGAAAAGTACTGAAACACTAAATCTTCCAGTGACACAGTGGCAGAGAGGCACAGACATAGCTCTTATGTTGTGTTTTCGTATTTAGAGTTTTGAGACACTGCATGTACTTTTACACTTTGGTTGATGTTTATTTTAAAATGTACTAAAAAAAAAAAGGCATAACGTGGTCTTTTACCGTCTATAAGTGAGAACTGAGATATGGTGCAGCTGTGTTGTAGGAGAGGGTGCTATAATATTAAAAGGTAAGTGATAAATTAAGTTTTGTTCTTTGGTTTGGGTTTGGTACATTAAAGTAACTGCTTGTAGCTATGTAGGTAGGTTGATTTGTAGATTTAAAACTGCAACATAGCATAAAAACTATTTTTGTGTTATGTATAAGCCAGTAGTAAAGCCAGTAGTAAAGTAGCTGGTACATTGGCTAGAAAAAAAATGAAAATATAGTATTTTTAATTTTCTTACAGAACAATATCTGCATAAATACAGGCAGCTTGCCTACAAAAGCTCAGAGGGAAAAGGAACAGAAGCAAGTACAGTATCTAGACTCAAAACGGGCAAAATGAAGAAAAAAGTGGTGAACGAAAAATAGCTATTGGTTAGAGGACAAACTAATTTTTTTAAAATATATGTTGACATTTTCAAAGATTATGAAATAATGAAAATAAAATTCAAACTATGAAAAATAATAACAATTGACAAAACCTATATAGCAAGAGCGGAAAAGAATGTAACAAAGATGTATACACCTTAACCAGGAGACAGAAGCAGTTTAAGGAAATTAGAGCTAGGATGTTTTGTAGTAGAGTAGTTATAAATCTTCTGAGAAATATTAAGAAGTATAGAAGAAGGAGACATGCAGTGAAACAGAAAGAACGATTTGAGAGACTAGTTGATAAGGCCTTTGCTTTGACGGGGAAGGTTTTTATTTTGATTTAAATAGAATGAAGACTCTTGACAAAATGGTGTTGTACATGAGCAGACAAAACTAGAAAACAAGATTACTGAATAGGAGTAACTTTTGTACAGTTTGTAGTGGAGAATGCATACATACTTCTAGTACACAGTCTTTCTTTCATG
Organism: Calotriton arnoldi; assembly: GCA_963921515.1. Classification (NCBI taxonomy): domain Eukaryota; kingdom Metazoa; phylum Chordata; class Amphibia; order Caudata; family Salamandridae; genus Calotriton; species Calotriton arnoldi. The sequence goes on from CAWUFW010004262.1 coordinate 1,110,233, forward strand.
AAGAAAGATATGCCCAGGATAATAGATTAGTTCATGCTATTGATTACAGAGAACAATGTTATGAAATGAAGAATGGCACTCCTATAGCAAAAGAGGTGATGGTACCTGCAAATGTAGAACATGTTATTGGAGAACAGGTACAGGAAAGGCGGAGTCAGGCATCTGTATAGATATGGAATTGCAGTAGTGTTCATAGTATTCAATAGCAATTCATTGATAAATTAAGGACATTTCTACATATCTTTCCAAGGCGAAGTTTAAAACAGAAAATAAGTATTTACAAGAAGTGGATCCTTGAAAGATTAGAAAGCATACAAATTTGCAGAGACACTCACTAGCTTGTTTATCAAACAAAGTGTGTCAAAGGACCTTTCATCATTTCAAGATGTTAGTTGTACACCACTCAACAATGCAAACTTTAGTTAGGAGGTTGTACTATGTGAAAACTACTGCTTTATGTTTAGGAGAAATGTATAGAGCACTTTTGCATGGTACTGAGGCAGACGTAGTAAAGGTTTGTGGTGATGTGCAGCTTCGTTTCTTTGGTCCTGAGCAGGATTCCTGGGAAAATGAAAAGTTGTTAAGAGGAGCAGTTGAAGGACAGGACACATATATTACAGTTGATAGATTTAAAGAAGAGATTACAAAATTTAACACAGTGTGGTCTAAAAAACAGAGTATGTTTGAATATGTTATACTTAAAAAGTGAAAAAGTAAATAATGATAACCGGCAAAAGTTAGCTGTGTATTTATTTGTAGAGGAACACTTTGAATTGTCTATACAGCAAGTTATATGTAAGTAGTGTTACAATAAATTAGAAGATAATAAAATGAACAACACATAAATATTAGATACCCATTTTGTAAGATAATAAAATGCCTGCTAATGTAAAAAGACAATAAAGGGCCAAAAGAAACTAAACATATATGATTCTTTGCAGCATTGCAAAGTGCCATTATGGACTGCTCTCCAGCACTCACTACAGCTCAACAATCCATGTGCTATGATGCCATCTGGGAAAACTGTGGAGCCAAATCTTGAGGTTGAGATTGGACCTCTTAATGAACTCTCTGCCCCGGTGTTGTTGTGGCTGCTATTGAAGTTGAGGGTCTTTCAGCTTTGCTGTGCTTTCTTGGTGCTTTTACACTATTGCTTTGGTTTGTTTTTAGATGGTAAAGCATGGACTTAGTCCTTCAAGAATATTTTTTATTTGTACCCCTTGGCAATGTCTTATGACATATTGTGCATTGCACAAATCTGCTCACTATGAACTCCTCTTAAAGTATTTTCACGATAGATAAATGGGCATGTTCTTCTTAGTGTTGTAGTTGAAAAGTATAATAACCAATGACATTAGTAGTAAAAAGGGATACCATTGCTCATCAAACTTGTGTCCCCAAAAGTGACAGGTCCCAAACCCTCATGATGGATGTAGGTGACCATTTGCCCCAAGGGGCGGCCTGCCATGGGGCGGGGCTGTTTTTGGAGGCAGCAGCGAACCAGAGCCCTATGATGGAGGCTGGCCATGTTGTGGTGTAGAGGTGCACGCCCCTTTTAGGGGCTGTTTAGGATACATATAAGGCCTCCTTAAGAGCCTTGTACAGCAAGCAGACGCCTGAATACGAAAAGGTGCCCATAGCAAAATGAAGAGATACAACCCGCTCGTGAAAAGGCCTGTGTTGGGTGGTGCCCAGCCCACTATCGATAGATATTACCGCAGCTTAACACCCCTTGTAATGGACGAGAATGCTCAACAAGAAACACCTAAGGATATGGGTTGCGACGTTACTGGTTTTGGCAATGGCCTTTGTCGGCGTATGGAAGCACTTAGTGTCAAGGATTGCGTATGCCGGATGTCCCCGATTAAGGGCGACAGCAGCGAGAGTGAGGGCTCGTGTAGTGGCAGCGTGTATGCGGGCCTCAGTTTCGTGGACATGGAGGAAGATAAAGAATCGATAGTTCCGCCTAAAACACCCGTCTATGAAGACAAGGGCTTTCAGGAGGATACGGCTCCTGAGAAGGTCGTTGTGCAACAGTACAAGCGTACAAGCGTCGAAGATGATGGGGCATCGCAGGACATTAGCGACTCTCAAGATTTCAGAGCCGCCGCAGAGGGCAGTGAAAATGCGGAGGTTAGTAAAAATGTTATGAGCAGTCAGTTACATAATGATGTATTTTTATTTCTTCAACTAACGGACTGTCAATCTTTCTTCTTTTGAACCCTAGAGAGCAACCCCAAAAAGACATGTGGCAGAGTGGCAGACTGCAAAAGAGAACAACGTAATTTTCAATTGTATGTGGTGTTCAAAGCAGGCGGAAAATTCCACATGCCAAAACAGTGATGGGTGCGACAAGTGTGTATGCGGCTCTAAGAACGGAGCGTGTGAAAAGGATGATCCAGGAGTGTCCTACAAAGCCATGCAGTGTGTTAAAGGTTTCACCGCGGCAGTGGTACTAAACTGTGTCAAGCGTGACTATTACAGCCTTTCTCACGGACATCAAATGAACGATCCTCAGGAGGCGGCGCACGAATGTTTGTGCGAATCATACAGAACAAGAACAATACGATATATTTGTAGTTTGTTAGACCCGTACAAGGTGTATAAACTGATAAGGGTGATGTATGGGCTGTCCACTGAAAATAAATATGTCCACCCTGAGATTGTGAGGATCTTGTCAGCGGCACTCAATGAGATCCGATACGCCCATGACCCAAGCTTAAAACTACCATGTATGCAGGGGATGTGCACGGCTTTTGATAGAAAGATGATAGAAAGATTCGTTGAAAGGCGTATGTGTCATCTGTATAAAAAAATAGAAAAATAGGGTCTTTGGCCCCCGAAGACTATTTTAAATAAGGTCTTATTTAACGTTACATGATAGCGTGTATTTAGAACCAGGCAGTAGAATGTTATACCGAAAGGTGGCTATGTGTTAATCCGTCCTTACGACGCTTACTATGAAAATGTAAAGTACCTTCTGTTTATGTTTTGTTAATATTCTTTATTTTCAATAAAATGTCCTTACGCAAAACAAGCGTCATTCATTGTCTGCGGTGTAGCAGATGATAACATGCCAGGGGCGCGGTTAAGAAAACTTTATTATGATACAAGGGGAGTTGGCAGCTTGGGAAGTGCTGAAGCTCTATATAGAAGGGCTGTAGATGAAAACGAGCCTGTAAGCAGAGACCTGGTGAAGACCTGGTTATCAGGAGAGGGGGCGTATTCACTCCATAAACCCACCAGAAGACGCTTTAAGAGGCGCCCTACAATCGTTAATGCACAAATAGATTATCAATGGCAGGCGGATATCATCAGTCTTCAAGATATAGCAAAACATAACAGTGACGCTTGTTATATATTAACCGTCATAAACGTCTTGTCCAAGTACGCCTACGCAGAAGCGCTATGCGATAAAAGTGGGGCTAGCGTCACGGCCGCTTTTAAAGCCATCTCCAAGAAGGGTCGAATTCCTCAAAAACTACAAACAGACGCCGGTAAAGAATTCTTAAACAAGGCATTTCAGAAATTATTAAAGCACCACGGGGTTCAACATTTTGTAACACACACGGAGGTAAAAGCAGCGGTTGTAGAGCGGTTTAACAGAACTTTAAAGTCTAAGATGTGGAGGTATTTTACGGCCCACAACACCTACAGATACGTTGATGTTCTACAGGCTTTTTTAGCTGTATATAACGTCAGTTATCACCGGACCATCAAAACAGCTCCCGTAGAGGTAACTCCTAGTAGTTCTTTATCTGTTTGGAGAACGGTGTACGGGCGTAATTTCGCTACAAAGGTGAAGAAGCCTATTTTTAAAAAAGGTGATCACTTAAGGATTTCAAAATTGAAAGGGGACTTTTAGCGACGAAATATTTATAGTGGAAAGTGTGGAGCTTAAAGAAGGGATGTATATTTACAGGTTAAAGGACTACGATGGGGAAGCGGTGTCGGGGGTCTTTTACGAGGAAGAGTTACAAAGGATACCCGACGATCCGCACAGGGGGCCTGATTCACAGAACTAACTTACGTCAAAAACGTAAAGTTAGTACCTTTGGTATTCACAGAATACACTTACTCATTTTGGTATTCACAGAATACACTTACTCATTTGGTATTCACAGAATACACTTACTCATACTAACTTTATGTTCGCACTCGGGCCGGAGATTCCGGCCCGGGAGGTGGAGATTCCGGCCGTTTGTGGAGATTCCGGCCCGGAGGTGGAGATTCCGGCCCGGAGGTGGAGATTCCGGCCGTTTGTGGAGATTCCGGCCGGAGACTCCGGCCGTTTATGGAGATTCCGGCCATTTGTGGAGATTCCGGCCGGTTGTGGAGATTCCGGCCGGTGGCGGAATCTCCACAAACGGCCGGAATCTCCACAAACGGCCGGAATCTCCACCTCGGGCCGGAATCTCCACAAACGGCCGGAATCTCCGGCCCGAGTGCGGACATAAAGTTAGTATGAGTAAGTGTATTCTGTGAATACCAAAATGAGTAAGTGTATTCTGTGAATACCAAAATGAGTAAGTGTATTCTGTGAATACCAAAAGGTACTAACTTTACGTTTTTGACGTAAGTTAGTTCTGTGAATCGGGCCCTCGGTGTATAGGGTTGAAAAGATTCTGAAAAGGAAAGGTAGAGGTGCTAATAGCCAGGCATATGTCAAATGGAGGGGCTGGCCGGAGAAATTTAACAGTTGGGTGTTGGCCAGCTCGCTGAAGGGTGTGTGAGCTAAAGACCGTCTAAAAGCTGCTGATAAGATGGAAACAACGCCCTTTTATATCACCCTGCCGTCCAATGCTTCTAAGGGCATGTTCCCCAACAACCAGATTTCTAATTATACCGTGAAATTGGCTAAGCATGTGGACATGAAAGGGGATTGGGAGGTAGCCCTAACCGAAATCCAATACCCTAGAACCTGGAATACATTTACACAGAGCGAGGCCAAGTTTTACATAAAGCGTGAGCAGGACCCAGTGAGCATGCACGAGAGCATACCATATGGCTACTACCCAACCGTTTCAAGTGTTGTCGACGCCATCAACAAATCCATAGCCAGCATCGAAACATATACGAATATTCATCTGCCGCTATATAACGTCAGAAGGAAGGTGTTTCTTAAAGCCCCTAATCGTACCACATCGTTTAACTGCTCCGGTAAATTAAGAAGAGTTTTAGGCACAGTACAGCATGTGAAAAGTCCGGTCGAACAGGATCATACGTACCCCGATATTAACGGGGGGTTCTACATGCTCTATGTGTATAGCGATATTGTAGAGGCCCAGAGGATTGGCGATAGTTACTCGCCGCTGTTAAGATGGGTCCATGTACAGGGCGAAAATAATACGATGGTCAATATTCAATTCAACAAACCCGACTACGTCGCAGTTTCTAAAAACCATTTTGACACTATTTCAATTATGATCTTCGATGATCAGTCCATCCTGGTGTACTTTAAATACGGGAAAGTTATTGTTAAGCTTCATTTAAGGCCGAGACGCGACAGAGGCTATTAAGCAGGCATCACGGTGGTTGTGAAAACATACGGGGATCCGTCTATGTACAGGGACTATTACAGAAAGCAGGCCGGATATGGAGGCCCTCCGTACTTTCAAGGGTCACCGGTTATGTACGGGGCTGGTCTAGGAGGTTTCTTCCGCAGTCTGTTTAGAAGAGCTATGCCCTTCTTGAGAAGAGGCTATGAAATTGCAAAACCGCATGTTAAAGCGGCGGCTACGAACATTGCCCAGGGCGTGGTAGGGTCTGTTACTTCGGCGGTTGCCGAGCACAGGAACAAACAGCCGCAAGAAGGCGCTGGTTTGGTGTACAGGCCTTGCACGCGTGTTAAAAGGAAGCGCCGCGCTTCGAGACGCAGAGGACCACCTGCCCCCTATAAAAAAAGGAGGAGTTCTTCAAAGCGCGCTCTGAAAAGAAAAACCCCAAGACGGAAGAGAGCTTCGAAGAAGAAGAGAACTGCCTCTAAAGTAAATATTTTTTAAAGCGGCGCAAACTAAAGCATGGCCTTCGTACATTGTGCATCGGGCGAGTGCACCAAATCCGAGTTAGACTTGTTTACTCTAAAACCCACGCAGACAAGCATCGAAAACAGCTTCTTCATGGAGGTATCACCTTTAGCCGCTTTGACGCCTTTGGCCCCTATAGAGTTTTATGTATCAGGGTCCACGGATATGTATTTGGATCTCAACAACACGCTATTTCATCTTATGTGTAAAATCGTAAAAGCGGATGGGTCCGACATAGCAGCAGACGCTAAAGTGGCGACGAACGCTTACCCAATAGCAACAGTGTTTAATCAGGTGGACATCACCCTGGGCGATCGTCTCATCACACAGAGCGATAACATGTACGCCTACAGAGCCTACCTCGAGAGCATTCTAAATTACAGTAGCGACGCCCTTGAAATGCAGCTTTCAGCGGGGCTCTTCCACAAGGACACATACGGACACTTTGAAGCCAAGGAGCTGGACGGTGACAATCAGGGTTTTGTAAAAAGAGCAAGTTTTGCGGCGGGCAGTCGCCAGTTTGACCTCCTGGGCCGCATACATTCAGACCTCTTCTTCCAAGATAAACTGCTCATCAACGGAATTGATCTTAAGATCAAGCTCACTCGCAACAAGGACTCATTCTGTCTCATCAGCGGGGATGCGGACCAGTACAAGCTGGACATACTGTCAGCGAGTCTGTTTGTAAAGAGGGTGAAAGTGTCCACGAGCGTCAGATTTGCTCACGCCGACACTTTGCAAATATCAAACGCCAAGTATGTGGTGGAAAGAGTAGCTCTGAAGGTATTCAGCATCCCTGCCGGTATCCGATTAACTCAGCAACAGAATTTATTTCTGGGACAACTACCCAAGCTTATCATCATCGGATTTGTGGACAGTACAGCTTTTAGCGGCGTCTACGCCTCAAATCCCTTCAATTTTAAGCACTACAACATCAACTACGCTGGGCTGGTCCACGAGGGCACTGTGATTCCTGCAAAACCCTACACACCCAGTTTTATAACTACGGGACTGTGGGGTAGCTGTGTCAAGAGAAGGCTATGGGGCCGGATACACGCTGTTCGCATTCGACCTGACTCACGACATGGAAGACGGCAATCACTACAACCTGGTCAAAAACGGCAATCTTAAAGCTGAAATACGATTTAGTAATCCGCTACCTGCGAATGTGAACATGGTCGTATTCTCGGTATTTGACAGCATCATTCAGATCAACCACGCCAGACAGATTTTGTTTGACTATCTTTAAAACGTTTGTGATATGGACACTGTGCAGATATGGGACTTCTTAAGCAGGCATAAATACGCTAGGAAATACTTTTTAGGTGTTTTCCCTAGCGATGGGTTACCATCCGAAATAGGGCCAGAAAGACCGCGCACCCTAGTCTTTAACACAGATCCTCATTACAAGGGTGGAACACACTGGGCGGCCGTGTTTATAGATAGTGACAAGGTTACAGTGTTTGACAGTACAGCTGAGTTCCCCGAACACAGTATCTATACCCAGCCCATATTCAAGTTTGTGAAAAAAGCCACAGCGAGGGTTGAGTATAACAAGCTAAGGATCCAGGATTCGTTAGCCATCACATGCGGGGAACACTGTATTTATTTCATCAGTAAAATGTCGGAGGGTGTGGCGTTTAGAAATTTCTTAAATCTATATTCGAGTGACCTTGTTAACAATGACAGTCTAGTTGTGAAATACGTAAAAGAAAACACAAGGGCCTCGGTCAGACCTGTGAAAACAGAATATAACGTTTGTCAAAATTGTAAGGGCCTGTAACGTTTACATGTTTAATGATGAACGTTTAAAATAAAGGCATTTTTAAAACACGCATTCAGACTCTGTATTTCTATGCTGCCACATACAACATAATTAAAAAATGTTTTAAAAGACGAGTGAGACAGGTTGAAAAGTTATAAAAGTGTTTATTACAAACAGTTATGTAGGTTGTGCATTACAATGACATACATTACTAAAGAAATATATGAAGAGAAATCAGACACGGTTATACACGTAATAGGCACAGTTATTCAAAAAGTCTGTAGAAACATTAAGGATTAATCCACGTATGGGATTTGGACAGTTTCCTTTTTCTCTGTACAGCCGTCGCAGGTTGGGTGCTCCAAGAGGGTGATAGTCGTGGGACGTCAGAGGCGGCTGGCGATGGAGGGAGGGGTGCCTTTAAACTTTCAAGCATACGGCGGCGATCGTTATTACCCACGCGTGTGGAAGGAATGTTGAGTTCAGCGGCGGCTCGCAGAAACTGATCCCAACCTCTAGGACATCTTGCTGCGTTAGGGTTTTGGGGTGCGTGAGACCTTTGACTAGATCGAACATGTGTGAGCCAACAACCGGTTGCCCCTTGTAGAGAAATTCGCCTCGTTCATTCCACGCTGTTAGGTCTTTAGAAGCGGCGAGTTTACTCATCAACATTTGCGCTGCCCCCCTGTGCCTCTGACTTATATTTTTTAGGAGGTCATCAACAAAGATATCCGAGGGCGGGGCCTGTGCCGGCTGCGGCTGTTGGGGTTGCGGAGCAGGCGCTGGCGTTGCTGGCTGTTCAAAGTGCGGGGCATATAGAGTTAGCTTATTTTTTTCGGTATCCCACTGTTTGTAGTAGCTTAGAAATTTTTTAAGGGTGCTGGTGTAAAGGGTAGCTTTGTCGTATGGGTTTAGATCCGTCCGGTTCAAAATGTCTTTAATTTCAGCATCTAGTCGTAGAGTCTCATTTCGCCGTATATCCCAGGCATTGTCCGCAGAAGAGCCCAGCTGCTCCAACTGTTGTCTAGGAACCAAATACATCTTTATGGCATGCTCCATCACCGGCCCGAGAGGAGGCTTGTAATTATGGGTATAGCTATGCCCAACAATGAGCCTATAAAACCCCCAGACTGTTTCACCAGTTTCTTCTTGGTAATGAGTGAGGCCCTTTTATTACTGAGCTTCTTGATAAGATGTCGCTTCTTCTTCAACATCTGTAACTGGCTCTTTGATATAGGGACGTTACCTTTTAGGGTGTTTAGGGCTATTTCTGAAATGGCTGCCACTAAATCGTCAGAAGCAGCGCAGCGGATGGCCTTTCTGTGCGGGGGACTAGCTGTAACCAGCATTTTGAGGGGTGCTAAATTGCGGCGTAGGCGGTCAGACATGTTCAATACCTGGGGTTATAAGGGCTGGACTACAAATGTCTCTAAAGGTCTTCAGTCTGCTTTTTATACGCTCGGGATTTGGTCTTTGGTGTGTAAGCGACTGGGAGATCAGGGGTAAAAATATCAGCCCTCAGTCTGTAGTCTTCTAGAGTATTATTTTTTAAGTCGACCAGCAGGTAGCCGTGGGGTTCTGCTGTAGCGTTGTTAAAGGCCTCCATGAAGAAGTGCGTGTTTCCCGGGTACATCTGTTTAGCTATGATGGATATTTGCTGTTTGTCACAGGGGTTTTTAAATAAAACAAGGTATGAGGCGTTGAGAGCTATAGAGCGACTGTTCTTACCCTTGTAAATCAAGTTCTGCACAATGTAGCATATGCTTAGATTGCGATGGTGTGAATATTGAGTAAAAGCTCGCTCTAGCTCAGGATGATCCCCACCTTCACGCATAAGGTCATCGACAATTACCATGTTTACAAGGGTCGGTGGCAGCAGCTCATTGTCATTGAGATTATCAGGTATACCTTCTATAAATCTGATATGTGGGAAACTGCGGGCCAGGTCGGTATAAAGATCTTGCCAGCACGAAGAAAACCACACAATGTTATTAGGTGTTTGGGATAAAACACCAGCAGCATTTTCTAAGAGCTTTTTTATAAAGTAGCTTTTACCGCAGTTTGAGGGCCCTGCTAACACGCAGGAGAACGGATGCTGTAATCTGGTGTCCATAGTGTGGTGGTGACCTCTCTAATGTGTCTAATAACCGTACGGCAGTGTTTTATAGTCCGCAGTCAGGACCCTTTTGTCAAAAACAACGCGTAAGGTTTTATGTAAGGGCTGGGTTGTAATTTCCCACTTCTTTTTGGATCTGACTATGCAGGGTTGGTTCACAACTATGGTTTTATCATTTTCACGGTTGTCCGATGCTGAGTATTCGTGCACCAGATCCTTCATACTGTCAAAATTTATTTTTAGGGTGTTGCTGACATTAAACGTTATACCTTTGACCTTAATGCACACTTTGTTGTTGTTTGTTTTGTAGGCGTAGGTTTTAGGTCCGGAGGAGGTGAATTCTATTATATGTTCATCCTTATCGAGTTTGCTGGTCAAATTACCTAAGTAATCCCCAAGAGGAGGGTCTTCATCCCCTGGTTTACTCAGAAAAATCACAGAGTCGGTATCATGATACAAACAGCGGCCCTGGAGTTTATCCATAACCCTGTAAAGCTCTAGACGGGCGTGGGCTGTCGTGAAGCATGCTATGAAGATGTTTATGTTGTTACACGTTGTGGGGTACTCTTTTGTGTATTTCCAACACACAGCCGCGGTCTCGTCATCGATAAATTCGCAGCTGGACACCTCGTAACAAGGGGCAAAAAGGTACTTAAACAGTTTGTCAGGATCTGTTATTAAGGTCGTTTTTGGCAGGTTTGTACGCTGTGCGAATTTTCCCCATAAGGAGTTGAGGCAGAGTTTGGCTAACTGTCAGCGGGCATGGTTGACCTCTATCAAATGGGGTCATAAACGTATACCCTCGTGAGCGTAGTAGTCGTCGATGTATTTCTGCTTTGCATCCTGACTAGTACACAATTCGGGATATCCTGAGGCCTCCTGTTTGTCTCTGAGAAACAAATTAATGTAGCATGAAAAGAGGCGTATCATGGTACTCTTAAAATGCCACACCTCGTGTACTCTCCCGAGTCTGTAGCCTTTCTCTAAGGCAGCTTGTACCTCGATGTTACACCAGGTCCCTGTGAGCATCCTTTGTTCTTCAGTGTGTCTACAACCACCAACCTCTTTAAACACTGCGCATGTTCGACAGAGGGGGAACATCAGCTTACCATCGACTCTGTATGGTAATACTGGAAAGTAAATCTGCCTTGGCGGATAGATTTCGCATTTGACTAGCCCAAAGTATTCGGAAAGGGGCTTAAAGTCTCTATATAAGATGGTGGGGTGTCCTAAGGGGTATACCTTCATTTTGTTCACAAAGGGGTACAGACTGGTGAAATCATAGTAGTGTATTTTCTCACCCTCACCAACTGCCCTGTACAGTTGTATTCTTTCTAAAGACAGTGGTCCCCAGACAAAAAATTCGTGTGAACAATGAATATAGACCCAATCAGTACTATATTATAGGAATCTGTCCAGCCGGGCAGATATTTAATATACAATCAAGAACCAATATTTGCAAACAATGAACACGAAACAGTTATAGTGGGACGCAAGCCTGCATCCAACTTGACAAAAAAGACGTACAGTATACAGTGAGGGGTTCAGGCAAAGGAAGTTGTTTGTTTCAAACACATTTCTTGTAGAACAAACATAATATAGAAGACACCATTACACAAGAATTAGGGCATTTGCACAAAAGCGTATAGTACAAAGTGTCGACGGCGTTTCGATCCCTTAAGAAAATGCCGGGATCATCCTCAGGACATTATAAATGACATGCCTGTTTACATATGGCTAAAATTGCCAAGGGCAGGTGACAGACTTCCCTGAAATCAAGGAAACAGGACCAGCTACGTGGTACTTGAGGTCCAGGTGTTGGTGCAAAGGAGTAGGCCTCGGGGAATGGAAGCCAATTGTGGAAGTTCCAATGTAACTATTAAGTATATGACAAGCCGCAGTAGCAGTCTTGAATAGAGTTCCGGGTCAATGCGATAGTAGTCCTTGGTCTGTCACACCATTCTGTGTAGCCGGTCACAGCTGTGACCATTCTGTGTAGGCGGTTTACTTTAGGGGTTTGGGGTTGCAACAGATCTTCTGCAAACGGCGTCACATCCGTTGGCCCCTTAGAGACCGTGGGGGTAGAGGATTAATTCCCCGGCTTAACAACATTTTTTAATGAGAGCTCTAAAGGAGTAGTTTGGGGCTCCGGGACCACTTGTTTCTTCTTGAGGTCTAAAGGGGATGTTTGGGACTCCGGGACCACCTGTTTCTTCTTGAGGTCTAAAGGGGCTGCTTGGGACTCCGGGTCCATCTGCTTCTTCTTAAGGGGGGTTTGTTCGAGATGAGATTCCCTTTTGAGGCCTGGAGATGGTTCATCATTTTAGCGGTTGGCTTGATACGGCATTTCATCTCTGTACCGGTTCTCTGTTAGATGTGTGAATAATAAGAGCAAAGTTGGTCCTGGCATACAGGCCTACTCACACCTTTTGCTGTAGGCACTGTGTTCTGGACTGTCTCTGTGATGTCGCTTAACGGTGTCGCAGACCTCTTAGCCTTACACGAATCTTCTCCAGAGAGCTTATGTGCTGCTCCTAGAATGTAAACATAAAAATATATATATTAGAAAAAATAAGGAACCGCAGACACCCCACCCCAACCATAATTTCTACACGACCCTTTATACATACGGTACTACGTATCGACTGTCCTTTCTGCTTGAGAGAATAAAACCTAGAGAGTTATTTATTATTATTTTTTTGGCACCCTTTTGTGAAATACACACCTGTTAGAGGTCTTTTCCCCGCTCCTTTCTTTGTCACCGATCCCTTTCTAGATGCTGAAGCTTTCCTTTTTAGCGGCCCTTCTTTTATTCGCGACTCTGCAGCCTCTTGCACATCCCCGCCGACCATGCATGACGCCGTGGGTCCTGTAAAGAAAAAAAATAATCACAATTGTAGTATAAACCAAGCCTTAGCAGCCCCCTCTGAGGAGCGCTCGTACAGTTCACCGCTGTGGTTTTTGGACTAACACCACCTAAGTCTTAGACAGTTTAAAGAATACGGGTGTTTTTTTTATTTACCTGTAAGAACTGTGTTATCCTGCACACTCAACGACGCGCCTTGAGCCTACATGTACCATTCAAAACCATCAAGATCTAGTTGTAGTTCATAACCTATAAAATCACACATACATCAGAATACCATTAGAAAAGCAGAGTTTCTGAGACACCCTTGTACAAAAACTACCCAGAACTATACAACTCCAAGGGCCAGATGTAGGTAAAATCAAATTTGCGAGTCTCTTAATAGCTGAATTTTACCGATTCGCTATTAAGGACTCGCAAAATTGAATGTAGGTAGGAATCGCTAAAATATTAGCGATTCTTTAATATTCTTAATAACGAATCTCAAATTGAGATTCGTTAATTAGAATACCTACCCATTCATTCCTATGGGCTAGGAGGCCCATAGGAATGAATGGGAAGATATTCACTATTTGCGATTCGCTATTAAAGAATCGCAAATAGCGGAGCTATTTCAAGGGTGCCAGGGTGTCAAAAGGACACCCTGTTGCACCCCTGAAATGTGCATGTGTGCACATGTGGTGCACATACATGCCCTAAGGGCATGAATGTGTGCCACATGGCACTTTAAAAAAAGCAAAAAAGTGCTTTTTAAAGGAAATTGCTAATTACCACCAACTTGAAGTTGGTGGTAATTAGCGATTCCTTAAGGCTAAAGTGCACTTTCTTTTGTGCTACTTACATTGCATTTAAGGAATCGCAATTTTCGATTCCTTAAATGCAAGAGCAAAATAAGGAATCGCAATTTTGCGATTCCTTATTTTGCTAGTAGGTTTAAACTCACCTACATAGTAGGTTTAAACTCACCTACATTGCTCGCAGCCAAATAGCGATTGCAAACGAATTTCAGCGTTAGCGCTCGCTATTTGGCCACCTACATCTGGCCCTAAATACATACACCTGGCTGCAGGGTGCGCATTTCTTCATCAGTGATAGTTAATTCCGGGAGGGCCTGTGGCGGGGGTTAAATCAAAAATGACTGTTTTAAAACTAGCGCTCATAAACAAGGCATTACCGTTTGTTACAGTCACCTTAGAAAACGTAAACACATATTACATAGAGACAAGCATCCTTACACCCGGGTATACGTAAAACAGCATCTAGGAAAATGTTACATAGCCCAATGACCCGCAAACTGTAGACACAGCCTGTCAGACCCTCTGCTAAACAACCTTTGTGCATACAATAGTATGCAGTCCTCAAGCTGTTCTATGTAACCCCTTTAATAACCACAGCGCCAGGTTAGGATATTAACTTATAAACTGCAAGTAACAAAAGGGTATCTCTTAGGAAAAAAACAGTCACAATATGCCCCCAAATGCATTAATGCGCAGCGTGGTCTACAGGGTACACATTCTTTTCACCATGCCTATTAAACCTCTGGGGTAATTGATGCACCCTCAAAGCAGCCCCTAGGCAAAATCACATATCCCTCTCCAGAAAGAGCATTAATCACAGTTGGTATCTGGAAATGTATTTATTTATTTTATTTTTCCCTGGAAGCCGGGGGAAACAATGATTGCGGTATCTGATGCTTTTATAATAAATAAACCTATAAGCTATGTGCTTCCGTTCACGTTTTTTTTGTTTTTTTAAATTAATTTTTTTTTAAATTTAATTATAGACAGGGGCTCTGCTAACATGGCCCCTCTCTGTATAGAAAATCCCTCCACAATAGTGGAATCCCTACACACAGGGCCCCCTGGTCTCTGGGCTAATCTGCCAACCTCTGAGCTGGGGAACAATGTTGGAACCTCTATGCCTGCTCAACATCCTGTGGTTCTGGGCAAAATAACTTAATCTAAACCTACATGTCTAAAATGAATGTGTGCTAGTGTAAGGTAACAGGGGCTCCTAAAAGCGCTCCAAGACCTTCGGGTTGAGTTTGCGCTATATAAAATGACCCAAAAACAGCAAATCCTGAAAGCTGCAGGGACGCTGCTAATCCAGTCCCTGCGACTGTATTCACCTTTTTTATTTTATTTTTCCGGGGCCGGCCCCCACAACAACAACGGTGGAATCCCTTCCTTGGAACTCCCCCCTCTGCGACGACACTGGAAGGGCACACCCCTCCGTGATGTCAGGGGTGTCCCGTGATGTAGGGGCGTGTCCTTCCATAGCCGCCGCAGAGGGGAAGCTTGCGGCGGCCATGCCGCCTCCACCAGCCCCACGTGGTGACCACCGCCATCGACCACAGCCCCCCAGAGCAACGCCCAGAACAGAGTGGTCCCTGGGGCCTCCAACAGTGAGTCGTGGCCTCGGGCCCCAACAGAGCAGGCCATGCACACGCCCCCAGAGCCCCGTACGGTACACAGTGGGCTCTGGGGGTTATCTACTACTAAGCGCCCCAGCGCCAACGCCAGCACAAACCCCCAGAGCTCCGCATGGCCCAGCGCGGTCTCTGGGGTGCTTTTATTTTATAAAAAGGGCCTCGAGCGCCACCGGGCCGGCACAAGCCCCCAGAGTACCACCCCAGGAAGTAGGCTCTGGGGGCCTTTATTTTTATAAAAAATGGGGCCTCGAGCCCACCCCGCCACACTGCCGCACAAGCCCTATGCACAAGCCACCCCAGAGCTCTGCATGTAACACCGCAGGCTCTGGGGTGTTTCTATTTTAAAAAAACAATGCGGCCTCAATCCCCAGAGCAACGTTAGTGGACAGGGTGCTCTGGGGCCTTTATTTTTTATAAATACTGGGGCCTCAAGCCGGCACCACAGCCGCACAACCCCCAAAGTCCCGCACTTAGACAGCGGACTCTGGGGGCCTTTATTTTTATAAAACTGGGGCCTTGAGCCCGCACCCCGGCCGCACAACCCCCAGAGCTCCACGTGGAACCCACGGGCTCTGGGGCCTTTATTTTTATAAATAACGGGGCATCAAGCCCCATGCAACATATCGCCCCATCTCGAGGGCTCTGGGGGCTACCTCCACACCCTGGACCCTGCACACGCCCCCAGAGCAGCGCTCGGACCTCAGCTGGCTCTGGGGGCTAACATTTTGAAAACGAACGACCGCACAAGTCCCAGAGCCACGCATGGAACTGCTGGCTCTGGGACCTTTATTTTTTATAAATAACGGGGCATCGATCTCCATGCAACATGTCACCCCAGAGCCCTCCCGGATCTCAGAGGGCTCTGGGGCTACCCAGCACTACGGACCCCTACACAGGCCCCCAGAGCAGCGCTCGGACCTCAGCTGGCTCTGAGGGCTTTATTTTATAAATACCTAGGGCCTCAAACCCCACACCCAGGGCGCACATGTCCCACCCTGGACTTCGTAGGGCTCTGGGGGCTCGTTTTAAAGGACTCTGGGTACACAGCTCCCCACACCAACGTGTACCTCACCAGCCCCCAGAGCACCTCTCGAACCTCAGAGGGCTCTAGGGACCCACAGAAAGTTTGGCCCTTGGACCCCTCCATTGCCCTCCCAACCTGTGGACTTGTTGCCTGTTTGAACCTCCAGCATAAGCCCCTGCACAACTACCATCAGAAGACATAGCCCGAAACCGGTCACCACCAGCATAGCCAGAGGGTAAGTACAAAACTGTATTATTTATTCTTTTTTTTATTTAAAAACATTGTTTATTATCTAGGTGTGTTCTGATCCCCTTACAGCACCACACATACCATGTAAATTGTTTCTAGGCGCTGTAAAATATATGGTTACCGTTGCATGTACCCTCCTAAGGCCTCTAGCATTATGCACCTTAAATACACACCCCTGCATCCTATGCGCCACCCCAAACCACCAAACATATTCACATTAAATGCCTACACACATAGCGCTAAACTCCCGGCTTCAAAAGCAGCACCATTATTCACTTCATATACAAGCCCAATATGTTTTAAACACCCTTTAAAACCTTAAGTTGCAAGCATTTACACCCTCATAGCCTCTAGCATTACCCAGATTAAATGTACCCCATCATGGAAAAATGTTTCTATAAACTGCATAATCTTAAGGTTACAACCCTGTGCCACAACCAAAACCATCCTTTATACACTTTAAATACAGTCCTCCTTGCGCTTAGCAACGTTTAAAAAACTTAAAATTACAGCCACATTTCACCTCCAACCTTATTCACATTAAGCAACAGCCCACAACACTTTAAACATTATTTAAAACATTATAAACACAGTCCTACATAGCGCTAGGCACCTTTTAAAACTACACCCTTGTTCACATTAAATGCATTCCCCACCAATACTTTAAATAACCCCATAAATACTTAAGCCTGCAACATTGCGCAATCCTCTATTTTATTTACCTCCATTAGCGTGTAGCAGGCTGCATCAATCTGTGAGAAGTTGCTCTGATCCATTGTGGCCTTTAAGTTTCTGATGTATGTCTGGGCAGCAAACAGTCCAAACACGGCGTTCCAAAAGGGTTTTTAAATGTCTGTTTCTGCTGGCCCCTAAAGTACACTTTTTTATACTTGTCCTGGCATGCTAATTAGAAGACCCCACACTTTATGGAGGGTGGGCGGGCTTAGAACCAGGTATTGGTGGTCTTTGGAGGAAACATTTTCACAGTTGCATTGTCTGTTTGGTACACTGCTATAATTTGCCATCTGCTAACCACGCCTGAGCACTGTCGTAAGAAGCTAGGCCCAGGAAATGTGGTTGTAGGTCTTGCTGAGTCAGCACAGCCCTGGCTGCTGAGACTGCTAGCTTTATCTCCTGCATCGTGTTTTCCTGCAGTGTTTTTTCCTGCCCCGTGTTATCAGGTTTCCGATTCTCCTGGGGAAGTTTGAGACCCACGTCTGTTGTCACTTTATCATTTTAACATCTGCTAATCATGACCGTGCCCTGCCTGGAAACCTAGAAGCAGCTTCTTTGTTTGAAGTTTTTGACTTCGCAGCATTGGCTTGCCATACATACATCATGTCCCCAAACTTTCTGCGCACGAACTGTCACTTTTAAGGACAGAAACATCCTGTCAATTTTAAGGACATGCGTTTAATGAGCCTCACACTGCCACACGTGGGGGTGGGGGACTTGAGGCCTGCCTGCACATTCACAGCTCAGCATGCCCAAGCACCATCTGTCACAGCCCTGCAGGCACAGTTTTAAAACATGCCCATGAAGACACTTTTGCGCACACCCTTAGGGACACATTTTGTTTTATTCCTTACATAACCCTGCTAACCTAACACCGCCTTCAACACATGCTCACACTCTGACACAAACCCTATGCCACACACCCAGCTCAGCTCCTGGTAGGGCTGCCACACATATATCATGTCCCCAAACCTTTTGCGCATAAACTGTCACTTTTGGTGACACACAGACCTGTCACTTTTGGGGACACGAGTTTAATGAGCAATGGTAACCCTTTTTACTACTGACATTCCTTCATTTCCCGGTGACATGATTTTCTGTTTTGTTCTTTTTGATGTTAACAAAAATGGTAACTGGGACAGGAAGAATTAAAAAAATGTGTACTGAGAAATGTGCAAAAAATGTAAAAGGGGAAAAAAATGTGCATGTCTGATTTTTTGCAGCATTGTGGATAGCTGTAGCACACTGCCCACAAGTAATTATTACACTTAGTCCATGCAATACGTGGCCATTCTTGAAAACTCTGGAGCCATATCTGCACCTCTGAAGGGACTTTCTGTCCGGAAATTGTTGTTACCGTTGCCACTGATGTAGATGGTCCTCCAGCTTCCCTCTACTTGATTGCTCGTTAGAGAAGTTTTCTATGTTAGGTTTTAAGATGAAGACCAGTTTTTGATTCTTTTTGAGTTTGGGTAAGAATGTGTAGTTTTATGTGTGTTTTGTAGTTATGTTCATTTTGTGAGTTCAGATGTTGAAAGTTCTTTTTGGAAATTGTTGTTTATGTTAAATGTGTTGTTAAAATAAAGTTAAAAATGTATGTTACTAATCTTACTAGACTCAAAAACTGTGTAAAATATGTTTAAATATCTGTTTTACATTTTGTAATTTGTATTTGTCCTTGCGACCTCCAGTGTTGCTGTGAAGAAGAACAATACATTTTTGATGTAGTTATTTCAACAAATGTATAAAAAGGGGAAAGTTAAATTAGTATCTTACTAAATAGCTACACTGAAACTTTATGTAAAATATCTATATATATATATATATATATATCTATATATATCTATATATATATATACATATAGATATATATAGATATATATATATATATATATGTTTGCTTACGTTCAAGTAAAGCGATCACTCAGAGTATGCTGACACCAGTGGTTGTTTATTGCAGGTTACGCGTTTCGCTTTTCAGGCAAGCTTGGTCACACAGTGATTTACCGGAAGTCAAAGCAATACATAGACTGTGTAGACATTGAAAAAGGACCATTGTCCTGAGAACCACGCTATAGTAACAGGAACGTCCATTTTGTAATGTCTTGTTATCATACTTAAATAATCATTTGTCATATTTACGCAATAGTATTACTTCATATCTTATTTGGTTAAGCGAAGTCGCAATACAAAATATAAAAAACGATAAAATAGAAATGAAACAAATGTTACATCACATTACAAACAGGAAAATATCCTTTCTGTTAGTATTAAGCGGTAAACGATACAGGCACGCTTTTGTACACTGCAACATCATTTAAATTGAAATCATTTTATAAATGGAAGGGTTCACAACACCTCCTTCATTCTCATAGTGTTGTTTTGACATAGGACCCATTGATTTACGAGGCATAGTGCCCATATATTTATGGTCCAAACTGTCGGTTCTCTTCCTATTCAGGTAGTGGCAAAGTGCGGAGACTGCACTAGAGACGCAGCGGGGAAAAGGGATACGGATTTCACGTATCCGGGACTACAATACCCAGAAACAACTTCGGAACTTAGATTCAATAACGAATCAGAACTCCGTATCCCGCACACGTGAAGCCGTGAAATTGACGCATTATCTATATAAAACGCAGCGAACACTGTTTCACAATCACGATTGAGAATCAACACCACCGTAGCTTTATTTATAGACAGTATTCTTAAGAGATCGTGCAATTACATTAGCACGCTGTAAAGAAAAACGCATTGAGCAGCAGGAACCTCATATTTTGAGGGGAGGTACTGACACCAGGATACCCCCTACAGAACACGCTGTCCACACTTACTATTTACACAATTTATAGACAGCTATACAGAAATTACGATTAATGGAGGAAGAAACAGAGAGGAGGGCGGCAGCTCTCAGCCTGTTTGCCAGAGCGCCTAATAGCGGACAAATCAGAATTGAAACCAAACCTAAGGATATTACTCTACAGGACAAATTGAAAAGGCTAGAGAAAATTAAAAAATCAGAAACTTCCAAGTGGTGGGAGGCCATCTCACTACAGGATTATATAGAAAAGGAGATGGTACCGAGGGGCCTAAGGATTTATATAACACCCTCATACGAATCCCCCAACCCCAGGATGTTAGAAGAATGGTCAGAAAATTCAGCCAAAAGCTCGAAAAACATGTTATCAATTCTAGTGAAGTACGCATGGGAAGACAGGGCGAAACTCCTAGAGGAACTCAAATCTTTGGAGGAAGAATTAAAAAGTCACAAAGAACAGGATTTGATTAAGAAATGTGTTGATGACCTCAAATTGAGGCTAAAAACCTATGAAGAAGACATAAAGGCAAGGAAGCAGCGCAAATTGCACCACGACTGCATGGATTATGAAAGTGGTAGAATTCTAACCTATTCCCACAAATATGACCACTTATATGAAAAAATATCACTGGGGGAACCCTTGGAGAGCGAAACAGAAACGGCAAGTGGAACGGAGTCTATAGCAAGCAATGCTACGGAAATAGAAGAACGAGTGGCACAAACAATACAATCAGGAAAAGAAACTGGGTCCAGAATTCAAACTACTTTTTTAGACGAGTTCCGTGTCACGGAGCAGCCAACCGACAAAGACACGAGGGAGAGGAAGAGGACGGGGCAGAGGACGAGAAAGAAACCAGGAAGGAACTGGAGAAGGAGGAAACTCCAACGACAAAGGAAACAAAAGAACCAGAGGACGTGGAAATCGGCCAGTGGGAACAAGAAAAACGGGCCAAAAGAATCAGAATTGATGGAAGATGAAATGGTAAATAAAACTATCATAAACCTATCATACAGACCATTATCCATGTTCGAAAAACGTACTTTATGCCTAGGTCTCTCATTCTGCCCCACCAGCTCATTTAACTACCCTGAGACAAGAGTAGACATGTTCAAATTCGTGAGGAAAATCAAACTTAAAAAGTGGCATTCCTTGCGAGGAGCTCCTATTGATAGGGATCCTATAACTACCAATGAACAGAATACAGTTCTCACCATAAAAGATAGAGAAACCCTTATGGATATGCAGGATCTATATCTAGAAGCAGGTATAGAAGAGGGGGAAGAAGATATAAGCATTAGAACTGATCGCCCCGCTTGTACAAAATTCAAACCCAAATCTGTATTTTTGCCACTCATGCCTCATGATAACATAGATGCATTTCACGAGACCATTGTGAAAGATCTTATGAAATTTCGTAAAAAACGACATAATGGTAATTATGATACATCTAACAACTTTTCCAAGATACAATGGCAGTTTTTGAATTCCCTGAATGAGGATGAGAATATCATCGTCCGTCCCGCCGATAAAGGTGGTAACATTGTACTGTGGGACAGGACAGCATATATTACAGAGGCGACTAAACAACTGATGGACATAAAATTCTATGTCAAAACTAAGATGAATGAATACAATGACAGCATTTTAAAGGAATGGAATACATTAACAGAGTACAAAGAGAGGGGGATCATTACATGGGAAGAATTCTGTTATCTTAAATGCGATTACCCCAGAACTCCTATTTTTTACCTTCTCCCGAAGGTGCACAAAGACCCTAATGTACCTCCAGGTAGACCTATCGTGTCTTCCATCGGTTGTGTAACAGAGAACATTTCTAAATACATTGATCATTTTCTACGTGAATACGTGGAAAAATTGCCCTCTCATATTAGGGACACTAAAGACTTTTTGGGCAAAATCAAAGACCTGGTTTGGGAAGAAGATTACTATATGATCACCTTGGATGTGAATTCTTTGTATTCTATTATAGACCATTCATTAGGTATTCGCTGTTGTCAGCAATTCCTAAACACTCGGGAAATTTGTTATTTGGAACACACAGAGATGCTGTTAACACTAATGAAGTTCTGTTTGTTAAACAATATGTTCTTATTTAATGGCACCTTGTTTAAACAAGTCCTGGGCACCGCGATGGGGACTTGTTTTGCCCCAAGTTTTGCTAATCTTTTCTTGGGGATCTTGAGGAGGAAGTCCTTAAAAAACTTGATCAAGACTGCACAAAGAACAAAGTAATTAAATGGTACAGGTATATAGATGACTTGTTTGTAATATGGAAGGGTAGTAAGGAAAGTGCAATTGATATGATTAATGAGCTCAATAAGAACAACTTTAATCTTACCCTTACATATAACATCAGCAAACAACAGACTGAATTTCTGGATGTAATAGTGGAAATAAGGGACAACAAGATACACACCAGACTCCATAGAAAAGCAACAGCAGGTAATAGTGTTCTGCACGCTCTTAGCAGCCACCCTAAAACCCTAAAATGGAGTATTCCATTTGGTGAGCTACTAAGAGCGAGGAGAAATTGCAGTTCACAGGACAGCTTCCTGATTGAACAATACAACATAATGCAAAGATTCCGTGAGAGAGGATATCCAGAATGGGTACTTCAAAGAGCCAAGAATAGAATTGATAAAACTGAAAGGGAAGAAACGCTCAAAGATAAACCCATTACTGAGGGAGAGAACATCACGAGGGTCATTATGACATATAACAAGGAATCTAAAGCTATTGCGAAAATATTTGCACAGAACTGGAATATCCTCACTAGTGACCCTATTGTAGGACACACTTTACATGAGAGACCACAGATTACATATAGGAAAGGCAAGAACCTCAGAGATTTCCTAGTAAAAGGTGACATCACAAACAAAAGTCTTAACACCAAAATGAATCTACATGGCTTTTTTCCATGTGGACATTGTAAAGCCTGTAGAAACAGCTCAATGAGAAAATCCTATCAGACACCTACAGGGGAGAAAGAAATAACACAATTTCTCACTTGTGGTACAGTATTTACTATCTACATCCTAGAATGCCCATGCAAAAAAAGATATGTGGGGAGCACAACTCTAGCAACTAAAAACGGGTGCTAGAGCACATGAGGGCCATCACAAATAAAGATCACCATTACCCTGTAGCCAGGCATTTTGCTATATACCATCTTTCCAATAGCTCCCTTTTGTCGTTTCTAGCCATAGAACAGATTGAGCATTCACTAAGGGGAGGTAACAGAGTCCTTCATTTACGGAAAAAAGAGTTGTGGCATATTATCAACCTCCAGACGAAAAGCCCAGAAGGGCTGAATCAGGATGAAGAACTGAGCATCCATCTATATGAGTAGAAAACTAGAATTGATCATTTCAAAATAGAGAGTAACTATAGTTGTACAATTGTGTATTATTGACTTAGTGTTTTAATGGTTTTAGTATATTTTAATGTAGAACATGATATCACTCATAGTATTCTCTTTTCTTTTCACAGGAGGAAAGGAAGGGGCAGAATTTGAGACAATTCTTCGCTGCAACCACCCCCTACCCTTTTCTTCTCTTCTTTTCTTCTATCACAAAGGTGGAGGTCCTGATCATACAGATAAGAGTCACTTTTTGTTCTTTTTGGTTTTATTAAGAAACTTGGTTTCTCTCCAGTCGTGTTTCTGGAATCTTTTTCACTAAAACTTTATTCCCTTGTAGGGAATGTATTTATGGAGAACACATATAAGGGGTATGGTTGCTATACCGGGAGAATCATAGACATAGAAGTATGTAGAATGTATTGCGCAAGCGGGTGATTAGAATAGAAGATTAATGGGCACCATGACTAAGCATAAAGCATGACTGTCAACAACACTTAACAGAGAGTGGAGTCTAAAATTGACAGGCTGTTCTAAAATTCACTGGCACTTTGCCACTACCTGAATAGGAAGAGAACCGACAGTTTGGACCATAAATATATGGGCACTATGCCTCATAAATCAATGGGTCCTATGTCAAAACAACACTATGAGAATGAAGGAGGTGTTGTGAACCCTTCCATTTATAAAATGATTACAATTTAAATGATGTTGCAGTGTACAAAAGCGTGCCTGTATCGTTTACCGCTTAATACTAACAGAAAGGAAATTTACCTGTTTGTAATGTGATGTAACATTTGTTTCATTTCTATTTTATCGTTTTTTATATTTTGTATTGCGACTTCGCTCAACCAAATAAGATATGAAGTAATACTATTGCGTAAATATGACAAATGATTATTTAAGTATGATAACAAGACATTACAAAATGGATGTTCCAGTTACTATAGCGTGGTTCTCAGGACAATGGTTTCAATGTCTACACAGTCTATGTATTGCTTTGACTTCCGGTAAATCACTGTGTGACCAAGCTTGCCTGACAAGCGAAACGCGTAACCTGCAATAAACAACCACTGGTGTCAGCATACTCTGAGTGATCGCTTTACTTGAACTTAAGCAAACGCATTCCTGGTTGGCACTGCTCCGCCAACTTCAAGCGATCCTCTGCAAAGGGCGGGGGAAGACAGAAGGAGCTACTCTGGAAACATATATATATATATATCTATATTACCTAATGGCGGTCGCCAGTAGGTAGTTATAGTTACAAACTAGTTTCCATAGGAAAAGCATTTTTTGATTTGCTTATAACTTTGGCGTCGTTTTACGAATCTTTATGAAATTTTCCAAAAAGTTGCACTTGTCAGGTCAGCTCCTATCTTGAAAGTTAGGGGGTGATTCGTCAAGGGGGGGCTGAGAAAAAAGGGGGGTCCCAAAACACGTTTTCCCCATGTTAATTTCCATAGGAAATTTTGCGACGAGCTACAGCCCGAACTGCAGAACGGAATTACCCCAAATTTGGCAGAAAAGCGACCTTTTTTTAAAATGGTGTAAATCCATTCAATAGTATTTGAGAAATTCAAAAAATAAGAGTCAAAATATCAATTTCCCATAGGAAACTTTGTGCAAGGCTACAGCTGAAAATACTGAACGGAATTACCCCAAATTTGGCACAAAGGTAGTGCGTGGGTCAGAAAGTGACCTTTTTTTTAAATGGTGTAAATCCAATCAGTAGTTGCTGAGAAATTAGAAAAATAAAAGTTTCGATATCTGGGCGAAGCCTAAATCCCGTGCACGAGCTTCACTGTGATTGGCTGTCAACACACCAAACCAGAAAGTGTTGGCAGCCATCTTGTGGCTCGGTAGAAGCGAGTCACCAGAAAACAGAGAAACAAAGGTATAAAACAAGAGAAGGGGGCAGGGTAGAAACACCCTGATTCCCTAGGCCTGCTCAGGGGGTCCTAGAAGGACCCCCAGGGCCAAAAAAAGATTATTATTTTTTTAATTTCGGCGCGTTTGCACAGTGGTGCAGGGAGGGGGCAGGGCCTGACATAGCAAGTGTGCAAACGCACCCCCTGGCACATTGTAAATTGGGGGATTAAGTCCCCTTCAATCCTGAGGGTCCCTGGGGGCGAACTAGCCCACCAGGTACCTCCAGTATGCGCCAGGGAGCTGCGTTGCAGAGAGGTGTTGAGAGGCCACGCCCCTTTTTACACCTCTCTGCAACGCAGCTCTGTGGCGCTTACTGGAGGTAGCTGGTGGGCTAGTTGGCTCCCAGGGACCCTTACAACTCAAGGGGATGTAATCCCCCAATTTACAACGCTCCAGGGTGCGCGTTTGCCCAGTGGTGCAGGGAGGGGGCGTGGCCTGATGTGACAAGTGGGCAAACGCGCCCAGTGGCGCGTTTTAAGTTGGGGGATTAAGTCCCCTTGAATCCTGAGGGTCCCTGGGGGCCAACTAGACCACCAGGTACCTCCAGTAAGTGCCAGGGAGCTGCGTTGCAGAGAGGTGGTCCAAGGCCACGCACCCTTTTTACACCACTCTGCAACGCAGCTCTGTGGCGCTTACTAGAGGTAGCTGGTGGGCCAGTTGGCCCCCAGGGACCCTCAGGACTCAAGAGGACTTAATCCCCCAATTTACAATGCACCAGGGGGTGCGTTTGCACAGTGGTGCAGGGAGGGGGCGTGGCCTGATGTGACAAGTGTGCAAACGCGCCCTGTGGCGTGTTTTAATTTGGGGGATTAAGTCCCCTTTAATCCTGAGGGTCCCTGGGGGCCAACTAGCCCACCAGGTACCTCCAGTTTGCGCCAGGGAGCTGCGTTGCAGAGAGGTGTTCAGAGGCCACACCCCTTTTTACACCTCTCTGCAATGCAGCTCTGTGGCGCTTACTGGAGGTAGCTGGTGGGCCAGTTGGTTCCCAGGGACCCTTAGGACTCAAGGGGATGTAATCCCCAATTTACAACGCTCCAGGGGGCGCGTTTGCACAGTGGTGCAGGGAGGGGGCGTGGCCTGATGTGACAAGTGTGCAAACGCGCCCTGTGGCGCGTTTGAAGTTGGGGGATTAAGTCCCCTTGAATCCTGCGGGGCCCTGGGGGCCAACTAGCCCACCAGGTACCTCCAGATGCGCCAGGGAGCTGCGTTGCAGAGAGGTGTTCAGAGGCCATGCCCCTTTTTACACCTCTCTGCAACGCAGCTCTGTGGCGCTTACTGGAGGTACCTGGTGGGCTAGTTGGCCCCCAGGGACCATCAGGACTCAAGGGGAATTAATCCCCAAACTTAAAACACGCCAGGGGGTGCGTTTGCACAGTGGTGAAGGGAAGGGGTGGGGCCTGACATAGCAAGTGTGCAAACACACCCCCTGGCACATTGTAAATTGGGGGATTAAGTCCCCTTCAATCCTGAGGGTCCCTGGGGGCGAACTAGCCCACCAGGTACTTCCAGTATGCGCTAGGGAGCTGCGTTGCAGAGAGGTGTTGAGAGGCCACGCCCCTTTTACACCTCTCTGCAACGCAGCTCTGTGGCGCTTACTGGAGGTAGATGGTGGGCTAGTTGGCCCCCAGGGACCCTCAGGACTCAAGGGGATTTAATCCCCCAATTTACAACGCTCCAGGGGGTGCGTTTGCACAGTGGTGCAGGGAGGGGGCGTGGCCTGATGTGACAAGTGTGCAAACGCGCCCTGTGGCGTGTTTTAATTTAGGGGATTAAGTCCCCTTGAATCCTGGGGGTCCCTGGGGGACAACTAGCCCACCAGGTTCGTCCAGTAAGCGCCACAGAGTTGCGTTGCAGAGAGGTGTAAAAAGGGCCGTGGCCTCGGACCGCCTCTCCGCAAACGCAGCTCTGTGGCGCTTACTGGAGGTACCTGGTGGGCTAGTTGGCCCCCAGGGCCCCTCAAGATTCAAGGGGAATTAATCCCCCAAATTAAAACCCGCCAGGGGGCACATTTGCATAGTGGTGAAAGGAGGGGGCGAGGCCTGATATGACATGTGTGTACTTATGCAATCACTCCGCCAAAACCCAAACACTTATAAATTCACCATTCACTCTCCTTGCAGCACTCTAATCATCCAGTCACTACCCATGCACTCATGCAATGACTCATGCACTAACTCATGCACTGCTACAATACCCTGAGCAGTACCCATGCAGTCCAGCCATCGCCCTGTCACTACCCAGGCACTCCTCCAATCACCCAGCGAGCACCATGTACTTATCCAATCACTCCGCCAAAACCCAGGCACTTATAAATTCACCATGCACTGTCCTTGCAGTACTCTAATCATCCAATCAGTAACCATGTACTTATGCAATGACCCAGGCACTAACACATGCACTGCTACAATCCTCTGAGCACTACCCATGCAGTCCAGCCATCGCCCTGTCAGTACCCATGCACTCTTTCAATCACCCAGCCAGCACCATGTACTTATCCAATCACGCCACCAAAACCCAAGCACTTATAAATTCACCATGCACTCTCCTTGCAGCACTCTAATCTTCCAGTTAGTACCCATGTACTCATGGAATGACCCAGACACTAACACATGCACTGCTACAATCCCCTGTGCACTACCCATGCAGACCTCTAACCACCTACACAGTAGTGATTCACTCCTCCAATTATCCAGGTTGTACCCATGCACTCCAGAAATCCCTCTGTCACTACCCATGCACTCCTCAAATCAGCCATCCAGCATCATGTACTTATCCAATCACTCCGCCAAAACCCAAGCAGTTATAAAATCATCATGCACTGTCCTTGCAGCACTCTAATCATCCAGTCACTACCCATGTACTCATGCAATGACCCAGGCACTAACTCAAGGCAAATACAGAGGAGGTCATGCTAATTACAGGGGTACCCCAACACATAGTGTTCCCTAGTGTATGTAGGTGTTTTTACTGTAACCAGGCTCCGGTCCTGGTTAGTCAGAGTCAGTTACCACCAGTACCCGTCACTAAAAAGTTGGGGGCACAGGACGACTTTTTGCTCCTCTGTTGGTTCTTTCTGCACATCTCTTGCTTCTTCCTGCAGTTTTCTTCGTCTTTCTGGACTTCTTTTGCCTCTTTCTGCATTTGTCTTGCTTCTTTCTGCGCTTTTCTTCCTCTTTCCTCACATGTCCTAACTTTGTAGGCATAGTTAGAAATTAGCATTTAAAAAACCATTGAAATTCACTGAAAAAACCATAGGTTTCAGGCATGTTATAGTTAGAAATTAGCATTTAAAAAACAATTGAAATTCACTGAAAAAAACATAGGTTTCAGGCACGTTATAGTTAGAAATTAGCATTTAAAAAACCTTTGAAATTCCCTGAAAAAACCATAGGTTTCAGGGACGTTATAGTTAGTTGGACATTTCACTCGTACAAAACCATAGAAATTCCCCCGTTATAGTTAGTTCAGCTAACTATAACTCGCGCCCCCGCAATGCACTGCTGATGACGTCACATATTACATCATTCATGACATGGTCAGTGACATCACTGATGACATCACTGATGACATCTCAAATGACATCACTGATGGCATCACTGATGACATCTCAAATGACATCACTGATGACATCACTGATGACATCATCCACGTGAAAATGTGATGTACCTCCTCACACTCTAATATAACCTTTGATACACCCACTGTAAAATACAGACTACCATTTTCGAAACCATCGACACACCAATACCAGTTACTACATACGCACTCATTGATTCCTAGGTCTACACACACATCCACTAATTCACCCATACAATCACTCATACATACAGTCACTCATCAATACAACACTATCATATGCACTCATACACCTATACAGACACTCACACAGCGCCAATCATTCATTGAGTTACTCACACACCTACTCAGTCATGCAAAGAATCAATCACACTTCCATTTACTGACCTATAGAGTTATACACACAACAGATCACTTATTCAAACAGAAACAAACACATAATTACTCTCTTATACAATCACTGATACAAGTAAACACTCATCTATACAGCCACTCCCACAATCACTGACTCTCACATATAGTCATTTATATACTCCAACTCTCACATACACTGCCTTTTACATATGTAGTTACTTGGACATGTACCACTGAGACATCAATTCACTCAGTAACACACCCATACACACACTGACCCACCCATACAGCTGTTTCCACATGTACTATTGAACCCATACAGCCAGTGAATCAATCACTCAAACATGTATGCACAGAGTCACACACCTCCCACGCACCCACACACACACTCAGGCACCCATACAAATACTCTGGCAACCAATCATTAACCCATATAGACACTCATGTAGCTACTAACCAACCCATGGAGCAGCTTATACAACAGCAGACAGACTGATACAGACATTCACACAGTTTAGTCACTAACCCATGCATTCAATAAGACACATGTAATAACTCACTTAAACAGTCAGTGACGCACCTAATAAATCCTCCATCCAGACGCTTATACACCCACTCATTCTTCAATACACCTTGGCATATATATAATACATATTTAAACTTTATAGAAACACACAGTCACTGGATGATGTCATCAGTGATGTCATCAGTGATGTCATTTGAGATGTCATCAGTGATGTCATCAGTGATTTCACTGACCATGTCATGAATGATGTAATATGTGACGTCATCAGCAGTGCATTGCGGGGGCGCGAGTTATAGTTAGCTGAACTAACTATAACGGGGGAATTTCTATGGTTTTGTACGAGTGAAATGTCCAACTAACTATAATGTCCCTGAAACCTATGGTTTTTTCAGTGAATTTCTAAGGTTTTTTAAATGATAATTTCTAAGTATAACGTGCCTGAAACCTATGGTTTTTTCAGTGAATATATATATATATCGCCAGTAGATAGTTATAGTTAGGACCTATTTTCCATAGGAAATCCGCAACATTCTATTTGCAATAACGTTGGCGCCGGTTGACGAATATTCGCAAAAGCTTCCAACTTGTTGGGGCACTCGGGTCTGCTCCTATCCTGAAAGTCTCGGGGTGATTCGTCAAGCGGGGGCCGAGAAAAAAGGGGGGTCCCAAAACGTGTTTTCCCCATTCATTTTTCCATAGGAACCTTTAGTCGCAGTTACAGCCCGAACTGCTGAACGGAATTACACAAAATTTGCCAAAAAGGTAGCCCTTGGTTCAGGGTCGTGCCTTTTGCT
Organism: Calotriton arnoldi; assembly: GCA_963921515.1. Lineage (NCBI taxonomy): Eukaryota > Metazoa > Chordata > Amphibia > Caudata > Salamandridae > Calotriton > Calotriton arnoldi. The sequence goes on from CAWUFW010004262.1 coordinate 1,140,822, forward strand.
TAAATGGTGTAAATCCGTTCAGTAGTTCCTGAGAAAATCAAAAATAAAATCACATATATATCTATGGCCGCGTAGGGTCCGCGCACCCTCCCGATCACGAGCTGTATGCTAATTGGCTGTCAACACTCCAAATCAGGAAGTGTTGGCAGCCATCTTGTTCCTCAGTAGAACCGAGGAACAAGAAAGCAGTAAAAAAAGTGCGCAAAACGCAAAAAGGGGGCAGGGTAGAATCACCCTGACCCCCTAGGCCTGCTCAGGGCCAACATTTATTTTTTCTTAATTGGCCCCCGGATGGGCCAAGTCCCGGGGGCATGCGGGGGTTTATCATATTTATGATGGGGGGGCCTCTAAGGCCCCCCCAAGCCCCAGGGACCACCACCCCCCGGGGCTTTACAAAAAAAATGGTGCGGGAGGGCTCTCGGCTCTCCCGCAGCCCCGGGGACCGCCACCCCCCGGGGCTTCTTTTTTTTTTAATACTATTACCTGTGTGGGGGGGGCCCCTGCCCCCCCACATGCCCCGGGGACCGCCACCTCCCCGGGGCACTAAATATTTAAATATGAGGGTCCGTTACGGACCCCTAGAGCCTCGGGGACCACCACCTCCCCGGGTGCAAGTAATGGGAGGGGGGCCGCACGGCCCCCCTCCTGGAGCCCTTGATGGCCCTGGGGACCACCAGTCCCCAGGGCCGGCTCCTGCAGTGTCCTGGTGTGCCCACCCCCGGGACACTGCTGTTTGCTATGGCAGGGCGGGAGCCTCGCGGCTCCCGTCCTGTCATAGCAAACTGCTTTGGTTTTTGGAAGAGAGAGCAGGAAACCTGCTCTCTCTTCCAAAAACCAAAGCAAATTGCTTTTCCACACGGGGAGCTGCATCTTAGCAGCTCCCCATGTGGAAAAGCAATGCCGGCTCCCGAGGGACGCGGGGAGCCGGCGGGACCGTGGGGGTATTGGGGACCCCCCCATGGTCCCCAACGGAGAGGGCCAGCCCCGGTGGATGGGGTCCCCGGGGCTACAAGTGGCCCAGGAGGGGGGCCACGCGGCCCCCCTCCCCAAAATGAAATTGAAATTTTTCATTAAAAAAAAATATATATATATATTAGGGGGCAGGCCCTGGGGGATGGGGTCCCCAGGGCCAAAAAATTAGAAAAAGAAGGGGGGCCACACAGCCCCCCTTCTTAAATTTTGTTTTTTTAAATACCTGCTTTGCGCCGGAGGCCACGCCCCCTCCTTGGAGCACTCTGCAAACGCGCCCCCTGGCGCATTTGCAGAAGGGGAACGAATTCCCCTTGAATACTGGGGGTCCCTGGGGGCCAACTAGCCCACCAGGAACCTCCAGTATGCGCCAGGGGGCTGCGTTGCAGAGAGGTGTTCTGAGGCCATGCCCCTTTTACACCTCTCTGCAACGCAGCTCTGTGGCGCTTAATGGAGGTAGCTGGTGGGCTAGTTGCACCCCAGGGACCCTCAGGATTCAAGGGGAGTTAATCCCCCGACTTAAAACGCGCCACGGGGCGCGTTTGCACAGTGGTGAAGGGAGGGGGCGGGGCTTCAGGTGACATGTGTGCAAACAGGCACCGTGGTGCATTTTAAGATGGGGAATTAAATCCCCTTCAATCCTGAGGGTGCCTGGGGGCCAACTACCCCACCAGGTATGTCCAGAAAGCGCCACAGAGCTGCGTTGCAGAGAGGTGCAAAAAGGGGCGTGGCCTCTGAACACCTCTCTGCAACGCAGCTCTCTGGCGCATACTGGAGGTATCTGGTGGGCTAGTTGGCCCCTAAGGACCCTCGGGATTGAGGAGGAATTAATTCTCCAACTTAAAACTCGCCACAGGGCGTGTTTGCAGACATGTCACCTCAGGCCCCACCCCCTTCCTTCACCATTGTGCAAATATTCCTCTAAAATCAGCCGAACTACGAATTTTGATTTACTCACCTGTTATCAGGAGAGACCTCAGTGCTGCATCTTTGAGCCCAGTACTGATCCTGAAAAGTAATTTTAACCGTACTTACCAGTAACTTGAATTTCCTTCCATAGGCTAACATTGACTGGTTTCACTTGGAAATTCTTCTGTGTGGAGTTTTGTAACTTTATAATATTCCTCTAAAATCAGCCGAACTACGAATTCCGATTTACTCACCTGTTATCAGGAGAGACCTCAGTGCTGCATCTTTGAGCCCAGTACTGATCCTGAAAAGTAATTTTAACCGTACTTACCAGTAACTTGAATTTCCTTCCATAGGATATCATTGCCTACTTTTTGCTGAAAAAGTTTCTAAGTGTCGATTTTTGAAACATACAAATATTCCTCTAAACTCAACAGAACTACGAATTCCGATTTACTCACCTGTTATCAGGAGAGACCTCAGTGCTGCATCTTTGAGCCCAGTACTGATCCTGAAAAGTAATTCTAACCGTACTTACCAGTAACTTGAATTTCCTTCCATAGGCTAACATTGACTGGTTTCACTTGGAAATTCTTCTAAGTGTGGAGTTTTGGAACTTTATAATATTCCTCCAAAATCAGCCGAACTACGAATTCCGATTTACTCACCTGTTATCAGGAGAGAACCCAGTGCTGCATCTTTTAGCCCAGCACTGACCCTGAAAAATAATTCTAACCGTACTTACCAGTAACTTGTATTTCCTTCCATAGGAATCCATTGTCTGGTTTTCAGCAGAAAAGTTTGTGTCGATTTTCACAAACTACAAATATTCCTTAAAAATCGCCTGTATGACTTAAACGCATTCTTTCAACTGTTTACAGGAGATGCACCAGTGCTGGATCCAGGATCCACCACTGAGTAAGAAAAAGTAACGATAACACTACTTACCTGCTAAGTGAATTTCCTCCCATAGGATAACATTGGTGATTCTATGTGAAAAAGTTTCTAAGTGTCAACTTTTAAAATACAATAATATTCCTTAAAAATCACTACTGTAACCAAAACGCTTTTACTCAACTGTTTACAGGAGATGTCCCAGGACTGAATCTAGGATCCAGTCCTGTGGTTAGAAAAGTAATCCATAAAGTAACTAGTTGCATTTAACTAGAAATTCACATTGAGCTCAATGTTGCATTGTGTTTGAAATTGTGTTGCCCATTGCAACAACTGTAACTACTGTACTTAAAAGTATATTGCCTATTTGCAAAGTATTTAAACTAAAGTAATTCATTCTGAGAAAGTATATTTTGTAATGTAATGTATAATGTAATTATAATGTAATTTAAAAAATAAAATATCTAAAAATAAATAGTTTAAAAAAATGTAGTAAATCAGTATCAAAAAAATAAATATAACAATTAATACATTTAAAAATTGTCATTTACAAAACCTTTGAAATTCACTGAAAAAAACCATAGGTTGAGGCACGTTACAGTCAGGAATTAGCATTTAAAAAACCTTTGAAATTCACTGAAAAAACCATAGGTTTCAGGCACGTTATAGTTAGAAATTAGCATTTAAAAAACCTTACAAATTCACTGAAAAAACCATAGGTTTTAGAGACAGTTCTAGTTAGTTGGACATTGCACTCGTACAAAACCCGTGAAATTCCCCCGTTATAGTTAGTTCAGCTAACTATAACTCGCGCCCCGCAATGCACTGCTGATGACGTCACATATTACATCACTCATGACATGGTCAGTGACATCACTGATGACATCACTGATGACATCTCAAATGACATCACTGATGACATCACTGATGACATCATCCACGTGATAATCTGATGCACCTCCTCACACCCTAATATAACCTTTGATACACCCACTCTAAATTACAGACTGCCATTCGCAAAACCATAGACACTCCAACACAAATAACTACATACCCACTCACTGATTCTTAGGTCTACACACATCCACTCACTCACCCGTACAGTCACTCATACTTACGGTCACTCAGTACAGGACTATCATATGCACTCATACTCCTATATAGACACTCAAACACCGCCACTCATCCATAGAGGTACTCACACACCTAGTCAGTCATGCAAATAATTAAACACACTGCCATTTACTCACCTATACAGTTATACACACACCAGCTCACTTACTCATACAAATACTAGCACATTCTTACGCTCTTATACAATCACTGATACAAGCACACACTCATCCATACAGTCACTCTCACAATCACACACTCTCGCTTATAGCTATTTATATACTCCAACACACATATATACTGCCTTTCACATATGTAGTTACTCACACATGTACCACTGGGACATACATTCACTCACTAACACACTCTTACACACACTTACCACCCATACAGTCTATCACAGATGCACTCTTGAAACCATCCACCCAGTGAATCACCCACTCACACATCTATGCACAGAGTCGCACACACCCCACCCACACAAACACTCAGGCACCCATACAGATACTCAGACAACCAATCAATAACTCATATAGACACTGATGTAGCTATTCACAAACCCATGCAGCCACTTACACAGCAACAGACAGACGGATACAGACATTCACCCAGTTTAGTCACTAACCCATGCATTCAGTAAGATACATTTAATCACTCACTTATAGAGTTAGTCACGCACCTACTAAATCATTCATACAGACACTTATACACCCACTCATTCTTCAATACACCTTTCCCTATATATATTAAAAATATTTAAACTTTACAGAAACACACAGTCACTGGATGATGTCATCAGTGATGTCATTTGAGATGTCATCAGTGATGTCATCAGTGATGTCACTGACCATGTCATGAGTGATGTAATATGTGACGTCATCAGCAGTGCATTGCGGGGCGCGAGTTATAGTTAGCTGAACTAACTATAACGGGGGAATTTCACGGGTTTTGTACAAGTGCAATGTCCAACTAACTAGAACTGTCCCTAAAACCTATGGTTTTTTCAGTGAATATATATATATATATATACATATATATATATATATATATATATATATATATATATATATATATATGTTTTACACTTTGTCAAAAACACCCAGAATTTGCAGTGTGGCCTTGGCAATGCCACTCATAGAATCATACAGGCACTACCTGTGCAATCATCAAGGTCGTCCTTTCTCCACCACTCTGCAAACGCACCTCCTGGCATATTACTGTTTGAGGGATGAAGTCCCCTTGGCTATTGAGGGTCGTTGGGGGACAACTACCCCTCCTGTTACCTCCAGCAAGTCCCACACAGTCAGTCTGCTAAGAGGTCTTCAGAGGCCACTCCCCCTTTCTGCAACACTCTGCAAACGAGTCTCCTGGCACACTACTGGTTGGTGAATAAAGTTCTCTTGGATGCCAAGGGACCTTGGGGACCAAGAAGCCCTCGTGGTACTTTCTGTAATCCTACACAGCGTGATTCTTGAGAGCTGGTCAGAGGCCCCGCTCCTTTCCATACCATTCTCTAAACACCATTGCTACTTAAAAAAACATAGAAATTCACTGGAAAAAACAAAGGTTACAGGTAAGATATAGTTAGGAATCAGCAATTAAAAAGCCTTAGAATTCCACAGAAAAAATGAAAAGTTACAGGGCTGTTATAGTTAGGAAATAGAATTAAAAAAACATTAGATATTCAGTGAAAAAACCAAAGGTTACATGGACGTTATAGTTAGGCTCAGATTTCACAGGCACAAAACCAGAGAAATTCAGCAGTTATAGTTAGCCGAGCTAACTATAACTCACGCCCCCGCAATGCACTGCTTATGACCACACATATTACATCACTGATGACATAGTCAGTGACATCACTGATGACATCACTGATGGCATCTCAAATGACATCACTGATGATATCATCCAGTGACTGTAAGTGTTTTCAAAATGTTTATGAGTGTTAAATATATATACCAAGGTGTATTGATGAATCAGTGGGTGTATGAGTACCTGTATGGATTATTCAGTGGGTGTGTGACTGACTGTATAAGTTTACTATAAGGTTGTAAGCAGTAAAGCACACACTGACAAGGCAGCCAGGGAGATTGGTATCATAACCGAGAACTTGATTACTCCTTCGTTGCTGGCCGTGACCGAGTGCTTCTCCAATGAAATCATCTCTAATTGTATTTAAATGTGCAATATGTTTGGTGCTAAGTTGATGAGCACTGAGGAAGGCTAGAGGCCGAAATGCATTTGCTCCAATAAATCACAACTGAAAATGTCCCGTGAGTGCTCTGCATTTTTGGCAGCTTGAGTATCTTTACGTGATTTCGCCCTCACCTTAGCGGATAACAGCACCCGTCCTGAGTTCGGCAGTTGGGTGACACTCGGAGCGTACATTGTAAATTCCTGCCTGAACCGCCAAGGAGAAATGGAAAACTATCCTTCCAGCTTGAATATGCTGTCAATTATTCAATTGAAGTATCGAAGTAATACATACTTTAGCCTGCAGGAATGTGCAACATTTTGAAACCTAGGCAAGTGGCGAGGGACTGAAATACAGCTAAAAAGGCACCAGCAATTGGAGGCACAGTGGCTGGTTTTATCATGAAGGACTGCATGAATCCTGTTGCGTGTAAGTGACATCAGACATTTCGGTTTTCTTTCTATACAAGATGGAATGCAGCTATTGTCTATAAAAGACTGAGAATTATGAAATTAAAGCAAAACGAAATGTTTACCATAAGGTTGTAAGCAGTAAAGAACACTCTGACATGGCAGCCAGGAGATTGGTATCATAACCGAGAACTTGATTAGTCCTTCGTTGCTGGCCATGACCGAGTGCTTCTCCAATGAAATCATCTCTAATTGTATTTAAATGTGCAATATGTTTGGTGCTAAGTTGATGAGCACTGAGGAAGGCTAGAGGCCGAAATGCATTTGCTCCAATAAATCACAACTGAAAATGTCCTGTGAGTGCTCTGCATTTTTGGCAGCTTGAATATATATCCGTGCCCATTATTCTGAGGCCGCCCTGTAGGGTCGGGGGCTCCTTTGCTCGGAGGACTGTGTTGGATGTAAATCGGGAGCATGACCCACTGAAGTTCACATGCCTACCAGGGTGCTAATCAAGCGAAGTTGTGAACGTAAAGGAAGGGATTCAGAGAGGAGCACATTCCTCTTTGATCGTGCTGGAGGACAGGCATTTTGAAAGGCAATCATAGTATGGGAGCACTACGCAGAATATAACGCCACGTGACTGAGTGAATAACATTTTTATACTTACCATGATGCATGCAAAAGGACATTAATAAGAACTTTAACAAGAACGCAGGATTTATTTAAGTCCAGGTTGTACATTGTAACTGCTTTACAATGCATTATGGGACATATATTTCGAATACCAGTCACGTGATCAGAAGTTTAAAGGCACGCATGAATGCACTATGCAAAGTTTAATGGTTTCCACCTGTGAACAAGGCAGTAAGAGACGCCGAAACACGTAAGGACTTTGGAAACATTTGCATTGCTTTGCCCGTGAATAAATGCCATGTCTCCAGTATTGGGCCTCTCTGTGGTTCTTTGTTTGGTTTGACGGGCTGCTCCGTGCCCGTTGTTCTGAGGCCGCCCTGTAGGGTCGGGGGCTCCTTTGCTCGGAGGACTGTGTTGGATGTAAATCGGGAGCATGACCCACTGGCGTTCACATGCCTACCAGGATGCTAATCAAGCGAAGTTGTGAATGTAAAGGAAGGGATTCAGAGAGGAGTACATTCCTCTTTGATTGTGCTGGAGGACAGGCATTTTGAAAGGCAATCGTAGTATGGGAGCACTACGCAGAATATAACGCCATGTGACTGAGTGAATAACATTTTTATACTTACCATGATGCATGTAAAAGGACATTAATAAGAACTTTAACAAGAACGCAGGATTTATTTAAGTCCAGGTTGTACATTGTAACTGCTTTACAATGCATTATGGGACATATATTTCGAATAACAGTCACGTGATCGGAAGTTTAAAGGCACGCATGAATGCACTATGCGAAGTTTAATGGTTTCCACCTGTGAACAAGGCAGTAAGAGACGCCAAAACACGTAAGGACTTTGGAAACATTTGCGTTGCTTTGCCCGTGAATAAATGCCATGTCTCCAGTATTGGGCCTCTCTGTGGTTCTTTGTTTGGTTTGACGGGCTGCTCCGTGCCCGTTGTTCTGAGGCCGCCCTGTAGGGTCGGGGGCTCCTTTGCTCGGAGGACTGTGTTGGATGTAAATCGGGAGCATGACCCACTGACGTTCACATGCCTACCAGGATGCTAATCAAGTGAAGTTGTGAACGTAAAGGAAGGGATTCAGAGAGGAGTACATTCCTCTTTGATCGTGCTGGAGGACAGGCATTTTGAAAGGCAATCGTAATATGGGAGCACTACGCAGAATATAACGCCACGTGACTGAGTGAATAACATTTTTATACTTACCATGATGCATGTAAAAGGACATTAATAAGAACTTTAACAAGAACGCAGGATTTATTTAAGTCCAGGTTGTACATTGTAACTGCTTTACAATGCATTATGGGACATATATTTCGAATACCAGTCACGTGATCGAAGTTTAAAGGCACGCATGAATGCACTATGCGAAGTTTAATGGTTTCCACCTGTGAACAAGTCAGTAAGAGACGCCGAAACGCGTAAGGACTTTGGAAACATTTGCGTTGCTTTGCCCGTGAATAAATGCCATGTCTCCAGTATTGGGCCTCTCTGTGGTTCTTTGTTTTGTTTGACAGGCTGCTCCGTGCCCGTTATTCTGAGGCCGCCCTGTAGGGTCGGGGGCTCCTTTGCTCGGAGGACTGTGTTGGATATATATATATATATATATTCACTGTAAAACCTCAAAGGTTACAGGGACGTTATAGTTAGGCAGTATATATATATATTTATGTATTTTTATATATATATTCCCACTCCTTTCGCACCAATGCCCTCTGCACTCTCGGGCGGGAGCTGGTAGACGAGGGTGCACACGTTGGTAATCAGAGCTCCATGAAAACAAAAGAGACCAGGACTCGAAGCGCACACAGACGCGTTTCGGCAGTACGCCTTTGTCAATGTTAGCAGTCGCCATTGTTTGGCCTCTTTCTTTTATGTTAATTTTAGTTGCATCACATTCATTAACACAAATAATGGACATTCTTTTGTTTTAACTCGCCTCATTCCTTGGCGGCCATCTTGGAATGTTTATGTTTTTAAATATAACACATACTGGCACAGGAGGTCATCGTGGTCACATTTTTAGACAAATATACTTTGAAATGATTTTACGTCACAAACATGTCATTGCAATGCAATAATACAATTATTGTAATTTGATGTTTGACATTTATATTCGACGTTAGTCATTTCACCTCTCAAGTGTGTACCATTAAGGGGGGCGCTAGGTGGCGCACGACAAAGATGGACGTGCATCAGTAAGGCTCCAGCCAGACCGGGCGGAAAAATATCCTTAACCCCCATCCTACATTGATTAAAAAACCCTGCACACGTCCCAACGAGGAGCGGAACGACAGCTGATACCAGCGACCCTAAAAACCTGCTGTAAGGCCAAGCAGCGCCGGAGGAAAAGGCTGTTGGAATCCGGAGCGGGAAGCGGCGACGACGATCTGGAGAGGGGAGACGGCCGCCGCTGATAGGCAAGACCGGTGACGACTGGGCCCTTCATGAGCTGCCGCAGAGGAGAGGGGAAGAATCGGGCAGCTGCTGGTGAGCAGCCGGAACGTATACTATAGGCCGCTGAGATAACGGCGGGGAGCTGGGGCGGATGCGACACAGCACCAACGTAAGGCACTAAACAGGAGGAGTGGAGGGATCGAGCTCCGGAGTTCGTGAAGCGCAGCTCCCCGCACTCGCGGCACAGACGAGTGATGAAGCACCGGTAAGGCATGCATGCGGCAGTCTGCAGGGGGGAGCAGTGAATATCCTTAGGGCAGGCTGATGGGGAAAGAAACGTGAGCGCCCATACGAATGGACACCGCTGCATACCCCATCACTGCCCTTGTGACGAAGAAGAAGGGCCGCCATTTTAGGCACAACGTGAAGCTGCAGAGACGAGACGGCTCGCTGCCGCGATAGGCCCCCCCAGCTCCGGAATATCCCTAAACTGGAGTTCGAAGACAAGGAGTGCCTGGTAGTAGGTACTGACCATGGGGAAAACTGGCGTGGGAAAGACGAGCCAGGAAGGGTGGAGACATTGCCGCTACCTGCGTAATTGGGCAGCCGTTTTGATAGCGCAGGGCTGTTCGGCTCCAACATCGGTGCACAAGGCCTAGGAGGGGGGCAGCCAAGAGGCCTACAAAACGGCTGTGCACAAGGTGACTTTAGCTCACCGGAACACTGTCCCCCACCCATAACGCGGCACCTGTAGCCCCGCAAGAGGGAGAGAACTTCGATAAGGAATGCTCTGCAGTGGGGCCTGAACCACAAAGACACACCCAGTAGAACCCAACAAAAGTAATAGCCCGCAGACTTATACTACCAGCTGCGGTGCGCGAACTATTAGAGACCCAATGTACATGACTCCAGAGCTTAAGCCTGCACACTACAATAGAGCACACCAGATTGGAAAACCTCATAAGGTACAGAGCCCACACGGGACAGGCACTGGCAAAAGCTAGAGGTGGGCAATTACACGATAGAAGTCGGTGGCCGAATATAACCCTGCATCCTGCCCAAAAGCAACACAGACCAGCTAATATGGGGCGCACCGATGCTAAACAAGCGAAATTATCATTCAACTCCCGCAGGCCACCCCGCTCCCAATCAGCGGAGCAGACGGACTCGGCCGCAGCAGACCGCCAAGAGGAGGACTGGAAAATGCTGCTCCTAAGCATGAAACAGAGCCTAACATCCATTGATGCGAAAATGGATACCATGAATGCCAGGATGGACTCTGTGGTAAATAAACTGGAGCAGCACGACCAGAGGATCAAAGAAGCCGAAACTAGGGTGTCGGAGTTAGAAGACGGAGCGGTGGCGAATAGAGAGCATGTACTCCAAATGGATAAATTGCTTAAAATAATTGCGGATAAAAACGAGGATTTGGAGGCCCGCTCCAGAAGAAATACCGTCCGAGTGCTTGGCCTAGCGGAATCAACCAACACAGGCCGTATGGAGGACTTCATGGAGACGCTGGTCATAGAACTCTTTGGGAGGGACTCCTTTTCAGCACATTTGACGGAGGAACGGGCCCACAGATCGCTAGCCGCACGCCCACCACCAGGAGCACCACCGCGACCAGTAATAATGCGCTTCTTAAACTACCGCGATAGGGACGCGGTACTACGACTGGCCCGAGAGAAGCAACAAATACTCTATGAGAATGCCACTCTGGCGTTCTTTCCCGATTTTACTCAGGCCGTTCAGGAGGCACGACGTAAATTCGCAGCAGTGAAAAAAAAGCTCCAGACACAGAACATACCATACGCCATGATGTATCCTGCAAAACTGAGGATAACCCATAGCGGGAAACAACACTTTTTCACAAACCCCCAACAGGCAGAGAACTATCTCCGTCAGGCCCGCCAAGCGACATCCACTGAGGCGGAAACGCGAAGACGCTCCAGATCCCAGTCTCCGATGTCGAACCCAGAGTGAAAAGACTGAACCCAGTTGCTGTTCAAATGACTGATATGGCCGATTGACTATATATGAACTACTCCAAGATGGTGACGTATTCTAATGGATAATATGTGTGTAATCAGTTCCGCCCGGACACTCGCCTCCGTCCCACTAAAGCGGTCTGCCTGTTTGGGTAAGGCAGCGGGTGGGTGAAATAGAGGAGGAGAGTGGGCATGTTGTGGGCCCCTAGTGATCCCCGCACGAGGGCGAGCCCCTTATTTTCCTCTACTGAGGGTTGATAGTTTAATGAATCTGTATTTTGTTGGGGGGAGGGTACATATGCTGGACAAGTTGGGGACGCCAAAGTGGGAGGGGGAAGGGGGACCTCATGGGAAGTTACTGTTTAATGTACAGTTGATTAATGAAAATGGCATATGTGTACAAGCAACAAGCATACACAGAGGGAATGGCTGACACCACGAGAGACACAAACAAACTTAATATATTGTCTTGGAACGTACGGGGACTGAATAACCCACGGAAAAAAAGGCAGGTTCTAGGTTACCTAGATAGACATCACATCGGGGTGGCCCTACTGCAGGAAACCCATTTAGACCCCAGAGTTACTCCCCAATTTGCGACGAAATGGGCATCTTACCGTTGGTTTTCATCGTACTCGGGGTATTCTAGAGGAGTGGCCATCCTTATCAGATGAGGGGTGCAATTTGTACTGGGGGGCTCGGACACTGACCCTGCTGGGAGATATTGCTTGATCTGGGGGAAATTGAACTCGCATGATGTAACCTTAGCCAACTATTACGGCCCCAACACTGATGATACACATGCCCTGCTACTAGTATTTAGTAAAATTCAAGAGTTAGGCACTACATATGTCATCTGGGGGATTTTAATACAGTAGTGAATCCGCAATTGGATCGCTCTCGGGCTTCCCCACACACTACACGACTATGCAATGGACACTGAAAGACGTGATAGACTCTAACTACCTACTAGATACATGGAGGTATAAATACCCCGTGATGCAGGAGGGGACGCACTACTCTGCAGTACACTCGTCATGGGCCAGATTAGACTATCTGTTAGTCTCTGTGGGGATGGCACACTGGCTGGAAAAAGTGATCCACCTTGCCCGTACATACTCTGACCACTCGCCTGTTGTAGCTACCCTCCAGGCCCCAGTTACCCAATCTCCCTATGTTAACTGGCGACTCAACCCCTTGCAGCTACAAGACTCAGGTGTCCATTACGATGTCGGGCGGATACAAATCCGCCATCAACCACAGTGGTGAAAATCCGCCCGCCTACACCGTCTGAATACCGACCGAGCAATTACGATGCCGCGAACCGAAAACCGCCGGAGGCGGAAAATAAACAGAAAAAACCGCCCGCCCATGTCCGAGTCTAAGTCCATCCGCCCGCCACGGACGGAAAGACGCACGACAAGCCAAAACCGCCCGCCCTGACGACCGAGACACCGCCCATTAAATTAGGATCGTACCGACATGAGCGCGGGAAATCCACAAATACACCGCCCGCCAGCGCAAACAACAGTGACGAAAATGGACACAGCGGAAGCCCTGGCGGCCACGTCCATGCACAGAAACCATCCGCTGACGAAAACAAACACACACAACATGGCTAACAAGTCCACACAGCAACCCACGCACAAAAACCCAAACACAGTACACATCCCTGAAACACCCCCCGGACAAACAAATCAACTACAAATCCCAGAACACCAGCCACAACACACCTGAAAACAACAGACCATCATGACACACCCACATAGGTAAGTACAAAACCAGCCCCTTCACAGACCACAACCCCCTGCAACATTACAAACTGAGGACGAAAGCACACAACACAGCGAGACAGAAAGGACAGCAGCACACCACAGACACGCACCTATCACACCCATCACCACCACCACCACCACCAAACACCGGCAACACAAACCCCCTGCATATCACACACCACACACCGCACCAGCACCACAAACACCAAAACACACACCATGGCACCACACAGAATGCCCAAGTTCACTTCCACCGAGCTGACGGTCATGGTCGACGAGATCGTCAAGGTGCACCCACAAATCTATGGCAACCAGGTCCAACAGACACCACTATCCACCAGAAACCGGTTGTGGAGCAGGATCGTAGACCAGGTCAATGCAGTCAGGAACGTTCCACGCAACAGAGGAGAAATTAACAAAAGGTGGAACGACCTCAAAAGCGTGGTCAAGAAGAAGGAGACCAAAAATCGAGAGCTGGCTGCCAGGACTGGCGGAGGGAATCCCGCGCTATTCAAGACCTTCAAGGCGTGGGAGGAGAAGGTGTGAGTCATCATACATCCGGAGATCCTCACCGGATTACCAGGGGGAGTGGAGGCTGGTAAGTACAAACAAACGTATACCAGCACACCGCTATGTAATCACATGCACTACCACCATGCCATAGCTCCTAGGGACAAACACCCCATGTCCAGTACACAATACACAAGACATCACCCACACATGCAACAGACACTCACACACACTCAGCCCAAAGCTACCAACTAACAAAACCATGGGGGCATGTGTACAGTCAGCCAGCACCGCAACTCCCACCAGGTCCCCTTGTACTCCAGATGCGCCAGAATGAGCACTCCCACACCCACATCCATGTGTCCGCCATAGCTGCACTGACCGACAAGTAACAGGTAAGTAGCCGGAACACAAAGACAGTGGGTCGGAGGGGGACAGCTGAAGTAAAACACCCACCAGGCCCCCACTACCACAGACCAGCAAGGTGGAGCACACCCCACATCCATGTGTCCGCCATAGCTGCACTGACCGACAAGTAACAGGTAAGTAGCCGGAACACAAAGACAGTGGGTCGGAGGGGGGACAGCTGAAGTAAAACACCCACCATGCCCCCACTCCCACAGACCAGCAAGGTGGAGCACCCCTCCCTCCCAGTACCATGTGGCATCCATTGCATTGCGCACTCAGAAACAACTTGTAGGTGGGAAAATGTACAGGGCGGGGCGTCTGTAGGCATGAGGACTGTACTACGACTGACACATGGGACATGTCACGTAGCAGAGGAACACGCAGCACTGCTCCCAGTCACAATCATGAGACTAATGTGCACACGGACATGTTCAACAGAGTCAAACCCCACATGACCCATCACAGATACAGCAACACCTAAGGAGCCACGTCTGCATGCACAAGTCCCACTGGAGCACAGACCCACACGGCAGGCACTGTGCCACCCATCACACACATCAGCAACACCATCGAAGTCCTGTCCATGTAGTCCTCACTGCCTGTCACCCACACATTGTACAACAACGCCCACGTAAGACAGACCGTACTAGAAGTAACAGTTTGGAACCACAATATTGCACACAAAGACAACTGGACCCATGAAACACACAGGCACACAATGCACATTCAACATATCATCCATCTCATCTCTCAGCCACAGTGTCATGAAAGGTATGTCATCCGAACAGCTGGCCCTCATACAGTAGTCATGCAAAGATACCTGCCCATGACAAATCAAGTGCCTGCAGTGACTGAAGCGCACGTCACACTGCGAGTAACAACACACATAATATAGTCAACACCCCAAGAGCACAGCACTGATGCACATGTACCAGGGCAGCACGCACACAAAGGAATTGGCCCATCTGCAATACGTTGTGTGGCACACAACAAGCACGAACTCACAACATTGCTACCAATGTGATGTCCATGAATGATAACAGTCAGCAGATATTCCGGCCATGTGAGACAGACACACACCTTTGTCTATGCACTGTCACGTTGCCAGAACACATGTCACGTTCTGCACCCATTACCCACAGTACGTTCCCCAAAAGCATATTTCAACCCAAGAGCGTTTAGGGGGCTGTACCCCCTTTTGGCATCAGCGTACCTAAGCGTTCCATCCTTCCCCCTAAACCATCGTTCAACCCAACATCGTCGATGGTCCTGGAGCACGCATACACACAAGCCACAAAATGTAGGAGCATAGCAACACACACCCATCGGCATTGCTAATCCGTCCCATGCCACATGTCCACATCACACAGACCCATTGCCTAGCCCACGCATACACACATCGTACATCCACACACACGCCACTGGGAAACCTGTGCACGACAGTGCACGAACTGTGAATGTCAGACAACCAATACATACTTTGGTGCAACACAATGACCCATCTCATTCTCCCCACAGGTGCCGAACTGCTGGATGCTGGAGAGGGTGACAGCAGCCAGCACAGCCAGTCTGCAAGCCCCCGACCCGGACTCACGGATGTAGAGGAGCTGGACACCTCTCCGGACACGGACCACCCAGGAGGCCCATCTAGAGTGGCAGGGCACAACCGCTCCCCAGGGCCCCTCCTGCCCACCAACCCATCACCCAGGGCTGCTGACCAGTCACAAACCCCTGCTGCCACCACCACCGCCGCAACCACCACCACCGCCGCAACCACCACGCCATCCCTCGCCACAGCCCCTGCGCAAGAGTCGGCACGGCCATCGGGCTCCACCCTGGGAGCCAGAGCGAGGACCGTGGTGAGCAATGTGGCTAGTGGGCAGGTCGGTGGCAGCAGTACTGGTAGGAGGAGCAGGGCCAGGCCAACGCCAACTGTGCCTGGGAGCCAAGCCCTGCCGCCAATCGACAGAGTCCTTGGGGCCTATCAAGAGGCCCAAGGAGAATGGGCCAGGTCGGCTAGCGACACGCGGGAGGTCCTTGCGGTGTTGAGGTCCATGGACGCCCATATGGCCCAAATCGCGGCCCTCATGGGCCAGCTGGTGGTGGGGGGGAGGGCACAAGCAAGGCCAGCAACACCACCTCCGCCACCACCTGCTGTGGCGCAGGCTCGTGCAGCATCGCGTTCCCCTGCGTCCACAGCGAGTGAGCACTCCTCAACCACCACCAGCGGAACATCAACACCCCCCCCTACCAAACGTGGAAGGGGCCGTCCGAAGAGGAAACAGGTGTCCAGAGAGGACTTCGCACGCACCAAACGCCAGTGAGTCAGCCAGCCACCTTGACCACCTACTGCATTGACTTGTAATACGATCCTACCCCACACTGCCATGTGAATGGCATGTGTCTGTTGGACTGTGGACATAGAACTCCATGGGTACACCTTGACCATCACGCAGCCATGACCGTCAACTCATTGTCACAGCATGCACCACATTTGTCATCACCTTGCACACAATCACATGCTGTTAATAAATACACCTTGATCACAATCTGCTTAATGTGTCCTGGGTTTATTCCACGATGTGCAATCGCCACCATGAGCAGAAATGCATCTGCTGTGTGGCATGTCGATGGGAATGGAGAGGCTGTAGGGACCTAGGGGTGAAAAACAGAACAAGAGTACATTCAATGAGTGTGTCACACACTCATCACACAGTACTTGTCACCAACTACAAGCAATGCACACACATCTCACAGAGCAACAGGGCACAATGCTACAGCCACTGTCAGTGGCATACCAACCTGGACATGGACCATTGACACACAGCACTCAGTGAACAAAAGGCCCCCGTGACAGAGCACACATACACCTGCACAACTACAGCTACATCAGCCGTCGTACATGGACACTCACCGTCAAGTGAAGTAGCGGGCGATGAGCTGCTGACGCACATTCACAGCTTCATCCTCTCCACTGTCCTCTTCACTAGAGCTGTCCTGGTCTGCAGGCTGGGGCCCTGGTTGATCTCCGTCATCCACAATTAGGGGGATCTGCTTGCGGATCGCCCGATTGTGCAGCATGCAGCAAGCCACAACTATCTGGCACACCTTCTGTGGGGAGTACACCAGTGCGCCCCCGGTGCGGTCCAGGCATCTGAACCTGGACTTGAGGAGGCCAAAGGTCCGCTCAACCACACGTCTGGTCCTCCCATGTGCCTCATTGTAGCGGACATCAGCTGGGCTCCCAGGACGTCGCAATGGGCTGAGCAGCCAGGGCCCATTCGGGTAAGCAGAGTCACCTGGGTGTGAGGGACACAGAGAACCGTTGCAATTCCAACTGGACACAAGACAGCATCTCACAGCCAGCATGCTACACTACTCCACATACTCACCAACAATCCAGCCACGGTCCGGTTGCAGATCGGTCAACAGACGTGGTAGGATGCTGTTGCGCATGATGTGCGCGTCATGGGCCGATCCTGGGAATTTCGCACACACGTGTGAAATCACCATGTCCGCAAGGCACACCACTTGCACATTCAGGGAGTGCATGTGCTTCCGGTTGCGGTAGAGGTGCTCAGTGGCCTGTGGTGCAACAAGGCCAACATGGGCGCAGTCTATTGCACCAACGACGTGGGGGATTCGTCCAAGAGCATAGAATGCACCCTTCACTGCCGCCAATTCACGAGCCCTGGGGAAGCGGATGTATCTGTTCCTGTACAGCATCATGGCTGACAGTACATCCCTGAGCACCATGCTGAACATGGGTTGGGACATCCCACCTCCACTGCCCACTGTGTGCTGGAATGACCCAGTGGCGAAGAAATGCAGTGCAGCCATCACCTTAGCCGTGGGGGTGAATGCTGTTGGATACACCCTGCGAGGACGGAGGTGGGGTTCCAACAAGGCACATAGACGATGCAGGGTGGGTCGGTCCAGACGATATTTGCGGATGACCTCCACATCCACCATGTCTGACAGCAATTGGTAGGGGCGATGAATGTTTGGTCTCCGCCTAGGAAAGATGGAAGTGGACACATGTCAAAGCAACACGCCACATGGCATATTCACATACACAAAACATAAATGACTGAGCAGGCAATTGAATGACAGAACGGCTGACAAGTAGGGACAGCACAGCCACAATACACTTACACAGGTCCCCTACCAATAGCAATGGGCAGTGACACACCCCATTGCCATGAGCATGCACATGGGGATCTAGGCCTCAATAACTTGTAAGGCATGCTGATGGTAACAGACTGCATATTCGGCAAGCGGCAACACCACAGCAACATGACTAGCTGCTGTGCATCACACTGCTTCCGAGGCTGGGTGTGTAGGGCACACACCAACAACACTATGGACACAGGCTGAGCGGCAAAACAAGTGGGACCTGTGGCACGAGGGGATATGAGACAGTCATTGATGTCCCTACTGCACCCTATGTACAGCACTGTACGGATCACACCTCCAGAAACATTGACAGGTGTACACATTGACAGCCCCATGCCAACACGGCTGTGTGCTTGCAACTACACATCACAAGTGACACGTAACATTGCACGTGCCAAGTGGCAGATGTACATAGTGAAAGATGGCATGTGTGTGCATATGCATATCCCATGCTCCCATGCCAATGTGTACATGATGATGTGCCAACAGACATGTGGAGGCTGAGCACTGGCCATCCCTGCCTATGCACACAGCATGTTGTGGCCCTGTCCATTGTGGACCTGCACCCACACGCAAATCATGGCCACACCTGCAGATGCATTGCGCACATTATACTGTGTGGTGCACATGGCATCAGCGGACTGTACCCGCCATGGGCCAGGCCCTTACGGCCAACTCCAATGACCCTCGCGGTTGCACCCTGCATGTTCCACTGTGGAGGTAGGCGTCCATGGCCAGCTGGGAGCAGGCCAACGTCTGCAATTGAAGCTGGCAGACATGGTACACGAATTGCAGCAGCTTGTACCCACTGAAACTGCCCCAGGGGGTTATATGTGTGTGTGAGTGGGACAGGCATAACCACAGCTACCTGGCACTGCAGCCTGGCACCCCTCGACAACACCTGCTGCTGCCACCACTCCACCTACACGTGGATGACGCTGAGGACATGTCCAGGTCCACTCACCAGCGAGGAGCTGGAGAACCTGGATTCCGTGCTCCACGCACACTGCACATGGCTATTCCTTGCGAAAGTTGTGTGTGAGAGACAACTGCAGTGTGTGTGGGTGTGCATGTGGGGGACACACATGTCGTTGCTCCGCAGCACTATGAGTCAGAGCCTGTGGTGTACACACAGGCACTGCTCACCATGCTGACTGCAGGTGGCATGGGTATGTGAGCTCTCGGGCGCTTTGACCTGTCTGGCCCTCCCGAGTGGTGGTACATGGCAACTTCATGTCAGACATCCAGTGACACAGACAATTGGCAATGCAGGTCTCAGTGCACTTGTTGGTCGTGTGGAAGTCAGGCTGGGGCCATGCTGCCCTTCTCAGTCCCAGCAGGCCTGGCCTGCACATTGACTGCACAATGCCAGTAGGTGCCGACACAGACTGCCTAGTGGGTTACATGTGTCTCCTGTTCAGGACCCCCGGATGAGCGCTTACTCTGCACTGTCGATTGGACACACCATGACTCGTGATAGGGATGTGTGTGAGAGATAGTGGCACTGAATGTGACCTTCGTTGCGGGGTGGGCCATGCACAGTGCGAGTACGCTGATGGTTGCGCAGTGTTGGTCACAGTGGGTACACCCACACAGATGTGTTGCCTTGTGATCTTTTTCTGGGTCCGCCTGACAATGGACAGTAGATGTGGGCAGGCTACACATTGCTCGATGTGCTGTCTATATGCATGTGCCTTCACACCAGGCACAACTGCCCCTGCACATGTGACCCCTGCTGCACTCAGTGCTGGGTCTGTTGAGCTGATGCACCATCTGTGCCTGGGGCAGACAGCTCTGCTCACTTCCGTCATTGCCCATGACATCACTTTGCCGCAGGTGACATGGATCATGGAGGGCCCACATGTACGTGTGGGTGGACTACACAAGACTGTCCAATGGTTGTCACCCCCAGTCAGTGCTTCGAATGGGTAGTATGTGGTGCTGGTACTCATTTTAATGTGTCGAGTGGGCGGGGCTGGGTGCGGGGCTACATGCAAGACATGGGAAGTTCATCGGCTGATCTACTAGTTGCAATACACACGAGACACGTCTTTTTCTGACCACATCAGGGTCATTCCTTAAACTGGCTGGAAATCAAACAGTCAACTTTTGCACTGTCCTCATGGCCTCCCCTCGCTCGCCCCAATATGCGTTTGCACCTGAGCAGCTAGCGCATGCACAAGCAGCTCCAAGCTCGCCCCAGAGAGGCCAAGGAGTGTATGTGTGGGTCCAGTTGAACAAGTGGTCTGTCTCACGGTATAATAAGTGGCGGGACGCCGTCCACATGCGTGGTGCCACGACTCGAGACCCGGGCAACATTGACAATGCATGACAGGCTCCGCAGTCCGGATACACCACCTGCAACACACAGAGGCTGTAGCTGCCCTAGCGGGCCAGGCCGCGTCCAACTGGCGCTCATGGCCCCACACATTCACTCTTTGGCCTCTCTGGGGCGAGCTTGGAGCTGCTTGTGCACGCACTGGCTTCTCTGTTGCAATGGCATGTAACGTGTGTGGGTGTATTGTCAATGGGTGGGATGGTGCGAGCCACCTTCCGTGACGTCACTCCTGCTTGTGATGTGTGCGTCCCCCACTACTTCCATTTGACTTGTGCCATACTACACATTGTGGATGTGTTGCCTGCGTGATGTGACCAGGAGGAGCGCGCCATGACCTCTCACCCACCATGCTCTACTGCCATCCCGTGCCCTGGAATGCCTGTGCAAGTGGACAATGTTGGGGATACACCAGGTCGACAGGTGATGTGAGTGCCTTGGCAAGGGCCTGGCGGACGCGCAGCAGTATCCGGCATGTCCACGGAGGGTGGGCTGACGTCTACACCTGATGCAGCATTGATCGTGTGCCCGCCTGTTGTGCACACACGAGTTCACATTCATCACCAGACAGGTGGTCTTTACAGATTTCCAGGAGAGCGCCAATGTACTGTTCCTGAGTCCTCCCAACACAGCGTGTTTCAACATTGCATGTGCGCACCTACCCGTCACACCCACCCACCTGAGCCATGCGTAACTCCCGCTTCACATGACACATGTGTGTCTCCCACAGTTGTGCTACTCATTTGCGTTGACATCCAATGACAGTGGACTACATGGTCATCTCACGACTGCCGTGTACTTCACACACTCTCATCCTCTCTCATTCGTACTTGTGAAATGAATCAGCAGAGACACATTTTTGCTTCAAGCCATGTATTGGGACTTATGTCCTCTGTGATGCAGTATAGTGAACACTACTGGCAGCGAAATGCATGTGGAGGATATACTCAGCATGTGTACACATTGCATAGGGTGTAGGGGTACATGTGATTAGTTGTTGACTGTGGGATGTGGGCTTCAGAGTTACAACTGCTTAGCCGTTGGTGTGCTAATGTACATTTGCTAATTACTGTGGTGCTGCTGACTTTGACACAGACAGTATACATTTAGCCTACCAGTCCGCTTGTCATCATGGGCACAGTGCATCTCAGTTCCATGTTACAGGTTTGCTGCTATAGTTACTCATACACACGTGCGTGGAGGTGACATCAGGGCATGGGCTTACGTGCATGCAACGGCGTCCCACTTGTTGTTGCGATGTGGTGGGTACTGGCCATGTCACAGTCACTGGGCTCATGTTGTTGGTGGATGCACTTGGTGTCCATGCAAAGCTCCTGGCACGGACGTTAAGAGGGAGGTGAGGTGACAGCTCTCACATACTACAGCAGGACGATTACTGTCCACTGACCGGTGCATATGTTCATGGGCGCAGGATCCATATCATGGCATGGTTGTACGTGCAGTTCTGTCCATGTGGTTGCCATACACAAATCCCATGCCTCTGCCTCCCCCTGTTCATGCAGAGTTACTGGATGTGATGAGGAACAGGGTGCATGTCCCGAAAAGTATCAGATGTCATGGCAGTGTAGTTGTTGATGTGGTGTCAGTTGCAGGTTGCATGGTATAGTTGTTGTACTGGTAACTGCCTAGTCCGTGCAGAAGCCAAGCATGGGTACGGTGTGGGACATCATTGCTCAATTGGGGGTATGGCGGCGGGGCCCGACGAATTGACAGGTTGTCAGGTATGCAATACCTTCCAGCAGGGCTTCCATGGCATTGGTGGTGGACATGGATGCCATCCAATGTAGCGGATGGTGGCTGTCAAGGTGTTGGTCGTGAGTTGTCCCTTGTAGGAGCATGATGGGACATGTTGGATGGCATTCGATGTAACTGTAATCCATTATCCGTCGTGTGGAGGCACAGTGGTCCCATTGCAGTGTGGGTCCGATAGTCGCCACATACGCCATGCCCCCATAGGCTGAACAGACCCTGTCGTGGGCGTCCAGGGGTTGAATAGTTGTAGCAGGTCCGCCCTTGGACATGCCGGGTTGGAGAGACATAACTCCACAGGATAGTAGAAGGGACACCTCCGACAGTAGAAGACGGGGATGACGCAGCTGAACAATGCGATGCGGTAAGTTAGTCGGTAACTTACGTTCAGCAAGGCCAGATTGTCACATCCCAATATCTGTATCAGGTTATGTTTGTACAGCTTAATCTGTCCGGCGTAGTTGGGTAGGTGTGGTGCAAGTGCCATTTTGCTGCAGGGCGCTGTGGTGGCGTGCTCCGGCTGTCTGTGCAGTCTGCAGTGTGCAACCTCCGACGTTGCTGGGAATTCTGTAATGGTCGTAGGGAGGCAGGACTTGTGTTATGTTGGCTTGTGCGGAGGACACGGGCCCTCATCCCACATGCTTCTCTGAATGGTCAAGTTCAGTGGTGTCTGACTCCTTCCAGATAACTTGCATGTGAACCACATGGGGGAGTGTTATCATTTCTTCTTTCCGTTGTGAATGTTCTTTGGTGTTATGCGCTATCTGCCCTGTGGCCGCTTCCCTCTGCATGCCTGTGTTGGGCTTTTTTGGTGCAATGACTGTTGTCTCCGGTTTGTTTAGTCGGGATGTGGTTTCACAGTGGGAATGGAAGGTCATTCAGTGCTGTCTCCTCTCCCGTGTGTGGGCAGCAGGCTGCGTTTCCGCTATACGTTGGGCCTTGTGTTATAATTGGTCCCTCCTGTTGTCTGTCCCCGGTATCTTTGATGTTACGTATTGCATGTCTTGTTATTGGGTGCAGGGTGGCATCGGTGTTTCTGTGTGATACTGGCGTACCTTTTCCCGACGGGGTCCATATTCTGCTGGGTGATGTTGCCTCCGCTGTGTGCTTCGCCGTGTTTTGCACACAGGGGTGTGTCCTAATGTGGCGTGACGTCACTGACATGTTCGGGTCACTTGTGTGACGTCAGGTTGGCAACAGTGAATTGCCGGTTGGGGACATGACTGTGGCAGGGCTGTCACGTGACATGTGCGTTCTGGGTGGTGCTGGTGTGTGTGGTGTTTGGTTGTGACCCTGTGTTGTTTGTGTGCGGCGCATGCATTGCGCTGCCGTTGGCCTCTGCGTTGTGCGCATGTGTGGGTGCAGAGGTGGATGTGTCGTGTCCACGCAGGGATGTCGGGGGGCCATATACAGTTTTCCCGCCCTTGCACTGTGTGCGCTGTTTGCGTGCCCCTGTTGTGTGTCTGCCTACCTGCGTCGCCGCGGTGCTTTGACTCCTGGGTGCTGCATCAGGTAGAGCATGGGGAGGGCCTGCAGTGCTGGATTCATGCTCGGGGGTCCGCCTCTTTGCTATCCGTACTGTGCGTTCGGTTTTCCGCCTTGCTTTCACGTGCGGTGTCTCTTAGCCGGGGGAACTGTTTGGTTCTGGCATCGTAATTTGTACGCCGGGCGGTACGTGATTTCATCGGGCGTTGTGTCTCCATTAGGCCGCGCCGCTCCGTGGACGGGCGCACTTTGATGGCGGAGGGCGTAGCTGGCTTACGGGCGGTGTTTGGCTGTCTTTTCGCATCCTAATTGGGCGGGCGTGTGTGCTGTGGCGGGCGGACGGTAACTGGTGCTTTTTGCATCCGCCAGCACGGCGGTGGTGCTTCCGCCCGCCATCCTAATGGGCCCCTCAGTCTTCAAAACTGAAGTAGAGCAGGAAATTCAAGACTTTTTTGAGCGCAATGTAAACTCTGTATCGAGCTTAACAACAGTATGGGAGGCATTCAAGGTCACTGTCAGGGGCTGGTGCATCTCTAAAGGAGGAGGCATTCTTAAAGAACTGCGCAGGGACCTACAGAAATTAGAAGGGGACATGAAGACCCTTGAGAGGCACCTCTCATCTGGCACAGATGACGGGGCAATAAGAGCTGAACTGCGTAACAAAATGACAGAATATGAGATCACAGCGGACCGGGAATGTAGATTCCGAGGGAAGCCCCATATGGCGCGAGTATATGGAGAAGGGGACAGACCAGGGAAGGCCTTGGCGAATGCAGTACGACCTCCTAAATTTGCTAACTATATTGCGGAAATACAGGATGAGCAGGGCAAAACACATAGGAATTTACCTGATCAACTACATACGTTTGTAGAATACTACAAAAAGTTATACACCTCCCACAGGGGGTCCCCCATTGGATTTGCAGCAATACTTTGAGGACACGGCCCTGGCGTGGTTAGGGGATACCCAACGTGAATTCTTGAGTCTGGACCTGGAGGTGGACGAGATCACAGACGCAATAATGCACATGCAATCGGGACGGGCGCCGGGATCGGATGGGCTGCCGATGGAATTCTATAAAACATACGTGCAGATAATGGCTCCCATGTTAAAAGCAGTTATGAAGCTCTAGAGGAGGGTAGGCTGCCCACAACCATGCGAGAGGCTCAGATAACCTCCTTACTCAAACCCGGCAAATCCCCGACAAGCTGTGAATCCTACCGTCCCCTATCTTTGCTCAACTGTGATACCAAAATCCTGGCAAAAGTTCTGGCTACTCGGCTCAACCTCCTGATGGAGCGACTAGTGTTGCCAGATCAGGCGGGTTTTGTCCCCAACCGGGCTACATCCCACAATCTCAGGACATTACTGGCGGTACTGCAAGACATAGACCCTAACTGTTCGGCGGCGGCTGTATTCCTAGATGCCACCAAGGCGTTTGATTCAGTGGAGTGCAATTATTTGATAGGAACCCTGGGTCACATGGGAATGCCGCCCACTTTTCTGAACTGGGTACAATTACTATATAGACAACCACGGGCCACAGTGTTATTAAATGGGGACAGATCTGCCAAATCCTCCATCTTTAGAGGAACCAGGCAAGGCTGCCCGCTTTCTCCAATCTTATTTGCCTTGGCAATTGAACCCTTGGCAGCAAAACTTCGACAACACCATAAAAACAGTGCCCTGGTTTATCCGTCTAGACAGCTGCTCATCTCCCTATATGCGGATGACATGACACTATATATAAAAAAACCTCAGGATAATCTCAATCCTGCCCTGCGCGAGATCACTAAATTCGGGGCCATCTCCGGAACACAAATAAATTGGAATAAGTCTGCGGTATTCCCATTAACGAATAAGACTACCCAGCACCTGCTAGACTACCCATTGGTCTGGGAGACAGACGACTTTAAATATTTAGGAATACATATCGCTCGGGACAAAGAGGTATTAATGCGCACAAACTATGGAAAGGCCATTGATAAAATGACGGATAACATTTCCAAATGGATAAGATTACCCCTGTCAATGGCGGGCCGAATATCACTAATCAAGATGACAATATTGCCAAAGTTTTTATACCTATTTACTAATATACCGTATCACCCAGGCAGATTTTTCTTCAACACACTTAGGACGCTGCTAGTTCGACTCATTTGGGGGGGGAAACAGGCACGGCTCAACCTAGCCACACTGATGCTACCATACCATCAGGGAGGCTATGATGTTCCTAATTTCGAGCAATACTACTATTGTGCACAGGCGCACTTTGCTGTCTACTGGTTCCACCCACCTCCTTATATGCCGCACCTGGCAGTGGAGGATGGGTATATGGCTACGACAACTCCGGAGGGATACATATTTACGCCAGTGAAAGAACGGGGGCGGGATCCATCTACAGTGGACTGTACCGTCGCTGCATGGAGATGGATGGCACGCAGAATGGAAACGCCACTGATGTATTCACCTAATATGACACTGAGGAATACCCCATTGCTACAGGTTACATGTGAGGGAATATGCCGTAGACTGATGGGCAAGTTACACTACAACATTTGGGGGGACCTCTTTATTGGAGGACAATTCCGAACTAAGGAACAATTTTTCGGGGACTATACGCCCACACATATGGATGTGTTCATGTACACCCGACTCCGGCAAAGCATGAAAGCCATAACCCCTGCATTTCCATATGAGCCAGACACATTTGCGCCCCTACACACATGGCTGATGAGGGTTTTGAACCCGAAACCGGTCCCAGGATGCTTGTTTCCGGTCCAGGGAAGACATGGCTTGGCAGTTCGGGCTGGACTGTTCCCACGAGGCACAGGGTCAGACTGATTTGCATATGGCCATGTCTGAACTGGGGTGGTGGAGTGAGCTAAAGAATGATGATGGATTAAACCCAGATCAGTTGACTGGGGGTGAGTGTTTGATTTGCTCTAGCGCTCCGTCCATCATCCCCTTTGGTATCGCTTTGTTCGCCCTAAGTTGGCAGGGTATGCCCAGACGTGGGTCCCTTGCTCATTTTGCCACTGGATTCAAGATAGCCTGGCTGATGAGGGTTTTGAACCCGAAACCGGTCCCAGGATGCTTGTTTCCGGTCCAGGGAAGACATGGCTTGGCAGTTCGGGCTGGACTGTTCCCATGAGGCACAGGGTCAGACTGATTTGCATATGGCCATGTCTGAACTGGGGTGGTGGAGTGAGCTAAAGAATGATGATGGATTAAACCCAGATCAGTTGACTGGGGGTGAGTGTTTGATTTGCTCTAGCGCTCCGTCCATCATCCCCTTTGGTACCTACACACATTACTGCAGGCTGAGGCACCTAGACATGTCATATCCCAGCTGTATAAGCAGGTGCGGAGTAGCACTTCCTCCCAACCCTTAAGGGCCAGAGTTGAATGGGATAAGGATTTAGAAACCCCCCTAACGGATGAACAGTGGGAAAAATGCTGCATGCAGACAGAGGCAGTGACTGGAAGCAATAGGTTACGCCTAATTCACTTCAAATTCCTACATAGACTATACCATACACCGGTCAAACTGCACAAATTTCGCTTGAGGGATAATGACAGATGTGAGCGATGTGGGGGGAAGGGGCGGACTTTATGCACCTGGCATGGCAATGCCCACGGGTGGCGAAATATTGGAAAGACATATTCACGGGTATGTCTACCATGATAGGAGTACAGATCACTCCATCCCCATTAATAGCTCTCCTGGGTTTGAATACAACTATAGCAACAGTCCACAAAAAGTATTTAGCAATGGGCATACTACTAGCAAAGCGCCAGGTGGCATGCAGGTGGGGAAGGGGCCGTGCGCCCAAATTCAAGGACTGGGTGAGTGACCTCACCACTTGGCAGGAACAGCTCCACAATTATGCAGACCTCCTGCCCATAAGGTCCAGACCTAAAGATATATGGGGGCCACTAACTACCTACTTGTTAGCGCAGACGGCAGACAATGAGGGTGAACAGGGGGAAAGGGAGGAAACAAGGGAGGGAGGAACGAATTGCAGGTCGGAGGAGCAAGTCGAAAATGGTGCAACACCTTAAAGCAGGGCGGATAGAGCCAAGTAACCTGATTGATATAATGGAGGGGCCACAGAATGTTGCAGTGTATAAAGCAAATGAGGGCAGAATGTAAAAATAGGACTGTATAAGCGATACTGCCGACTAATGTGATTTTAATACCTTGCACTAAGATAATAGAAGATGCTACAAGGTGTCATTGGATGAACACGCCAAGGTACATGGGAGGGAGCGGGTACTAGAGGGGAAGGGGTAGCAGAGGGAGGCATTGCTCGTTATGTATGATGAGAACGTCACGCCTTGGGAGTAACATCAGAGACAGTACCAAATGCGCACTAATGTACATACACTCTGTGATGCTGTACTATGTCAAATGTCAATAAAGGTTTTTGAAAAAAAAAAAAAAGTATCCTGTGAGTGAAGGCTGATGCCCGGCTGGATAACGCTTTTCATTCATTGAACCCCTACGCTGATTGATCAGACAGCGATACCCTGTCGCACGCAGAACATATTTCAAACTGTTGGAATTCAGTTCATGCTACTGGTGTGCAAGTACCATCTCTTCATACATTAGATTGGCACATAATAAAGACTAATTATTATAAGTTACAAAAAAAAAAGTGTGTACCATTAAATCATGCCCTGTATGGGCTCATCAGACCTCTAATCTCTCATTGTTACATTCTAACTAGTGATTATGCCCTGTATGGGCTCATCAGACCTCTAATCTCTCATTGTTACATTCTAACTAGTGATTATGCCCTGAATGGGCGACTCGTGTTGATTCAACAAATTGTATTTCTCAGTTTCCTACACTGCTGTGTAGCCCAAGACGACTCCTCAAGTGAATCTTCTGTTTTCGGAGCCTAAAGGTGTACCGCTAGTTCTTCACTGCAATTCAAGCCTATGGGTCCCTTAGTCTGCATGTCTATGATGTATCTCAACTTCAGGCGGCGTAATCTAATCCCCTGTCCCCGGATAGGAGCTATCCTTATTAGTGATAGCTCTCATATGCTCAAGGATACGAATTTTGGTGGGATGGATGGTACTTCCCACATATCTCAGTCGGCATGGGCACGTTAGGCAATATACAGTATGTGATGTATTACAATTCATAAATTGCCTAATCCTTTTGGGTTCTCGAAGTCCTGGAATTTCATATTCGAGTACCTTATCACTGTTGTTACATGCTTTGCACTTTTTGCACGGGTGAAAGCCTTGTAAATGTAGAAAAGAGGTTTTTGCCTTCTCTGAAGGGAAATGGCTTTGTACGATTTGATCCCTAATTGATCTACACTTTCTAAATGTGATCAGGGGATGACTTGGGATATCACCACCTATGGTGGTATCTGATTGAAGAATGTGCCAATTTTTTCATAGTATCGCTCTTACATTATTGGCTGCACTTGAGTAGTTTGTCATCATCCTGAAACTGCCTTGTAAATGTTCTTGCTTATTTGATGGTTTTTCTTTCAGGAGATCCGTTCTACATTGGGAGTCTACCCTCAACTTTGCTCTTTTTAATATGTTTGGTGTGTAACCCCTGACCTTAAATCTATCAATACTCTCTTTTGCGGCTTCTTGATATCTATATCTCTTGTGCAGTTACGTTTAATCCGTAGTAGTTCCCCATATGCTATGCTATTACCAGTTTAGGAGGATGACTACTGGCAGCATGTAATACCGCATTCCCAGCTGTCGGCTTCCTGTACAGTGCTTTGCAGATTCTGCTTCGCTTATGAATATTTCAAGTCCAGAAAATTCACCCTAGAGTTGCTAATTTCATGCGTGAATGTCAGATTTACGTCATTCACGTTCAAGGCTGCTATATATGCCTCTGCAGTTTCTAACGGCCCCCGCCATATGATGAACAAGTCATCAATATATCTTCTCCATGTGACAATCCCATCCACCCACTGATCATAGGCATCTGATCAGGCCACCCTCTTCTCCCACCAGCCCATGAATAGATTCGCATAGCTGGGGGCCAAGCAGGTGCCCATGGCTGTTCCTTGAATTTGCTTACACAATTGATTTAGAAATGTAAATATGTTATTATTTAGGCAAAAATCCACAAATTCTACTAGCATTCACTATGTTCTGTGAATCGCAATGAGCGCCCCCTCATGCGGTAAGATACTCTGAGGGGGCGCCCATTTCTAAATCGTCGTTTGACGAATCTTCATGACATTTTTCAAAACTAATGGGGTGCTCAGGTCAGCTCCTGTCGTGAAAGTTTTGTGGTGATTTGTTAAGCGGGGGCCGAGAAAAAAGGGGGGTCCCAAAATGCATTTTCTCTATGTTAATTTCCATAGGAAACTGTTGTTGCAGCTACAGCCCAAACTGCTGAACGGAATTACACCAAATTTGGCAGAAAGGTAGCCCTTGGTCCAGAGTGCACTCTTTGTGTTAAATGGTGTAAATCCGTTCAGTAGTTCCTGAGAAATTCATATATTTAGAAATATTAATATCTGGTGGCTGCAGTGGATCCACAAACCCTCCCGATCTCGAGCCTGACTCTGATTGGCTGCCAATAGTTCCAACCAGTTAGTGTTGGCAGCCATCTTGTGACTCGGTTGAACCGAGTCACAAGAAAAAAGGTAAAAAAACATGAAAAGGGGGCAGGGTAGGAACACTCTGACCCCCTAGGTCTGCTCAGGGGGTCCCACAGGAACCCCGAGGGCCACAAAAAACATTTTTTTTTAAAACAAATTTGGCACGAGTCACGTAGGGTCTGTGAATCCCGTCGAAAATTTTTTAAAAAAACAAAGCGTGGTCTTCCGTGCTTCATTTTTTTGAAGCCCCCGGGTGGGCCAGGTCCCGGGGGCAATGTTTAATCATGATGCGGGGGCCCACAGGGGCCCCCATAGCCCCGAGGACTGCCAACTCCCTGGGGCTATTCTAATGATATGCAGGGGCCACACGGGCCCCCCGCAGCCCCAGGGACAGCCACCTTCTAGGGGCTTTTTAGAAAAAAAATTGTGTGGGAGGTTCCTGCCCCCACACTGCCCTGGGGACCACTACCTCCCCGGGGCTTTAAACCTGTTGGGAGGGGAGGCCACGCGGCCCCTTTCCAGGTGCCCTCCTTGGCCCTGGGGCCCGCCATCCCCCACGGCAGGCTCCAGCAATGTCCCGGGGTGCCCACCCCTGGGACATTTCAGTTTGCAATGGCATGGCGGGAGCACTGCTCCTGCCATGCCAAAGCAAACACTGTTTCGCTTCATGGAAGCGAGAGCAGGAAAACTGCTATCGCTTCCATGAAGCGAAGCAGAATTGCTTTTGGGCAAAGGGAGCTGCATATCAGCAGCTCCCTTTGCCCAAAAGCAGTGCTGGCTCCCGCAGGAGGTGGGGAGCTGGCAGGGACCACAGGGGCATTGGGGCTCCCCCTGCGGTCCCCAACCAGTGGCCAAGCCCTGGTGGATAGAGCCCACAGGGCCCAAAATGGCCCAGGTAGGGGGTCGTGCAGGCTCCCCCATTCATTTTTTTTTTTTTTAAAGATTGGCCAAGTCTCGGGGGATGGAGTCCCTGGGGCCAGAAATGGCCCAGGAGGGGGGGGTCAAGCAGCCCCCTCACCCTTTTTTTTAAAATGGCCGGGCCCCAGGGATGGGGTCCCCGGGGACGATATCAGGCAATGGAACTGGGGGGCATTAATTTTTTTTTTCTCTCGGGATAGGAGTCACAACCCTATTGCGGCTCTCAGCGCGGCTCCCCCAGTGTAACGTCACAGTGAATTCGCAGATCCATCCTAAATAAATAATTTAATAGTATATAATTCAGAAGGTAAGAGAAGAACAAGATGGCAGTGGTAATTACAGACTGTCAGAACCTCTGTCAAATTTCTTGGTAGGTACAATAAAGGAATAAGTATGGTGTGCTTGAATAAATAAACACTATGCCATCATAGTAGTGTACGTTCATATATGGAAAAATAGTTTTTGAATATATACAAGTATTTCGCAATCCAGAGCACTAACAAATAAAGTATTTTTGATCCATCAATGTTGCAGATCCAATTTTAATTTGTTAAGCACTTCAAAACAGCACAAATTCATACAAAATCCATATTTATAAAGTATTGACAGCCAGAATACTGTTGACACGCAGGTCAAAAGATGTCGCACACAGCCGACACGTGTTTTGTCGTGTTGACGACTTTTTCAAGACTTGAAAACAGTAAAAACCCCGTATAATCTTCTTCAATCGAGGATTTCAGCATCAGCACTTCCCTTGTGTTAAAAAGGTAAACGAAGGGTCCAATACTTTGAAGTCTTGAGACCTGGATGGACTGGATATGAAATCTATTTAAGACTCCGGTACGGTATCCGGTACTCTGTAATTACACCACTCAGTTGGAGTGGGAAAGTTATAAACCGGCGTGGGCTTTTTTCGGCCCACTATCAAACAGCCCGTTGTGGCTCTGTAGGAAGCATCACAAGACAATGTCTGTGGTGCAATTACTTTGTATGAGCTTAACAAATTAAAATTGGATCCGCAACATTGACGGATCAAAAATACTTTATTTGTGTAGTACTCTGGATTGCTAAATAATTCAGAAGGTAGTGTTGCATTTGTGAACTTTTTTTATAGAGCTAGTGAGATTGATGTTAATAATCACATTAAATTTGATAGAGTTAGAAACATCAAAAAATTTAAATTAAAAGTTAAATTTGAAAAGTGTATTGTGTTGTAGTACTTTGAATTGGCGCTTTTGTTTTGCGAATCCTCATCGGGTTCACGAATCCAGAAAATATTTAAAAAGAGTATGTATGTTAAAACATAAATAAGATTCACTGTTTGGTTATAGGGTGGCTCTAAAAAGAGCTGTTGTTTTCATTATGACTTTGTTGGAGCTACATGTAAGTGTGGATGCACAGCTTAAGGTTGTTTCCTTCATCTGTGAAATGGACTCCATCACTTCTGTAGATGTCATGCATATCAAAATGTAGATTGTTGTTATTGATGGAGCCCATCCTATGGTCTCTGAGGTAAGCAGAAACACCTTTATTGACATTCTTCCTAGCTTTCTCAATCTGTGGACAGAATTGATTTGACCACTTCCATTTCTGTTTTTGGCATATATTAGAGTATACAAAGACAGTTTGAGGCAAAAGCAACATCAATTGTGCAAAGGTATCCTTCATTAGGATTTGCAGCCATACCCCAGTCAATGTGCCTAGGTCATTGCCACCACAGTGCACAATAATGAGGTCAGGGGGTTGGAGATGCAAAAAGGTTTTAAGTAAAGGCATCAATTGGTGCCACTTCAAACCTCTCTGTGCAAGCCATTTAATATCCACATTCTGCAAACCTGCTATTTGCATCTGTAAGCTTGTGTGCTGAATTTGAAAATGTGGTGAACTTGCAACCTTCTGGTACAGTTGAATGTTGCAGAAAGTGTTACTATGGAAACTAGGGGCCTGATTCACAGAACTAACTTACGTCAAAATCCTAAACTTACAACATTTGGGTATTCACAGAATGAACTTACAACAATTTTGGTATTCACAGAATGAACTTACACATTTGGGTATTCACAGAATGAACTTACAACAATTTTGGTATTCACAGAATGAACTTACACATTTGGGTATTCACAGAATGAACTTACAACAATGTTGGTATTCACAGAATTAACTTACTCATTTTGGTATTCACAGAAGGCACTTACTCATCAATGAGTAAGTGCCTTCTGTGAATACCAAAATGTGTAAGTTACACAAAATGTGTAAGTTACACAAAATGTGTAAGTTACACAAAATGAGTAAGTTACACAAAATGTGTAAGTTACACAAAATGTGTAAGTGTCTTCTGTGAATACCAAAATGAGTAAGTTTATTCTGTGAATACCAAAATGAGTAAGTTCATTCTGTGAATACCAAAATGGTAGTAAGTTTAGGATTTTGTCGTAAGTTAGTTCTGTGAATTGGGCCCCAGGATTAAACAGAAAGGGGGAAGGGTTGAAACTTAACTGTGGTTTTAAAATGTGAAATGGTAACTTATACATAAGTGATATGCTACTAAATTAAGTTTTTCCAAATCAGTGGTATGTTTAGAAGTGGTGTGTTGTTAAAAAATAATACTAGTATTATTGGAAATAGGTTTTTGGACTCCCGTATGGGTTTGCGGCTCCATAGCGACGCTACACTGCGGCACCGCGGTGGAGCCGCAACTCCAGTAAATTACAGAACCAGTTTCAGCACTTCTAGAAGACACTTAGAAAGGGTTAATATGTCTAACCAATACAAATGTGTTTCAGAATTTGAAATAATGAAGGAAGTATTTTCATTTGTTACTTACATTTATTTGTGTGCAGAAAGAGAGGGAAAGTTTGCCATTACTGGTTTTACCTTGTTGAGAGTAGTGTATTACATTTATTGTGTCAAAAGAAAATCTTTTATGAGTTTTTGATGTTTCATATTCTGCAATACTATTTGAAAGGGGAGTTACACATTTGTAAGGTGTGTTATGCATTGTGTAGTAGTGCTTCAGTCTTTGTAGTGATATTTTTAACTTTGAAAAGCATTATTTTTAAAGTTTTTAAATTATTAGAGAAGTGTGATGTTTGAAATATGTTACGAAATGTACAAATGTGTATTGTAGTTTGTTTTATTGTACTGAAATGAAGATTGAAATAGGTTGTGCATAGTAATATGTGTGGTTTAGAAGATGGATTAGTGATTATGTTACTTCGTATGAGTCTCTGGAAAGGCACACTTGAAGTACGCCGTATACATTTAGGTGTCTGCTTGAAATGGGACGTGCAGATTGTCAAGTTAAAAGGACTTCATGGTCTTGTGAATGAGGGATGTCTCTACTTGTACATGTATTTTCACATGTATTATGCATCTGAAAATGCTAGACGTATAAAACACAGTTATACATCTATTTGCCTTATGTTTCCCATGCTTTAAGAATATTTCGAACTGCTGCTATATTACGAGGTACGGTAAATCCCCCTTTTTTGGGGCAACTACTACCCCAACATTGTATGTACAAGTATACATCTATTTCTATGTTTCTTTTATGTATGATGCCACTAGCAAAAGGTGCAGACACAAGTATGCATGCTTTTAGGAATATGGTGAGACTGACAACAGTGACATGCAAAGAGTTGCTGCTTTATATTTGGCTAGGCCCAACACTCTGAGTAGTCGCTGAATAGTGAAGCTGCAAGAGAAAAGTGAGGGGCATATTAGCAAGGGCTTTATCGCCGCTTTAGCAGCACTTTTTGCCGCCAAAGCGGCGATTTTTTTATCGCCCTATCAGCAAGCTGTCGCTAACAGGCGTTAGCAACAGCTTTCTGGCGATAGCGGCCCGTTTTCCCATTGCCTTGCATGCCAGCAATAATTATCGCTAATGACATGCAAGGTAGGCGTTCCCAACTAAAAGCGACTCAAAACAGTCGCTAACACCACTTCCCCCTATTAGCAACGCAGGCGAAGTGATAAAAAAATTCGCGCTAAGCGCGAATATCGCTAGAATTTAACACCTGCTAAAAACACGACTTACCTGTTTGTTGAATGGGAGGTGGATTGTCAGGCTAAGTCTCACATGGCGTTAATGCGTGAATATCGCTGGATTTCCAGCGATATTCACACATTTTTCCGCTATCGCTGGATATTTTATCGCATTGGAGATAAACGTTGCTAATAGCGTGTTATCTCCGCGATAATATCCAGCGATAGGGGGCGATTAAAAAAAACGCGTTAAGCGCGATTTGCGATAATTATCGCAAGTTGTTGCTAATATCCCCCTGAGTTTTAAGACATGTTGGCAGAGGGATCAGTGATTAGGCTACTTCGTATGAGTCTGTGGAAAGGTACACTTGAAGTATGCCGTATAAATTTAGGTGTCTGCCTGAAATGGAATTGCAGCTTGTCAAGTTTAAAGGATTGCATGGTCTTGTGACTGAGGAATGTCTCTACATGCACATGTATTTTCACACGTGTTATGCATCTGAAGATGCTAGACATATAAAAGACAGGTATACATCTATTTGTATGTTTCTTTTATGTATGATGCCACTAGCAAAAGGTACAGACACATGCATACATGCTTTTAGGAATATGGTGACACTTACAACAGTGACATGCGAAGGGTTGCTGCTTTATTTTTTGGCTAGGCCCATCACTCCGAGTAGTCACTGAATAGTGAAGCTGCAAGAGAAAAGTGAGGTTTAAGACATGTTGGCAGAGGGATTAGTGATTAGGCTACTTCGTATGAGTTTGTGGAAAGGTACACTTGAAGTACGCCGTATAAATTTAGGTGTCTGGTTCAATTGGGAAGTGCAGTCTGTCAAGTTTAAAGGGCTGCATGGTCTTGTGACTGAGGTATGTATCTACTTGTACATGTATTTTCACACGTGTTATGCATCTGAAGATGCTAGACGTTCAAAACACAGGTATACATCTATTTGTATGTTTCTTTTATGTATGATGCCACTAGCAAAAGGTGTAGACACATGCATGTATGCCGTCAGGTATATGTTGAGACGTACAACAGTGACATGCGAAGGGTAGCTGTTCTATATTTGTCTAGGCCCAACACTCTGAGTAGTCGCTGAATAGTAAAGCTGGAAGAGAAAAGTTAGCTTTAAGACATGTTGGCAGAAGGATTAGTGATTAGGCTACTTCGGATGAGTCTTTTGAATGTTACACTTGAAGTACGCCGTATAAATTCAGGCGTCTGCTTGAAATGGGAAGTTCAGTCTGTCAAGTTTAAAGGACTGCATGGTTTTGTGACTGAGGTATGTGTCTACTTGTACATGTATTCTCACATGTGTTTTGCATCTGAAAATGCTAGACGTATAAAACACAGTAATACTGCTATTTGTATGTTAATTGTATGTATGATTCCACTAGTAAAAGGTACAGACACATGCATGCTTGCTTTCAGGAATATGGTGAGACTTACAACAGTGACATGCGAAGGGTTGCTGCTTTATATTTGTCTAGATCCAACACTCTGAGTAGTCGCTGAATAGTAAAGCTGGAAGAGGAAAGAGAGGTTTAAGACATGTTGGCAGAGGGATTAGTGATTAGACTATTTCGTATGAGTCTGTTGAAAGTTACACTTGAAGTACGCTGTATAAATTTAGGTGTCTGCTTGAAATGGGAAGTGCAGTCTGTCAAGTTTAAAGGTCTGCATGGTCTTGTGACTGAGGTATGTGTCTACTTTACATGTATTTTCACACATGTTATGCGTCTGAAGATTCTAGACGAATAAAACACAAGTATACATCTATTTGTATGTTTTTTTATGAATTATGCCACTAGTAAAAGGTACAGACACATGCATGCATGCGTTCGGGAATATGGTG
The DNA here is from genome assembly GCA_963921515.1 of Calotriton arnoldi. Lineage (NCBI taxonomy): Eukaryota > Metazoa > Chordata > Amphibia > Caudata > Salamandridae > Calotriton > Calotriton arnoldi. The sequence goes on from CAWUFW010004262.1 coordinate 1,178,170, forward strand.
AGACTTACAAAAGTGACATGAGAAGGGTTGCAGTTTTATGTTTGGCTAAGCCCAACACTCTGAGTAGTCACTGAATAGTGAAGCTGCAAGAGAAAAGTTAGGTTTAAGATATGTTGGCAGAGGGATTAGTGATTAGGCTACTTAGTATGAGTCTGTGAATAGGTACACTTGAAGTACACCATATAAATGTAGGTGTCTGCTTGAAATGGGAAATGCAGTCTGTCAAGTTTAAAGGACTGCATGGTCTTGTGACTCAGGTATGTCTCTACTCGTACATGTATTTTCACACGTGTTATGCATCTGAAGATGCTAGACGTATGAAACACATGTATACATCTATTTGTATGTTTCTTTTATGTATGATTCCACTAGCAAAAGGTATAGACACATGCATGCTTTCAGGAATATGGTGAGACTTACAACAGTGACATGCGAAGGGTTGCTGTTTTATATTTGTCTAGGCCCAACACTCTGAGTAGTCGCTGAATAGTAAAGCTGGAAGAGAAAAGTGAGTTTTAAGACATGTAGGCAGAGGGATTAGAGATTAGGCTACTTCGTATGAGTCTGTCAAAAGGTACACTTGAAGTACGCCGTATAAATTTAGCTGTCTGCTTGAAATGGGCAGTGCAGTCTGTCAACTTTAAATGACTTCATGGTGTTGTGACTGAGGTATGTATCTACTTGTACATGTATTTTCACATGTGTTATGCAGCTGAAGATGCTAGACATATAAAACAGAGGTATACATCTATTTGTATGTTTCTTTTATGCATGATGCCACTAGTAAAAGTACAGACACATGCATGCATGCTTTCAGGCATATGGTGAGATTTACAACAGTGATATGCGAAGGGTTGCTGTTTTATATTTGGCTAGGCCCAACACTCTGAGCAGTCGCTTAATAGTGAAGCTGCAGCACAAAATTGAGGTTTAAAACATGTTGGCAGAGGGATTAGTGATTAAGGTACTTCGTATGATTCTGTCGAAAGGTACACTTGAAGTACGCCGTATAAATTTAGCTGTCTGCTTGAAATGGGCAGTGCAGTCTGTCAACTTTAAATGACTTCATGGTGTTGTGACTGAGGTATGTGTCTACTTGTACATGTATTCTCACATGTGTTTTGCATCTGAAAATGCTAGACGTATAAAACACAGTAATACTGCTATTTGTATGTTAATTGTATGTATGATTCCACTAGTAAAAGGTACAGACACATGCATGCTTGCTTTCAGGAATATGGTGAGACTTACAACAGTGACATGCGAAGGGTTGCTGCTTTATATTTGTCTAGATCCAACACTCTGAGTAGTCGCTGAATAGTAAAGCTGGAAGAGGAAAGAGAGGTTTAAGACATGTTGGCAGAGGGATTAGTGATTAGACTATTTTGTATGAGTCTGTTGAAAGTTACACTTGAAGTACGCTGTATAAATTTAGGTGTCTGCTTGAAATGGGAAGTGCAGTCTGTCAAGTTTAAAGGTCTGCATGGTCTTGTGACTGAGGTATGTGTCTACTTTACATGTATTTTCACACATGTTATGCGTCTGAAGATTCTAGACGAATAAAACACAAGTATACATCTATTTGTATGTTTTTTATGAATTATGCCACTAGTAAAGGTACAGACACATGCATGCATGCGTTCGGGAATATGGTGAGACTTACAAAAGTGACATGAGAAGGGTTGCAGTTTTATGTTTGGCTAAGCCCAACACTCTGAGTAGTCACTGAATAGTGAAGCTGCAAGAGAAAAGTTAGGTTTAAGATATGTTGGCAGAGGGATTAGTGATTAGGCTACTTAGTATGAGTCTGTGAATAGGTACACTTGAAGTACACCATATAAATGTAGGTGTCTGCTTGAAATGGGAAATGCAGCCTGTCAAGTTTAAAGGACTGCATGGTCTTGTGACTCAGGTATGTCTCTACTCGTACATGTATTTTCACACGTGTTATGCATCTGAAGATGCTAGACGTATGAAACACATGTATACATCTATTTGTATGTTTCTTTTATGTATGATTCCACTAGCAAAAGGTATAGACACATGCATGCTTTCAGGAATATGGTGAGACTTACAACAGTGACATGCGAAGGGTTGCTGTTTTATATTTGTCTAGGCCCAACACTCTGAGTAGTCGCTGAATAGTAAAGCTGGAAGAGAAAAGTGAGTTTTAAGACATGTAGGCAGAGGGATTAGAGATTAGGCTACTTCGTATGAGTCTGTCAAAAGGTACACTTGAAGTACGCCGTATAAATTTAGCTGTCTGCTTGAAATGGGCAGTGCAGTCTGTCAACTTTAAATGACTTCATGGTGTTGTGACTGAGGTATGTATCTACTTGTACATGTATTTTCACATGTGTTATGCAGCTGAAGATGCTAGACATATAAAACAGAGGTATACATCTATTTGTATGTTTCTTTTATGCATGATGCCACTAGTAAAAGTACAGACACATGCATGCATGCTTTCAGGCATATGGTGAGATTTACAACAGTGATATGCGAAGGGTTGCTGTTTTATATTTGGCTAGGCCCAACACTCTGAGCAGTCGCTTAATAGTGAAGCTGCAGCACAAAATTGAGGTTTAAAACATGTTGGCAGAGGGATTAGTGATTAAGGTACTTCGTATGATTCTGTCGAAAGGTACACTTGAAGTACGCCGTATAAATTTAGCTGTCTGCTTGAAATGGGAAGTGCAGTCTGTCAAGTTTAAAGGATGTTATGGTCTTGTGACTGAGGTATGTCTCTACTTGTACATGTATTTTCACACGTGTATTGCATCTGAAGATGCTAGATGTATAAAACACAGGTATACATCTATTTGTATGTTTCTTTTATGTATCATGACACTAGTCAAAGGTACAGACACATGCATCCATGCTTTCAGGAACATGGTGAGATTTACAATAGTAAGATGGGAAGGATTGCTCTTTTAAATTTTGTAGTTGTAACATTCTGAGCAGTCAGTGAAAAATGAAGGTGCAGCAGAAAAGTGAGGTTTAAGACATGCTGGTAGGGGATTAGTAAATAGGCTATTTTGTCTGAATTTCTGGAAAGGTACACTTGAAGTACGCCATATAAATGTATGTGTCTGCCTGAAATGGGAATTGCTGTCTGTCAAGTTTAAAGGTCTGCATGGTTTTGTGACTGAGATATGTCTCTACATGCACATGTATTCTCATACTTGTTATGCATCTGAAGATGCAACACATGTGTAACACAGGTACACAACTTTTTGTATGTTTCTTTTATGTATGATGCAACCAGCAAAAAGTACAGATGCATGCATGCATGTTTTCAGGTACATGGTGAGACTTACAACAATAACATTGCAAAGAATGCTGTTTTGAATTTCTGGTGTTCTCTTGCTTCTTTCTGCACTTCTCCTTCCTGTTTCTGCTCCCATCTTTTTTTTCTGCACCTCTGTTGCTTCTTTCTGCACTTCTCTTGTTTCTTTCTGCACCTCTTTTGCTTCTTTCTGCACCCCTCTTTCCCCTTTCTGCAGCTCTCTTGCCTCTTTCTATACCTCTCTTGCGTGATTCTGCACTTTTCTTGCGTCTTTCAGCACCTCACTTTCCTTTCTGCGCATCTCTTGATTCTTTATGCACTCCTCTTCCCTCTTTGTGCACCTCTGTTGCTTCCTTCTGTACTTCTTTTGCTACTTTCTGCCTCGCTCTTGGTTCTTTTGGCACTCATCTTGCCTCTTTCTGCACCTGTGTCGACTCTTTCTGCACTCCTCTTCCCTCTTTCTGCACCTCTCTTGCCTCTTTGTACACCTCTCTTGCCTCTTTGTATACCTCTCTTGCCTCTTTCTGCACCTCTCTTGCTTCTTTTTGCACCCCTCTTGCCTCTTTCTGCATCCAACTTCCCTCTTTCTGTACCCCTTTTCTGTTTTTCTGCACATCTCTTGCCTCTTTCTGCACCTCTCTAGTCTCTTTCTGCACCCCTCTTCCCTGTTTCTGTACCTCACTTGCCTCTTTCTGGGCTTGGCTTACTTCTTTATGCAGTTCTCTTGGCTCTTTCTGCACTTCTCTTGGTTCTTTCTGCACCTCTCTTGCTTCTTTCTGCAACCATCTTGCCTCTTATAGCACCCCTTTTCCATCTTTCTGCACCTCATTTGCCTCCTTCTGCACTCTTCTTATCTCTTTGTGCACCTCTCTTGCTTCATTCTGCATGTGTCTTGTTCGTTTCTGCACTTCTCTTACCTTTTTCTGTACCTCTTTGCCTCTATCTCTACCTCTCTTGCCTTCCTCTGCACCTCTGTTCCTACTTTTTGCATTCCTCTTGCCTCTTTCTGCACTGTTCTTTCCTCTTTCTGTACCTCTGTTGCCTGTTTGTGCACCTTTCTTGCCTCTTTGTACATTAGATTTGACTCTTTATATACCTCTTTTGCTACTTTTTGCACCTCACTTGCCTTTTTCTACACTTCTTTTGTCTCTTTCTGCACTTGTGTTGTGTGTTTCTGTACTTTTCTTGCTTCTTTCTGTACTTCTCATGCTTCTTTCAACACGTCCATTACTACTTTCTGTACCTCTTTTGCCCTTTTTTGTACCTCTCTTGCTTCTTTCTGTACATCTCTTGTCCCTTTTTTCACATCTCTTGCTTTTTAGCTCCTCTGTTGCTTCTTTGTGCACTCCTCTTGTCTCTTTTTGTACCCTTCTTCCCTGTTTCTGTACCTCTGTTGCCTGTTTCTGCACTGATCATGCCTCTTTCTGAACCCCTCTTCCCTCTTTCTGCACCTCGCTCACCTGTTTGTGCACCTCTCTTGCCAAATTTGTGCATGTCTCTTGTCACTTCTGGACCTCTCTTCTCTTTTTCTGTACCTCTTTTCCTCTTTCTTCACCTCTGTTACCTTTTTGTGCACCTCTGTTGCTTCTTTCTATACTCCTCTTGCCTCTTTATTTTCCCTTCTTCCCTCTTTTTGCACGTCTGTTGACTCTTTGCGCACCACTCTTGCCTCTTTCTGCATCTCTCTTGCCTCTTTCTGCACATTTCTTCCTCTTTCTGCAGTTGTCTTGACTCTTTCTGCACTTCTGTTGCTTGTTTTTGAACATCAGTGTTTTCTTTATACACTTTTCTTGCTTTTTTCTGCACTTCTCAAGGTTCTTTCTGCACCTCTGCCTTTTTCTGCACCCCTCTTTCCTGTTTTGCATTTTTCCTTCCTCTTTCTGCATCTTTCTTGCCTCATTGTGCACTTCTCTTGCATGTTTGTGCACCTCTGTTGTTTATTTTTTCACGCCTATTGTCTCTTTCTGCACCTCTGTTGCCTCTTTCTGCATTTCTCACATTTTTCAGTAGCTGTGTTATTCTTTGTGTATTTTTTTTCGCTGTTTCTAAACCTTTCTTTTTCTTTTTGTCCCTTTCTTTCTCTTTCAGCACCTTTTTTCCTCTTTCTGCAGTTCTCCTGCTTGTTGCTACACTTTTGTTTTTTTATTTGTTATAAAGAGAATAGCAATTTAATTGTAAGTAATTGTTTACTAGTTATTATGAATTTTGACATGTAATTAATTTAAAATTATTAATTGATGTAACAAACTATTGAAACTGTTCTTCGTTTTTTAGAAAATTATTTTGTTTGTATCACAAATTGAAGATGGCAAGAAAACATGAAAAATGAAGACAACCAAGAAAACAGAAGTACTTAAAGAAAAGTAAAAAGAGTGCATTAGAATACGACCAAAATGTTACTCAGGATAAAGTCTGTTCTAGTAAGAGCACTAAACAGTTTCTTAAAACAGTTGCAGAGAGATTAAAGAAAGACAATAATAATGAAAGGAAAAAGAAAAGTTTTACAACAAAGCACAAGGAAAAGAAGAATTGTAAAGGTAAAAAAACATTAGATTTTAGAAAAACAACACATGTTATAAGAAGACAAAAACTATTTAAAGAGATACGTATACGAATGTTTCGAAGTAGAGTAATTCCAAATTTATTAAAAGATTGTTAAAAGTATAAAAAATATCAGCAGCATATAAGAAGACGCAACACATTGAAATTGTAGTAGATACTGCTTTTGAATTGAAACGAAAATTATTTATATCAGTATTGAAGAGAATGAAAACATTGGATAAAACAATGGTGTTTATGAAAGAGAAAAGCAAAAGAAAAAGACTTGTTAATAGAAGTAACTTTTGTAAAACTTTCACTGGTGAATGGAAGCACACTTCTAGTACTGAGCCTTTCTTTAATGAAGAAAGCTATTTTCAACAGAACACATTAGTACATGCAGTTGATACTAGTGGTCGATGCTATGAGATGAAAGATGGTTGTCCCATTCCAAAAGAAAAAATGGTTGTTAGGAGTGTGGAAGAAGTAATAGCTGAAGAAGTTCAAGGGAAGCGTACACAAGCTCCTGTATATAAGTGGGATTGTAGCAGTATTTGCAGTATTCGACAGGAATCTATTGACATATTACGATTTGTTTTACGAGAATATGCAAAGAAAAGTCTTAAACAGAAGAATAAGATGCTACATGGACTAGATCCATGTAAAATAAGAAAATATACTAACTTGCAGGGTCATTCTCTGGCTTGTCTTTCAAGAAAAGTATGTCAAAGTACTTTTCATCATTTAAGAATGTTAGCAGTACACCACTCAGAAATGCGGAACTTAGTAAGAAGACTCAACTATGTAAAAACTCCTGCATTATGTTTAAGTGAAATGAACACAGCTCTTTTGCACGGTTCAGTATCAGATGTACAAAAGGCTTGTGATGATATAACGTTTTGTTTTTTTGGTTCACAAGAGGAGTGTATGGTAAGTGAGAGCTTGATAAGTGCAGGTGTTGAAGAACACGGGAAAGAGATTAGTATTGATGAGTTTGCAGAAGAAATTACAAAGTTTAAGACAGTTTCATCTGAAAAACCAAACTATGTTTGTATTTGCTGTCGATGTACTCACTATAGATGTCAAACTAGGAATGTTGATTTATATTTAAAAAGTGAAAAGGAAAACAATGATAAGTGGCAGCAATTTGGTGCCTATTTGTTGGAAGAAGGTCAGTTTGAGTTGGCTACTGATCAAGTTACTTGTAAATAGTGTTACAACAAGTTAGAAGAGAACACAATTCCAGCTACAGCAGTACATAACAAATTAGAGTTGGTAGCTATTTCTCAGGAACTAGCAGATTTGAATGCAGATGAGTCCATTCTTAGTCAATCTGTATACCCATTTCAAGCCATAGTTCGTATGGAGCCTAAAACCGGTAAGCTGCCACCAACAGATTTACAAAGAGGTCTGAAAGGAAGAGTTGTGTACTTAACTTTAGATTTTAGGAAAAATATTGAAACTGTGGGTTAGACAGGGAGGAAAATGGGCCAGTAGTTATTCTAGTAATTGGTGTACCAACAAAGAGTCAAAAAATATGGCAAGAGTTTGTGGATGTTAATAAACTTCAAAAGGCTACATTATATCTGGTACTGAATAATATTTATTATCAGAATGTAAATGTTGATGAACAGGTAATATGCTTAGAAGATGAAACAGAAATTTCAAGTGGCCAAATAGAAAAAGTGGATAAGTCCAGGAGTGAAGAAATCTGTGAACATTATACTATATATTCTCTAGATTCAGAAGAAATGATAGGAAACAGTATTGAATTATTTCAAATGAAGGAAGCAAAGGGAACTCCCATGAGTGTATGGGAAAAAAGTTTAGAAGTTTGTTGTTTTCCACAGCTATTCCCCACTGGAGAAGGTGGACGATTTGATGAGCGAGCTTTATGGATTCCAGCTTCAAAATACCGCTCGACAAGATTATACTCTGAAGATCCAAGATTTCGACAGTGAATTCCATATATATTTCATCTTCTGTTTGAAAGTGATTTGTCTGCACTTTCATATGCAGTGAACCACATATTAAAAAAAGGAGTTCATCTTCCACATGTTTCTGCAAAAGAATTCATGGACAAAGTTCAACAAAGAGATGAAAATTTAGAATCTCAGTTAATAAAATTTGATGGCGTGTCAACGTGGTACCAATGAATATTAGTTTCCTCTTCACGGTGAACTTAAATGTATTTTAAGAAACTTATGTACACCTACATGGTTTGTGCTGAAAATGCGTGGGAAGATTTACTTGAATTTCTACGAGAAGCAAATTCAAATGTTAAAGATATTGAATTGAAGACACCTAGAGAACTCTGTTCCTTGGATCCTGTAAATGTCTGCAGGTATTTTAACCAAAGGTTTCAAAGTATGATGTCATTTAGCTGCAATAAAAATATTCCTCCTCTTGGGGAAGTTACTGATTTCTTCTGGCAAAAAGAGTAGCAAGCCAGAGGTGCTCCTCATATACACATGCTATAATGGATAAAGGATGCTCCAACATTTGGAACTGATACTGATGAAACAGTTTTGTCTTTCATTGAACAGTATGTTACGTGTGCCATTCCAAGAGATGGAGGAGAAAAGAGCTTGAGACAACAAGTTTTACGGTTTCAAAGTCATCGATGTGGGAAATACTGTAGATGAAAATACAAGTGTAAAGGGAAATTTTATACAAAATGTCGTTTTGAATTCCCACGTCCAATAATTTCTAAAGGAAGAGTAAATAGTTTTTTGTCAGCAGTAAGGCATACAATAACTCGGAAATCTCTGAAGAATACATACAACTTAAAAAGAACAGAAGATTCAAAGTACGTTAATGACTAAAATACAGTTATTTTGAAAATGTGGAATGCAAATATGGATATTCAATATGTTGCAGATAATCTAATTGCTGTTGCCCGCTATGTTACATCATATATAACCAAATCTGAAAAGAGAGAGATGAAAGAAATGTGGGAAGAAATTTCACAAGAGAAGAGTCTTAGGAAGAAATTATACAGCTTTAGCTTGAAAATGCTTTTCCATTGAGAGATTGGATCCTATGAGTGTTCGGATCGCTTGATCTCTGCCAGTTTATATTCAAAGTCAAGAAGAATCATTTGGGCAAGTTTAGGTCTTGCCTCCACACGAAATAAAGTATTTAAATCTTTACAAGAAATTGAATACTTAGCACAGAATGAACCAGAAAGTATAGATATTGTTAAAACTAATATGTTGGATGCATACTATCCCAAAAGGAGTCCACATCTTGAAAACCTATGTCTGTATGAAATACTTCAGCATTACAGCTTTAAAAGAAAAGTCACAGAAAATATAAAAGAAGAAAAATATGCAGTAATTGGATGTGACTGATGTTCAGTAAAACATGCCAAAGCAAATCGTATTAACAATGGAAAACTCTGTTGCGAAAGTCCAGATAAGAGGGAATTTTTCTATTTAGCACTTCTGTAACTGTTCAAGCCTTGGCGTAGTGAAACGGAATTACTTGGAGATTTTGACTGCTATGAAGATTTTTTTAATGCAACAAAAGATAGCATTCAGTGCACAATTTTCTCTACATATTTACAAATGTTAAATTATGAGATTGAATAAGAAAGTACTATTGCAGCTGAAATAGCTAGAGAAAGTTCTCAAGACAGTCAAAGTTCTGGTCCACTGAGTCAAGATCCACTGGGACAGCCAATTATCAAAAATGAAGCAGCAAGAACCATGAATGAGGTAGAAACTGCAATGCAACAAGCACAACAGGATATTATTCAGTTGGAAAAGTTAGAAGAACAACTAAATATTGAACAAAAAGAAATATATCTACAAGTCAAACAACAGATACAATATGGTTTGCTGCACACACAAAAAAGAATGCCAATGTTCATCATTTAAACCTATATGGTTAATGTATATCAGTGGTCAAGCTGGAACAGGAAAACGTTTCTTAATTAAAGTTGTGACAAGTTATCTACACAAAACTAGAGAATCACATTTATCTTGTGCTGTAACAGCTCCAACTGGATTAGCAGCACACAACATTAAAGGGATTACTTTACATCGATTACTTATGCCACCAGTTGAACATGATAATACATTTGAATATCAGAAGCTATCTGGAGAAGCTTGTTATGAAGTCTCAAGAGTACTGAAGAAAATGAAACTTTTAATCATTGATAAGGTGAGCATGGTCTCAAACTTAATGCTTTCCTTTGTACACTTGATAATGCAACATATTGTAATAACAGATTACGATGTTCTGTTTGGAGGAAAACATTTAATTGTATTCGGAGACCTACTACAACTTACTCCTGTAAAAGAATAACCTGTTTTTAAAACACTTGTCCATGAAGACACTAGGAAATCTTTGGGAAGTATTGGAAATGTGAACATTTGGTTACATTTTGAATATAAAGAACTTGTTAAGAATATGCGACAAGCAAGTGATGAAGATTATGGAAATATTCTTCAAGACATAAGAATTGGTGTCTTGACGGAATATTGTAAACAAGCTTTAGAAAGTCGGCTACTAAGGAACTTGTTTACAACTGGAAACATAGCAGCTGAAGTAATGTACAATATGCTTGGAGAAAAAAAGTCTATAGTTTGCCTAATGCCTACACTGCAAGAGTGTTCTAAATTTAATCAACAACTTCTGAAACTGGAAAAACAACAAATAATGCAAATTGAAGCTATTGATAAAATTTAACACCAGGGAGTGACTATTCTTCTTACAGAGAAACTACATGCTAAATTTCATTCTTTGGAAAAGTCTATATCTAAAACTGCAGGCTCAGAAAGGACTTTACATGTATGTATAAACTGTCGGGTAATTGTGCGGCATAATTTGAATGTAGAAGAAGGTTTAGTAAATGGAGCAATTGGAAAAGTTGTTGATTTTGTAACATTTCAGAATAGAGATGGAATAGAATTTTTGATTATAAAATTTGATCAGATTAAAGAGGTTAAACAGATTGGGCATTGTGTTGTACGTTTTTTGCTTGTAAAAGACTTGTATGTTCGCAGACAATAGTTTCCTCTGTCTTTAGCATATGCAGGAACTATTCATTAATCTCACGGTTTAAGTACAGACAGTGCTTTTGTAAATATTGGAAGTACAGTGTTCAAAGAGGGAATGGCATATGTTGCATTGTCTTGAGTAAGAACATTGTCTGGTTTGTATTTGATAGATTTTGATGAGAAAATGGTTAGTGCGGATGCAAATTGTGAAAGAGAAAATAATCCTTTAAGAAGACTTTCTACTCCTGATTTAGGTGAATATCCCATATATGAGAAACGTGTAGTGTGTCCAAAACAGAAATATGTCAAAAACTCTACTGAGGTTCAAAAAAAGAAAACAATTGAAGAGAAACTTGGAGGCGTAAAGAAAAAGAAAATGTAAACTGTTGATGACATTGTAGGATACCAGTTGGAAAATAGTTCAGGTATCAACTGTTCTGCTAATGTGATTCTGAATGTTGTGTATTATCTACAAGATCTTCATCAGGAAATCATCGGAAATCATGAAAAAAGATTCTGTTATTTACTACAGTTGGTAACTGACAGTTGGTAACTGACAGAAGTAAAATGCATACTGCTTCTGGCATTCGGCATCTTTTGGCTATATGTACTGGTTCATTGACATCTACTCTCAATATACAACAAGATGCACTTCTAATGCTTATGCTTGGAGTATTAGAATATGAAGGAATACAGATTGAAAACTTATTTGGACTAAGTTACAGATGGGATCATAAGTACGGAGAGTGTTCATTTATTTCTACCACCGAAATACAAACAGAACGATTCATATACTTGACAATACCAGACTGTAAATCAGTACCTTTTATCAAATTGATAAAAACAGCCAATCAGGATATGAGATGTTCACATTCTAGATCAGAGATGTTGTCTACATTACATATAGAAAGATTTGGAAAATATCTGATTTTAATGCTACAACATTGTAGAGCAAATGGAAGAACATTGGAATCAAAAATTTAAACTTTTAATGCAAGTCAAATATCTATTTCAGGAAGAACTTTTACAGCAGTGGCTATTGTTTTCCATGATGGACCTACTACAACATCTGGAGACTATACTGTGTATTTAAAGTGTAATAAAGGATGGACACATTGCAATGATGCCCACTTGCAGTTTAAACCTAGATTGCCTTATGAATTACTGAATTCATATTTGTTATTTTTGCAGCCAAAGTTTTGAGTACATCATTCGGCCTATTGGGAAGATGTGAACAGAAAGTAGGCAACACTGCAAACTATTAGTATTTATAATAAGTGTTTTGATTATTATTTGCACTAATTGATATTACATTTGGAACATTGTGTTTAAAAGCAAATAGTTTATATATTTGTCTATATTGTACCAGATGTAAATGAGAGTCTATATTATGGCAAATATATTTGAGATAAATAATAGAGTTAATGTAGATGAAGTAAGTAATTAACAAAGTGTAGATAGAAAAACGCATAGCAACACATATTGATAAGGATGTACTATGCTGAGTTTTTTTTTTTTTGTGCAATCCATTTGATTGTTTTTTTCCCCACTGTTCAATGATGATACTACATTGGAATCACTGTGTATGGTGAAGTCAAGTGGAATCTGAGAACAGCAAAAAAGGGAAACTGAAAATGTTATGTAATTCGAAATTTATGTTGTGTTCTTAAAAAATATAATATTATAATTTCTGTCATATATTATTATTAAATAACAGTTTTTCTTCTTTTTTATAGTAGCTACTGTTGAAGTTTGAAAACAGATTTAATGCTGTTTAGGACAATACTACTCTAAAATCAATCAATTAGATTATTCGGATAAAAGCATATCCATAAAAGCACAAATCACATTTCAACATATAAAATACACAATTGCATCATAATATAATATAGAAAATCAAGTACTTTAAAGCATAATTCATAAAGTGCGCATCGTATTTCGGGCTCGTACAGCAGTTTTCAAGAAAGCGCCTACTCGGAAGGCCAATTCATCGTCTTCCAGGGGGAGAATAGATCTATATGCAATTTAGAGGTGAATGGGTAAATTGTTTTTAAAATAGGGTATTAAAAGCCATTTAGCGTACTTAATATAGAACTTGCAGAAAAATAGAAAGTGCAGTGTGGATTGCCCACTCCGGCCGTCACACGGACATGGCAAGAGATCAATATTGATTGAGACACAAAGGGACCCCCTGCAAAGCACAATAAGTCCTAGGGCAGGGAAAATGCAACTAGAAGCAAAAAATACCTAGGCAATTAACTGGTCATGCAAAGACCTATAACAGGCTCATTGATATATGAACAGACTCGGGGGCCGATTCCGATCTCGGCCGGTAGGGCTCCGAATCGGATTTGGCTTAACCGGATCCGATTCGGAGCCCTATTGCCCGACCGATTCGTACGCGCGTCCGGGCGAGCGAGTGCGATGCGAAATCGCCGACCGATTCGTCCGGACATCCCGACTGCTCCGACCGACTCATTCCCGGGTCTAACCGCACCGACCGACTCGCTCGGACTCGACTCGCACCGCGCAATGGAGACATTCCCCGGCCGGGTAAGTACGATGCGCGCCGCGAGCAGTCCGACCGAGCCACGCCGTCCGGCTCGAAGGAGCAGTCGGAGCCGTACTTTGGGGGTCCGTGTTGGACCCCCCTGTACGCGTAGCTGCGCGAGTCGCACACAGGGGGGACCCATGGGTCCCCCCTATCTGTGCGTGTACGGCGTGAGTCGCTTTGCCGCGTACACGCTGTAGGGGGCGCCCTTGTCCGCCTCGCATCCATTGAGTCAATGGGAGCCCGCGTACGCATTGTACGACAGGCTCCCATTGACTTCAATGGGAGTCCGACCGACTCGAGTCCGATGGCATACGTGCGCATCGTACTCGTCCGGTCGGGCTGCACGGGTCCGATTCGGTCGGAAATCTCTCCGGGTCCGGCTCGGTCGGAGAGATTTCCGGCCCGAATCGGAATCGGCCCCTCAGTGTACTAAACATTTATTTTAAAATATTCATTTTATTCTTATAAATTCATAATAAAAACATTCTGATCCAGGATACTAGGACATACTGTGTTTAACGACATATTAACAAATTTTAAAATACATTTATACAAACAAATATGAATTAATTAAATATACAAAATTCAAACATACAACACAATAACATGTAAACATAAACTCATTCTTTCTTATTAGGACAAAGTGGCTAGATAGTGGACAAGTTCTTATTTTTGTCTACGCGCGTTTCAGGCGTGTGAGCGCCTTCTTCAGGACAGCCACAGTAACCTGAACAAAACAATAAAATGGACACGTATATATGACATAAATACACAAAAATTAGTACACTGAGTCAGGAGCGCCTATAATATACATAACACATCATAATGATAAAACCTAAAAATAGATACAACATATATAACTTCTGTGTAAATTATGCGTGCAACTGCAAGTGCAAAATAGTAGTGTATAAAATATTTCAGTGAAATAAAGTTTTAATGAAACAAATTGTGATAAATATAAAGGCCCTTAATACCAACCGAATAAGAAATAGCAGTATGAGACTAAGGGGCCGATTCCGATCTCGGCCGGTAGGGCTCCGAATCGGATTCGGCTTAACCGGATCCGATTCGGAGCCCTATTTCCCGACCGATCCGTACGCGCGTCCGGGCGAGCGAGTACGATGCGTATTCGCCGACCGACTCGTCCGGGCGTCCCGACCGCTCCGACCGACTCGATCCCGAGTCGAACCGCACTGACTGACTCGCACGGACACGACTCGCACCGCGCAATGGAGACGTTCCCCGGCCGGGTAAGTACGATGCGCGCCGCGAGCAGTCCGACCGAGCCGCGCACTCCGGCTCGAAAGAGCTGTCGGAGCCGTACTTTGGGGGTCCGTGTCGGACCCCCCTCTACGCGTAGCCGTGCGAGTCGCACACAGGGGGGACCCATGGGTCCCCCCTACCTGTGCGTGTACGGCGCGAATCGCTTCGCCGCGTACACGCTGTAGGGGGCGCACTTGTCCGCATCGCACCCATTGAGTCAATGGGAGCCCGCGTACGCGTTGTACGACAGGCTCCCATTGACTTCAATGGGAGTCCGACCGACTCGAGTCCGATGGCATACGTGCGCATCGTACTCGTCCGGTCGGGCTGCACGGGTCCGATTCGGTCGGAAATCTCTCCGGGTCCGGCTCGGTCGGAGAGATTTCCGGCCCGAATCGGAATCGGCCCCTCAGTGTACTAAACATTTATTTTAAAATATTCATTTTATTCTTATAAATTCATAATAAAAACATTCTGATCCAGGATACTAGGACATACTGTGTTTAACGACATATTAACAAATTTTAAAATACATTTATACAAACAAATATGAATTAATTAAATATACAAAATTCAAACATACAACACAATAACATGTAAACATAAACTCATTCTTTCTTATTAGGACAAAGTGGCTAGATAGTGGACAAGTTCTTATTTTTGTCTACGCGCGTTTCAGGCGTGTGAGCGCCTTCTTCAGGACAGCCACAGTAACCTGAACAAAACAATAAAATGGACACGTATATATGACATAAATACACAAAAATTAGTACACTGAGTCAGGAGCGCCTATAATATACATAACACATCATAATGATAAAACCTAAAAATAGATACAACATATATAACTTCTGTGTAAATTATGCGTGCAACTGCAAGTGCAAAATAGTAGTGTATAAAATATTTCAGTGAAATAAAGTTTTAATGAAACAAATTGTGATAAAGATAAAGGCCCTTAATACCAACCGAATAAGAAATAGCAGTATGAGACTAAGGGGCCGATTCCGATCTCGGCCGGTAGGGCTCCGAATCGGATTCGGCTTAACCGGATCCGATTCGGAGCCCTATTTCCCGACCGATCCGTACGCGCGTCCGGGCGAGCGAGTACGATCCGTATTCGCCGACCGACTCGTCCGGGCGTCCCGACCGCTCCGACCGACTCGATCCCGAGTCGAACCGCACTGACTGACTCGCACGGACACGACTCGCACCGCGCAATGGAGACGTTCCCCGGCCGGGTAAGTACGATGCGCGCCGCGAGCAGTCCGACCGAGCCGCGCACTCCGGCTCGAAAGAGCTGTCAGAGCCGTACTTTGGGGGTCCGTGTCGGACCCCCTGTACGCGTAGCCGTGCGAGTCGCACACAGGGGGACCCATGGGTCCCCCTACCTGTGCGTGTACGGCGCGACTCGCTCGCCGCGTACACGCTGTAGGGGGCGCACTTGTCCGCATCGCACCCATTGAGTCAATGGGAGCCCGCGTACGCGTTGTACGACAGGCTCCCATTGACTTCAATGGGAGTCCGACCGACTCGAGTCCGATGGCATACGTGCGCATCGTACTCGTTCGGTCGGACTGCACGGGTCCGATTCGGTCGGAAATCTCTCCGGGTCCGGCTCGGTCGGGGAGATTTCCGGCCCGAATCGGAATCGGCCCCTAAGTAGGTATTGATAGCAAGTAATTAGAGAGAAACAAAAATAAGATACAGGGAAAGATATCTAAAAGATAGTAACAGCGTCAATGAACCTAATATAGAGCAGGCTTACCTAAATAGGTATGCAACGGGAACCAAAATTGATGTTTGGACCCAAGGTAAATTAATTACCTATTATAAAAAAAAGAAGACAAAACAGATAAACCTAGATGATTGACTAAAATAGAGGGAAGATATATAATCTAACTGCATGAAGAATATATACCTACTTATAATTAAGTAGAAGACCACGAAACTATAAAAGGTCAAACGGTCATATAGAGAATAGATATTGCTGTAAATATAAACAAAAAGACAAGATTGTCTATATTATGTGAAAACTGCACCCTAGTATTATTATTACATCATGCGATTGATTCTAGTATATACAGAAAAAAGATAATAACCTAAAAACAAATAAAGAATCCTCCTATTAATCAGTCGATATAATATGGTAACTGAATCACCAGGTCAACCCTGCTTGGCTCTCCAGCGTGGTATGTGTCTATGTTGATAGGAGGCAAGCTCTGTAGAGAGATCATAAACTAACTTTGAAATTGCTCATTGGACCAAAAAATCAATTGGAAGTGTATCTGTATATATATTTACCTTTCTAACAAAGGCAACAAAGGTAGTCCCGGGTTTGCTGATGTAATCGGGGCCGCGTAATAGTTTCAATAAAAGGGGCGAGACACTATACGGAGAAAAGAAAGCAAAAAGGTATGTACAAAAAAATTATTTTAAGGCATGGGGCAATATATGATCATTTGTGAAAGCCAATATGATCAGTGATTTAACCAAAATATAATCTAACACAAGGGAATAAATTAAATTAAATAATAATGGGCTAGTGATTACATAACTGCCCGAACGGGGCACAACTATAACTGGGACCTGTGAACAGGAACAAATTAACACAAATTAATTTAGGCATAGCAGCTAAGGGTAAAAATGCTATGTATCCTTAGATACAAAAATAATAATGATATACTGATATATGTAAGCAGATTAATGGTTAGGTATACAATAAAAAATACATATACCTCAGAGACTATTCCAATGAACTTGATGAAATCAGCGTTTAAGCGTTAAGCACTGCGATGACTACGGCCCAACCAATAGAGTACCATACTATGGGGATCTAAAAAATGAAAGCGTGGCAACAACGTGGTCCCATTACTTACTATATAAACGGAGTTCCCGTCTTGCGGCAAGGTTCCCGGGCTCAAAGTGCAGTGCGTAAATGCACAAGCTTTTATGGAGTAAACTGACTAGGAGCGTTTCGAGGATGACGTGACGTACTGACGTCATGCGTAAAGAATGCATTGCGCAAAGAATAGAAACAGAAGATAGACGATGACCACGTCTATTCTGTAAAAAAAGTAAATATGTATAGAGGTTTAACAAATCAGAAAACGGATCTTTGTTAAGAAAATACGACTGATCTTAAGGGTGTATTGAAAAAAGGAAAAGTGAATAAAAATAAATATAAAAATTGAAAATAAGAATAAAAATAGCAACTCTTAAGTGATCTAGCTGTACAGCATATGACATACTAATTGTTTAGTAACAGATGCGAACTGACTTAACTATACGTATATACTACTGAGTATCTATGAATATTAACCTCTCAATGGCGGGCAGTCACCGCAAAAATTATGGAAACAGGGGACGACAAAAGGACAAAACTAGTAATCCTGTAAATGTCCGCTGTTTTTAATTATAGCAGATGGCATTTTCCCATGGTATTTCGCTGTTTAACCCATGTTTCCATGTATCTAAGACAAAAATCCCAAAAACCTCACGTTTTTTACATACTGCATCACTTCTGTCGCCTTGAGGGATTTCATTTTTTTCTAAAATAAACCATCTTACATCATTAGCGGTGTGTTTATGTTGTAAGAAATGGTTGACTAATGGAGCGTTGGTTTTAGCTGTATGTATAGCTGAACGATGCTCCGTATGTCGGACATGGAATGCTCGTGAGGTCTCGCCCACATAACCTAAGCCACAGGGGCACAACAAGAGATAAACTACATTTTTGGTTTTACAATTGAACATTTTCTTAGCTGAAACCTGGTAGCCATTAAGAGTAAGGGTATCACCTTCAATAGCATTATCACAAGATTTACATTTGGAGCATTTAAAAGTTCCTTTAATAGGAAGTTCTCCATCAATTGTCTTTTGAATGAATGTGGTGCCCTCCACATATCTGGATCTGGTAACTATATCTTTTATGTTTTTGTTACGTCGATGTGCAAACATGGGCTAAGGAAGTTTATGTTGCTCATCCGGATCACTATTTAAAATGTGCCAACTAGAGTTGACAATTTGTCTAACTCTTTCATTAAGTGTAGAATGTTTAGTGACACAAACCAATTGATTGGTTGTAGGTGATGTCTTACCTCTTAGAAGTGAATCTCTGTCGTAAAATCGTGCTCGTTTAAAGGATTCACGAATTAGTCTATGGGGGTACCCTCTCACAGCGAATTTCACTTTCATAATGATGGCTTGTCTATCAAAATCAGTCAGGTTAGAACAATTACGGCGCAGCCGTAAAAACTGCCCGAAAGGTATGCTTTCTTTTTGAGCGCGTGGGTGGTAACTGTTAAATTCCAACAAAGTGTTGCGTGCAGTGGGTTTGACAAACAAATCCACTTCAAGTACCCCTTCGTTGTGGCGGATAATGATGTCCAAAAACTCAACCTGATTAGGGCTGTGATGTGAAGTAAACTTTAAGTTCTGATCACATGAGTTCAGCCATGCTAAAAATTCATTTAGATTTTCTTCAGTGTCAGTCCAGATGAAAAAAATATCATCAATATATCTGGACCAATAGGTTACAGATTCAAAAAAAGGTGCCATGTCAATGTAGATATTTTTCTTTTCAAAGAGTGCCATGTATATATTGGCAATCGAGGGGGCAACAGGAGCCCCCATACTTACGCCTTTGATCTGTTTATACATTGTATTTCCAAATTCAAAGGTATTTTCAGTAAGTACAATTTCTAAGCACTGTAGAAGAAAGTTTTTGGGGCAAAGTACATTGAATGTTTCAATAAACCACGTGACTGCTTCAATAGCTTTACGTTGGGGAATATTGCTGTAAAGTGATTCAATATCTAGAGTCACTAATATATGCCGACAATGGTTAAAGAGATCAATATTAACATGAAAACTTAGGGGGAAACAAAGTAAAAATTTCACAGTGCCTGCTCTTAAGCAAAAAAGGAGTCCCCTCTCCCACTGACCAATAGGTTTTGTAAGGTAGCTAGCCAACTAATAAGAAGTATTCTCGATTGACATAAAAGCAGCTACAGTTGGTTTCTTTGACTCCTTGTCTAGTCTAACCTTGTTGTAGTGCGTGTAAAGTGCTGTTCGAACTTCTTTTTTGCTAACAGTGTCTGCCTCATTTGGGCTTGCAAAAATGTGTTCGTAGTTAACCCTGCTTAAACTGGAGCATACCTCTGCTAACCACAGGATATCCATTCCCTTTTCACATTTAAGGTAATCTCCTATAATTTCCTGTGTGAGGGTTGCCGCTGTGTTTTTCCAAATGGCTAGCCAGAATAGGGCGGGGCGTGCCTGTATGTAGTCTTCGATGTAATGGAGATTCAATTAGCTATTGCAAACATATTGTGACATCGAGATTAGGGTGCCTAAGAGTTTCTGGCAAAACCTGTTTTCTTCACGCTGGATACTACAGCCCCTAGAGAAGCCCCAGACCTCAGCGCCATAGGTTGCCGTAGAAATACACTGAAGTTAAAAAAAAAAAAAAATAGCGAAAATGGCCCCTGTCATGCTTGGTTGTGGTAGGCTAAAAACTGAGTTAATAGCTTTGGAAAACTTGTTCCTACAGTATGCCATGTGATCAGACCAGGAACCATTACCAGCAAAAACGAGCCCCAGATAGGGGAAAGTGCTAGTGCATTTTAAACTCTGATTGCCCACAGAAATAGAATTTAAAAGGCGCTTTCTATGTCCACAAGCCATTATAAAAGCTTTTTTTAAATTAGTGTTTAGATCTCAAGTTGCCATAAAATCAACAACACCCCTTACTAAAAGGCGGAACATTAGGTGTGTGGCCCATTAAAACCGCGTCATCAGCGTATAATAAGGCAGGAAGTATATTGCCATTAACTCTAGGGACATCATTGGTTAGCTCAATCAGTGTTTTGTGTAAGTTGCTAATATAAATGATGAAGAGTAGGGGGGCCAGCACTCATCCCTGGCTGACACCTCTGCCAACCCTGATGTCATTAGAGACCTCACCCCCAGTATTAATCCTAACCCGAGCTCTCAGGTTCTTGTGCAAATGTGCTAAGAAGTGTAATAAGGCCTCATCTAACCCATATTCTAGCAGGATTGACCACAGCCGTGACCGGTTTACATAGTCGAAAGCTGAGGTCAAGTCCATAAAAACCAGGTAAATAGGTGACTTCTGTGCAATAGTGTATTTCCCAATTACTAGATTGAGGTTTAGACATTGCTCAATGGTGCCTACTCAACTCCTGAAACATAGTTGGCATGGTTGTAAAATAAGATTATCTTCGGACCAAGTTTTAATCTTATTATATAAGACCCTCCCTAGGATTTTCAAAGTATTGTCAATCAGGGATATTGGTCTATGACAACTGGGTTGGGAGCTGTCACCCTTTTTAAAAATTGGAACGATAATGCTGGATGACCAAGTACCAGATAATGGGGCATGGGTTAAGTTGTTAAAAACATTCAGCAGGAGTGGAGCCCAGAAATCGGGTTTGTACTTAATAAGGTTGATGGGTAACCCATCAGGGGCAGGGGCTTTATTGCCCGGGGTCTGATATATAGCTTCCTCGACTTCGGGTAGGGATATTAATACCCCTATGGGGACTTGGGGCCCAAACAGATCTTCCTCATGTGGGGTGGTTGTATAGATCTTCGAGAAATGAGCTTCCCAGGCCTCACTAGTTATGTTGCAGCTAATCGGTGTTAGTGGTGTCCCATTGATCTCATGTCTTTAACGCCAGCCCAGAAAGTTTTCCCATTCCTTAGGCTGGCAGCGTTAGTGAGAGCAGCCCATTGATCAGATAATACTTAATCCTTCCTACGCGATATGGCCAAATCAGATAATACTTCATCCTTCCTACGCGATATGGCCAACTACGCGATATGGCCAAGTATTTATAATTAGTGTTTTGATTATTATTTGCACTAATTGATATTACATTTGGAAAATTGTGTTTAAAAGCAAATAGTTATATATTTGTTGTCTATATTGTCCCAGATGTAAATGAGAGTCTATATTCTGGCAAATGTATTTGAGATAAATGATAGAGTTAATGTAGATGAAGGAAGTAATTAACAAAGTGTAAATAGAAAAACACATAGCTACATATATTGATAATGATGTACTATGCTGAGTTGGGTTTTTTTTTTGTACAATCCATTTGATTGGTTTTTTCCCCACTGTTCAATGATGATACTACATTTAAATCACTGTGTATGGT